>CM036905.1:153871465-155071465 GCA_020800305.1 Porphyrio hochstetteri | reverse complement strand
TGTCATGAATTAGAGAGTTTCTTTCCTTTATTCTGTGCTGAGTCTGTTGTGCCCGTGACGCTGATTGCAGAATGATCTCTCGCTGTCCTTATCTCGACTCCTAAGCCTCTCAATACCTATTTTCTCCCCTGTCCAACTGAAAAGGGGAGTAACAGGCCGACTTTGGTGGGTGTCTGGCTTCCAGCCAGGCCTAAACCACCACAGTAGTCTAACAGGTTTGTTCAAACAGCAGGTGCTGCACCATGGTGTGACAGTATCTTTACTTTTACTTACTTATTACAGCAAACTAGTTAACTTTCTCATCATTTCTGTTTTGGCAACAAGTAGGACACTATACCTGCAGAGGAATCTCTAAGGGTAAACAACTTAAGACAGAAGTAGGCAGCATGTTCTGTTGTTTGTTTACAGCAGGTTTTAATTCTGCTGTACCAATTATTAAAGATACCCAAGTGCTACTTACCTTCTTCATCATAGTTGGACATATCATCTGCAATCATATTTCCAAAATCTAACAGAAGATTCCAAGTATCTTTTGGAATTGATCTTTTATGATGCTCCTATGAAAAAAGGAAGAAGGTACTGCTCACCACAAACTATTTTCATATGCCACAGCACTATTTTCTATTGACATACACATAAATACTCATTTTACAAGTACTTCTTGCTTCAGTTCTTTTCTCCCTTTTCTTTAAAATAGAGCTCAGAGCTTCCAAAGAAAGCAACAAATTAAATTGCAACTAAAGAAGGCAAAAAAGTGTAGGATGTTTTTTCTTTCCTTTGGTTCTGCTTTTAGGGCACATGTCCCTAACTTGTTATGGAAAAGAATAAACCAGAAGCACTTTATACTTCATGGCATCCATTCCAGGTTCTGAAACTGCAGCCATGGGTTAGCATCCTGCCACTTTGACTTGAGCCCTTTCTTCCTTATCCCTTTTCACTTACACTTACCCAGTGTCTCTTCCAACCCATTGGTTATAGTTGCACCCACACTCTTTCCATTTACTCCCAGACTGTTGGGAGTAAGGGAGGAGAAGGGAGGGGGAGACACACAACCCCACACCTGAGCAGGTTTGTTGGGGGGGGAAAACCTTGTGACTCCATGGGGGACCAGGATGAAGCAGGCTGCATCTGAGAGATATTCTATGATTCGATGACTGCACCCCACAGAAGTGACAGATGCCAGGGCAGCTGGTGAAGAGCTGAAGCCCCGACAGAAAAGACTCATGTTGGAGAAGTTCATGGAGGACTGTCTCCCACGGTGCAACAGGGGAATTTCCCCCCCCCCCGCCAGGCTAAGAAGGAAAACAACTAGTGAGGAACTGACCAAAACCCCATTCCCCCAGTCCCTGCACCTCCCTGTGCCACAATGGGGTGGAAGAAGGGAGCGAAATCCTGACTATAATGAAGTCTGCTAAGGAGGGAGGGGTGGAGGGAGGTGTTTTAAGATCTGGTCCTACTCTGGTGGGATCCCATTACCCAACTCTGGTGTCACTGGGTGCGCAGTGCAGTGTAATGAATTAGAGAATTTCTCTCCTTTTTTCTGTGCTGAGTCTGTTGTGCCCATGACATCGATTGTGGAATGATCTCTCCCTGTCCTTATCTCGACTCCTCTCAGTATGTATCTTCTCCCCTGTCCAGCTGAAAAGGAGAGTGATAGAGAGGCTTTGGTGGGCATCTGGCCTCCAGCTAGGGTCAAAGGGCCACAGGCAGTTAAAACATGAAATGTGTTCACAAGTTCTCTTGATGAAACTGGAACATTATTCAGTGAATAAAACAAATATACTGTCCAAAAATTTAGGAAAAAACTTCAGAAAGTACTGCAAAAAGTTACACTTTCCCTATTAAGCACTGGCAATTATGGCACAAAATGCACAAAGACTTCTCAATTCACCCAAACTCCAGACAAAAAGACAACTTGGGGAAAAAAAAATTTCAAGATAAACTACACATTATACATATGTTACAACATGATATAAGGGGGGGGGTGGTTTTTTTGCAAGTACATAAAAATGCAAATGTAGAAACATGGATGAATGTACCAGGTCTTTAAGAACATTTTGCAATTTCTAAAGTTTAATTTGCACATCTTTACTCGAGTGCCCACAGAGTTGCACTGGTAATAGAAAACTGTCAAGATCAGTTCACAGCTATTCTCTGAAAAAGAAAGAGTCAAAATCATTACTCACACAAGAACTTTCACTTAAAAAGGAAAGTCTGTCAGGTTAAGTCAGTCACACCAGGACTGACATTTTAAAAAGACTGAGTTTATGCATTAATATCACAAAAGGCAGAGCATGGTGACATACACAGTTGACAATAATCATGTCTGTCTTGAGAATAAAGCCAGTGCAGGTTCAATCTACAATCATGGCTTCATTTCATGCAGAAGCGTGAGGATACAGCATCAAGCAAGCAGAGTGCTCTATTGCTACATCTTTTTGCATTCTTCTCCATTAGAAAATTATATCCAGAAGATTTAATTTGGCTTGATTTAAGACTAATTTATATCAGTTTTCAAAAAGCAGAAAGCTCAAAAGGAAGCATTCAGACAGCCTGTCCTTTACCCTAAGCACGCAGCCTACAAGTTGGGCTGCTGTGGCTGGAGACAGTCAGGTAGGAACGCGGTGTGTACTTACCAACAAAAATTTATTCCAAAGGTCTAGAAATTTAAACCTTCCTGACAAGACTAAATTCCAATATGCAATTGCCATTTCTAGATCTGAAAGAGACAAAGCAACAGGTTGAATATTACACAAGTTATATGCAATAACCTTACATTATATATATATAAACTTATAGGCAAACCCCTTATAGCTAAACAATTAATGCTACATCCAGTATATTATAGTACAAATGAGTAATGTGCTTTTTAAAATCACAACAAAAATAGGGAACTGTTTCCTACTCTCACTGACCCAAAAGGAGGAAGACAAGCAGTAATGGTACAAATTGCATATCGATCACTGCAGTCATAAAGACTAAAATCTTTCTGTCACCACCCAGCAGTGCCAGATTAAAGATACCCTCAGTCTGCAGGAACAGAAGTTATCAAGAACTCTGTCTACAAGTAATAACAATTAAGTTATTATCAAGAACTCTGTCTACAAGTAATAGCACAAACACAGCAAATATGGACAGAAACCCAAACATTTGAGTCTGCAGTTGCCAATTCCTCTTAATTTATCACATTTTAGGCATACTTGACTTCAAAGGGAATTTAAGGACATGAGGGGATTAAAAAAACCCAGTCTGTCTGTCTAATAAACTTCTTTCAAATCCTTCCTGTCTTTGCTACCATGGTTGCTTTTCACAGAAAAGAAGCAGAAGACAATAGCTAACAGTGTTTACTTGCTATTTAGATATGCAGATTAATTATCCATATATGTTAACCTAAATTGGAAAGAAGAAACATGAATAATCTTAAGGGTTTCCAAACTTCACTGCAAGGTGACCGGCTTTGATCCCATTCACTCAGGCTTCATCATGAAGACTCAACCTTTCCAAGCCAATCTTGCAAACCTATCATGCAACAACATTAAGCACAACACTCTTTGAAGAAAGACACTTAAACAGCAGAGGAGGTTTTTTTATACTTCTGATGAAATATTCCACAGAAAAAGGAGGAAGGTGCAGGCAAGGAAACAAAGATGGTTAAAGGTGCCACAAAAAAGTTAAAAGGGAAAGAAGAGGCCACAGTTTCTTGGTTTGCATTCGTGTTAAATTTAGTGTGATGTTAAGGTGAACTTGGTTATTGTGAAACTCTCTTGACCAGTGCACATCAAATACTATCTTAATGAAGTTGATGCTTGAGGAATACATACCATGCGTACGCAAATGGATTTTCTTGCACATAGATAAAGAAGTGATAGACAGCAAAAGCATATCCTGCTCAGGATGCCACTTCTGTAGTGGCTGAAACAGATCCATGCTGGAGCTGCTTGCCCCATTAAGAACATGGAGACAAGTCCTGATCTTGGTTAAATGGAGGTCAAGGGAAAAAGATAAAAGGTGAATGTTCCTCACCTGGTTCCCTACAGTCGTACAAACCCATGAGCTAACACAAGAGATATCTGAACAAAAGCACGAGATAGGACTATTAGTGGTGCCAGTTTAGGGAGCATCTGAGCACATTATGCCTTCAGGCATGCTAGCTAGGTTCTTGGGGGTTACAGCTACACTTCTGTTTGAAGGTAATTCCCTACCTAAGTTGAAAAAACTCAGCACTGGAGGACAGGAATGAGGATTATTCTGCTTTAAAGGGAAGACAGAGTCACATGGAATTCCAGCTTTACATTACAATGCTGATAGGTGTAATGCGGATAAACAGCAATGCCCTAAGTTTGTGAATTTGCAGAACTAAAACAGGAACAAAACCAATAGCTGTTATGCCATGGGAGTTCTGAATCCCCACAGGAAGATGCTTTTGAAAGGTGGAGATTTCTTAGGCAGTCTTAGGAATACCTATTCCAACGCTGCATAGATATGAAGTAATCATCACTAATAAAATAAAATCAGACTACAGTTACAAAGCTATGCTGGTCCTACACCTCCAAGTATTTTCAGTGTAACTAGTGAGTGTTGTACATCATGCAGCCCCTTCAGTAGTCCAAAGCTCCTGCATACACTGGAACAAAGCTTCAATATCCAGATACCCGGCTTTCACAGAATCATAGGGGTTGGAAGGGACCTCCAGAGATCATTGGGTCCAAGCCCCCTGCCAAAGCAGGTTCCCTAGGACAGGTTGCACAGGGAGGCATCCAGATGGGTCTTGAATATCTCCAGAGAAGGAGACTCCACACCCCCCTGGGCAGCCTGTGCCAGGGCTCTGTCACCCTCACTATGAAAAAGTTCTTCCCCATGTTGGTGTGGAACTTCCTATGCTCCAACTTGAGGCCATTGCCCCTTGTCCTGTCCCCGCAGACCACTGAAAAAAGGCTGGCCATGTCCACCTGTGTCCCACACTTCAGGTATTTATAAACATTCTGGATGTCTTGTCTAGCATCTACAAACCTTCTGTAATAAAACCTTAAGAACTAACCAAGCCACCTAAAAGTAGTATCAATCACCACTACAAAATTATTAAAACCAAAACTACTTAAAAACAAAATCACCAACCTATTTAAAAATATATGCAGCATCTAAGTAAAACAAGTTCAAGGAGGAGGAAAAGGTTAATAAAAGATTTTAATTATTTTAAACACTGTTTTGCCAAACATTTATTAAACATGTTTTAGTATGTGTTAAAAGGAGCTCTTTACACTTTTGAATTATTTAAACAATCAGCTTTTCCCAACCATAAGCATTTTGTGTGCAGTATAACCTATCCTGAATCATGAAAGCCTCATTTCTAAAGTTGTTTTTAAAAAGCCTTCAGCCTCTCTACCCTGATTAAACAGAAAGCCTGATGTGATAACAAATTAGCACAATTAATGCAGAAGGAGAAATACATTATCAGTTAGGCAGCCTGTGTCTACTTTCAAGATCTGATCAAACGCTTCTCTTGTTAATAAAATAAATAATTAGATTCCTGCATGAATTTAAAAAAACCCCAACAAAACAACAAAGAAAGAAAATCAAATTAAGTTCCTTATCCCTTCGCTATGATTTTGGACAAGGGCAATGAAGTCATTGCACACAAGTAATCAAGGAAGTGAGAAAACAGAAAGATAAATCAGGAGATAGCAAGGAATTGGCTGGAGGGCAGGATTTATCAGGAGCATGAAATGAAGTTCATTTCTCCCTGCTGTGCCTGAGCAGCACTCTGGGACTGCAGCACTTGCTTGTCATCCTCTGCCAAATACAGCTTCCCAGCCCTCAGACTGCCCTACCAGCAGCCTGCTCAGGCAGACAGGTTTGAAGATCTCATTGTCAGAACATTAAAACTAATTCACCTAAATTACTGATACAACTTAAGAGGGAAAAAAAAAAAGGCTAAAGTCATTACATTTACTTCCTAATGACATTTTAATGTCTTTAAGTTATCTTACAAGCATACTTTAATACTATCCACTGCTGCTCTCATAACCCCTAGTTAGCATATTAACTAGGTTCCCTACATTAGGACGGTAGAGTTTAAATAATGTTTTAGTGCTTAGAAACAATTTACTTTAATTTCATCTTTTGAGACGAACCGATTATCCCAGTATTGCCTTCTTCTTCTCTCACTGATGTTTAATCTTCTCATCGATACTGTAAAGCTTTGCTACTTTATACATCACCTCTGTGAGGGACTCTGGGCAGCTTGGTATAAGCTAAAGCTTTATTCAAAGAGTACCCTCTCAGGCTACATGGGCAGCATTTTTATTTATTTATTTTCAAAATAGTAGGGTGCCTTACCCTGCCCACCTACAAACACAGACCAACAGATTAGTAAAGAACGTAACAAAGCTTGCAGGAGAAGAGAGTTACTTTTATTAGACCTGTTAATAAGGATGAAAAACAAAAAAAAAAAAGAGGTTTCTGAAATAAAAATTTCAGAGCCAAGAGTCCCTTTGTTTGAGGCTTTCTCTCCCCAGTGCTTTAAGCAAAGCTTACTCTCTAGCTTTGAAAACGAGAGAAGCCAACAAACTCTCCTGTTCCCAACACTGCATGAAAAATTAATCTGGACAGGTGCAAGACAGAAATCTATTTTATCAATGTAAAAATGCATTTCGCCTCTGTAAGAGATGGACCTTCAGATATTTTCTTTATAGAACATAATTTGCCCTAAAATGCCATTTGGTTGATATTCTTCCATCTCTTTCCTCTTCTTCCTGCAAGCATGCTTCTGTAAAGCTAAACCAAACACCACATTGCACACAATGATTTTGTTTCAATGAAACTCCTGGACACCACTCCAAAACTGATGCAGATATGGGAACAGACTGACACCAGTTACCACCATCTCGATAACTGGGCTATCACACTACCTCCCCAGCAAACATCAAATGAATACTTGCCAAGATTCAGTGAGTTACTTGATTCCTTGTTTCCTCATCTCTGAACAACTTTAACAGTCATCTTTGGTATCCAAATGACTAAGAACATGGACACAAGGATTAGTTTCCTAATCAGACCTTTGTCTTCTAAAAACAAAGTCCACATAGCAAAGTAACAAGAAAATACCATCAGGATTCAACCTAAAAACCCTTCACCAAATTGCCAAAAGTCCTTATCCAACAACTAGGAGCTCCCCCACATAAGGAAGAGAAGGTGAAACACAGATAAGGGTTACAATACAAATTCTGGAAGCAGGCAAGGTCCAGATCCAGCTGAGCTGGATCCACTGATCCTGCAAAGCCACAAGCAAAGAGCTTCCCAGTGCTCTGTGTTGAGGGATGCATAATGCCAAGTGTCAGGCTAAGTCCCTGTGGTGGGCAGGAAAGAGAGGTGAAGCACATCACATGGATTTTGGAACAGCTACGGAGAAACTGGGCAGGGTCTGGCTGTGCCTGTTAACTCTGTCTCAGCAGCTGCCACGCTGAAGTGGGCTGATTCCACACACAACCTTTCATGTTTATTTTCTTGATCATCAATTGAAGAAAAGCTGGTAAACTGCTTCTGAAGAGGAGCTAGGCTTACAAGAAGGTAGTTACCTCAACACCAGTCTGAGTGCAGCCTAATGAACCTGACCACAGCCGGTTCCAAAATCTTGCCAGCTCTGCAAATCTCTCTGTGCATAAAAACAGGTCAACTACAACGGATGACTTGAAGTTGACTGGATATATATATATATATCCCAAATAAGAGCTAAACATAAGTAAAAGAATCAGTGAGGCAGTTATGCCACACCTTTGTGGCTGCTATTGTCCCTTCTGCATTAAGCTTCTCTTAAATTGGTGGCATTTTCAGAAAGAAAAACACAAATGAAGCAAGGACCATACATCAGATCAAGGCCATTGAAACACCTAAAACACAGAATTCACAGACCTATTCCAAAGTAAACATGATATTCATTTATTGAACTCCCTCAACTTCTTCCAACTACTCACTCCTACATACATCCTCCAAATGGTTCAATCCAAGTCCTCACTGACACAGAGGAAGTGTTGGTAACTAGTTAGGAGGGAAAGACAAAAAAGAAATAAAAGAAAATAAAAGGAAAAAATATCCTTCCCTAATGTCTAAGCATCTCTTCAAAGAATCCTGAAACACTGCTATGATGAAAGCCAAAGTTGACGATGCTTCAATTAAAAAGAGCACGTTATACTCATCTGCTCATAGAAGATGCAACCTCCTTGAAGTCCACATACCGGATGCAAAGATAGTCATTCTTCTGGTCTTGAGGTAATATTTGATTCAACTCTGAATGCCCTCCTCATGTATCATCTCTTGCTTGATCCCAGGAAACTGGCAGAGAGAAGGAAGCACAACCTTTTGAGCCAGCAGACAGGCGAAGGGACCACAAAGGAGTGATGAAGGACCAAATCTGCTTTTTGTTTCCATGTTGAAAGTTGAAGACCATGAAAGAATGCATTAAGTTCCTCCACTGTGCTGAAACCAACTGTAGTAAACTCCTGAGCATGAGAAACCTCCTGCATGTATCTTGCTGGGGCTCTAAGCAAGATCCATTAAGAGACTCACAGTAAGTATTAGGTTAAAAAAAACCCAAACAAAACAACCAAAACCCCAAAAACAAACCAAGGGGAAAAAATAAAAGGACAGTAAGATGGAGCTAAGTCCTTGTTTTTGAGCTTCAACAGTGTCCTTAGACATCTGAACTGCTCTGTATACAAGATGACTAAAGATCTATAATCCTATTCTTTAGTTCACTTATCAACCAAGAGCTAGGATGCAAAGTTTCACTCAGACTGCAGTAGGAAAAGCTAAAACTTGGGAGTAAAAGGTGAGATAAAATCTGCCCCATGCAAACCAAAGGTTTACTGTACTACAGTAGCAAGAATATGAGTGTGCAGATTAAACAGACCAGATCACAGTTACCCATAACAATTCCCTGTAGAAGTCTCCTGGCGATCCAGACCATGGTAAACTGCACCTTTTACATTACCTGGGGATGCAAAACACTCAGGTGAAGTTTGATAGATCTAAATATTATGCCTTCCAGGTTCCTTACACAGCCATTGAGATGGCACTGCTGTATTGAACCCTTGCTATGTTTTGTTCCTGAATTCTGTCCACAACTTGAGAGCAAGTCATAACCATCCATCTTTTTTCTTAGATAATAATCACGTCTATTCAGACATATTTGAAAGATATTTGACAGTCCTGAAGAACATTGATCAGAACATCATTTTCTGCTTAAAGATAATCATGGTAGATCTTACACAACACGCTTTTGCCTCCTGCATCTCACTACTTAGACCAGCTACCACCTAGGGGGACTAGTACTACGTTTAGCTTCTTTAAACACTCTGTGTCCAGACTCGAAGCATACTACTTGGCAATATTAAGCCAATAAAAGTAAATGGAAACATTCAAGCTGAATGAGACTAGAGAGACAGAAGTCCTGTAGACACAGAGGGAAATACGAATTCCCTAGCATCACCAGAAGAACTGTGGAAGAGAGACTTCCATAAAAGGCAGTCCTATTTCTAGGAATGAGTATTGGTGCACTGAACTCTGCCTATTTTGGGGCATGACAGAATAGATGCAACTCAATTTATGGGATTCTTCCCCTCCCATTAGGTAAAGGCAGGATTTCTTGCACTGGTTTTGAGAGGAACTGCAGAATAAGGAGAACTTAAAAAAGCCCAGGAAGACATGCTGTTCCAAAAATAAGTGAAACTGAAAATTGTACATGCATACACACACACCTGCCCTCAGATGACTTTTCTGGAGCAAAATCCATTGCATTGTAAGGATGACTCTCAAGCATCACCAAAAAAGGTTCTAAGAAGGGCTTCTGTGCCTTCCCACCCCCTCCCTTACAAACAGCAGCTGGTGCAAGGGAACATGTTATATGCATCCTGCTGGTATCTCCCAAAAGAGAAATGCCTGGGATACGCAGAGGTTATTTTTCAAGATATGCTCCAGGCAAAAAGGTGGAGTGAAAACTGACAGTCATCTCAGAAACAACATTTAGAAATTCAGTCTGAAAGCACTGGTGCCCAAAGCGAAGCCAGAACGTGCTGAAGCAATCTCAAACTGCTACCTAGTCTCTGAGACTTCGTAGAAGTCAAAGGAGGCCCTAGAAGAACCTCAGTGGTTCTCTGCCAAACTAGGAGAAAGTCCATGGGAGTAAGTCCTGTGTCTAACACTGTCCAATACTTAAATAACTCAGATGATACAACAAAGAAAACTTTTATTAATTCTGCAAGTCACACAAAGCCTGAAAAAAGCACAGCATGGTAGAGCAGAATTCAAAGCCGTTTGGACAGATTGGAAAATGACTTGGAAGTAAATAAGAAGGATTTCATTAAAGAGAAGAGCCAAGCTATATAGCTAGTAGCAATAATCAATTGCAAAAATAGGTCAGAATTAACTGGTGGATCACAGTTCTGCAGAAACCCAGTAATATAACAGAACCCAAATTGCAGGCAGCATTGGTGTTATATAAAATAAGCAAACTTAACAATGGGATGTAAACCAAGGAGCAAAATATCGAAGGCATGCAGCAGAGCTCTTGTTTGGGCACTGCAAGACAAGAGAATGTTGTTGCAATTGGATTGCAAAGGAAAAGAGAGCTGGAAGATACAATTCCAATATCAGAGAGTTAGGAGATAAATTTTATCAGAGTAGTCTGTTTTACTCACTCTAGAGACTACAGGAACACACATGCATAGTTGCTAAGTACATAAAAAAGCTGTTACTAACTGTAAAGAAAAATGCATTCTACATATTTACTCTGGATGGGTAAGTATCAAACCAAGGAATTCAGGAACAGAGATTTAAATTATGTACTAGAAAAAAATAATCTAAAAAAGTAATTTGTTTGAGCAAGCACAGACACAGATGTGGGAGACCTGCCATCAGAAGTTTTAAGATGATACTACGTGAAGACACTGACTCCAAAACTTTTCAGCCAGAGGACCACTGCCAACCAGATCTCAGATCTTGCTGATAGCTACTGAAACTGAAAAGGCAGGTGAGTTTATATTGCTAGCATACCACTGAACACTTGGCTAGGAAAACATCTGGAAGGAATGGTTTTGGTAGATGTTGATCCTGCCTGGCACAAGGGAATACACCACATGAGCATTTCTCTATCTTTTAAACTGAAAGACAACCTGGCATAAGGAAGCCATGAATCACTGCATTTCCTAACGCTCCTCAGGGGACACAGGGCAAAAAAAAGCAACCCCAAACAAAAAGACCCTGCTGCTTATTACTTCTTAAAACAGCAGGAAGAGATTTAAAATGTAATTGGAATCATATTAAAATACTCATAGAGCAATGAACATGATTCATAGCCAAAGCATCAGTGTTTGGATATTTTAGAGGTATTCCAGTAATTTCTTACCTTTTGCATATGTTAAGATAACAACCTGAAAAACAAGCCTTTCTCTGCCTACCACATGCAGAGACTGATGAGCTCTAGTCTCAGGTGTTATTTCTGTTTAAAAAAGATATCTTAACTCTTAGCCTGAAGGGAGCCAACAGAGGAACCGTTTTCATTATGTCTTCTTTTACAAAAAGTTTCTATAAACATTCTGCTAATAATAATAATTTCCCATTTGTCACTGGCACTATGTCAAATTTGCTTAATTTTCAAACAGGCGTATTCACAGGTCCTCTTATACCTGAGAATCAAGCAATATTCTTTTAGCCTACAGATGACCCCCTTAAATGATGAGTGAAACTGGTACCAGACTTGGTGATTTCAGCTCTGAATATAGGAAGAGGATGCACTAGATACTTCACACCCCAGAAAAATCACATTAAAATATTTTATAATTGAAAGTCAGGAAATAATCCCTTTGATTACTTCCACTTAATTAAAACTATTCACTGGATGGTGTCCCTGCCCATGGCAGGGGCGTTGGAACTAGATGATCGTTAAGGTCCTTCCTACCCAAACCATTCCCTGACCCCTACCTTCCACAAACTTGCTGACCTCTTGGTCATCTGAGTCGTAATTCAAATATGAATGTATGGGAATGAGCAGGTAAGCACTACCACATGGGAGCACATCACAGCAGAAACCAAGCAGCTAGGGCAGGAACTTAGCAGCAACCTCTGCTTGGGTAGGGCTGCATCTCATCTAATGTGCATGTGGGGAGGAAGGGAAGGTCAACACCTCAAGAGGACCTAGGCAGAGATTTATACCTGCTCATCTGGTAACAACTCTAATTGTACATTCTGTTAAACTGTCTGAACAGAATTCATAAAAGCATCTTGAGCCAAGGCTCCAAACTTAATAGAAACAGACACTGCACATGGATGTGATTAATCCCCACATCACCTTGACAATAGGGCACAACGTCTTTGGGACACAAACACCAAACACCTCTACACGAGGTGGGGAGAGAAGACAGACAGGTTCTCACCCTGGGAGAAAATACACAGTATATACAGAGAAGGGGATGTACAATCAAAAAGCACCTAAGCCTAGATTAAATGCAGCAGAAGCAACTAGAATTCTCTGCTCACACAGACACTCATGTAAGATAGCTGACTGAAGTTTTTTGCTTGCTGAATGCTTCTTTGCTGAAAGGGAACAAACATTACTCTTGGAGTAATTGGAGCAGGAAGCAGTACGTTGTAAACAACCTGTAAATTTGTTTTTTCCCTCCATCTCTCTGCTCCACTGAATATAACGGCATTCTCTGAAAGGATTCCAGCTCCAAACTGATAGCTTATCAAAATAAAAGTTAACAGTCTATCACTGACCTCAGTCACTCCAAAAAATAATATCAGTCAATATGCTTGCTTGCTCAGCACCCTCTTTCTACTTGACCTAGAGCAATCCAAGTTTACACCAGACAAATAGGGTGTACCTCCACTGAAATAAGAGCAGCGGTACCCACTTAGATTCATTTAGTATCTGGAATCATCTTTGGAAAAGCATGAAAAACATGGCCAAAATACTGCCATGTAAGGACTAAGCACTACTTGAAACTAAGAAATTGTAAGTATTACCAGAATTACTAAAATTCCTGAAAACTGAAATCAGCAACAGCTCCAGACAACTCTTTCTACTGTTTATTTTAACTTGAATTTTTGCACTTCTTGCTTTCTCCAGCTAATACTTCAACCCTTAGGACTCAGGTGTCCTGTTGCAAAAAAGTACCATTCTTACACAACAGAGAAGACAGAATTACAAATGGAAAGGCCTCCATACCGAATAAACAGAAGTCATGGAGAACAAGTAAGCTTCCTTTTTCCTCCTCATGTCGAATAAACAGAACATTCAGTTCCACAATCTGGGTTGGGCTGCCTTCCCCACTTCTCTCTTAGTACAGGCTTAGGTGAAAAGCTTTTAAGATGTGTTTCCCAAGTACATGAGTTCTGCATTGGGACTGAGCCAATTAAAACAGGAAGCCAACTGTAATATTTCTTTAGGTATCCCACAAATTCCAACCTCCGCTGTAACTGACTTACCTCTTCTGCTATCTGAAAGCACGAGGCTTTTTAATGAAGAAAAAGAACAATTAGCTAAGGGACTTGAATTCCAACCAGCCTCACAGAACCACTACAAGCCTATTTCTATTTTTTGTGTCATGAGACATATGGAAGAGCGACATGTGTAAGGAAAAATGAAATTGCTGGGGGGTGGGTGGGGAGAAGAAAGAATGGGAACTGGCTAAAAGTTGCCCACAGCTTAAGAAAAAAAGAAAACAAAAGGAAAAAAACCAAAACAGATACTACTCAAAGTAATTCCCAAGAAAGAATGTGGAACGGATGCCTCTGGTTGAGAAGGCCCACATGAATATTCTGCTCCTCCAGTATTAACATGCTTGCCAAGCAATGTAGGCACTTATAGTGGCTGTGCTAAAAACCCAACAACCCAGTTCCTCTTACCCATGGCACAAAAAGAACAGCAATGATAGTACAATGCTATTATACACACAACACAGTTAAAATTCCTTCCTACACACTGTTTTGTACAGGGACAGAAATTAGAAAGGATATCAGATTTCCCCACACCCCTCCCCAGCCCCCCTCCCCCTGCCCTATTCCAAAGCTATAGATATTTTTGATTGAAGAGAATAAGGCACTGGAATTTAAGTAATGTATCTATTTTACTCCAGCAACACAAGGCATTGATTGGGACAAATTTCAAACTTGAATAGAGAATAACAATTTAATCCTTTATAAACTGCATGCCTATTTCTATTCTCTAGCTTTGAGCCGACATCATAATATTATTTTATCTAAACTTTACATAAAAACTGTGAGCTAAACACCTAAAAATTCTTAGAAGAGCAAGTTTTCCCAGTTTTCTCCCTCTTGCTAAGACAATGTGGACATCTTGTTTCAGTTCTCTTCTGGACAGAAGAGAAAACACGAGGGGCTCACTAGCTCTGCCTTTTTAAAAAACAATTCTGATAGGTCTCTAAGAACTGCAGGAACATCCTTTGACAAGAGGAGAGAGAATGTCAATGCTAGCAGAAAACCCCATTAAATTATCTGAACCAAGGGGACAATTAAAGAAGAGATTAACTGAAAGAAGATGGGAAAGAGCAGGAGTTAGTGAAAGAAATCAATAATGAATTTACTACACCATCATCAATGAGAAAACTGTATTATTGGAAGTATTTGGAATTAACTTCACTGCCTGTAGATATTTGCTCAATTTTTTTCTACTTACCTAGACCTTTTTGTCCAGGGTTTTTAGCAAAGTTAAAAGTAAACTGATAAAAATCTTTGAACTTTGTTGGATCCTTTAGCTCTTGTTCCAGTCTTGGCAATAGAGCTTTTAATTTTTCTGTGGTGTCACACCTGTTCAAAAGAGGTTATAATGTTTGTAAACATTTAAGATTTCTTACACTTTTTTTAATTCTTTTTTTTTTCATATTTTTTAAGTTTCAAAGCAAACAGAACTGTAGGTTATGACAAAAGCCCCAAGTATCTTTCTGGATAGTGTTTTAAAAAGTATAAACACCCATATGCCTTTACTAAATGATTTCAAGTGGAACATTAGATCTAGACACCCATTAAATACACAACCCAAGCACGATGCAGTAAGTAATTTAACTTCTTTGCTCAATCTCTCCATGAGTTTATGAACTCAAACAATAGATGTTATTCAGTTCCTAAAGAACATATATAAACCTCACTGCAACCTGCTATCATTTCCCCTTTTATAGCTGTAGTAACAGAAGGCTGGAACATTTTTGCTTTAATCTAGATAGAACTTATTTATTCCCCACTCTAAACGAAGCACATACTATGTTTACATCTTAGCATTATTAGAGGACTTTCCAACAAAGTGAACTATTCTTTGCAGCCATCCTCTCCCCACCACGGAACACTTGGAACCTGGGAAAAAAGAGGAGCCTTTGACAATAGCTCGAGGGCTAACAAAGCCTTTCACAGCCTGGCACAGGTAAGGGAAGAGAGAATCAAGTTACTGAGATTCTAACAGAAACACATCATGTAGTAATGTTAAGACTGGAGCATTTTGAAGCACCTGAGCTGACAAGATGCCATTTTAAAAGAAAAAGGGGTTCCCCACATCAAGGAATCAAAGGAACATTCAAGGTTTACAGGATACTACCTGCATTTTGAATTGTACCTAGAAATGCAAAGAGAAGGAAATAGGTTTCAAAGAAGCAGCTATCATAGCTACCACCTTGCACCTGAAAATTTTCAGTAACTAAACGTTTGCATTTATTCTCAGGATGCAAGAATAATTTTACTAAGGGATGAATAAGTACAGCAAAATCTGAAAGACACAGTTTTAACTGTCTTGTGTGGTGCAGATAAAAGTAAGTACCTTTCTGGCCTCCAGCAGGGCCTGGCAGAGCAGAGATAAAGAATTCTGCCAACAGTCTTCAACTGAGAACTTCAGCTTCAGGGGGACTTGATTTAGTTAGCAACAGGGACAAGTATCACACCTTCCCATAAGTATCCTCAGGGTGCTACAAGAACTAAGGCTCAGGGAGTTTCTTTTCATTCAAATCTTCCCCTATGGTCAATGCTAAAATCCACAGACACTGCACCTCTGGTATGTAACAAAATGATTCCAAATGCTTAATATGCAGCACACTGGTGGCAAGCAGGCAGGATGAGATTATGCTCCCTAGGATAAGATTATGCTCCCAAGAACACCATCTATGTGAGTGTTGAGCCAGAAGAGATGAAAATCTCAGGCCTCTGTGGAACTGTATCGGAGGCAGTCACGAGGACGTAGGAGCAACATGACAGTAAAGTTACAAACCAAAATCCAAGCCAGAAGGCACAGCAAAACCTTTTAAATCAGTTGTATTAAATAATGCTAGCAGCCTTTAATGTTAATGACACAAACACTCAATTGCTGTCCATGGCTAGAAAATAATAATTATTCTTACAGTCTCTACCCAACGGGACAAATTAAAGCAGAAGACTCCAGGTGATATCAAAAGTTATTTCATCACAGTTTCTGAACGCCCTTACCTAAAGAGGAAAGCTTAGAAAGAAGGCAGTAACTGATGAGGCCAGTAACCACAGACTGCTAGGACCCCTGCTCAAGAAACAACCACCACATTTGCTAGACGTTGATGTACTGTAGAAAGGTATTGATAAGGCGCCATTCTAAGATCAGATGAAATTATTTAGTTAGAAAAATATGCACGAGTAATAAACTGTAATGCTCCACCTATCTAATTCAACCTGGTTTAAATATATCATTTTGATACCTCTGTATATTAGAAATACTGCATCTCCTCCAAAGAAAAGTAAAACACAGTATTATTTTATGGTGCTAAATGTTAACAGAGGCAATGTAGTTTAACATTGATGTCTATTATCCAAAACAGCTCCATAATCCAGAGAGAGAGAAAAAAAAATAATTTATCAGTTACATCACAGTCAGACTAGACAACCTTTTCTACTACTAATACCCTCAGGGTTTTTTTTATTTCTCACAGATATTCTGTATAAGTAAAGTATCAAGCATACAAGGCATGAAACTGTTTTGTAAGACTGGCAGCAAGAAAAAATA
Organism: Porphyrio hochstetteri; assembly: GCA_020800305.1. Classification (NCBI taxonomy): domain Eukaryota; kingdom Metazoa; phylum Chordata; class Aves; order Gruiformes; family Rallidae; genus Porphyrio; species Porphyrio hochstetteri. The sequence goes on along the minus strand of CM036905.1, from coordinate 155,054,442 downwards.
GTTGTATTTGGTAGTGACAAGGTAAAGGGAAAGAACTGGGGAGGGAGGTGGGGTTGGTTCTTTTTCCTTCATGCATCTCCAGTGGCTATTGGCTTTTAACAGCACATGGTCCCACTCGAAGCCTTAACACAACCATGCCTATGTTTATATGAACCACATGAAAAGATCAGCGTATCTGCCTGTCTTCCTTGCCATATAGGTATGAATTATTTTGCTTCACCCTTACCGCAGTCACTGCTGAGGCTTTGCAGTGGAGCACCAGCTTAGGGAAGATGGGACACTACAGGCATTCAGCACCTGTTCATCCTGGCACCAGCCTTACCACCTTTTTGAAGCTTCACACATAATTCAATTTAAACAGGAACCGAGATCAGGCCTTACATTATGAGCTATGCAGAAATAGATACTTACCCCAAGTCTGTCATGCCATCAACAAACTCCTTTTTACTGAATTCACATTGAGTAGCTGCCCTGAACTTCCACGCTACAACCAGAACACTGATACTGGCAGGGTCCAGGCTTAAGTCATCACAGAACTGTTGAATCCCGTCAATGCCAATTTTATTTTCATCTTGTGGGTCTGCAGTTCAAAATACAAAGAGCAGAACTGTAATTATTTAAAAAATAAAAATAATCTGCAGAGCTTTAATATGCTGTGTGACACAGGTCTTTATTTACAGATACTCTTCAAGGTGCTTCTAAAAGTAACCAGATTTCAAGTGAAGACATTGTGAAGCTTATGAAAAAAACCAAAGTAGCCTACAAACTTCCCTAGGAATTTGTTTGCAACTTTTTTTCCTAAATTCATCAGCTAACATTAGCTATCTTCTCTCCACTGTGCTCTATGAAAGGTCTGGATGAACTGAGGAGATGCCTGGCTATATCTAAAACCAGTAAGGTGTGACACTGGTTAGTATCTATTTAAAAGTAAACAAGAAACAAACCATAAAAGCCCCAAACCACTAAAAACATACCAACCAAGTGAGCCCACAGTTGGGGTTTATCTTCCCCTGATAGAGACATATGAGATTCCACTATAACTGTTTAAAGACCACAGTTACTTGAGTTTAATTGTAAGTCAGGGAAATCACCACAACACTGTTCAAACAATGCCTCAGCGTACCAGGGCCTTAAGCTAAAAATACAACTTAGGAAATACTATGTTTCAATAGTACTAAGTTTACTACCTTTTGGTATGTCCCAGCCACACTTAGTAGCTATCTGTGTCAGGGTAGATGTTATTGTAACCATTCTGCAACTGCACCAAAATTCTCTCTCAAAAAAACACCCAACCAACCCCCACCCTGCATATGACCTTAAATAAATGGAGGATAACACACTCCCCCCCGCCCCAATAAAATCATGCCTTCAGTTTTTAAAGCTTGTCATTTTACAAACTACAAAACTCTGTCCCAGCTTTTAATAGGAAGACATTTCAGTATTCCAAGTTGGGCTATAGAGAAGAGTATCCCTCAAGTAAATTAAAGATTAACTCCTTAAACTAGTAAGGCTTTCAGTCAAGCTATTTTTAAAGTCCTTATCCAATGATTTGGTTTTAAAAAAGTTTTTTTTTTCTTTTTTTTTTTTTGGAGGGGGGTAGTGTTGTTGAGTTATGGTCTCTTTCACTTTTCCAGCCAATACTACAGTGAAAGAAATGCTAAATGCAGAGGAAGTTAATTTAGCAAACGAAGATTCGTACCCATCAAGCAAAGAATTACACCCATGAGATAATTCGGGGACCTTCGAGCAGGAATAGCAAGGAAACCTATCTGTGCTGTTACGTGCCAGATCTAGTTTCAAGTCATGTAAAATTCATTTCTGGGGTGTTTGGGGGGTAACTGAAGAACCGAAGGCAAAAAGTGCCGGAGTGGGAAAACTGAGGGATTTCAACAAGGACCGTTTCATCCTTATCCTGTTTCACATCATCCAGGTAACTGGGAACAAACCCAAGCCTGCTGTTTTGATAGAGCTGCTGGATAAACAGATAGGAAAGCTAACACAAGACAGCACAGAAAACGAAAAGACCCCTCTCATCTCAGATTTCAAAGACACTGCCATGTATGTGGTATTCCACAGGCGCTGTGGGACAAAGGAATTTCTGTTGTTACCAGGCCAGTGACCCCTATTTCAAGCTCCATGTAAGAGGAACGGTGTTTAACCAAAACTCAGATTGCTTTCCCTCAAATCTTGTGAAGTTTTTTGTTTCAAGTTTTCAACCTTACTTAGGTGTTGAAGTGTTAGAGCTGTAAAGGTGTGCTGCTAACCAAAACAGGGATATAAAACAGACCAGACATTCACACAAGCCAAGTGAGGCAGTTTGCCACTGACAGAAAATGATGTTTAATAAATAAAATATGGGTGTATTTTTAAAATTTTAGATATTTTAAGTAGCCTTTATGAATTGCATATGTTTTTGCCCCAGCAGTCTCTGAGAGGGACATGCACGGATCAAGCAAAGGATTTATATGTGTGTGCATTTACATCTATATATATATGAAACAAATTAAAAAATAGTCCTCCAGTTAATTTTTTTTCAACAAAGGAAATGCTCATTCTTTGTCCCTACACCATTAATTACCGTATAATAATGAAAGACTGAAGAAAGTCTATACATAAAATAGAAGACGTTATGTAAAGAGTAACAAAAGAGGTGGAAACAATATCCTAAGAACAAGATAAAGTGTTTACCAAGCATCCTATACACTACAAATAAAAAAGAACAATTACTCAACTATGATTTTATGTAAAGAACTAATTTTTAAAGACATGAGGTGTATGGATCTCAGCAGGGACTGGTAATGATTTCAGCCCACTCTGCTCTAACATGCAATGAAGAATGTGTGTGTTCTTGTCAGAGGGTCACATTTCAGAAAGCACTGTTACCTGGATCACGTACACTCATATTTATGCGACTATCATTTCCTTTTCTTTTTTCTGGGGTTTTTTAACAACACTGTAAAATAAAAATACATGGGGGGAAAAAAGCCCCAACCCAACATGTCTGCCTTTAATTCTCCTCCCTGAGGTCCTCCCTCCAAGTCTCTCTAAACAGGCACGTTGTTTTTCCTGTAATATGCCAGTAGAAAAAAAAACCCTAAATTAAGGATGGATTTTCCATTACTACTCTGAGTTTTCTGATTTGACTGTTTTGCCAGACTACTAGCTGTAATGTTATCTGAAACATTTTAATTTTTTTTTCAAAGAGACTAGCATTTAACTCCTCCAAATGTTACCATAAGGATGATATGTATTATTTTGCCACACAAAGTGCATTGTACGTGTATATAACAGCAGTCACTGGCAGCAAATCAACTAACTTGCATAATAAGCTTTACTCTCCACCATATGCAGCTGACACTATTTCCCCATGATAGGTTCAATTTCCTACTGTGAATTTACTTTAAACTCTACAGGAGTTGCATACTGAGCATTAAGAGCATTTAAAACCTTTTTTTATTCTTATCTCAATACTGCAAACACAAAACAAGAAGCAACAGCTAACAATCTTTCCTTATAAGTCCTTAAGAATGGCAGAGGGAAAAGCAGAAATACCACCCCAACAAAACAATCAGAACCTCCCCCCCTCCAAAACCCACAACACAAAGCCAAGCCTTACCTTTGTATCGATTATACAATTGTTCTAATTTCTTCCTGTCTACTGAATTTTTCATGGATTCTTTGTAGTACAAGTCTGGGTTCTGGAAGTAGTTGTCTGTTGCCACTTCTAGTTTCCATTCATTCTGCATTAAGCAGTATATAGCAGTCCTTTCACCAGCCTGGGTAAATGCCATAAACTGGCGGACCTTGTCCTTCTGAGACGATTTAAGCTTATGCTTTGGGATGCAAAAGAAGCAGGAAAGCCAATGAAGCCAATCCAGAAGTTTGTTTCAGCATCCTACTACTAATACCTATCTTTAAAAGGTTTTACTTTTCTTGCTGATGACAACTTTTCACTTCAGAATTACAGGAAGACAAAGCCTTGTTCTTCTGCAGCTAAAAAGACAACATTTTCTTCTGAAAATTGAAATGACAGCATCTATATATACACATTTTTAGCAGCACATACGCTGGCAGTAATAAATCTGCATTTCTGCTTTATTGCTCATATATGCATTAAGGTTTTTTTCTGTTCTGCAGCAAACACAGGTTTCACCACACAACAATATGGTTATCTTCAGAAAAATATGCTCAGTGGTGGCACAAGCAAGAAATTACAAAGGCACAATTTACAGATTCTCAGATTCTGTATAAATCCTTCAGTAACACAAAGGAAAACTGCTCAACAGTTTTCCCACTATTTTCCAGCAACGATGAATGATGTGAAGTTTAATCATTTTAAGTGGTCAGCTGAAAAAGGCAGAAGCATTTCTCACATCTTTACGTCAGAAACCACTGCTAACAGAAGACACATAACAGAAAGAAGGAAGATAAAGCAGACGTGTCAGAGATTTGCCTAATGTTACAGTGAGGCTATGAAGTTGCTGGAAGTGTGTTCTAAAACTTGAATTAAGTCTGGAAAACATGTTTAGACTATTAATACTTTAACAACAAAGCTGCCTGTTACGATGGTGTACAGGAACCAGTGAAGATGTTTCTCCTAAGGGAAGCTAATTGCAGCACCCCATCTACACAACATCCCTAAACCTCTGGAAAACCCAGGAGGTGGCAATAGGGATTTTACTGAGAGTAAATTTGCTATTAACAGTCAATCGTTATTCTTTATGTGAATCTGGAAGGAGGGGGAGGAGGAGATGGGTTAAATCAAGCTCTGGTTTTTATTATATTCCGATACTTCCCAAATTTTGCTAAATGATACTTAACACGTGTTCCAGGCCTACAGTTAAGCTGAGAAATTTGTCCTCACTACTGCTTAAACCATCAGGTGTAACAGAACTGCTGGTGTCTTAATAAAAAAATGAGGGACACACATGGGACCGAATCCCGAATCGGTAAGCAGCAAGCAGAGGGACTTTATGCTTACTGCTTATCTCTTGTACACATATGGATAGTGACATCTCACCTGCAGATGGTCCTGAGACAAGAAGCACTTGTAAACAAGATAAGGACTTTGGTCTCTCCTATGGGGTCTTTCCATTTTATGTAAGAAGGAACATGAAAGTTTGAGGGTTTTTTTTAAATATGTTTGTAAAAGTGGGAAAAGAGTTGCAAAAATAATGGCAATTTCGGTGAGAAAATACTAATAATCCTTTCACTGTGAGCTGTGTAACCTCCCTCCCCAGTTTTCATTGGGGTCTGGTTGAGAGATAGAGCCCCTCTGCCCCCAGGCCCTCCTCCGGTACTGAACTTCTTTCGGTCAACGAGGTCGCTGACGGTATCTCCGAAGTGTAAAGCCTGTGACCTCTTACAAACCTACTTATGCCAGGCGTTTAGGGGTATTTTCCGGGTTCAAAAGGCAAACCCAAGCTACCTGAAGAACCACGTCCGACCCCCCAGCCCACCGCTCCGCGCGTACCGCCCCCCGCGCCAAAGCGCGTTTCATGCCCTGCGCGGGAAGCAGCGGTACCCCGACCCTCTCTACGGGGCAGGCGGGGAACTAACGGAGCCCCAAACAAAGGGGTGCGCTTCGCGCCAAGGTGCGGTTAAACCACGCTTGAGAAGCCCTCCCAAAAACCTCAATTACGCCGCACGCTGAAGCCAAAGGCGCGCAGGCTGCGGCGAAGGCACCACGCGGCCCTTCCCGGGGCAGCTCCGGCCGCCAGCCCCCTCCGTGCTCCCCCTTCCTTCCTTCCCTCCCTCCCTCCCTCTCTCACCCACCGCCCCGGGAAGGCAATTTGTACCGCACCTTCCCCACCGCCACCGCACCTGCCGCGTCCCGGGATGAGAAGGGTGGGAAGAGAGAAGCCTGCGGGAGGGGATGGACCCGCCCGGTGCCGGAAGGCGGAGCGGCGGGAGCGAAGGACACGGGGCTGCGGCAACCTGCCCCGCGAGCCCGAAGCCCAAAAAAGGGAAAGGTACGCGCCGGCTGCCGGGGACGGCGCTCGAAATACCCGCGGCGGCGGCAGCGCCCGCCCCGCGCGGCCCCCTCCCCCCCCCGCCCCCGGTGACCTTTCCCGCTCCCGGCGCCAAGGGAGGCGGGAGGCCGACTCCGCACGGTGTGCATCCCCTCCTCGCCCCCGGCCCGCTTATGGCCCCCCCCCTCCCCGCCGTGCTTAACACCATCCCCTCCCCAGGCAGGGGAACGGGACCCGGCGCTGAGGGAGGAGCGCGCCGGAAAACTGCGGGGCTGCTTATGTGCGAGCATTCAGCTCGCTGGCCCGGGCGGTTCGGAGCTGCTTAAGGGTTCCCCCCTTCCCTAATATCCTCTACCCCCCTCTTCCAGCCACCTACCATTTTATCACCGGCGCTTTGACCAACTTCACCGTGCGGCGCCGCCTCCCGCGCAGGCGCGCACCGCCCCGCGCTCGCCGCCTATCGCCGGCTGCGCTCCAGCGACTGGGCGCGAAGGCGGAGCGCGGGGCTGAGGTGCGCTCCCGCAGCGCCGGTGGAGCCGCGGCCTCTTTCCCGCGGCAACACCGCCCGCGGGGAGAGGGGACGTCGGCGGGGACGGGGGCACACCGGAGCGGTGACTACGCCTCCCGGCGTGCACCGCGCCGGAGAGCGGCCGGAATGGCGGGGAACGTGTATTGGGCGGGGGGGGGAGCGTGGGGAGATCCGCGAAGTCCCACGGCGCGCCGCGAGGAGGCGCTCGGACTACAGATCCCGTCTGGCTCTGCGCTTAAAGGTGCCGCACGGGTGCTGGGTGAGGGGGGCGGCTGTTGGCAAGGACGGAGCTTTCCGGCAGCGGTCGCCGCTACCCCTGTCCCCCCATACACGCTCACCCACCCCCGTGTTGCGCTTCCCGCGCTCCCCATCCCGCCGCCCCCTTCTTCCCTGCCGCAGGTGAGCGAGGCGGAGGGAGGAGGCAGAGCCTGGGGCCGGCCGCTGTCTCCATCTCCTTCCTCAGGGCGGCTGGGCCAGCGCTGAGGTGGGCGCTGGGCGGCTGCCGGCAGCGGGGTGGGGGCTACGAGGGAGCGGCGGTGGGTTTAGGTCCTACTGCCGCCGCGTCGGAAAGTTGAGCGTTGCTGCCGGCAGCGCCGGGTGGCCTGCGGGCGGCCGCCTCCCTCCCTCCGCCCCTCCGCGGCGTTGAGGGGGCGGGAAGCGGGCTGGGAAGGGGCTGGCCGCACCCGCGCTCTCCTGATCTTTCTGTGCTTCCTCCGTTCTTCCCCCAGCCAGCCGCCGGCCTTCCCCCGGGAGAGGTACCGGCAGGCGCGGCCCGGAAGCCAGCCCGCGAAGAGAGGAGGCGGTGGCGGCGCAGGGAGCTGCCCTCCGGCGGCCATCGCGCTCAGGTGGGTGCCTGCCGGGGCAGAGGCGCCCGGGGAGTCACGGCAGTGGCCGGCGGCCCCCGGGGGTCCTGAGAAGGAGCCTGTGGAAGGATCCGCCAGCGTTTTGGAAGAGCGGATCAGGGGTTGCGTCGGTGGCAGGGGCTGATGCCGGCTCGATGAAATCCGGTGCGAGGGTATCGCGTCCGGGCAGGAAGAATGGGGAAGATGAGCTGCCATCCCTCAGAGAACGGACTGTGCCTAAAAAGAACTCCAAACGAGAGGAGTTCTCTCTAATCTGATAATTGCTGGCGCATGGAGAGGAGCGTGGGTTTTCTTTTTCCTCTTTATTTGCCCTCTGAAGCACATCATATATTTTTCTATGTGAGGTCATTATTCCCTTCAGAGCTTGGGAGTACTGCTGCCGGTCCCACTCTTCTTTTCCTCAGCCAAGTAAGAAATCACTGCTACCGAAACAAAACTGTACTGCATCTGAGGCGTGATGGTGAGGTTACACGGTGCTGCAACGGGCAGGCTTACACCAGTGTCAGTCCCTGCTCCGAATTTAGTTCTGTGACTTGATGTGCCACTAAATCCTGCAGTAGTGTTCTACTCATCTGCCTGCAGACGGAAGCTTGGATACACGCTAGCTGTCTTCTTCTCCCTCTCTTTCTTGCAGGGATAGGTTGTAACATACTCAACAGAATCTCTCCCCTGGACATGTTAAACAGGAAGACTACTGCTTTGTACTTTCCAGGTGACAGGAGATAGGACAAGGGGAAATGGCACAAAGCTGTGCCAGGGCAGGGTCAGGTTAGATGTTAGGAAAAGGTTCTTCTCTGGAAGAGTTGTTGGGATGTAGAACAGGCTGCCCAGGGAGGGGGTTGAGTCACCATCCCTGGATGTGTTTACAAAAAGGGTAGATCAGGTACTTAGAGATATGGTTTAACATAGGACCGGTATGGGTGGACTTGATGATCTTAAGGGTCTTTTCCAACCTTGTGATTCTGTGTATGCATGAAGTATTTCCTTAAATGCACTCCAGAATTTTGCCAGGTTGTGGGGATTGTTATTTTTTTCCTGACCTCTTAAAGTAGTAAACCCTATACCTGAAATATTCCTACTTTTTTATTTTACTGAAACTAATGCGAAGTAGCCACACGTTTGCTACTTCAATTACACTTTTCAGTCTTAATTTTAAATATTTTGGTGCTTCGTCTAGTTAAACCCTAGCCATTAGTCAACTATTGATAGCTAAGTACTTTGGCTTGTATTCCATGCACTGAAAAGAAAGGAACCAACAGAGACAGGTTTTCTCAGTTCCCTGGTGCAGAAACAGGAATGCGTGTTAAAAATTAAGATAGTGCATGGCTGTGCTTGCCATCTTCCCTTTCCATTCTATATATTGACAGTGGCTGGCTTGCATATTTGTGATTGGAGCTGCTACTGCATTATGGGGAAAGAAGATTGTCTCTTAGGCAGACTGCTTCGAGATCACTCTGTCCATATGTTGGTTCCTGATTAAGTTCATTGTCCCAGAGATCAAGATTGCAGCTAAAGTTTTAGACAAATACCTGCCCTATTGATGATGTACCAACATGTGGTGCGTGTTGGGCATTTTTAGAATGCCGTGCTTCAGTGATGAATGTATGTTTTTGTACATACATTTATACTTTATTATGTATAACTTTGTGTGGGGTGTGTGTGTTTGGTTTGTTGGGGTGTGTTTTTAAGAAAATATAACCTTGCTATTTTACAATGATGTCAGTATTTTCCTGTAGGATCTGGTGGAAGAAAATTGGTTCATAGTTTTGAAATTCTACCCTGCTTGGGGTTAAAAACAAATATTGCAGTTTAAAGATAGATCTTTGAGTAGCTTCTGGGAAAGGAACTTGTAAATGAATTGACTTTACTCTTACTGTTCTTATATCCCTATTTTTAAATCCTGGGAATCAATAATTAGCTTTGAAGTAAAATACCTTGAGGCCATACAGCCTTGAAGGTTTTTGATCCAAACTAGTACTGCTCAGAAGTCCAGGAAGTTTTGCTGTTCCTTCTTTACTGTAGAGATATTTCTTTCCTGAGTAGGATTTATAATGTAATCTGTTTTGGTTAAGCTTTGCTTCATTGTGTTTTGTATAGTTGAATGTGATAATGCTTCTGAGGCTGTATAAATAACATGATTATAACAACTTTTTAGGATAGCTATGAGAAAATGCAAGCAGTTTACTGATAGATAAGAAGAATTAATTCTGGTATTAGGTTGAAGTACAGCCCTTGGCATCGTGGCTTAATGTTTTTAATGGCTTTTCCCTCTTCTAAGAGGAAGCACAGGTGACTACCATGTGATATGGCTAAACTTTCCATTCAGTGTTTATAAAAACAGATGATCTCTAGACAGTGCTTTAAGGGAAAACAAAAATCTTATCAATAATCTTGTGCTGTTTCTTGGTCTTGGTAACATCTGATGGAAGGAGACTATATACGTGCTGTTAAAGGTCGTAGTGTAGGATGCAGCCTTAGGTATGTTTCCTATGTTTGTTTGACCTAACACTTACCATGTTTGATAATCTTGCAGCCTGGCACGCGTCCTGGAGATGCAGAAACCATGTAGCAGAAAGCTGTGAGCAGCTGTGGATTACAGGTCTCTCCCAACAGCAATACAAAGTGAAGAATGAAGGTGACAGGGTTTATTTCCTTGTGGACGTTGGTTTCGCTGCCTTGCGGCCAGTCAGCAAATCCCGCGGAACACGAAGACGTGGTGAAGCATGCAATAAAGCTGCACCGTGGGAAGGGAGCTGTTGTCACTCAGAGGAAGCAGTGGGTGCTGGAGAGCTGCAGGAAACTGTCTGGGCTTCTTCGCCAGAAGAACGTTGTTCTCAACAAGCTCAAGAACGCGATAAGAGCGGTCGAGAAGGATGCGGGCCTGTCGGACGAAGAGAAGCTGTTTCAGGTGCACACCTTTGAAATCTTCCAGAAGGAGCTGAATGAAAGTGAAAACTCAGTCTTTCAGGCAATCCACGGCCTCCAGAGAGCTCTACAGGGTGACTACAAAGACGTTGTAAACATGAAAGAAAGCAGCAGGCAGAGACTGGAAGCCTTGAGAGAAGCTGCAATTAAGGTTAGTTCCCCTCATGGTTAATTTTATCATTCCATGGTTGCAGCCTGTTCCAATAGGAAAGTGGATCTGCTTAAAACTTGCATTGTTTTGCTGTTTAAAATGGACTTTGAATAAAGAATTTTTTCTCATTAGTAAAATCAGAAGTAATTCTGGTGTAGAGCTTTAAACTTACTGGCAGTCAATAGTTCTTACTTCAAAACCAAGCTCAGCATAATCATAAGACCTATGGCAAATATTTTGGTAGAGCAAAAGGAATACAAGTGAGTCAGTGCAAAGAGCAGTTGCACTAGACAAACCAGGGGGATTATCAGAGTGGAAAAAATGCCATGAACTGGCAAAATGCTAACTGTTTTCTCTACTTTAGATGGTAATTGCTCAACCAAAATCTACAATTTAAACAAAATTACTTCTTGCCTTTTATTTTCATATTCACACATAGATGTGGGTAAAATGGCCATGCAAAATATGAAATGACTTAAGTTTTTAGCCACAGCATAGCACTTCTAGCCTAAAAAGTGCAATTTTGAATGACAGTGCTTCTGAGAAAGATCTGGCTGAAATGACTGTACAGAGGAAAGTACAGTTCAGCAGAAACACTCCATGGAAGATTTGAGTTCTTGTGTCAACACAGACCTGCTAGGGTGTGTACAGTCTGCTACTGCCAGTGGACATGACAGTGCCATTTATTTGGTCTGACATTTAAATTGTTCTTTTCTTTGCTCTACTTCTCAGCCACTGGAGGAATGTTTTAAGACTTGTCCTCTGTTCTCTGCCCTCTAAAAGAAGAGGCAGCAAGAGCTTGTGCACAAGAAAAGCGGGTGGTGAATCGTGGCAAGAAAGGCTGATTGAAGTAGAAGTTAGGATGCAGACTTGGGAGACTGGAGTGGTCTCTATGGTGACAGCAAAGACTGAATTATGACAAATTTGGATAGGGAGTAGCTTGGATCTATGTGTATTCTGATGAAATGCTCAGTATGACTTTGATATTGGCACTTAATGGTAGTGCTAACATCTGCTGCACAGAAATGGGAGTAATTGTCAAGAAAATTACTACTTTTTTCTCTTTTTTTTCTTTTTCTTTTTTTTTTTTTTCCTTGGAGCTTTTAGGAGTGAAATTGACCAGAATCTTCTTTCTCATTTACTGAATTCTCGGCCATGTGTCCTGCAGAACTTTACTTTTGCAGAGGTGGATTGTGTAGGCTTTATTTCAATATTACCATATGAAGATATCTATGTGAATGGTTAATCTTGTACACCCTTCCTTCTTTTGTCATGCAAATGATTATTTAAGCAGAGTATTTGTTCTAACCTTACAATTGTTATATAAAACAAAACAAAGGTAGCAGGGAAACGCATGCCAAAAAGATGAAGACATTTTTGGACTTTTTACTTCAGAAGACACAATAGGTCCAATTTTGTTGCAGTTTCATTTGACTGTAATGCTTTGGTGTACCCTCAAGACATCCTTTCCACATTTTAAGCAGTGATTGAATGGAAAATACTGTAGAAGCTGCTGGACACTTCATTTCTGTTGAGTTGAACTATTTGGAAGTCTCTAGTGTTGGGATATGTATTCAGGTCTGATGTATTTCTTGCTGGTTCTGCTGTGGAAAAAGGTAGAGCAGAATCATTCATGGTGGAGGTGAGAAGGAAGGGAGAAGTGTTGAAGGTAGCTTTTGCCTTCCTTTTGCTTCAGGAACCTGTGTGGAAGTTCAGGAAAAAACAACAAAATCATACCTACATTTTATCAGCTTCTAATTCCTTGGGTGCCTACTACTCAGACATTGATGGAAAAAAATAGCTCTCAAGAGGTGCAAAGATGCATCCCCTTCTAAATGTACTTTATCTTCTCATCACTGTTGAAACAGTAGTGAGCAACAGCAACACTGTTCTTAACCATCATTCCCCATCTTACTCCATTTTGCTCACGTGTTCCTTGGTGTTCTGGTCTCCTGTGTAGTGCACAATGCTTATCTGTATTACCTTGCTTAAAAGGCTGCCTGGCGTGTGTCTGATCAGACCTCTCCAATCCCTGTGTGAGTTCCAGACTGGTGTTTTGTACTGTGATGCACTTCTGCTGAACGTGTAGCAGGCTGGTTGAGGTGATGTGTCTTTTCCATGGGCACCATCCTCTGTGATTGTCCCACTCTGCTGCCGTGACGCTGGTCTGTAGGTGAAAACACAGATGCCACTTTAATAGACTATAAAACCATTTGTCTTCATTAATTAAAGGAACTTACAGGTAGAAGATTTTTTTTTCAGAGCTCTTCTACCTTGCTTTTCAGAGCAAGTTAACCTCTTGCAAGTTAGAGCCTCATTTTTTTCCCCTACAGTCTACCTCTTGCACATTTATTTCTGCAGTTTCATGCTGTTCAGCCTGATTAGCTCACTCCACCCAAAACCCCTTCAGCTCTAGAGGTGAAAGAATCTAACCCGTATCAATTCTATCTCATGTTCTACATGGTTGCTGACTGAGGGAAGAATCTGCAACTCAAACGGGGTGTTTTTTTACATCTTTCAAGCAATGTCTGCTAGCAGAGAACAGAGAGGAAAGGCTCTTCCTTGAGGCTGTATGAGAGTGACCGTGTCTCCTGCTTATGTGTTGCATAAGAGCTAAAGCAGTTAACACTGGGACAAACACATTAATAGTTACATTTTCCCTGACTCTGGTTATTTTGGGAACTGGGTAATTTTCATCATGTCTGTTGGTGTTTAGAATCACCATAGCTACACGGGCAGGAGCCAGCAGTTTGTTGGTTTCATCACTACCAGCAGCATTGGAAGGGATGAAAGATCATCTGGTCTACCCCTGCTGCCCAGTCATCAGAGCCGGGTCACCTACAGTAGGTCACACAGGAACACATCCAGGCAGGGTGTGAATGTCTCCAGAGAAGGAGACTCCACAGCCTCTCTGGGCAGCCTGTGCCAGTGCTCTGCCACCCTCACAGTGAAAAAGTTCACACGGAACCTCCTGTGCTCCAGCTTGCACCCGTTGCCCCTTGTCTTATCGCTGGCCATCGCTGAGAAGAGCCTGGCTCTGTCCTCCTGACTCTCACCCTTTACATATTTATAGACATTGATGAGGTCACCACTCTCTCCTCCAGACTAAAGAGACCCAGCTCCCTCAGCCTGTTCTCATAAGGAAGATGCTCCACTCCCTTAATCATCTTGGTAGTTCCTTGTCTTTCCTGAACTGGGAAGCCCAAAAATTGGTACATTATTCCAGATATGACCAGGGCAGAGTAGAGGGGGAGGATAACCACTCTTGACCTACTAACCCAGCTGTTGGGGTTTTTTTTTGTAGCTACTTCCACAGTTATTGTGATTTTTGAAAACCATACACAGACCTCTTCCCATGTTTATAAAATGGCTTATAAAAGCAAGGTTCATTTCCTTTTCCTCCCAGTTTGTTTGTTGTACCTAGTAAAGCTGTGCTTTCAAGTTTATTATTCTTCCCTGCTAAAGCACTGAGCTCAACTTTCCTTGGCTCTGATATGTTTCCTAGAGTCCTTCAAAGTAATTCCTTTCCTGTATTTTCTGAACAGTGACCTTGGGGCAGCTCTACCATTTAGTGGATTAGAAAAGGCAATTGGTGGATATTTTATTTGGTTGTTTATTGGTTTTCTTGCCTGCTTCCCCCAGTAAAAATTGGTACAAGAGAAAGCAGTCTTCAGATACCATTTTATAGAGTCTATATTGCTTTTGCAGTTCTGCTCATAAGATGGTTTGTGTCAAAAGAAACATACATCTCTGTCAAATGTTTTCCTGGTCAAAGGACTGGTCAGCACTTTATCTGCATGTTATAAAATTCAACAGGAAGAAATGGAATACGTTGAACTCCTAGCAGCAGAGAAACATCAGGTTGAAGCCCTTAAGAACATGCAGCATCAGAACAAAAGCCTATCAATGCTTGATGAAATTCTAGAAGATGTCAGGAAGGCAGCTGATAGATTGGAAGAGGAAATAGAAGAGCATGCCTTTGATGACAACAAATCTGTAAGTGATGTTTTAGACACAGTCTTTTCATTGATGTGTGTTTACTTTTGAGTTGATACTTGCACTGTACAGGTGTTTCTCTCATGTTCAACAGTTGTCAGGATCTTAGCGACTTGTTGAAAAAAAAACAAAACCCACCAACAAACCTTTGGCTCCACAGTTGGTTTTGCTTCCCTTTCAACATAAGAAAGTATTGAATAGTAGAATGATTGCTAATTCCTTCTTTTTGCTAGTGATTTCTGTGTTTTTCATTGGAAAGTCCTTCCTGCAGCTGCCACTTTGGCAGTGGCAACGTAGCCCACCTCTCTGATAGAGCCCATGAGAGCTGGGACATCTCGGTGGTGGTGGAGACTGTGCTACTGAGACTTTGCAGGACACGGAGTTAACATGTGAAGCACAGTCTCTGCTCTTCCATTTTGCTGAGAAAGTTACAGGGGAAGAAGAGTCCTTGCAGTTAGTTTTCACAGTCTGGGAAAAGGTAACATTGTTCAAGGTAAGGACTTGAAATGTACTTGTGGTGTTGCTTGCTGCCACATCTGACTTCCTCTGCGTTTCATACCTTGGCCTGTTTGTGTTGTTCTTTCTATGTTGCATGATGGACAGCATCCCTCTGGTGAGGCTGTGTGTATTTGGGAGTACATCAGCTGATTCCAGTGTCCCATTGTGCTGTCCTCAGAGACTGTCTCTAAACTGGTACTGTTTGCATAAACATGGCTTGCAATTTTATTTGGCTTCTGCTCTTGAAAGGTGTTTGTTGATTTGCAGGTTGAATTCTGAGGCAGGCATAGGAGAAAAAGCAGTTGCTCTGTAGGAGAAAGCCAGGACATTCTTGTGTCACTGTGCTCTGCTGAGAGAAAGTGAAAGCACCTTTTAATTTTGCATGCACCAGCTCACGGCTGTGGTACCTAGTGGGAATCCTACCGAGCAGGACCAGCCGCGGGAAGGGACTAGCTAGCTGGAGTGCCCTCTTCTGTTCCGCTGGGGCATAACGGCAGGTTTTAAGGAGCCCGGGGATGAGGTTTCTTCTGCCGCACCTGTTAACTGGCAAAATGCCAACGCATCCTTCCCTCCCCCCCAGTGTATCTTTTCGGTTCTCTGCTTGCATCTCTATTCACAAAAGAAAATGAATCGTTTACAGCTCCATCTTTGAGAGAAACATCTAGTGTGTTTTCTCTTAAGCTGTAACACTGGAACATCAGAGCAAAGAAGCTGTGATGGAATCATCAGTAGTGTCGTAAAGTACAAAAGCATCTATTAAAATATAATCAAATAGAGAAATGCAGTAGGTAGAAATGAAAAACAAAACCCAAACAAAACCAAAAAACCATGAAAGCACCCCAACCAAAGCCCAAACCTGAAGGACCCCACCCATAAAACTCAAAACAAAAACCCTGAGTTCACCCACTTACTGCAAAAGAAAGAGTATCTAGGCACCCTGTTCTGTTATCTACAACCTACTTTCAGGAACTGCTGTTTTAGGAAATAAAATCCTTAAAAGAACTGTCTTCTCTCATGTCCCAAAATGTATTAGTATTTAAAAGCTCATCTGAACCTATGCTGTCTACTCTTGCTTTTCTAGCATGCTCTGTCTTTTGTCAGTTCCCTTTTCTTTTGTAGAAGTGAAAATGCACCATAATATCCACACAATGTATCATTTATTTCTATAATACAGGAAAAAAAAAGATTCTTTTTCATAATTATCTCAATCTTAGAAACACCTTCCCTTTTTTCCTAATATTGTTTCTGACCTGGACTGTGAACTCCACTAGATAAGGATTTATTTGTCCAATTGCATTGATTTTATGTGATCTTTGGTACATAATATCAGAGTTGGACTTGTTGATCCTTATGGGTACCTTCCAACTCAGGATATTCTGTGATAATACATTTTACATTTTGATGAGGGGAAGTTTGCTTAGGTTCCAGACACACAAACTACTGAGTACAAAGGAACACGTAACAGACTGTATATAAATTTGGAGGTCCAGAGCTTCACTGCTGATCTATTTTATAAAATAATCTTGCTTAGTGAACACTGTCACTGCTGTCATAACATTAAATTCTCAAGAAGATACTAGAACAGAACTTGGTTTCTTATTCTATTCTTATTTTAGGCAGAGTAATAGTCATCTGCAAGGTGGCAACACTGCACTGAACAGTGAAATAATTCCAGTGTGAAAGCCTGTAAATTGCAGAGCCAACATTTAACAGCAGGCTCTGTGTTCTGTTTTGGTATCCATGGAGTAGCAATGAGGGTGTGGGAGAGGGGATCAGGAGCAAAGATGACAACAGTAGGCTTGGGCACTTTGTGTGTATTTTGATTAGAAGCAGTTTTCCATGTTTGCTGGCTGTAGGGAAGACTTTCTTCTCACTCTGTGAGAATAGTTTGCATGTACGTGGCATGCAGCTGCTCCTACTTTCTCCCATCAGCTGAAAACATGGTTTGGTCTCTTAGACTTGGCAATGGACACCTCATTCTGGATTGCAAAATAACCTGGTAAGTGGGGAGCTTAGGGAAGTAAAACCAAAAATAGATATAAAAAGACAGGTTTGGGGCAAAAAAAAGGTGAAAACACAATTTTTTATGATGCCTGAAAAGAAAATGGTCATCAGCCTCTCACTCCATCCGCTGAAAGTGCTAGTATTTGAAACAGCTATTTTAATGCTTCTAAGTAATTCTATAACCTTAGTCATTTGTTTCAAATTCCTTTTTCCCTCCCTCTGTCTGAGTCTTAATGACTTCCAGTTCTTTAGGCAGGGGAAGAGATCATTGTTATGATTTAAGTATTTATTTAGTTACACATACACATTTAAGGAGTTGAAAAAAAGGATAAAAGTTGCAGGTTAAATATTGCATTTCAGTATCCAGTGTTTATCTGACCAGTCTGGGGAAATGTGCTGGGGAACCAACAAAGAAGAATAGGAAACTCTTTTACAGGTGGCTTATGTGAATGCATTTCTTCATTAAACTGGGGAGTTATTTGGGCAAAATATGGCAATCTGAAAAAACTGAATCTTTTGCAGTCAGTCATTGGAGTGACAACAGCCCTTCCTCTTTAATGGAGTCAAAAAGAAGTAACAACCCTAACTGTTTCTGAGTAGTGGGAAAAGCTACATTATTTAAAACACAGGGAATAATGAAATCATCCTAGTGTCTTCCGCTTTGTAATTACAGGCTCTGAAGATGGAGCTAGGTAGACACAGGACTTGTCATGTCTCCTTCACATTTACAGCACAGTAGCTTTTGCTTGACTCAGAATGCAGTCATTATTTTACATTTTTGTGAACTGAATATCACTTTGTAATCTCTATTTTTTTTTTTTCCCAAAGAAATAAAATGTTAGACTTCAATCTAGCCTTTTGTCTTCTAGATGTAATAGAGCTTTATTAAAAAAAAAATTAAAATCAGATTAGATGTAATTAAAAATACTGAATTGTAATTTTACAGCTTTGAAACTCCATCTATGTTTTTTAGATGGGTGATTTGGCTAAAGAAGTTTGGAAACCCCCTCATTTTTAAAACGTAACCCAAATTACAGCCTTTTCAGTTGTGGACCTGAAGTTTTGATAAAGAGGTTGAAAGACTTCTCTAAGGAGAAACTGCAATATATTTAGTCATTGTCAGCACTTTCTGGAGCAACTTCAAACACAGCTACTAGAGTTTTCCTTTTTACTGTATGCTTCATTGATCCCTTTATTTTTTGGTTATTGGGGGTTGGACCCGATGATCTCTCGAGGTCCCTTCTAACCCCTACGATTCTGTGATTCTGTGAACTTGCTTTCTTTTTCTTACAGGTAAGAGGTGTGAACTTTGAAGCAGTTTTAAGGGTGGAAGAAGATGAAGCCAACTCCAAAAGAAACGCTTCAAAAAGAGAAGTAGAGGATGACTTGGGTCTTAGTATGCTTATTGATTCCCAGAACAATCAGTATATCCTTACCAAGCCCAGAGATTCAACCATTCCTCGTGCTGATCATCACTTCATCAAGGTGGTAATTTTAGAGACGTTCTTGTCATTTGTTTTGGTGAGACTTACACCCACTAGCCTGCCTGCCAGTGCTGCCTGATTGGATTGAATGTTGAATGTTGGATGGCGCATTAGTGACAAGGGATGAGGACAAGGCTGAGGTCCTTAATTCCTTCTTTGCCTCAGTCTTTAACAGTAAAGAAGGGTATTCCCTGAGTACTCATCCTCCGGAACTGGCTGACAGGGAGGGGAAGAATAACAAAGTTCCCATGGTTCAGGAGGAAATGATTAGCGACCTGCTTGGCCAGTTAGATACCCACAAGTCAATGGGGCCAGATGGGATTCACCCAAGGGTACTGAGGGAGCTGTCTCTCAAACTGCGCAGTGTTAGAAGCAAGCTGCTGCTGCTGCTGCTGCTCCTGATAAGCCACTTGTGTATGTCATTGGAGAGAACTTATCCGTTTGTCTTATGATGAAAGAAGGGATGCTGGAAAATACCTAGACATGTCTCTTATTGTATTTGTGCTTCATGAAGAATAACTGCATTGGGATGAAAAAACAAACAAACTCCCAAAATGGATGTTTGTAAAATGTTTAAAGTGTAATTCCCCCTACAGCTTTACTCCCATAAATATATTTAATAGATTGATCGAAAGTCCCCAGAGCTGCTCATTACTTAAGGTCAGTATCTCATCTACAAAACTGCAGTGCTTGCACCTACAATAAATTACAGAATCACAAGGTTGGAAAAGACCTTTAAGATCATCAAGTCCAACCATTCGCATCCTAAACTAAACCATATCCCTAAGTACCTCATCTACCCTTTTTTTGAACACATCCAGGAATGGTGACTCAACCACCTCCCTGGGCAGCCTGTTCCAGGCCCTGACAACTCTTACAAGTTACAATTCCTCAGAATTTGTCAGAATTTATCAACTGAATGTGTATTTTCACAGGCAGTAGTCTACATTTAATTTCACAGTGCTATTTGTCTCCAACTTCATCACAAATTTATCTTTCAAAATACTGTTGTTTGCTCTTTCTATTAATACATTTCTAAATCTTATATATTTAGGATATTGTGACAATAGGAATGTTATCTTTGCCATGTGGCTGGCTGTGCACAACAATAGGATTGCCAACTATGTTTGGATATATCATCTGTGGAGTACTCTTAGGACCATCAGGGCTAAATAGTATCAAGGTAAGTGTGCAAGTTGTTTCTTGACTGATTTCATTTGTTGAAGTCTTTAGAAGTAGTTTTAAAAGAATATGGTATTGCCAACCTCAAATGTATTTAAAAAAAATTTTAAAAAATCCCAAAACCTGGACCTTTGCAAAATGAGGCCTTAAAATTTTATGTCTTTGAATAATTTTGTTTTCAATTTATTTTTTTTCCTCCTACATAACCTTAATATAAGAAACTGTGGAACGTGAAAGCTGAAGGTTGTGTGTTGTGGGGCTTGTTTGTTTTTCTTTTTGTCTTTATTTATAAAGCATCACGTTTGAGAGACAAATTATTTAAATGACATAAAATACTCAGAAACTTGAAAAAAAAAGTCAGTGGAGGAAGTATGTAAAAAAGCAGTTCTCTGAGTAGCATAGCTTGGCTTCCTAAGGAGTTATTTTGCACCTCTGTGGCTCATCCATCCATCCATCCATCCATCCATCCATCCATCCCTTGTTCTTTTCCAGTCCCCTGCCCACATTCCTGAAGTCTCTTGAACCTTTCTAGCTCCATCACGTGTGCCCTGATTACTGGCCCGATGTGAAGCCAGGGGCTGTGGTTGGTTAGACAGGGCATTCACTTTGATTAGTGGTCTGGTGTGCATTAACAGATTGCTTAGCTAGCAGGCAAAACAGAATTCGTGTTAAGGCTGCATGGTAGGGTCTGGTTGAGTTACATGTGTCTGTTGCATTGATAGCCACTGATAACTGCTTGGAACTTACTGCCTTTGCAGCCTCTGCTCTTATGTGGACTTCTGTTGGAAATGACTGTGGGGCTTAAAGTTAAGAAGGGATGAGTAGAAATTGTAGGGTTTTGTCAATCTTGTATTGGAATAGAAGGCTACATATGCTACACTTTCAATAGTTCATATTCCAAAATTGCAATTAAATAATAACCCTTGTGTTGTATACAATTTATGGGTTGAGAAGGTCTGGAAAGCTTGACCACTTAGACTGAGAAACAAGTTTGTAAGCTTGGCATTAGAGGGAGATTCAACAGTGAGTTTTCAGAGACCTGCGCTGAAGATTATGTGGTCAGAACAGAGATGAGGGAGGCTTTTTTAAGGACAGTTTCTTAGTGAGTTGCCTGTTTCTTGTGGAGCTGTGATTGTTACTCATCTGGATGATGCTCATGTTGCCTGTGTCTCTTGTGTGTGGTCTTTCCTTTTGTCACTTCTGTACTTCATAAAAAGTTGAACGTTGAATAAACAGAGGATGCAGGCAGAGAGTTTCCATGTCCACTTGTCTGTGATTGATGATAGATCCTGTCCTCTCTGGACTGTAAATACACAGGAAGGAAATGTTAGGTTGTTTGGTTGTGACAAGGAAGAGAACTGCTTTTCTTGCTGTTGTACCTTTCTCTCTGGAGTGGGAAGGCTGGTAGTTGCACTGCTCTGAGATGGATGCATGGAGTCCATAGGATGGAGAGCAGAAAAGCAATTGCAGTCTAGCAGAATGATTGTACCAATAGGTCAATAATGTAACTAGCCAGAGTAGCTTCTGGAATGCAAACCTGAGGGGTTTAATGGCATATGCATAAAACATAACATTTATTTTCAACAAGTAAGCACACTTACCTAAATCACTGCACGTGTTCATTTTGACCAGCACTATCTACACAAATTGTCTAGTAGCTGTAAGTGAATGGGGAAAAATGTTTGAACTCTAAAGATGCTGAAGGAAATTCTGATGTCATATGTCCAGCAAGTGAACTATCTATGCAGACATAATAAGAAAAATATTTTTAAGTTGTCTTATAATTTGTATTGTAAACAGACTGCTCTGCACTGATTTATTTCTTTATAAAGTCTATTGTACAGGTGGAGACGTTAGGCGAGTTTGGTGTGTTCTTCACTCTCTTTCTAGTTGGCCTGGAATTTTCTCCTGAAAGATTAAGAAAGGTACTTTTTGTAAGATACCTCTGTGTTACAAGATGTACTTGCTAATGCTCAAGTTATCAGTTCTATTTCAGAGTTTTACATTGTCCCTGTAATAGGCTAGTGTGGCTTTGTACAGTTTTGAAAAGATAAATATTGCATTTCCATCTTCTAACTCCTTGGAAAGAACAGAATGCATTATTTATTTGGTGTCTGCACAAGAAACTTGGCTATTCCTCTTCATTTTAGTAAATGAGTTTGATTACTAGCAAAAGCTCACACAACTTGTGGCAGTCCATCTCTCTTTTATTTTAACATGCAGTAATATGCAGTTGCTGTTACAGTGTCTATTCCTGTTATTAAAAAAAATTAAAAATCAGTTTAATTACTGCATGCTAAATTGGTAATACATGCCATACTGGTTGATAAATGATTTGGCCAGCATGTTAGCACAGTCTGTAATACTACATAACGTGGTCAGCAGGATTCAACAGAAAGGTACAAGTTTCTTTTGGTCTTAATCAGAAGAAAACAAAAAGTTATAAACCAGCTAGAATTTTAATAGTGGAAAACACTGCTGCAAAATATGTGAGGCCTGTGTGGATGCTAAGGGTTGCATTGTGTGATTTGTACCTCAGCTGATGGTTTTGAGTTTGTAAGACTATAAAAGCTTTAATTGAAATGTATTTAAAATTTGAGCATTCAGCTTAATCTGCTATTTCTGGTCTGTGTAAAGTCAAAGATAAAAATCAGTAACTCAGAGGTTCCTAAACTGTAGCGTGTAGATCATTAGTCCAGAGTTGTGAGCACGGTAGGGTGGAGCAGGGTCTGGTATTGATGATGGTCTTTGCCACTCCCATTTGCTCCCCACTCTAGAATCACATCAATTAACTCATCTTCCATTTGATGATTGTAATGTTTTTCAACCCGTATAGTACTTTGGCCCTTAGTTTGTCTGTGAGTTCTGGGAAATTTACTTAATACCTGGTAATAAGCCACCTGTCATAGAATATTACCTACTAGGCATAATAACTTCAGAGTTTTAGGGTGTACTGGACAACAGCCCATTACTTCTGTGGCCCAGATCAGGCATCTTTACCTGCTTATCTGTACCCAAAGTCACTGTAACTTTTCAGTGAGAAAGCTGTCATCAGCCTTTACCATAAGTTGTTTTCTTCTCAAGGTATGGAAAATATCTTTGCAAGGACCCTGCTACATGACGGTTCTGATGATTGCCTTTGGTTTGCTGTGGGGGCACTTGCTCCAAATTAGACCAACACAAAGTGTCTTCATTTCCACTTGTTTATCCTTATCAAGCACGCCGCTGGTGTCAAGATTTCTTGCAGGTAGTGTTCGAGGAGATAAAGAAGGTAAGCATGATTTTTAAATATGGACTGCTGTAGTACCTGCCACAAAGTTTGAAAGATGTTGATTTGGTAATATTAGGAGAGAAGCCAGTTAAAAAGTGAAACAAACCAAAACAGTCCCACTGTCAAGTGAGTGATCATCCTAACAGTGTTGTGTATATCCTTGTTATGAGGTGTACCTGCTATTTTACATAGCCAGTCCTCTTTGGAGAATGACACTGTTGCCCAATCAGTACTTTATTGGTTAAGAATTGACTTTACTGAGGGTCTGGAATCTTTGTGCTTTTCTTTAAAGAGGTTTCTAGGTTAGATCATTACCTCTAGTCTGTCATCAAGGCAGAAAAGCTTAAAAAATTCCCATCCTTCTTCAGCAAACTAAGACCAGCTTGGGTAGTTTTTGGTAGCTAACAGATCTTCATTGGTAGCTAACAGATCTTCAAATAAGTACCTTCAAGTGCCATGTTGCTAACTTCTCCAAGATTTTTAAATGTTTCCTTTCCAAAGTTTTGCCACTCTGCTTTTTTCCACTTACACCTCCCTCATACATACTGCATTGAAGTTCTCCCCACCCCCTAGAATATTTTTATTCTAATGTCTCAAGTAGACATGTATATTACACATGCTGGCTCTCACGTGTGTCTCTCGTGCTTTCAGTAAAGGAGTTATGGTAAATGCATAACTAGTGCTTAACTGCTAAGCAATGTCTGTATTTTCACTGTGTCATGGAAGCTTTATATGAATATTTATATTTTTAATATATCTTTATAGATTTTTAAGTAACTTACTGGTGGTGGGGAAGCCCAGAATGCTTTGAATTACCTCACCCCACTGAGCACTATATTTTAGCCTCCTTCTGATTAAGAAATGTCTAGATCTCTGAGCACTGCAAGCCATTTGTAGATTCTGATGAGTGTTTCCATGACTGATCTGTTGGTGCACAGGGGACATCGACTACAGTAGTGTACTACTTGGCATGTTGGTGATGCAGGATGTGCAGCTGGGTTTGTTTATAGCTGTCATGCCTACACTTATTCAAGTGGGAGTAAGCACGCATTCCAGGTAAAAAACATATTGTGTCTATCTTCCCCCACCCCCTTTCAATTAGTATGTAGATTGCAGACATGAATATGAGTGTGCTACTGGTAATGGCAGCTCCATGAAAAATACACACTCTGGTCTGTGAGTTCCCTTTACTGTTTGTACTTGTGGACATTCTTTCTGCTCTAGTAGCCTTAGTCCTGCCAGTACTTAAAATTTGTAGTGAAAACTTGTTATTTTAAAAAAATAAGTACACTTCTTCAGTTACTTTATTCCTTTGAGACATACTTTTGTCAAAGACTGTGCAGTAGTATTGTTGAGCCTGATGGCTTGCCTTGAAGGTCAGTCAACAAAAACGCTTTGAAATCAACATGGAAGTAAATTCTAGGCTGTAAAAGAGGTTGCTGGGTATTCAGCTGAGGTTGCATTCATCTTCCTTAGAAATGTATCTAAATATCTTAACTTGTAGCTACTTAGTTTTGAACATCTGTGGAATTAGATCTTTTCACTTAAGGGGAACTGGTCGGGAGGCATGAGAGCACTTGAAAGAAATGTTTTGTTTGTTCTTCTCTTCCAGCATTTTCAAGGAAATACTGAGGATACTGATACTGATTGGCCAAATTCTTTTTTCTCTGGCTGCTGTTTTTCTTCTATGTCTTGTTATAAAGACTTATCTCATTGGGCCGTATCATCGCAAGTTGCACACAGAAAGCAAAGGGAATAAAGAAATCCTCATTCTAGGGATAACTGCTTTCATCTTCCTCATGTTAACGGTAATGTTTTTAAATCAATAAAACATTTTGATTCATGTGGCAATTGACTGCATCAGTATCACAAAAGCCATTGCACTTACTGTTGTTTTATGAATGTGCACCTCCCTGGTTAATTATTTGGTTTTAAAGTGTTGTTTTAAAACAAATCCAAATGCACTGGTGATTGATGCATCACAGCAATTACGGGTAAGAACACATACAATTTGAATGTCAATCAGCTGAACTTCTGCTGGTAACTTTTAATACAGCCAGTTAAAGAATCATGATGCCAGTGTTAATTTTGGACTACTTCATGCATTTAAAAATTATATAGGATGGGTTTTGAGATACTGATAATGACTGATTGTTACACTTGCTTACAAGTTTCTTTTCCAAAGCAAATTCTCAACATAGTTTTTATTATAAAATACTTTTTCTTTGGGAGATAAACAGCTTGTGATGAGGTTCAGACAGTAGAGAAACACCTTAAGGTTCATATGTTTTGATATCCCTTTCAGGTTTGGTTCACTTTCCTCTGAATCTTCTTTCTGTTTGTTTCTATCTCACATTTCAGCCCTCTGAAAAGCTATTCAGCTGGAGAACAGAATGTGACAGTCACTGATAATGTTGTGGGTTTGAAACTCCATTGCCCTCGATGTGCAGATTGTTATGTTCTCTGAGAATTTCTGAGACAAGTTATCCCAAACTGTTCCTGTGTATGTGCCTTTTTTTTTCTAGGGGTATTTGCTTAATTATTAGAAGCCCAACAGAAAAGCTGACCTCCTTCAGGAAGAAGGTCAAGAAAGAATGTAGTGAGAATGTAGCTTTACCATTTGCTGACTTCTGTTGTATAGGTTAGATGCCAGGAGTGCCATCTAATAAGAGAAGGAACAGCTAGTTTCTCCTTTCTACTTTCTGACAAGAAGACATAACATTTGTAGAGAAGCTTCAATTTAAAAAACCAACCACCAAACCTCATAAAAATGCATAAAATATTATGGTATCTAGAAGCAGGCTTAGCTTCATTAAAAATGCAGTGTACTTAGACTGATCTGACTGAAATTGGCATATTGTGGCCAAATCATCTATCAAATGCGCAAGGAGTTTGTCTGTGTGACTTTACATAATATATGTGTATATATAAACTTGAGGGAGAATATGTTTGAGTGTGTTGCATTTGTACAGCAAAACAGAATGCTTCTTCAGCTTGGGAAGCGTTGGTGAAGGAGCACATTTTCTGTGTACTTTGAGTAAACACAATTTTCCTTTTAAAGTTGATAAATAATGTATCAAAGGGAACTACTACTAGTGCACCTAACCTCAGTAAACCAGTTGAGGTGCTCAATACTCACTGACACTGATACATTCATTATGGTAATACTACAAGTTGTGGTTTGAGCACAAAGACTTAAAGAAACCTCCACCCAAACCAAAACAGAAAGTATTTGGTTGTCCAGTTGAGCAGTTCAGCAAACACATCTGGAAAACAAATCTTAATTGCTATAGGTGCCCTACTGTGCCAGAAATTAAAACATAGGATGCAGGATGGCAATCTAATTTGAAAAAATGTTGCATGTGTTTGGAAAGGATAAATTAGGGCTTTTCTGGGCACCAGGTAGGAAAACAAACTGTTGTGGTTCCTGCAAAGATCTTTCTCCTTTAAAAACCAAGCCTCAATATTTATGAGGTTTGTATAATTATCTGCAAACACAAAATTTTCCATACTAGTGTAATTCTAAAAAAAGACTTTGAATTTGTAGAGGGAGGGATAAGAGTGTGCATATTTTAGTGGCCTTAACCAAAGATGACTCTCTGGCTCCATTTAGAAAACCCAAGAGACCTTTTTAAATAAAATCTTTTAACTCCCTGTCTAGCATGCAAGTTATTCTGCAGGCCACATCCTTTCCAATACATGACAGAGGGGATGGGGATGATACCATATTCCTGCTTCATGCAGGAATATGTTGGAGCACTTGTTATGTGCTCCAGTGCTGACTGGATTGCCGGGGTCCAAGTTTATCTTGTATTGAGGTTCATCTGCATAACATCATGCATGTTATATAGAAACTGAATTTCCTCTTTTCCTGTGTTTGAAAATCTCAGATGAGTCATTAAACAAGAATGCTATTTCTCTACCAATAGGGGCAAATTCTCTATGGGGAAACAAGAAGGGAGGATAGGACAGGAGTAAACAATTTTGATGTAAGGGATTATCTTGTCAGTTGAGGAGCTTCTGTATGGAAGTGACTTTAGAGCATTTCTGAACTGTGTGGCTCGCTTGGATAACATTGCAATTCATTAAATCTGAATCAGCATCTCAAATACACCTCTTCTAATAAACTAACTTAAGAGGGATGCAACAAATCTCCAATATGAGATATTTGTTTGGAGTTTCAGAGACCTCTCTCTTCCCAAATACTCTCAGAAGTAACTGAAATTCCCCCCCCTCCCCGCCTTTGTTTCCCCTCAACTAGTTAGGCAGATTGGGAGGAGGAGGTTGTGTCAAGTGCCAGTCCTATAAAAGCCCAGCTGGCTTCAAAATGTACAAGTGTGCATCTTTCAATTGTGTACCTTGTCATCAGTAACAAAGGTTTGGTAGATCATTATTACAGTTTCAGCAACTCCTTTTCAAGCTTTGTTATGCACATACTGATTTTTTCTTTTTTTTTTTTTTTTTAATTGGGGAAATTGCAACATAGGGAGCAAATCTAGCTTACAGTTTTAAATATGACCATTTAGGATCGATGGCCGAACTGTTACTTTCAGGTCAAGAGATAGAAGTGAGCCAGAGTCTTCACTGGCATAGCTTTGCTTTTTCCTGTTCTGTAGGTACAAGGAAAATTGTTCTAAGCGCTATCCTGATAGTGAATTGCTGTATTGGCTATATGCTGCAGCACAACACTGGTCAGTTTTGTTATGTTTTAAAATGAAGTTACTAAATGTTATTAAGGAATTAGGGGAGAAAAAACCCAAAAACCTGACCCGACAAGAAGGATAGCAGTCATATTTACATGCTTACAGGACTCTGCATATGTGGAGAGGGTGGAAAGCAGCTTCTAGTTTGACTGCATTGTGGTTAACCTAGGATGGTGGCAGCAAAAAGAGGGAAATTGTCAGCTTGGTTTATCTATAAGAAAATATACCTGTTATTGCAGCACTTCATGTATGAAAGTATGCATGCTTTTTCCTGCAGTGTATTAGGAATGTCATACCTTGTTTGCCTGGAGTACTTCCTGGGGGCTCATAACCTGCTTATGAACCCTTTTCTATCAATTTAAAAGGAGCAGATTAAGGAAGAACTGTAATCTCAAATATTTTAGTTAATTATCTAATAAAAGACAGCTGAGATGGGAGTTTTCAAAGACTCACTGAAAATTGCTTCCATTTCCATTAAGGCTTTACCTCCTTAAAATGCAAGCTTATAATTCACCAGATTAAATTTACTAAAGCCTGAAATTCTGATACATTTATTTTCATCAAGGATTTCTTAAATTTTATTGGCTTACCATATTCATTAAGCTTCTATGATGATTCAGGAATAGCAGTAAGATACAAATTAGTAGAGAATATAGGCAAAACAACTGAACAAATGGCTGAAGTTCAACTGGAACATGTGATAGTAGTAATGTTTGTTTATGGCTACGGTATAACACTTGAACACAAAAATCCAACATTGTGGTGGAAGCAAAGCAAACCTTTGTGAGTAAAATGGGACCTTTGGAAACAACTGAAAACTAAAATGTACTGAGGAGAACGTGTAAATTGACAAAACATTTAATTTGATTTTGACTGAAAAAGCTTTCTGTGATGTAGGAGTTGAGAAAAGGGCAGTGCAGAACCCAGGGATTAGTAATTGTACTAATTACAGAACACTGTGTGGTAAAGGCAAAACATGAAAGGTGATGCAAGCAGAGGGAGAATACAAGTACTTTCCCAGTTTTGCTTATATAAGACATGTTGGTGAGAAGGCCTTCCTGCCAGTAAAACAAACCCTCTGCAGTGTGGGTGGGTTGGTGTGTGAGCACACTCACGCATCATATGTAATAAACCCTGATGATGCTACAGGTGTAGTTGAGGAAATGTATCAGCTTATTGTTAATGGTACTGGACAAACAGGGACCGTGATGGGAATAGTAAAAGGAGTCTCTATGTAAATCTAGATATAAATTTGAAGAACAGGCTGGGGGGAGGGAGTGAGGGGGAAGGGTTGAGAAAATAATAATGATGTAATTTTTGATTCTTGCCTTCTCATCCACCTGACTTTTCCGTTTGTAGAGTGACCTATAGATTTTTGTAGACCTAAGGTTCTGTAGAACTTAGAGAATACACAAGAAATAGCAAAATCTGCCTTTTTATCTACTTCATGCAGTGAGAGCAAACCCAGACAGACATATCACTTGCTCCAGCTGTACCCAGTGCTTTCTGAACAAGCATATTTCTTTTATGCTTAAAGTGGTCCTTGCTTCAATAGTGATTCTCCTAAGAGCACAGTATCTGTGCAAGCGGTACAAGAGATGCTAAGTCACCTCTGACATGGTAGCATAACCATGTACACGGGAGCACTTAAAATGTTAGCTATAGAAGTTTTGATCTGGAGCTCTGGTATAGCTGAAAACTCTAAGAGCGGGATGATTACAGCTGAATTGTAAAAATAATTCCAGCTTTATTTGAAGAGGCTATATTGGATCTTAATCATACAGATTACAGTCACAAAAGCTTCTGACTTTTAAAACAACTAATGTATGACTGAGAAGAATTTACATGTTTCCTATTCATAACTTATTTCCTTTGTCGTCTTTATCTTTTGGTGATTTTAAAGCTTTACATATATGTATTTCCTTTTTCCCTCTTACAACTTCAAATGGTGATGAAAAGCACTGGAATTCCTTTTGTTATTTGAAACCAACTTCAAATGGTGGTGAAAAGCACTGGAATTCCTTTTGTTATTTAAAAACAACAGGAGAGGAATATTATAGTGTTATTTGTTGGGTTTGCCTGATCAGCAGCTGTTTGCATTAGCTGACAGAACCAATTCATTTTCTGAAATGTCTTGCAATAAATTACAGACTGTTAACACACATGGAGTTACGTGTTGAGCATTCAGACATTAATACTTAAATACACAAAAGTTTGGTGTTTATTTTTAGGTGGCATTTTATGCACAGCTTGGAGACTTGTTTACTGTGTCTTTTGCTCTCCTCCATTAATTTTAAATCACTTGAGTTTTAGCTTCATACCTTACAGTGCAACACCGATCAAGATACGATGAATGCTGTCCATAAATGTACTGTGGTGTGTTGATGCTTAATCTAAATTGGTATGGAAATAAGCTTTCAATTTTAGATGTTCTATTTGTATTAATAACATTGCCTTATCTCAGTAAGATGAGTGTCTGCAGCAGGCAGCGTGGTTTCAAAGTAATTCTTTTAAAATACACTTTACACTGCCTAAAATGCTGTTTGGTTTGTTTTTTTTTTTTTTTAAATGTTCTAAGCATTGCCTTAAGCAGTTTCTTTGTTTTTAGTTCAGTCCCTTTCCATGTGTTTCATCTCTTCCTTCTAGTACCCTATTCAGACAATAAAAAAGAATGAAGAGCGGTCTGAATTCTCCTAACCAGATCCCATGCCTTGGTACAGCAGTTTACTTCACATGCTTAAATGCATCCCTATTCGGTCAAGCAGACAGGCACCTTTAAGTCCAATTTACAATAACAAAACGTGACTTATGCTAAATTGAGACTATTCTCCCAAATTACAAGCTCTGATTTTTATTTCCCCCCCCTCCAGCCCTTGTTTGACAGCTGTAAAATACGCTGTTCTGCCTGCTTTATTTCTCCACCTCAATGTATTATGCAATCCTGACTCCAAAACTGTTGCACTCTCTCTTATTTTTGTGAAATCAGATCCTACCCTAAAGAGTGACACAATGTAGACTGACGTTTAATTTTGGATTTGTGGGGAGGTGACGCGGAGGGGAAACTGGTTTTGTGAGTCTTTTGAATAAATTCAGCGCTGCAGAATGCTGAAATAAATACGTTGGGTTCTACTTGTGGTTGAACTTTCATAGAGACGTAGTGATTTACTGCATTCAGTACCCTGTGCAGTTGTGTAATTTCACTGTGAAGTGATGCCTGGAGTCACGTGGTGCTGTAGAACACCAATGGGCTTTTCTGTTCTTCCTTGGCAGATCACAGAGCTGTTGGATGTTTCAATGGAGCTGGGGTGCTTCTTAGCCGGAGCGCTGATCTCTTCTCAGGGTCACATGGTTACTGAGGAGATTATGTCCTGTATTGAACCAATACGTGACTTTCTTGCCATCATTTTCTTTGCATCCATAGGTAACTTCTAAGAAAACTTGCTTTATTAATTAGCATTAACCTACACATGTGGGAGAAGAGAATCAAAAAGTGATGTCTCCAGATTGGGAGGAGGAGGTTTTTTTGTTTGGTTGTAAGCAGTTTCCATATTGCACTCTCAATTCTTGTTTCAATGTCAAGTTTTTCATTGTTAATTATGAATTTGGGCTTTTTAAAACATGTAACTAAAAACTTTAAGGCAAAAAGATGGTTTTGGTTTGGGTTTTTTGTCTGGGTGGTTTTTCTAAATGTTCTTCTGTCTTCATAGTGTATGTATTTGTACCTTATGCTAAAATAGTGTTACTACTTTGAATCAGTTGGTAGAGTAGATTTAAGGTCCCTATGGTCTGGTTTTCTCTAGAAGCAAGATATGATAATGGAAGCATCTTTTTTTCTTTAGTTAGGAAAATGTGATCTGTGTGTTCTCAATGCAGGGGGAAAAAAAATAATTTAAGATGTATCTCTACCTGAATGCCAAGTGAAATGCAGCATTGATGCCTAAGACCAGGAGAGTAACTCATTGTGCTTGTTATCCAGAACAAGTTAACTCTGAGAGTATTTACATTGGCAGCTTCATTTTGAACTGCTGCATTCTGTCTCTAGCTGTGCCCCAGTAGCTTTCTCTGAAGGAAATGGAAGGTGATTGTGGAGACAGGCTCTGTGAAAGCACTGGCCTCCCCCCACCAAGGATTGTGTAGCAGATGTGTGTCCTATGGGGGGGCACTGCAAGGTCTAAAATAGGGGGTTAGAATGTGGCCTGTGGCACAAATCCAACCTCCTTCAACCCATGCTTACCTCAGATTCTTGGGGTTTGTTTCGTTTTCCCAAGACCACCCTTGTTTTTTCTTATGGTCTTATTTTAAGTATTCTGTTGTTCTTTTTACCTCCATGTATTCAGATAGTAGTGAAGCCCCATCAGCAGCATAATTCCAATGCCTTTCCTTACATACCTGTTTGATACCCATTGTTTCATAACAGAAACTAAAACTCTTTCTGGAGATTGTCAAAGTATAAAGGAAATAGTTATGCTTGCCAGTTGTTGTTATTGCTTGGGGTTTTTTGTTTGTTTATTTTGTTTGTTTGTTTTACTCAGTCTATGATAATAATTCATGCTAATCAGTCAGATTGCTCAGTAATAGATAAGTTTATTTGAAGAATATATTTTTTTAATAAATGGAGGAAAGTGGTGAGCTCTGGTGAAGCTGTTGAGCCCATATAACTGTCAAGGTTGGATGAGTAATTGCTAAAAGCTCACAAGTTGTTAATGTGTTTTAGTAAAGACGGTGATGGAGCAGACAGTATTACCAGAGTTACAAAGCATGACAAAGAATTAGAAGCCCCAAGTTAATTTTACAAGGGACTGGACAATATACTGCCCTATGCTCTTGTGACTGCATAAATGAAGACTAGAGACAAAACTTTGGTACAGGTACAAGAAAACAGCAGGACCTCAGTTGGCATGCTGGCAGCACTCCATATGGCCTATGTTATACCTTAAGGAAAATATTTTTGTAGCTTTTTTTTATAGAATTAAAGCCAAAACTTTTAAACTGTTGTTACCATTATAATTGCAAGGAGGGAAAGAAAATCACCTAAAAATTTTACAGAAATATGTGCTATTCCTGCCTCAGAAGAAAGTTAGCTAAAAATCAATAAAATGGACCCTCATGTAGGCCTCTGATAAAATGTGATAATTCTTGCTTGTAAAAAAAGCACAGAACAACAACAACAACAACAAGCCCCACACCTTACAAAACCCATTCTCTCACAATAAACATTATCCCACTTACTTCCCCATTTACTTTCAATGACTTTCAGATTTTGTAGTTAATAGAAAGTTCTGTGGGGTGGCAGGTGGATTTTCAAAAGGAGTGCTCTCATCTTGCAAAGAAAGCCTGAGTCGGATAAAAAGTGTTCCTTAAATTCTTTTTAAAAAGAAATCTAGTAAAAAAAAAAAGACTTCTTGCTTGCTCTCTACTTGTATCATTTGCATGTGTACATATATGTATCTTTAAATATATAGAGATATTTGCTCCCCTGACTAAAGAGAACACTCATTGCTATATGCAGTGAGCACCCCATTATAGAGAGCAAAACCACTTGAGCTCCTAAGGTGGGGTGGTATGCCACTGCAGTAATACAATTTCTGTTCCTTTTAGAATAAAGGATTTATTACAAAAAAAAAGCTTAATTGAAAAGTGACTATAAATATGTCATTTGGAAAAGTTAGTTCCTATTTTGCCCATCTTAAATGCCTGCTTTTCTGTTCTCACTGCAGAAATCCTTCTGGTGTGTAAAAGCTGAGCTGAGTAGTACTTGTTCTTGTACTGTCTACAACAGTGGTGCTGCCCTTAGCTTGACCTGCGTAATGCTCCTGCTTTCAAATTCACACATGGATGCATTTGTGGGAGTAACACACCTTTGCAGTTAGGCATTAACAGCTGTACTTTGGTTGCTCTCCATCTGTACCTTCATTTAGGCCTGTGTGTGTTCAAGTCTTCTGGCTCTCTGTGCTATCTGCTGAGGATAGAAACTTCCTGTTTGTCCTCAGTAATATTTTTTGAGAGCACATCTGACTAATCCCTTGGAGACACACTTTGGTGCCTAGTACTCAGTCCTTTCCACCCCTGCATCATTTGCCTTTCTTTTGATTGCTTTTTAGAAAGATGGGATGCCTCTTTGCCTAGACTGTTCCAAATATTTATCTATTTTTCTGAGGGCTCCATTGTCCCATTTTTTTGGCATTTGGGGTTTGAAATTGGGCATCAGGACTGTATCTGCCACTGGTGAGGAGGCAGATTGCTTCTGCTGAGAAAGCTGTGTGTCTTCAGTGTGCTGTACAGATGTACTCACTGGTCAGGCTCCGTGATGCCCTTCTCTGAACGCAAGATGCTGAAAACCCTTTCTCAGTGCAGTCTTTTTCTTCAGAAGATGGGTGATGCTGACACTGTCAGCTACACTACCATCCAGAATACAGTGTTTCTCTGATAAGCCTCTTAACATTTCTGTTCAATTTGAGAGAAAGCAAAGGAAGTTCCCAACTGGAATTTATTAGGTGACGTACATCGCCTACTCCTTACCCATCTGGCTCTATTGCTTTGCTGTCCTGTGCAGAACACAATGAAACTTGGGAGGTTGCAAGCCCTCAGAACTGATAGAAGAATCAAGAGGACTTTCCCCTTGGCAGGAAAGTGGAGCTGAATGTTGGTTTTGCCCTCAGCAATTTAATCTAACCAGGGCTGTAGCATTTACTGCATTTGCTAGCTGTGATCTTAGGTTCATTAAGATTCTTAGCAGATACAGCACCCCAGTGCATCACTGAGTCGATTTTTCTGAGTGATATCCTGTCTTGAGGATGCATCAAAATTAATTCTACTTCAATTTGACCAACACATTTCTGGTTTCTGTAATCTTTTTTGCTATCAAGGATCTCCAAGATTCCTTTTCTTGATGCTAGATCTTCCAGGATGTGGCCATGAGTGCATTTAGATCTTCACATGGCTGTTTAACAGCCATCCCCAGCTGACTGGTGGCATCTGTCTAATTGGCAGGGAGGGAGAGTTCACCTGTTAAGAAAAACGTACTTGCAAAAAGAATGTGCAGCATCTTGCCTGTAATAATCTGTAGACAAACACGTGCCAACTTACATGAGTGAACTCTGCTTTCTGGCTTGACAGTGATGCAAGGCCTCCATGTCAGATATTCCAGAATACCACATAGGATTGAAGCCCAGTGGCTAATTCTCAGCTCTGCGAAGACATAGTAAGTGACATCCTGGCTATTGGTGACAGGCCAAGATGTCACACACTACCTGATGATGGTGCTGAAGTTCTTTAATCATTTGATTGAGGTGTTTCTTCCATCTGTAGTCACTCCTGATCTTAGTCACAAAGGCTGATTAAAACCACTGAAATGAATGCCCCTATTCATGCACCTTCTGTCCATGAAGTTAGTCCTTCTGAGGGCATTTGTGATGTTGGGAAGGTTTTGTGTGCTTGTATAAGCAGTCTGATATGACTTGTGGCCTTATCCTAAGTTTTCATCTAGGGTTGGGGCAAAGGTCTGTAATCACCATGAAAAATCCAATGTGGTGGGAATTATTTCCCCCAAAACACATCTGTGTGTTGGGATGTTTATTTGTTTGCTCAGAATAGTGTATGTAACAGGTTTACCGTGCAGACACTTCCTTCCCAGGATTAGCATAGAAGTCTGTTGTAGTTTGTGCCTCATCTTTCAAATACAGTAACAATCTCTGCACAGGGAGGGTGTTCCAGATGAGCTTCAGAGTGTCTGCTCCAGGACTGAGACAGTAGATCAGCCCACAGTGATAAGAGCACTGTATTTATAGCTTCCCTTTGAAATCTTCCAACGCCAGATGTTGTGGTGTTGGTCCTCTTGTGAAACACGATGTTCTTACAGGCCATATTTCTGTAGTTGCTTCCCATGGATGTTTCTGAGACCAGCCTAAAAGTGAATGAATGAGCAGCGTGCACATGATAAACAGCAAAACACCCAGAAACTACTTGCCCTGCTACATCATGTGTGCACACATTAGGATTTCTTTTTTTCAGTGTCAAGTTTGTGTCTCATGTTTTGCTATCTCTCCCTTTATTCTGATGGTCTTTTGTATTTGTGCTTCAGTACTTGAAAGGAACTGAGCCCTCATTTCAAGAAGGACAAGGAACTACTTGAAAGGGTCCAGCGCAGGGCCACCAAGATGATTAAGGGAGTGGAACATCTTCCATATGAGGACAGGCTGAGGGAGCTGGGTCTCTTTAGCCTGGAGGAGGCAGAGGGGTGACTTCATCAATGTCTATAAATATGTAAAGGGTGAGAGTCCGGAGGACAGAGCCAGGCTCTTCTCAGCAATGGCCGGTGATAGGACAAGGGGCAGTGGGTACAAGCTGGAGCACAGGAGGTTCCATGTGAACATCAGAAGAAACATTTTCACTGTGAGGGTGATGGAGCACTGGCACAGGCTGCCCAGAGAGGTTGTGGGGTCTCCTCTGGAGACATTCAAAATGCGCCTGGGTGCGTTCCTGTGTGATTTAGTGTAGGTGATCTTGTTCTGCAGGGGAGTTTGGACTAGATGACCTTTTGAGGTCACTTCAAACCCCTAACTTTCTGTGATTCTGTGAAATTAAGAAAAGAACCAGGGTTTGTGCATGCTGACTGGGTAGTACTCATACAAAAATGTCATGTACCTAAAGTACATTTTCATTCCCAATGGAATGTGCATATGGACATCATGAAGTTACTGTAAGCGGTTTCTCTTGTGCACTCAAGAATAGAAGATGACTCTTCTGGCTCTGTGACTCTGTGGGGCAGGGAAAATTAGTGAAAACTTGTCTTGCATTAAAATGAGACGTTACAGCATCTATTTACATGCCTCGTGCCAGAAAGGCAAACTCTTGTCCTTCACCAGAAATAACTGGGTTGGAGAACTGCCAACTATTACAAGTTTATCAGGAAGATCACCACAATTTTGGTTCCTCTTTTTAAGAGCATTTATGAAAAAGGAATGAGTTTCCAACGATACAGTTATGTTTGCCTGCAGAATTTCCTCATACCCTAGGAGGAAAAAATGGATCTAGTCAGCTGTTGAGTAAGCTTCTTCCTCAGTGACTTCAGGACTTCTCCAACAAATACTGCTTTTTATTCTGTTCAGCATTAGTAGGAAGGATTTAGCTTTAAAATTCTGTGCTCTTTATGGTTCTTGCCTTGCTTCATATAATTAGGAAATAAAAATGAAGAAAAAATTGCAATCACCCCCCCAACCACCTCCCTCCCCCAAAAAAAACCCCAAAAAAACTCCCAAACAACAAACCAACCCAACATCATAGCAATGGGGATTTATGCAATTCTTTAGTGTTAGACCATGTTCAGGGGTTTATGACTTTACCTGATTCCAGTCGAAGTGACACTTCCAGTTCAGAAAACAAATTTCAGTGTTTGCATGTGAGGGTCATGGGATCAGAACAGTTAGGTTTTCTGTTGCTGTAGTCTGTACCAATACTGACTGTGGTGTTCCTCCAGCAGGGATAGCACATTACCCTGTCATAGAAAAATGTTAAACAGCTAGCAAAGTGTATGGTACAATCACTCTGCAGAACAATGGAATTGTTTTCCTGCAGTGTGTTCCTAGCTTTCATTAGAGGTGTATTTCAGTTGAGATCCTGGATTGCTGACTGGTGTGGGAGAGAGAAAGCTTCCTAACTGGAAATGCTCCTGCAGCAGTCACATACAATCAAACTCCACTGGGAATATTGTTTGTGCTAAACCCATCTGAAGGAAAAAGGGTTGGATAACGCAGGAAGTGCTTTAGTGATGAAGTAGGGAGCGTTGGTAGGTATGTTAGGGCTTTTTGTTTGTTGGTTGGTTTGTATTTGAGAGTACAGTCTTGCAATTAAATCCACTGTTAACTCAGAAAATTGTCATAGCAAGATTATTTGCCATAAATTTTGAAATACTGTTTTCTTTCCTCCTAGGACTTCATGTTTTCCCCACGTTTGTAATATATGAACTTACAGTCTTATTATTTCTTACATTGTCTGTGGTCATAATGAAGGTATTTTCTTTTTCTCTTATCTTTTAATAGTTTAAATAATGCATGTGCTGCATGCCTGAATAAAAATTTTATGCAAGAGCTGAACATCTTACATAGCAGAGAATATTACATCTTTGCTGTAAAGGTGTATTTGGAGAAACCTTACTGACTAGAATGCACTTTGATAACGATAACAATAATCTTAGGATGCTAAAAAGATTTTATTTAATGCTAAAAGTAAGTTGGATATGGAGAAATGTCTGTTTAGCTTGGGATTTGCAAGAAAGTTATGTGTTCTTATTACAGTAAACAAGATACTACTTTTTGCTGTGCCATGTACATCTCTTTTGACATTAATACAGCAGACACACCTAGAAGTCCACTAGTTTATTTGATGTCCAGAATTTCTCTATTTAATGCCATGTATCTTACAAATATTGTACTATCTCATAACCTATTGCATTTTTTAAATTTTAAAAAAAAGCCCATCACAACAACCCCCAAAAAACCCCAAAATGTTTTTAAAGTTTGTCTTGGCAGTGCTTGTGCTTTCTCTGATTCTTCCAAAGACCAGCCAGTATATCAAGTGGATTGTCTCAGCAGGACTGGCACAAGTCAGCGAGTTCTCTTTTGTTCTGGGAAGCAGAGCACGCAGAGCAGGGATCATATCTCGGGAGGTAAGCTCTTCTATAGTTATTAACTTCAATTTTTATTATTTTGTTTTCACCTAACTAACTTACTGGGGTTTTGTGTTACAGTGTATTTGAAATCTCAGTACACTTCAATTTTATGGCCTCTCTCAGCTGTCAAATCAACCTGTACAAATGGAGATATGAATGTCCCTGACAGGGCTCTTAGTTTTTGGTTTTTACTTGTTCCATATTGTACTTTAATATTTTAAATAGCAGGGTTTACTTTTAAATAGCTTAATTATAGATGCTTTGCCTTAACTGCTTTCACTTACAACTTCCTTAGTAAGTGGTGAGTTGTATGTAGCACCCAGGTCAGTAAGACTGAGAAGCCTTTGCTTTTAAAATCCTGATGGAGCTGTAGAAAGAGGTACCTGACAGTAAGGGTTTGCCTAAGGAAATACCAGTAAATAAGAACCAGGGAGCAGATATGGTGAAGTGGAAATTGCCTTCATATTTAAACAAGCAAGCAAACTTGTAATCTTTACCTGCAAAGCTTGTTAATTTTAAATCCTCTGCAGAACAATCAGCTTTTGCAGTACTCATAGAAAAAAAATTCTCCTAGGAAAGAAACCTTAAACTCTTTTATATTGAAACTGTGAGAACGCTATTTTTTCCAAGTCTGCTTTGTGAAATAAAGTAAATGATGGCTGTGGGGATACAACAACTGACTTCACTGTCTACTGCTAGCTGCTTTCTCCTCTGTGGTTCTGCTCACAAAAATACTCTGCTGGTGCTCTGAGCTTTTCATTGTGTGAGCAAGTGAGCTGTGGAATGCTGGAACCAATTCCAAATACAGCACGTGTGAAAAACTTACACAATGCTGTTCACTTGTGTAGGGAAAGGTGATTCATTGTCATGTTCGTTCCTGCATATAACCACGAGTTATAAATACTGTGTGTTTGTATAGAGTTTCAAGATATCCATAGGTGATCACAGAACCAGTTTAGGGTCCCACCCACTGCGCTTGGAAGCCTTTAGGCTTGCTTTTTTTTTCTCTCCTGTGGCAGCTCTCCCATGGCTGCCTGCTGTGTAGGTTCATACAGCTCTGAGATTTCCAAAAGTCAGCCTTCCGTTGGAGACTTCATAACTACTTCCTGTTGGCGCTTTGTAAGACTCTATCAGAATGCATAGTTAGGGTTTTATTTCAGAACATGTATAGTACAACTTAAAGGGATTTTTTTGTTTGAGGGTTTGGGGTTTTTTTTTAGTGTATAAAGTGGTTCTGCACTTTGCCACCACATCTTTAAGCCAGAATAGTTTGTGGAGCTTTTATAAATAAATCAGTGTTTGGCCTTTGACCTTTCAGCAACCCTTGATCTTTCAAACTTGATCTCTTAATTGTACATGTAAATTACTGTTTTTCTCTAAGCTCATAATGCTGGTTTTGTACTTGTATCTTCACACCAGGTAAATAGATACTAAATAATTTGTGCACACACTTGTTTGCTGTTGTGGCAATATGCATAGTTCGTTAGGGAGACAGGTGAAGCCTCCTGAAAATACTGTCTGGAAAAGTTTGATCTCAAAGTTCTAGTCACTTCTTAGTTTACCATATAACTAAGAGGAGTAATGGCTTTTATATATCCCATTTTCAGGTCTATCTTCTCATTCTGAGTGTGACTACTCTGAGCCTTTTGCTTGCCCCTGCCCTGTGGAGAGCTGCGATTATGAAATGTGTTCCGAGACCCGAAAGACGCTCAAGTACTTGATTAAGACTTGCACAAGTACAAGAATAGAT
The DNA here is from genome assembly GCA_020800305.1 of Porphyrio hochstetteri. Taxonomy (NCBI): domain Eukaryota; kingdom Metazoa; phylum Chordata; class Aves; order Gruiformes; family Rallidae; genus Porphyrio; species Porphyrio hochstetteri. Next base: position 155,014,448 of record CM036905.1, on the reverse strand, counting down.
CTTCCTGCAAGGAACATATCTTCATTGCTCGTTCTATTTCTATGCACTCAGAAAACAGGAGGTTTTGAGTAGTCAGTCCTCTTAACGTGCACTTGGTTATAAGCCTTATACTGATTTAAAACAAAATTCAACATTAGAAAATAATTATATAATATGAATTGCACACCTTTTACAAAACTGACTTGCTTTCTGACAGATTAGACTCTGCCAGAATATGTTCCTGATCCAGTCAATTATCCAGAGCATAAATTATTATTTTTTTAATTATAGCATCATGCAAACTGTGTTGATTTTTTTCTTTTTGCCTGAATGTGCCTTTTAATTTACATCCTATTTTGTTACTGCTGGTTCATTGCCAGATTTTGTTTAAAAAGAAGAAAATAGATATATATTATGGTGCCTATGGTATCTTCTTTCACTAAATGACTTGAGTCATTTTCACATTTAGAGACTTTATTATACTAGTATAAAATTAATCAAAACCCGTATTTCTAATAGTGAGTACAAGTGTAGTCCTCTACACAAGGAAAGGGTTTAACAGTTTTAGCATCACAATGTTTTAAGCAGTCAAATATGTATTCCAGATGATGCAACCAATATTGTAAGATGTTTTATTCCAAACTACAGTATATAAGGTATTTTCTTATAGTGGTAACTTCTATTTGTGTTAGTTCTTGTATTTATATACGTTTGACAAAACATTGATGGTAGGAAAGGGCATAACTTAAGTTATATTTGAAGATTGACACTTGTCACCTGTTCTTGTTGCTAACTGAGGTTACAGTCATTGTTTACAGGTTTGGGGTTTTCTTTCTTTTAAATCAAAAATAAATCTAGTAAAACTGCGAAGTCTTAATTTCAAGCAGATGTGAAAAACATTAATTCTGTAACTGGGGAGGTCAGGTATTATTGACACTGTGCTAGACTTGAAATTACTTTAAGTAATTTGATTTGCACAAAGCTAGAAATGGCAGACTGGTTATGTATTTGGAACTCCCTGACTTCATACCTTGTGTTTACATTGAATAAATTGTCATCTCTTTAAAACATCATGTTATTTTAAAAAAGAAACCTACAGTGTTTTGAATGTGATCCTAAATGTGTTTTGTTTAAAAAACATGATATGTAATAGGATAAGCCTTGTAAAAGACCGTTGTTTAAGTGTCATAGAGGAAGCTTACTCATAGATTGTAGTCTAGTCTGACAATTTAAAAATCATCTTGAGGTTTACCTGCTAAAACCAGTTAACTATTAAAGATATAGTAACACCTTAGGTCACTATCATACTTACCTGAAATAACTTGGTTACCCACAAAATGGTTAGAAAAATGCATGTTATGCAGGTTTAAATTGCCAATTAAAATGAAAACTGTCCTCCAAGTAGCAAAAACAAACCTCTGGATGGATTTGTGTACTTTATACCTCTTTACCACAGTATCCTCAGTTTCCTCCCATGTTTTCTTTGACATCTGCTGGGCTTGTCAAAATGCAGCTTGGACTAATGGGGAGTGTGTGTGCACTGTTAGGACAGGGTTGGGGTCATCATATTTGAGTTCTAGCTCACTGGATTCAGGGCTTTTTCTCCAGGCACTGATGCTTCCTAGAAGTTGCAGGAATGCATGGAAATCCCACCTCTCCTTGAATGGTTTCAAAAGTTATTGAGGAACAGTGATAAATGCTGAGGAAAAAACCGCCTTATAAATAGAAAGTTTGACTATAAAATGAATCTGTGACAGAAAGAACTGGGAAACTCATTTGTTTGTGTACTTCAATATTTTTGTATTCAACATACAGAAGTAATTCAGGAGTTTTACGGTACTGCTTATCAGTCCACTAGCTCAAACCTTTTCCTCCTTCTCAGGTGCCTCACTAAAATAATCTACCTTGGTTTTGTAACTGTACCAGGGAGAGAAATCTTGCTCTGTCCACTGACCTAGCCCACAGTTTCTGCTTGAAATACAAGCTTCTCTGCTGAATGCTGCATTTTGGTTCTGAAGGCTGCTTATGTCACATGTATTTTACCACCTGTGTTTCAGGGGGAAAAACAAAGGGTCCATGAAAGACCATGGTAGAGACCTCTGTATGGTTTCCATCATGTGTCTTAGCCTTTCAATCTATTAGACAAAGTATTATTGCTGTGATGAGTAAACCTTTTGCCTACAATTGCTGTGGCTAGTTGTATTTCACTACAAAATTCTGTTAAGGAGAGTAGGAAATACTGATGGTTTGTGCCTCTTAGAAGAAAGAAAGTATTTTACTGATAACCTTTTAAGAGTCCTTTTGGTACCAAGTCCAAAATCCAAAGCAAGTATCTAGATACTGTACTGGCTGCCTCATCTTTGTCGCTTCTTTCCCAAGTAATTTTTGTTTTGGCCATGACTTGGCTCAGCTTTTGGTGAACTAGGAATGAGAAATAGGAGCCTCATCTGACTGTTGCTGTTCTGTGCCTCTCTGTTGACACAGACTTGGATTGCCTGATTATTAGATACCAGTTCAAATTACTAATCTTACTGGACACATGATAAGTTTGTTTACAAGCAGATGTTTGAGATTGTCTCATAGAAATCTGGAGGCATATTGAAATACTGTACATCTTTCCTGAAATGCAAATCTTGGCTCCATGCATAATTCCATATCAAAATGGGGTAGGCTCATGGTACAGTCTTAGGACAGAAACAACAGGTCTTATTCCTGAATGATCAGTCATGCCTGTATGGGAAGTGGAGAGAATTGCAATATGGAAACATGCAGATGATACCAAATTGGGTGGGTGTGTTGATCTGATGGAGGATAGGAATGCTCTGCAGAGGGGACTAGACAGGCTGGATTGATGAGCTGAGGCCAGTTGTATGAAGTTTAACAAAGCCAAGTGCTTGGTCCTGCAACTGGGTCACAGCATCTCCGTGCAATGCTACAGGCTTGGGGGAGCATGGCTGGAAAGCTGGCAGAAAAGGACCTGGGAATGTTGGTTGACAACTGGCTGAATATGAGCCAGCAGTGTGCTCAGGTGGCCAAGAAGGCCAACAGCAGCCTGGCTGGTGTCAGCAGGCCTAGGGAAGTGATCATCCCCATGGGAGGGAGGTGATTCTGCCCCTCTGTTCTTTCTCATGAGACCCCACCTCGAGTACTATGTCCAGCTCTGGAGTCCCCAACATAATAAAGACAAGGAACTTGGAACAGCTCCAGAGGAGGGCCATGAAGATGACTGTAGCACTAGAGCACCTCTCCTACAAAGACAGGCTGAGACAGTTGGGCTTGTTCAGCCCAGAGAAGAAAAGGCTCCAGGGAGATCTTAAAGCAGCCTGTCAGTATCTGAAGGGGCCTACAGGAAAGCTGGGGAGGGACTTTTTCAAAGGGCATGAAGTGATAGGATGAAGGGGAATGGTTTTGAATTGGAAGGGGATAGATTTAGATTGGATATTAGGAAGAAATTCCTCATGACGAGGGTGGTGAGGCCCTGGAACAGGTTGCCCAGGGAAGTGGTAGGTGCCCCCTCCCTGGCAGTGTTCAAGGCCAGATTGGATGGGGCCTTGAGCAACCTGGTCTAGTGAGAGGTGTTCCTGCCCATGGCAGGGGGTTGGAACTTGATGATCTTTAACATCCCTTACAACCTTAACCATTCTATGATTCTATACTCCGCACCGGGGAGGCCCCACCTCAAGTAATGGGTTGCAGTTTTGCGCCTCTCCCTACAAGAAGGACATTGAGGTGCTGGAGTGGGTCCAAAGAAGGGCAATAAAGCTTATAAAGAGTTTGGAGAACAAGTCTTAGGAGGAGTGGCAGAAGGAACTGAAGCTATTTATCCCAGAGGAGGCTCACGGTAGACCTTACCACTCCCTACAACTACCTGAAAGGAGGTTACAGTGAGGTAGGAGTTTGTCCCTTCTCCCAAGTAACCAGCAATAGGATGAGAGGAAATGGTCTCAAGTTCTGTCTTTTTCTGTGTTTTACGAAGATGATTAAGGGCCTGGAACAGCTCCCCTATGAGGAAAGGCTGAGTGAGCTGGGGCTGTTCAGCCTGGAGAAAAGAAGACTGAGGGGGGACCTAATTAATTTTTATAAATATCTTAAGTGTGGGACGCAGGGGGAAATGGCCAACCCCTTTTCAGTGGTCTGTGGGGACAGGACAAGGGGCAATGGCCTCAAGTTGGAGCACAGGAAGTTCTGCACCAACATGGGGAGGAAATTTTTCACAGTGAGGGTGACTGAGCCCTGGGACAGGCTGCCCAGGGGGGTTGTGGGGTCTCCTTCTCTGGAGATATTGGAGGCTTGTCTGGACGCCTGTCTGTGTGATCTGTCCTAAGGAACCTGCTTTGGCAGGGGGGATGGACCCAATGATCTCTGGAGGTCCCTTCCAACCCCTACGATTCTGTGATTCTGTAAGGGGAGGTTTACATTGGATATTAGGAAAACTTTCCTCACTGACTGAAAGAGCATTCAGGCATTGGACCAGGCTGCCCAGAGAGGTGATGGAGTGACCATCACCAGAGGTGTTAAAAAAATGTGTTGATGTGCCACTCCGGGACATGGTTTAGTTGAAATGGTGGTATTTGATAGACAGGTGGTCTTGATCTTGGTGGTCTTTTCCAACCTTACAGACTCTATGATTCTATGATAATATTTAACAGTTGGCCCACTTAGGTATAATCGCAGCTTTGCAGGAATCTTACGCCTGCATAAGATTTTCTCATATTCTCTTTCTAGATACTACATGGAGTTCTATCTGTCTTTCTATAATAGTCTCTCTCTGTGTCAAGTAGATAAAATCAGAGCAGAGCTCTGGAGGCCCTGAAAGGAAAATCTCCTGGTTTGTTGAAGAACACATGGTCTTTTCTGGAATTTTTTTGTTTCAGTTTGTTGGGTAGCAGTTCTATATCATTCATTTATCTAATGATCAGCATTATTTGAATACAGAAGAGCTGATGCAGGGCAGAAACTTCCTGAGTGATGAGACAGTATGTGGTGAAGCTGAGCTTAAGGAATTGGAAAGGAAGGGTCTGCTCTGTGCTTGAGTAGCAACTCATTCAGCTTACCTGTTTTGGGAGGATGTTTTTTGGTTGATTTGTTTTGGAAGTAGGTGTAACCAGTTGCTTATTTGTATGGTTTGCTTTCTGAAAATTGGAGTTCTTGCACGTTACCCCATAATTAGCTCCCTCTGGTCACTGCTCCCCACAATGGTGAAAGAACCAGAGCAGTTTAAAGGCTGGTATTGTGGGCTGTGCTTATATTTTGTGAATCACTTCCCAGCATCCAGGGTTAGGCTGGTGTAACAACTGCCCCACTTATGGCTCAGTCCCATACAGAGCAGGCTGTGCCACGAAAGAAGATCCCTAGTGAGAGCTGTGAGGTAGGTTCTTCCAGCTCTGACTGATGCAGGTCTAGGATGGCTCAAGGAATGCTATCATCACAGTCTAGTCAACAAGGCTTATATAGCTTTTTAGAAGCTGTAATAATCTGTATTTCCTATAATCCGTAAAGATGAGGAGCAAGCAGCCTCACGCTACCTTGTACTTGCAGTGCACCGCTTTGTGGGCAGAGGCATGTGGGGATGCCTGGCACGGCGGGATAGCGCTGTATGGTGATGCTTGACGGAGGGTGTGAGAAACCTCGCATGGTCCTGCTGCCTGTTGGAGTGAACCCAGGAACAATCTGACCGCAAAAGCACTCCTGGGGTTTGTCTAGGGAAGGAATCTGTAGTTCCACTCCATTAAGTGATCCAGGCAGCGCTCCAGCATGCGGGCAATGCCGAAGGACCCCTAGGTGACAGGGAGGCCAGCCATGCTAACGGCGTGGGAAACTGCAGGAGCTTGTAAGGAGCAGCAACCACCAGACATCCACTGTTAAGATGACCTGAGGAGGAAGCTAGCAAAACTAGTGAAGCGAGGAAGAACAGCAGCAAGATGTCCTAAGGGCTGGGAGATGCATGGCCCACCCCACCCTGGAGGAAGCAAAAAGGCAGAAGAGAAAGGCTGCTTCTACCACCTTCATGTGGTATCCCAGGAGCTGCGCTGCTTTGGTTCTCCCACTGCCTCTGTTGAGCGATTGCCACAGCCCAGTGGGGAAATCTATCGGTGGCCAGGACAGCGAGTCTCTGAGGGAGACAAAGAACAAACTAGACAACGGTGTGAGCAGAGTAGCTTAGGGACCACCAGTCCTACCTTGGGGGACAGAACCCAGATCAGGGAATGGCAAGACTTTCAAGGTGTGTCCTTTAGTTCCTAAAATAGAACAGAAATTTGAGAATTGAGAGTTGCTGCCTCCCAAAGAGGCCAGATGCTGACAAGCCTCGCAACTGCTATTATTACATCTCTAAGTCGGAAGTTCTCACAGGTTCCTTCTCTTAAGATGGCAAGATCTCTTTGTACTAGAGAAGGTAGAAGGTTGCTCTTCAAACCGAGACTTTTTCAAAATGGCACCAGGACCATTTTGGAAGGAAAACCCAAAACCCCAGCAGCAGAGCAGCTTTGCCTCTTAGTGCAGCCATGTAATTCTACCTTTTTAAAAGTGTCCTTGCTTTTTTTTTTTTTTCCTTTTCTTTTTTTTTCGATAGTCCCTTCTTCACCTTGGCACAGACAGACCCTGGTGATGGTGCACTACTGGGCACTGCAGGAGCTCGTGGTAGTTGAGATAGTGGAACGGCTTTTACAAGAATTAACGTAAAAAGGGAGAGTGGGGGGTGTGGGCATGTGTCCCATGAGAGCAACAGTTTAAATCCACTGGCACAGTATGTATGACAGTGAGCAGCACCATCAACTGAAGATGTCATGTAGGAAGCGTTTGTTCTGCAGCTGGCTTGGGGTGCTTCATGATTTTGTGTGTGGAAGTTCTTGCCTCTTTCTGGAAAGTTAGTTTCATTATCCTTTCTTTGATGTCCACTGTCATTGTGTTAAAAAAAAGGGTAGATGAGGTACTTAGGGATATGGTTTAGTTTAGGATGAGAATGGTTGGACTTGATGATCTTAAAGGTCTTTTCCAACCTTGTGATTCTGTGATTCTGTGAGTTTAGTCAAGAAGAATAAAGAAATGGGTTTAAAACGGACATCATCAGAGCAGGCCACTGCATCAACAGCCGTGGAATGAACCCCAGAGCAGCAAGCAGGGGGTTACTGTGACTGGAAAACCTCAAAGACTGCTATTTATCAAGGAAATAAAGGTAGCTAGTGTTTCCTCGTTATAAAAGACCCACCCCCTCCCCCCGCAACTTTAAAAAAATTTTAAAATCAAGGTATAAAAGTAACTAAATGTGAGTGTAGTCAACTCATGAAATCCATCAGTTGATGAAGACTGAGAGTGATTCTTCTTTATCAGGGTGTGTAGTGACAGGACAAGGGGCAATGGCTTTAAACTGAAGGAGGGCAGATTGAGATTAGATATCAGGAAGAAATTCTTCCCTGTGAGGGCGGTGAGGCCCTGGCACAGGCTGCCCAGAGAGGTTTGAGATGTCCCCTCCCTGGCAGTGTTCAAAGCCAGGTTGGATGGGGCTTTGGGCAACCTGGGCTAGTGGAGGGTGTCCCTGTCTATGGTAGGAGGTTGGAACTAGATGGGTTTTGGGGGTCCCTTCCAACCCAAAACAGTCTGTGGTTGTGATCTTCTCCAGTACCTGTTCTAGACTCTCCTGTTTCTGTATTGTGGTTCTGCTGGTCTTGTGTCTTGTTCCTGACTCATCTTTCCCAGGCGCAGTCAGGAAACGGCATGGTTTTAGAGAACCAACCTTTGACTTCCTTCTCCCCTCTGCGTTATCAACAGCTCTGTCATAACACATACACAGGAGCTTGGTATCACCTGAAGCACCTGAAGCTCCCCCCCGCCCCTCTCAACTAGTCTTATATACCCACTCCTACAAGAAATTCAGCCTCTGAGGTAAAAGGCTTTGACTTTGCTGCGGTGGCCACCATTACAGCTGTACCTTTCCAGCCCCTACTCCGTATGCCAAAAGGTTTTAGCCAGGGGTTACATCATTGTTGTACCAATTGCATCACACAGCCCTAGCTAACACACACGGCTGCCGCGGCTGCCCCGCTCTAGCAGACGGGGCACGCAGCGGTTCTGCGGCCCGGAGACGTGAGGAGTGCGAGTGCCCGGGGCGCCTGCGAGTGCCCCGCCTGGTGTCAATCCGGCCTCATTCGGGCTTTTTCCCACGGAAAGCTTTCGCATGGGTGAGTGTAAAACCCCGGCACGGGCTGCCGTGAGGGAACTTGCTCAAGTAACGGCCGGGCCGAAGGCGCTGTGAGGAAGCACCGGCAGGATGTTGCGGCACCTAACCGCACCGCCCTGCCCCGCCGGCTCCCGCCCCGAGAAACCCGCGCGGCAACAAAGGCGGCCACGGCCCGGGCTTGCTCCTCACCCGGGGGCGGCGGCGGGGGCGGCGCCCGGGCGCGGGCCGTGTCCCGCAGCGATAAGGACACGGAGGAGCCGGGCGCCTTCCCGCCCCCTCACGGCATAGCGCGGCGCAGCACGGCGCGGGAGGCGGCTCGCTCCCGCGCGCCCGCCCGCGCGCGCGCGCGCCGGCGCCCACGTGCTCGGCGGCGGCCGCCGGGGGGCCGAAGAGCAATCTCGCGCCGATGCTTCCCGCGCGCTCGCCGCGAGCGCCGCAAGGCGGGGAGTCGGAAGGCGCGAAAATCCTGCGCATGCGCCCTCCGCCCGTGGAACGGCGGGCGGTTGGCTCAGCCGCTCCGCCGTGTGCCCGTGCAAGGCACGCTACTCCCCCGTTACGTCAGCGCGCAGCGTCACGCCGGTGGGACGCACAAAAGTGTAAGTTTCAATTTTTTTCCCCTGCCAGCGGGGGAAGGGAGAGGGGAGACAGGAGGGGAGGGGAGAGCCGCGGGGTCGCGCCCGCGGGGCCCGGGGAGGGGCGGCTGAGATCGCGCCCGCACCAGCCACGGAGCCCCCTCCTCGCCCGCCAACCCGCGGCAGCCCCTCGGCGGTCAGGGCGCGGGCTGGGGCAGTGGCGGGCAGGTGTGCGGGGCCGCGGGCGGGCGAGGCGGGCCGGCTGTCCGGCGGGGAAGGCTGGCCGGGAGCCCGCCAGGCTGGCGACTGGCGGGGGCAGAGGCGGGCTGGGAAGTGACAGCGCGCCGGGCGAGGCGTCCCCCCTCACCCTTCACCTCTCTCGCCTCTTTCCGCCCCCCTCGCACCGAGCGCGGGAGGGAGGGGGGGGGGGGGGCTGACGGGGACCGCCCCCTCCCCTCCCTTCACCGCGCCCGAGCCGCCGTTGAGAGCCGCTGATCTCCCGCCGCCTCCCCCCGCGCCGGCTCCCTCCTCCCCCTGCCCCCTCCCGCCGGGCTCGCCAGGCCCGCGCGCGCGCCGCCGCACATGTGCAGTCGGGCGCCTCCGCAGCAGCGCGGCGGCGGGCGGAGGGTGCTCCGCTCCGCGCTCCGGGTCCCTGTCTGGGGGCGGCGGCGGGGGATGGAGTCGGCGCTCTCTGCCTTCGGCCGCTCAGGTGCGGGCAGTCTGGGCCGTCCTGCCAGCGGGAGGAGGATGGGGAGCGGCAGGGCGATGGGATGGGATGGGATGGGGGGGCCGCGGGGTGCCGCTGCTACCGCCGGCGGGGCGAGGAGGCTGGGGACGGGGTGGGAGCGCCTCCCCCCCCCTCCCGCCACCTCTCCCCGCACCACCCCCTGTCGCCCCCTCCTTCCCGCCGCCGGCGGTGCCGCCCGGCGCGCGGGCGCGTCCCCCCCTTCCTCGTGCCCCCGCCGCCTGTGAGGCGATTAGCGCGGCCCCTCGCAGCCGAGGGGAGGCGGCGCGGGGCTTAGGGCTTTGCCCGGGCGGTGAGGCCCTGGTCGGGGGGCGCGGTGGGGGAGGCGGGCGGGCGCCGGGTGCCCGAGGCGCGGCGGCGGCGGCTGCCAGTCTCTGCGTCTTGGTGCAGCCGCCGGAGGTGGAGGGGGGGGTGCTGAAGGCCCGGGGTGGGGTGGGGAGCTGGCCCCTGAGGCCTACTTGTGCCTGCTGCTGGAAATGGGGGTGGGGAGGAGGAGGAGGCCGAGGGAGTGATCGCCTCCCCCGCCGCTTCTGCCCGCGCCTTGCTCTGCGGTGTTACAAGGGGCGCAGCTGGACAGGGACCGGCCCAGCGTGGGCTGCATGCTGCCCCGCTGGGATAGGGTACGTGTTGGGGGATGGGCGCTCCTGCCGGGGGAGAGCTCACCCCGGCTGTCGGAACAGGGAGTGCTTCCCACGCGTGAGGGTGGGGGGGGCCTTAGAGGACGAATTGGTGATGACAGAAAACTTTTTTCCCCCTTATAAAACGGGTTTTTTAAAAAGTAAATTGTATTTGGTGGTATTCAATAATTTCAATTGTAGAAACTTTCCCTCCTTTCATTTTTATAGCTGATGTTGTCTTTGCTTGCTTTCTAGAAAATAGCATCATTGTCTCTGTGTCCTGCAGCTGTCAAGATTTTAAGAGGACTGGTTTCTAGGCTTTGGTAACATGGCAAAAGATGTAAGTATATTTGTAGCACATCATATGTGGAAGCATAGCTTGGAATATTCTTGGCTTTGTTAACAAAAGCAAACCAGGTCATGCTTTATAATAGCTGGCATTAATGAATATAGGAAATGTACTTTATCTACACTGTACGTCAAACCTAGGCTATGTTTTCCTGTGGATGTAAGGGCATAAAACAGCTTTAGATCTGCAGCCATTTTTTCAGAACAATTAGTCTTAAGAATTCAGTACGCTCATAAAAGCGGTTGGGCCATTGGCATTATGTGCATTCACACCAAACACTCAAACAGCTTGGTTTTGAATTGGATTTAAAAAAAAACAAACCAGGAAATACTGTTCATATGGCTGGGTTGTTGTTGACTACTCTTGTCAACTAGCGTTGGCCTTCTCCTTCAAGGAGGCTTCATATATTCAGTGGAGTAAAGATAGCTCAGTCTCCATATTTTTACGTTGTTTTTTCTCTGTCTACCAGGAGATGCTAGTTAGTGCCCAAAAAAGCAGGCTTTGGGGACTTTAATCATAGGCTTCCATTACCATTGAAGTTAAGGTTAGTGGATCTGATTCTGTGGCCTACTTTTTGTATCATTTTTGCTCTTTACTGATTCCAGTACTTCTGAAAAACCAAAATTTAAACAGGTTCTGTATTTGAGATGTAAGTCATTGTTAACACCTAATATAATTAGGCTTTCACATTCCCTTATGGCAAATAACATGATATACTACTGTATTCAAGTTAGAAGATATGTCCTCTTCAAAACCAAACCCAAAAACCCAGCAGCATACAAGCTAAGGAAAAGCAATACGCTTCAAATTCTTAAACAGCAGGTTATGATCTAATGTGGACTGTTGCAGCTTTCAAATAGCAAGAGTTTCCGTGAAACAGCGATTGACTGAGCAAGTTAATCTTGTGGAGAATTTTAGTTGTTCAGAAGCAACTGAAAAACATCTTAATATGCAGAGAAGCAACCAGAAATACATAGTCAGTCAGAGCTTGCCTGGGAGAGATAAGGTTGGCCAAGTACGTTGCAGATAGCAGAGTTCAGGGAATGAAAGTCCGTGTAAGCGGGAAGAAAATGAAAGAGGAATGTTAGGCTAGGAGATGAAATTGAAACAGTTCAGAGTAATCAAGATACTAAAGTATGTTTGTTTAATATTAGCTTTTGGGAAAGAACTACTAGGTGAAGAAGTGCTAGCACCTGGAAATACAGATGAATATCCTGTAAAGTCTAGGGGAGCAGACTGAGGAAAAAACATTTAAGAACAAACCTTATTTTTGAAAGATAAGCTTATTCTAGAAAAGGTAGTAAAGGGAGAAATAATAATATGCATTATAATAAACTTGAGAAATTGAAAAAGATGCTGTAGATAGGAAAAGAAATTGTTTTCAGTATCTTTATTACAAGAATTAATAAACCAAATTTGGAAAAATTAATATCTAGGTCATGTTTTAGGTAAAATTTTAAGTGTACTTGCACACCGGAACAGGGTAGCTAGAAAGGGTATGAAATCTTAATTGAAGGATTGTCTAACCTGTTCTTAAAAACCTCTACACATACTTAATCCTGCCTCAGGGAAGCAAGATGAACTGCTTACCTTTTTGCAGACTATTACATACCCACCATTACATGATGTCTAGAACGTGTAGCGAATGCTGGGAAATTTTAAATTTCCAGGCCTGATTATGGGCCCTTTGAGGTTTGACTTAATGCTAGGAAACAGAAGTAATAATTGGCATAACAGTTTTTTTGATTTTCAGAAGGGAAGAGAATGATTCCCCTATTTTTTTGTCCAAAATCCAAGTTCTTTTTCCTAGTGAAATAAGGTAATTAAGCAGGATAGAGACAGTGTCACTCAGTTTCTGGGCACTGAATGTATGAAGGCCTGCACCACTGGAAATAGAAACATTCTGAGGTGGAAATACTGCTGTGATGAATGGCCTGCAATCCTGCCATGTCACCTATCAACCACACTGACAGTGCGGGGGAGAAGATGGCAGAGTTGATGAAAGCCCCCACCCCTTCCTTTTTCCTCAGCGGAGGGGAGACGGCTGACTTGTGGTGCGGCTGTGCTGCTCTGGTGCCAAGTCTGGGCTTCAGGTGTCATTTGCCTGGCCAAACACACTGGAGCGTCCTGCAGCTGAGGAGCACAGGCTCGGCGTGCGTCCCGCTCTTGACTCTGCGCTGCTGGGGCCAACGCTTCCTCTGGTGAGGGTGAAGCAGGCAGCCCAGCGGGAGAGGAAGGTGTGGAGGAGCCAGGGCGCCACGAGATAACATGCTCCTTACTTAACTCCTCCTCCGACCTGCCATAGGAGAGCACTTTCCCTTCTCTTGCTCACTTCCAGCTCTTCTGCTACCTCTTTATAAAAAAATAACATTTGAAAAGTTAAATGCTTGTAAAAGTTTGCAGACTGTGACTTTTACTGGTAACTGAACTAATGGGGAGCATGATGGAGAATACCAGCAAACCTAATTAAATGTTTTTTATAAAGGATTTAATAATTACAAAAGTATTGATCAGGTACACTGGCAAGATAATGCTTACAAACAATTTGATCCAAGCCTAAATTCTGTTAAATATTACTTCAAAATAGATCTGTCTAATGCTTTTCAAAGTGTGTAATAAAGAGGGGAAAAAAGCATCTTTTTCTTTTTCTTTTTTTTTTTTTTTTTTTCCCAAAATTCTTCCATTTCCTTGGCAGTGGTCAGGAAGTTGGGGGGGCGGGCCGAAGATACATTTGTGTGTACCACCTTGATTAAGAGCTGACAGGTGGAATTTAAGAGCATAATCACAAGTAATGTTACAGCTGGATAAATTGAAAAATAATACTGGAAAAAGAAATACTACCTTGTGAGGATTGAAGTATCTCTGGGTATAACAGTTCAGTTCTTTTAAGACTTACATAAAGGGTATGGGGATCTGGAATGCAATAAATATACAGGGGAAGAAAGGAGCAAACTAATTTTCCAGTGTGATCTGGTGGTACCACTGAGTATAGCCATTTTTGGGTTTATGTAAGTCAGCATTGTGTGGAGCTGAGAAGCAATTCTAACACAATCAGGCAGATTGGCCTGTTAATATCACATTCAATTGAGAAGATCTTTGTTACTAGAAAGACTTTACTATTTATGTAATTTAAAGAAACAATGGGAAAAAAAAAGCAAGCTTGGATGAGAGAAGGCCAGTTACAGTATCTCAAGGACTGGTGTACCTTGGGAGTGGGATCATTCTGTTGCTTGTTGGAGGCTGAATAACGAATTAAGTTGAGGTCAGTAGACTTTGGTAGAGTGTGACATGTATGTTTGCACTGTATGGAAGTTTTCTTCATCTGAAACAGCAGTAGTCCTTGTATGCAGAGAATCTCCAGAAACTCCAGCTTAGCCAGTATTATTCTTTCTGGATGATACCAGTGTCATTCTCTTAAGACTTCACTGAGCCTACTGTAAACTCTTCCCCTGCTTATAAATGCAGCACCTTCCAGGCAGGGGCAGGAGGAGCCAAACATATGCACAGAGGTCCTCAGCTGACTTGAGCTGCCCACTGGATTTATGGGATTAATAATTTGATGGGGAGCACAGTTCCCTAAGTGGTATGGTGACCTGTCTGTCCATGGCATGCTTAAAACTAGGCAGGATGCAGCATCGAAAGAAGGAACACGAGTTATTGTAGCGAGAAGGCAAATTTGGTAACTATTTTTTTTGTGCTATCCAATTGCCAGTATAAAACTGAGAATTACTTGCTGGCCACTTCTACATTCAGTTATGTATTAGAATTCTCTGTGTATTAAGTTGATAAGTACTTTTTAATATCAATGGTTAACATGCCTTCCACCACTAAAGTAACAGTTTCTGTAATGTGGCCAGAGATGCCGGTTGTGATGTGACTCTGGTTGTCCTCTCAGTTAATTCTGTTGCAGATGAACTGCTGAGGCCTCTCAGGCAGCCCTGAAGAAAGAGAAGCTTGCAGCTCTTACAAGGCCCACTGTTAAACAGAAGAGAAGAAGCCGGACTCACCTGCAGGAAACGGGTCTATTAGAGGGACTAATCCAATGCCTAGTGTTACAGCAAGTACTGAGCAGAAAGGGGCTAGACAAAAGGAATGAGTAGGATTCCTTCTGATCTTGAAAATTACATACATCAAAATACATGAAATACATAAATGAAGTACTCCACATAGTAGCAGTTGCTTATGATTATTTTGGTTGTTCATTATTGTGTGGTCTATTTCCAATGATTAAAACAAAGAATTGTTCGTGAAGGGCATGTGGTTGAAAACAATTTGGTGTTTCACAAACTTCTTAGACTGACACACCACTGTTAGCCTTCAGAATTTCTCACAAACTAAAGTATCTTCCATGAGAGCTGTTTGTGTGGAAAGCTCAATGCGTTTTACTGTTTCTTAGGTTGATGACAGTGCCATTAGCTTTGGAACCACCAATTCTAAGATTATTTTTTTTTAATTGCATTTTATTCTGTCATCTTTTCCTTGAATTACTTTGAGGGATTTTTCTCTTGATCTCTAGTTTGCATAAAACATATTGTATCCCTTTAGTATTTCATGCTGCTTTTTTAAATTCCCTTGAGAAGTAGCTATGGCCTGTATGGAACTTTGCAGAGGAAGCCTTGTGTGCATGTGTTATCTTGAGGACACTGTGTAAGGAGTTCTGACCGCACAAAATTCAACACCTGATATAACATTACTGCTTAAGAGATCTGGATTAGCATCGATGGTTTATTTTAATTGAGTATTCAGAGTGTGTTCAGGTATGTAGTTTAATCCAGTGAAGTGATTTCACAGTTGTACTTAACTATTTGAGCAAAATATTTATTAAAGAAACACCAGAGCAAACTATTTTCTTACAGCAATTTTATTGGGTAGGCCAATAGATCCACTAGATCAGGGGAAAGAAGTAGATCTGTGCTTCTGTGTAGTAATTTTACCAGACCACCAAAAAAGGTGTACTTTTTAATCCCTTTCATGTGGTGTTTCTACATCAGTTGTGAGCATGTCTTTGTGGTCTGAAAAGGTTACATTTGGGATGTATTAAAAAAAACCCAAAATCTTAATAGAAGTAGGAAAAAGGTGTATTTTGGACCTTTTTTACCTGATGCGCTTTCATTGCCTAGAAAGCATTGAAAAGTCTTCAAAACATTTTTCAGACTTGTAAAAAATACCAGCATGTGTTTTTCCTTTTATGTTTATTTTTGGTTACATACTGGGAATTTCAGCAAGGCAGACTGAAGACGTTAAATCTTTAGTGTATCTCAAGTGGTTCACGCACCTTTTTTGATACCATTTTAGTTCAGTGACTTCTCAGTAGCTTGATCTATTTCTATTTGCCTTTAGTGAGTTCTAAGGTATTCAGAAGTTTGCAAAGTGAAGATCAAATAATATTGTGAAATTAGATCTTCAAATCCTAGACTGAGATGCCTTTTTTAGAAGTGGTGTTAATGTTTTTTTAAATATGCTTTTTAGAAGGAAATTGATTTTTGAGCGCTCCTTTTTTACATGGCAAATACACAGTAAGTGTTTCCTTTTATTTTTCCCCATGTTGGTTTGTATTTATAAGGCAAAAAATAGCAACTCAAAAGTTGCCTGTTACCTTGCCAGTTTATTTGTGTAAGTAAAGCATTTTCCTGTAGCCTTCAAGGGTTTAACTTTATTAATTGTGTCAGGTAATGCTAGATATGTATTTGTAGTATTACTGAGTAAATACTGTGTGCTGACAACACACTAGACAAAAATGCAGCTTTGGAAAGTTACACTAGGGATCACTTATTTTACCATTTGTATTTGCTTGCCTGGATATCGCTTAATAGAGAGTTATTGTTCCTAATTAGAAGTGGGAGGAAAAATGGGCTAATCTTCCTAAACATTCTCTGTGTTAAAGTGGTTGTTAGCCAGATAGTAGACAACTTTATTTTAAAGGTTGACAGTAGTCTCAATCCCCTAAAATGCTGCTGGCTAGTTCTGTTGCGTTGCATTTTGTTCACTAAGCATCCCAGTATTGCATTAAAGGTTAAACAGTCTTGCTTGAAAATAATGATGTGGGCTGCTGCAGCCTTACAATATGCTGATATGGAGGTTGGTGAGACATGGTTTTGGAATGAGTCCTGTTTAACATTACTTGTTGATTTCTGCTGTAGTGCAGATGCTGTGAACAAACTGCTCTAAAGATTCGGTTGGGCTGGAAAAATAAAAGTCTATTTAGGTCAAATCTAGAACAACACCAGGAGCTAGTTTTGGAAGTGGCTGCTGCTTCTGCCTCTCTGCATTTGAGTTTTTAGTGCAGGAGGATACAAACAATTTATTTTATGATTTGTTGATGTGGTAGAAGTGGCAAACTAATGCTTCAGTCCTGTTCACCCTAGAAATCTTGTCTTCAATTTTGCTTCATTCTTACAGCTTCACAGTTAGTTTTGGGGGTGTCAGTTTTAATTTTTGCAAGAGTTTTATCACTTGAGCATCTGAATAATTGTAAGAAATAACTGAAAATTATTTTAACTCCTGTGGTATTTTTGATGTGTGTGGTTGCTTAGACTGGACCACTGTTTGGCTCATCTTCAAAATGAATTCTTCATCTGTGGTTCTAGAAATGAGGTTTTTTGCTGAGTTGTAGCTGCGTTGCTCTGCTTAGGAAAAAACAGCCGAGCAAGCTAGCGGTCTTGATGTATTCAGCAATAAGGAGACCTCAGGTGTCATTCTGCTTGTACTCAGTGACCAGTGTGCGTGCACTATCAGTGGAGCCTATGTTCTGACCAAAGATTGACAGTGCTTAACTGAGCTACTAACCTGTATTTAGTTTTTATCTTCACTGTTCTGTGTGATCATGATCTTTAATATGTAGTGCCTTGCTAGTTAAGGTGCTAATAATGCAGTTTACTTTTTGTAAAGCTCACTTTTACAGTACAGGTCATTGTAGAGTGGTTGACAGAAACATTAATCTTGAAGATGCTGCCATGAACTGAGGATGTGGTATCATCTGTTTCAGAAGAAGGCTACTGAGTTAAATAACAAGTTTGAGAATTGTGCAGGGTCAGACTGCTTAAAAAAGTTCTTTTATATTACCTTATGCAGTAAGGAATAGTTCTTACTGACTTAATTTGCAAAATGAAATGAAAATGTTTTAAATTTCAGGATTTTTGTTCCTTTCCTGCAATCCTCTATTTCATATCTTAATTGCCTTTTAATTTATGTGAAAAATGAATTGGGTGTCCCATAAAAATAGCCTCCTGCATTTACATGATGATTCATTCCCAGAGCATGTTTGCTGTGGTCCCTGAATGAGTCTAGTGGGAAAAATAGTGTATTATCATCTTGTTACAAATGACATTTGTGTATGGATAGGGGTGAAAGAAGAATTAAGGTTGTTTAAGGAGTGTTATTTCTGATTATAAGCTTTCCTCTGCTTTGTAGCTGTGCTAATTTTCTATTGTGGTTTTTTATTGTTGTTGTTGTTGCTTCCTGATATTAAAATAAGGAACAAAAAACCTCATACATTGTCAGTGAAGTGGCATATCGTAAAATTGCAAAGCATTGGGGCCTTTCCATTTATTGCATATTCTTAAGAAGGAAAATGACTGGGAATTGTCATTGTGTATAGGTAAGTTAGGTGCAGTCTGCATAAGATGTGTGGTTGTTTCCTAGTAGGCTTTGCAAATAGCTGTAGATGGCAGAGGCATCCTCCTGATGCCTTTGGCAAGCTCTGGGAGGACATGTACTTTTAACAGGAACACTTTTCCTTCCCAATTTCATTTCCTGGTTCTGTCTTTATTAACTTCTTCCATTATTTGTTTTGAACTTCTCAACCTGAGTCCCAGATTACTTACCCTTTCAGTCATAGTTTAGAGTAACTTGTATCTGTCTTCCCAGTTCCCTTGTTCTTCCCTTCTCCTCACAGGATCTGATGTCCTTGTCCTGTTAAAGCTGTCTTTTAGGTTTTCATCAGTTCTGATGCCTGTACTTTTCCAGTGACTCCCAGTTTCTGTACCTCAACTCTTAATCTACTATCTTTTGTCTGATTTTCTAGCTCACTTTCTGTCTCTTTCCAAGCCAGTGTCCAAATCAACTGCTTGTTTTTCTGTCTGTCCTGTTCTGGCTCCTGTTGCTTAACCAACGTTGTATATTTGGCAGCCACATCTCTTGTCAAACCCAGTCCTGTGCCTCAATTTAGTGGGCTTAATCTGCTCTTAGCAACTGAGAATTTCTATTCTAGGAAATACCTTTTGGCAAATATCTCTGTTTCCATTTATCTCTTTCTGCTCTTCTTTCAGCTCTTTTTCAGGGAGTGTACTTAAAATGGGTTCATTACCTCAAAGCAGGATACAATAGATATTTCTGTGGCACAAAAGCACCCTTCTGTTCCCCATATTTACTTATCTCAGTATTGGGTGGACCTTACTCGGTTAAATGTGATAGACACAGCACATGTAGCTGTTCAGCCTCTTTTTATTCAAACTTTTTGCTCGTGCTTTTATAGGTTCTTTGTTCTTCAGTCTAAATTCAGCTTGAATCTGTTCTGTTTAGTGAATACTTTGATGCCAATTTTTATTAAGAAATTGAGCTGCAAGTCTGGAAAGGCATGGAAGAAATGATAACTCTTGTTGCAAGGGCATTGAGTTTCTAATGCATAACTAGCTTGTTAGTAATATGTGACAATGATAGTCTGCACCAAGGGATTTTTTTAATAAGAGAAATTCTTTGCATTTCTAGCAAATTTTGGTTCGGATTAACTTTAGTCACAGCAAAAAGATATTTCCTGATTTACTGACTTCCAGGCTGAGGGCACTTGTGCTTTGTAAACAAAACAAAAATAGACTTCCCAGCTTTTATGACTGCTGATGATCTCATAGCAGGCCAAAGCTAACTTCAGTTGATTTTTTATGTGTTTAACCTGTCATTTGATTTCTTTTCCTTAGTTCTTAATGACGTGCTGAGACAAAGTCTAGGTGTTGGTTGTGGGTCTCTACTCCAGCGTAGCTCCCACAGTTAAAATTACTAGATTCACTAATTTGTCCAGTGGTCTTTAACTTTCCTCTGATCTGTGGAAACCTTACGTTATTTCAGTTTAGATGCTGTGTTGAGTGTCAAAAGCTGTTTGTTAAAACCTTTGTGGATTTTGTTGAAATGTGAAAATGATAAAGGCTGAATTTGTATTTGTTGCCTGTTTAGGATAGTAGGAGTTTCTTCATGTAGCCTTAGAGAAGTATGTGTAGCCAACGTGTCTCTTTGAAGAGGAAAGCAGTGCTAAATTGTGAAGTTGCACACACTTTGGAAAGGTTTCAGAATGCAGTATTAAGAGTGTGATGTTATTTCAAGCAGTCTGGTGTTATCATCAAAGTAACTTGAAATTGAGAATCATGAGAAGGTAAGAAAAAAATGCAGAATATAAAAAAAAAATCATCAGGTGGAAAAAAAAAACCCCTCCAAACAAACCAGCTTGATAAGGCTTGAAAACTATGTGTATTTTCCTATCAGAAAACAGAATTTCCTCGATCTGTGAACTCTCTCCTTGACAGGTTAGTTTTCTACTGGGGAAAAATCAGGTGGTACTTGCTGGTGTGGGTTGTTTTTTGTTATTGTTGTTTTTTTAATTTGCTTGTTAGGGATCTGTGACTATGCTATACCTAATGGGAGCTCTGGTCATGTTTTCCTCTTATTTACTTACTTTCTTTTGGGCCCTGCACTGCACTAGATACATTATGGGGAAGTATTCCTGAATAACATACAAAATAACCTAACTTGAAAAAATAGCAGGAATTTCTTTAAAATAGACTGAGTTTGTTTTGGATTTGTTTTGGGTTTTTTTTTTGCCTAGTATTTCCATTTTAGACCAAAGACACCAGAACGTTGTATGGGATGGAACTTCCGCTTTTTTGGGTCTCTCTTCCCAAAAGCTTGTATCTGTGACTTTGAGGAGACTCAAAATTAGTGATAAATTTTGGTAACTGTAGTATTACTGTATCCAGAAGTGTGAATGAAGAGCAAACTGAGGCCGGTGTAACAGAATTTTCACCAGAAATCAGTTTTCATTATGAGTAATAGCAGCTGGGGGCTATTTGCTGTGGGATTTGGTAGTTTTATTTCTAAGTAGTTTCTTGGAGTCTTTCCTGGGTATATTCTTACGATGAATATTTACCAGTCATTTTAACTGCTATAGATGAACCTGACACACTAGCTAAGACACTGGCGTGGAAAGGTGGTGGAACTGTAACTGCTGTATTCTTAATCCCCTCAGGAATCATGACAATGATTAATCTTGTGGTTCAGTGATTGCTGTTCTCTGATTCTTGTGTTTTCCCCACGTGCTCTCCAGTTTGTCAATGAGTTGTGTAATTTCAGTCACACAAAAGCATGGTCCAGGGCATGGAGTGCTAACCTGACCCTTTGTAGAGCTTGGTTAGATTGTGGGTTTTGGAGTTGCGTGTTGTTTGGGGTAATATTTTTCACTGTATATTTTAATTAAGGTGGAAGGAAGCTTGAAGCTTATGAGATTATTTGATACTGCAGTACGGTGGTTGGTTGAATATTGAATGATAAAATGGGTTAATGATGGGAGTTTAAAAAAATTGAAGGTACGAATAAGTGATTGATTGCTGATTTACCTGATTGACTAATTACAGAACTAATGATTTTTATTTAATACTTGAATCTGCTGAATATCACAGCTTAAATACTTGGGTTTCGATTGTCACTTTAACTTGCTGCAAATTTGCTTTTGCATATTATACTGATGAATGGATTGAATAATTTAAAATTATTAAATTTGTGTACTTCTAAAATAAAAGGCTGTTTTCTAGGTGGACCACTAATCACAAACTTAAATATTTGCCTCATGTATATCCTTTTTGATTCTCATAGAAAACAGAATTTGCAGGAATCCTTAACTACAAGTCTCTTCTTCCTGCTGTTGAATAGAAACTGAAGTACTGCATTTAAAAAAAAATATGACAATGAGATTGCACTTCCTGTGTGGTTTAACACTTGTGAAATTGAGGTAGCATGTGAGTATAATAATGTAACACCCAAAAAACTGATGGTCATATAATGCATTGGGTTCTGGTGTTCTGGATGTCATACTGCCATAATGTGTGGCTCTAGGAGCATCTTGGTAATGACACTGATGTGACATTGATGGGTATGTCATACCCATGTTCTGGAATGTCATACTGCCATAGTGTGTGGCTCTAGGAGCATCTTGGTAATGACACTGATGTCACATTGATGGGTATACATTCTCTGATACAGTCCGTTGCCCTTCTGAATTAGTATACCAGGAGTGGTGAGTTAGGCTTATAAAAAGCTCTCGTGCCAGGGAATAGCCGATAGAACTGTCGCTGGTTCATGCGGACCTTCGAATCCCTACTGTAGGCAAGATGGAATAGGCAGTGTGTGTGTGCACTGAAAGTTGTTGCAGTCTCCTGAAGACAATGCTATTTCATTACTTTTTGGGGGAAATTGGGGGAATGGAGGACAGAACTGCCACAGGCTCCTCATCCTCCCCATGAGGTCCACTGTCTCCTTGCATTTTCTTTGTGCCACCAGGTCCTCATTGCCACACCATTACAAGCCACTGCTCTTTATACTTCCCTTAACAAAATTTCTCTTCTGCTCACTTCTCAGCCTGTCCCCAGTGGTCTGTTATGTTATTCCCTGTGCTCCACCCGCCTTGCCCACCCCTTCTCCACCCGCCCTTTCACTGAGGAGAGAAAGTTTCCCGTTTCGTAAAGTTCCCGGTCTTTCTTAAGAAGTCACTGCTGCTGTACACCTGGGTAACAGCAGCCCCACAGCATCCTCTAGTGGCTCGCTTGGCTTGCTGAACTTCTGGCGGATCATGAGTAGAGTTCTTCAGGTAGACTTGTAAGGGAAAAGCTTTGTGCTGACGGGCAGCAGCCCAGCCAGTGGTCTCTTGAAGATGTGCCTGCAAATAGCAGCTATGCACAAAATACAGCTAGGGACTTTCAGCCTCTGTAACACTATGTGCTAAATCATGGTTAAGTAACAGTGTTGACTTTCTTGCTGTTCTTTTCAAATGGAAACAGTCTGTGTGTCCTGTGTTAAATTTTTTTTCCCCAAAACTGTTTTGTCTGGAGATAGAAAACAGTCCATTCCTTGATATCAAAAAATTAATAGTTTTTTCTCTTTTTTTTTAAGTAACTTCTACTGTGAGCTTTCTCAAAGGATGGCAATTACTTTATAAACTTTTATATAATCCGATTTGCTTAAAAGCTTTATATGCTGATCTTCAGAAAAATAATAATTTAAAAGGGCAAAGTATTTCTTAATGCCTTTAGAAACCATTGAAATGGTTTAAGGTTCTGTCTATCGCCTCTTTTTTTGCTATAATTAACTTCTGTGGTAGGTAAATTGTATCTGCACAGAGAAAGGTGTAGTCACAGGTCAGTGCTGCTCATTAGAAGGGTCTTCAGCTCGCTGTTAAAACAGCGCAGATATACTGTAAGAGCGTAGGACACAAAATAGCAAGGTAGGTGTAAACTGATTGCATCTTAAGAGTATGTTATTTATAAAATCAAGATTTTAAAATTTGGCAAATACTGTGCCACAAACCAGTGCCATTACATTTGTGACAAAATGTGAGTGGTAGTAGCAGAGACTTGTGGTATGATTTCTTTAACAATAAAGGCTGTCTGTGTTTGTAAATTTAATGCAAGTTACTTTCTTTAACAGGCTGGACTAATTGAAGCCAATGGAGAGCTTAAGGTGTTTATAGACCAAAACCTAAGTCCTGGAAAAGGTAGGAACACAATTTTTAGTAAGACTCCCATTTCTTGATTTATAATTGTTATATTATTGCCTTTAAACTGCTTTCGTAGCTTAAGTTATATAATTGGCAAGCAAACTGTAGATTCCCTGTGGTTTATACTTGTCTTTCAACTGCATGTGAAGTTTAGTGGTGCTTTGTCATCCCATGTGTGATCTTCTCATTAGTGTATCTTGTGTTCAAGTATAAAGGCCAGGATGGTCTGAGACCGCTTTTGGGGCGCTTCGTTTTAGCAGGTGGGAAAATTGCGTGAGGGTACCACTTTAAAATGGGCTATGACAGAACTTTTCTGGACTTGCACATAATGGCTGTGCATACATAATGTGTCATGTAATCAAACAGTTTATTAAAACACAGGCTCTAAACTTGAATCTGATACATAAGATCAAAGATTTGAGAATCTAAACATTTGTAGAGTTACATGCTGCACTTTACAGTTAGCATAGTTGGGAGGGAGAAACAGAAGCACTGCTGAGTTCAGTTGCCTGCAGTTCTGGACAGCTGTGTCATATAACCTGTTCTGTAAAGTGGTGATGCTCTATGTGGAAATGAGGGGTTTGTCCCCTGTATTCTTAGGGGAACACTGTTTCCATAGTGAAACTGTAGAAATGGACTTTTGATTTCCAGTTAAGTGTGGTCTTGCCAGTTTATGCACTTTGCTAATGGCAGTGTTATTTTTCAGCTCAGTAGTTTTTTCTAGTGTGTTTACCTACGCTTTATAAGTAAGAACTGTGTATCTTAGTCTTTAGTTGGACAGGCCAACTAGCCATTGTTTCCTAAATACCTCGTCAGATTAGCTTTTTCCTCTGGATTTTCTTTGTAGTAATTCTTTGAGCCTGTTGGATTGCTTTCTTGAACATGAGGGACCAGAATAGAGTATGTGACTCCAAGTGAAGCATCAGACATGTTTGTGTGGAGGTTTCAGTAATACCTCTGTGCAACCTCACGTTTGGGTCACAGCCATCTCACAATAGATTTTGGTGAAGTGGCAGTTTCCCTTTGTTGTTTCACAATGATGATAGTCGGGGTTATTGTTGGGTGTGACAGATGGGGTGCTTGGATAGGCTGTACTAAGTAGGGTGAAATTCATTAGGACAGTCACCTATTTCTTGTCTGATTCTCTCATAAACTTTACTGTTAAAAAATCTATTGACTTTATACATTGTCGGATTATTCTAGTACTCTGATTAAGCTGAAGTCCAGTTCAGGTGAACTCCATTGGTATTACTGCTCTAGTCTTCCACGTACTCTTTCAGGAAGCCCCTTTAAGCATTTAGTTTCACAGCTTGTGGACCATCTAATTTCACTCATCACCAGTTTAAATCTTTGACATTCCCTTGTCTAAATTATGTATTCCTTCACAAAAAGGGGCCATGATCTGCTTTTGATGGAGAAGGCACTGAGGGTTGAATAACTGACACTTCATAACTGGTTCACTTCTATATTTTTTAAGCACTGTCACATACCCCTGAACAAAAAAGTGCACAGGTAGATTACCTGATCTTCAGCAGCAGCCAGACCGTTCTCCCTGCTCCCTATGGGCAGTAAAACTGATGGGTTTGTCAGTGCAGATACTCAGCAGGGACGCTTTACATCCATGTAGGCGTCTGTGTCTAGACCTTGTTACAGTCAGCAAAGAGCTAGTCAAAACAGTGCAGTCTAGATGGCAAGAACTGGAAATGTGAATCTTCTGTTATTACGTAACTCTTAAAGTAGAGCTGTGCAAAACAGGACATGTCACTGCTTGTAGAATTTTAAAAATTGATTAAATCGTTTATTAAAGATTTGCAGCTCCTCTGGTCTGAGGGTCTAGCTTTATTCTCCATGTATACTACCATGAATAGTACAAGCTATCCTCAGTAAATTTTTGCATCTCATTGCTTTTTGGAGAGTACTGTAAAGTTAATGGTCAGCAATGAATTCTCAGTGTTGAGAAGATACAACTGTTTTTTTCTTGGCTTGATCATTTTATGTTTCTTGCCTCTAATGTGTCTGTGTTTTATATGCAGGCTCTGTAGTCTTAATCAGAGCTTAAAATAACAAATATTTTGTCACTGAAGTATTTGGGTATCTATTGGAATTTATGTACCATAGCAGTACTTGCTTCCTGTTGCAATTCTTGAATGATTTTTATGGGTTTTGTGTAGTACTGTACACAAATACTATGTTATTTTTAAAGTAGCTGTCCACTATACATGCCATTATATCAAAAAGTCCAGTCTTCTGCTGTCTTGCTAGGCTTGTGCAATACTTCTCTTAATTTCACAATGATGAGGATTCAGTCCACAGTAATAGCTAAAACACACAGAGTGAGCTTTCCATATGGCAGCAGAAGTGTATTTGGTATACATCTTAGGATGACTCGGGGGTTGGACCCAATGAATGGGATTGGACTTGATGATCTCTTGAGGTCCCTTCCAACCCCTACAATTCTGTGAATTGAAGGAGAAGCTTTCTCTTCTCTGGTGGTCATCATTATAAGTGGGTTTTTTCTTTTTCTTTTTTCATTTTCTTTTTCTTCCCTTTTGGATTTCTGTTTCTTAAAAAGGAGCCTTTTTTGTGGAAATTGCAAATTATCACCAGGGAAGTTTGGGAATACACTGCATTTTTGATACTGGATCCGATGTCTGTACTGTGTAAGATAAATGGTTTGCTTAGCCCAGTCTGCTGCTCCTAACAACAGTAGTAGGGCAGGCTCTTCAGGGAGAATGGCTACTTTTTGAATTTCCTTCTCCTTACACTCTGACAGCACTCGAGGTCATCAGATTAATAATGTCAAAGGGTGCATTTCAGCATCTTTTGGGAAAAGTCCAACTTTGAGAGACTCAGCAAATTGAGAATGCAACCTCAACAGGGAACTTAAGACTTGCGTAGTTTCCACATGTTGCCAACTAGGTATGAAAGGAGGAACGGCTTGTGTGTCAGAGAAGTAAAGGTATTACTAGGGGGTTGGTGAGAGGACAAAAAGTTACCTGTCTGCTGCGTCATAAGGACATGATTGCAAAAACATGGCTTGGGAGAAAGCATTATGTTTCTCTTTAAATGGTTCTGTAACGCTTCATCAAAGGTCTATAAAGTGAGTATGGGCCTGATAGATGAATCAGCTATGAAGGCTAAGCAAAGGTTGACTTTTCTGGCCAAAACAGGTTATTATGCAACAGATCTTTCTTACAGCCTGAACAGCTTCTACTGCACAGAATAGCCTGTGAATGGACGTAGGTAAATTTTTAATCTGCACTGGCAGAAGTCTGGGAATTGCAAATAGATTATTTTTAGACTGAGTTCTGTTAAGGTCTGTAGCTGTTGGTTCTTAAATGAATGATGAAAAGGGGATATCTGTCATCTTGCTATGTTAAACAGTTACAGTGCACAACCTCTTTCTTGCTCAAAAAGTGCTAAAGCTGTAGAGTCTGGGGGAGAGAAGGTACATTAGGGAATTATCTCTGTATGCAAATCCTATACATTCATTCCTTGATTATCCACTAATATCCACTGTCAGAAGCAGGTTGCCAACCTAGACAGATTGTGCTTCAAGCTAGTGGGGACATAGAATCATGGAATCACAGAATATCCTGAGTTGGAAGGGACCCATAAGGATCATCTAGTCCAACTCCCGGTTCCACACAGGGCAAGACAAGTCAGAGCATGTGACTGAGCATATCATCCAGACGTGCTTCAGTCTAATGCATTTTGGAGATACTAGCCTCAACCATGAACTCCAGGTTAGGATTTCTGTTTTTGAAGCAGAGACTGACTTTATTTAAGAGGACAAAATAGTTAAAAAATGTTTGTTTATAATGCATGTTATTTTGAGTAAATTGGTCATGGACTTAAAATATCGTTCTAGAAGATACTCTAGAAAAGTCTTTGGAAAACATCTAGTTTGGAATAAGGTGATACAATAGAAATGAGCTGGAAGCTTGTGCTTCCTCCAGTGCTTGTGCAACCTCCAGAAGAGGTTGTGCCTAAATTGACTGGTGTTCTCTGATATCCCTGTGTATTTTCATTACTGGGTAACACCCCATTAAGCCCTGGAAAAAGAGCACCTGGGTCAGGACAACCAGGTAGAAAGCAGCCCTGGAGAAAAGGACTTGGGAGTGCTTGTGGATGAGAAGCTGGACATGAGCCACCAATGTGCATCTGCAGCCCAGAAGGCCAGCTTCTTCCTGGGCTGCATCACCAGAGGTGTGGCCAGCAGATGGAGAGAGGTGATTCTGCCCCTCTGCTCTGCTTTGGTGAGACCTCACCTGGAGTACTGTGTCAAGCTTTGGAGCCCTCAAAAAAAAGAAGACCTGGACTTGTTGGAGCATGTCCAGAGCAGGGCCGTAAAAATGATGAAAGGGCTGGAGCACCTCTGCTGTGCAGACAGGCTTAGAGAGTTGGGCTTGTTCAGCTTGGAGAAGAGAAGGCTCCAGGGAAACCTTACAGTGTCCTTCCAGTACCTGACAGGTGCCTGTAAGAAAGCTGGGGAAGAACTGTTCATGAGGGCATGTAGCAATAGGACAAGGGGAATTATTTTTAACTAGAAAATGGGAGATTTGATTGGCTATTAGGGAAAAGTTCTTCAATCTGAGGGTGGTAGATCACTGGGACAGGTTGCCCAGAGATGTAGTGGAGGCCCCATCCCTGGAGATACTCAAGGTCAGGCTTGATGGGGCTCTGAGTGACCTGACCTAGTGAAGATGCCCCTTCTTACTGCAAGGGTGTTGGACTAGACCTTTAAAGGTCCCTTCCAACCTAACACGTTCTATGATAAAAAGGATAAATTTGCTTTATTGAAGACAGAATAGAGTGGTTTAATTGTGGAGCAAAATTTCAAATTGACTTGATGGTAATTGTTTGCTTCTTGCATACCTTGGTTATGAGGAAAGAATAATCTCCTTAATATATTTTACTTGTTATTTGTTTCAATTCTGAGCTTTAAATTTAAAAAGTTATTTACAAACTTTGTTTTGGAATATCTGTGTGGTCAATTGCTTAAACCTGTAATTGCTAAAATTCACCCAGTATAAGGACTTGGATAATTATAACAAGGATTAATTTTGAGGGTTAGAAAGTACTCATTTGGAAAGGGATGGAAAGAATGCTTGGGAGGGATGGAAAGAATTCTTGATAGGCACTGAACCAGTTAAACTTCCTCACAAGTTTGTGTCTTCTAAAAGTTATTTAGAGACTTAGAAATTTTGGTGTTCAGGGAGGTTGCATTTTTGAGAAAACTAATTGTTGTAGTCAAATTAGCATTGATATTTAAGTATGAAATAGAATATTGTTTAATAGTAATCAAGCCCCTTGCTTTTGAAGATGTTTAAATGAAGGAAATTACGTGCTTCAGATGAGTGCAAGGGAAAAGATAATGTATTTAATGTTGTATTGCAGTTAAAGTTCTTAATTTTAAAATTACCAAGAAAGTTTGGATCTTCTGTCATGCCAGTAGGTGGCATTATTGGTACGTAACCAGAAAATACTTGTGTAAAATTACCTTACCTCCTTTCTCTCTTACGCTTTAAATTATGTTTGTACATTTTATGGGCATAAAGAGCTTCAGTCTTGTTTTTATTTCAGATTTGGTATTTTAAAAAAAAACCCTCAAAGTAAAATGTTGTACATTTTTAAGGTGTATTTGGATGCATAGATTTCAACACTGCCCAATTGTAAGGTGCTCTTTATATGACAAGAAACTTCTGCAGTGTAATGTTGTTGTTAATTCTGTTTGCAAACTCAAACTCTTCCTGATTTTTGGCAGTGATTCATACTTTCGCAAACAGACATATGTCTTAACAACAGTTATAAATTACTTGTGTATTATTGCAGCTGAGATAGCTCCAAACAATTATTATTATTATCTAAAGTCAAGCTCAGGAAATAAAACTGTTACAAAATAGGAATGCTATTTGGAAAAGTCTAAAACGACTTTTGAAAGTCTAGGGGTAGACCACATTGTTTCTGTCAACAGAGACTTGGAAAGACTGTTTCGTGATAGCTGAAGTATTACTAGTCATGTCTAAGGATGATAAGAATCACCCAGAAGTCTAAGTTGATGTAAATTACTTAAACACTCAGTAGTACTACACACCAAGGAAGACTGATGTCTTTGCTAAAAGTGTTTATAGTTGCTGTTCAAGCATGTTTTCTTAGCAGGATGGTAGGACTTGCTCAGGAGGCAGGGATACTGTTACCTGACTTGGCACGCAACTTGGAGGTAATCATCTGTGTATTGTCAAAGCTTATGGTAGGCTCGCACCCTCAAAGAGCTCAGTGTTTTCCGTTGAGAGGTACGTTACAAAGTGCAACTTCACAGGAGTGACATCTAAGGAATCTGCTCCTAGAATATAATTGTCACCTCTGTCTTCTTTCCCAGATCATCTAAGTGCACCCTTTGTATGTATTATGTATGTATGTGTGTAATCTAATAATCCATTCAAGCCAGGACAGTGGACCCAGACTGGCCAAAGGGACATTCCCTAACGTATAGCATGGTGCTCCCTACATAACCGGGGCAGCTGGCTTAGAGGGGGATCATTGCTTGGAAACAGATTGGGCATAGGAATGCTTTTTTGTTCCCTTCTGCATGTGGTGAGCAATTGCATTTGTGCATCATTTGTTATATATGCATATTTTAATACTGTTCTTGGTGTTATTACTAGTACGACTATTACTATCATCCTTTTCTTTTACTATGCTATTAAACTGTCTTTATCTCAACCAGTGAGTTTTGTTGTGGTTGGGGTTTTTTCCATTTTTCTCCCCATCCCTTTGAGGAGGGCGGAGGATTGAGAGAGTGACTCTGTGGTACTTATTACCAGCTGGGGTAAGCCATGACAGTCCTTCTTCTTGTATTACTTTTTTTTTGTAATTAGTTCTAGCTGCTTACAATGTCATTTTATTTGTTCTTGGAGTTGTACTGTAACACCTTGCTTGCCATATATACTGGTTACAGTTGTTTGTGTGGTTTATCACCTCTGGGCGTTGGATTAGGGTTATAGCTCTGCTGTTCATTGTAGCCTTATGGTATGATAAAATTATTGATAGTTGAACCAGTTTCTTATTTATATTCAGCGGTGGCTGAATCTGTATTCAGCAGAGGCAGAGTGACAGCTGCAGCTTCATCTCCATACTTCGGGAGGCATCTGTCAGAAGCAATTAATAATTGCACTTTACTTACCTTGCTCTTCTCCAGGCTAAATACAGTAACTGTTTGAGAATGTTGAATATCCATCCTTGGGATGTTCAGATGACTTCTATTATTCCATGCTTCTATTGCTAGGTCTGCAGAATGTGGTTCAGGTCTTGTTTAGGGTTACATAACTATTAAAGAGTACCACCCAGAGGTTAACTATGGGGACAGGCACTGCAGCTGAAACAGCCAATCCATATAGGTATCAGTCACCTTTGTACTTAAGAAATGGACACAAAAGTCTGTTTAGTAAAGGATGAAGAAACAGTCATCACAAGAACAGGAGGAAGAAACATAACCACCTGATCTCTATCCTTGAGTGAGCTGCGTGAGACACAAAAAGATTTCAGCCGTTGATTAGGTGAGCAACTTGTCACCTTGCTGCTTGGATGCTGGGATAGCTAATTTTCACAAATTGACTGGGCATTGGGCTCAAGGAGGGTGAGAAAATTGCATTGTGTATCACCTGCTTTGTGTGTTCTAAGTGGTGGTGTTGGGTTTTTCCTCTCAAGTAAGCTGTCTTTATCCCAACCCATGAGTTTTATCTTTTTCTTCACTGGTGGGAAAAGACTGAGTGAGCGGCTTCATGGTGCTTAGCTGCTGGCTGGGACTAAACAAATATGTGGAGCCAGTTGCCTGGAATTAGGGGTAGGGAAGACAAGCAGCTGGGATTCCTGTCTGGGAAAGGGGGCATTGGCAAGGCAGTTGGAAAAGGGATACAAGCCTTCAGCCTTTGGAGGTATCCCTTCAAAGATGTTATATGTCATCCAGGCAAGTAGACCATCATGGAGAGAGGTTTCCAGTACCGAGGGAACTAGACATGTGGGAGATGGTTTATTATGGCGTGGACAATATTACCCACGGAGCCAGATGAAGTCCCATGTACCTGACCCATGTGGTGGAAGTTTATACAGTATATGTCAAATCACTGGCAGTATGGGCCTGGAAAGATGAAGAGGTACTGACAGTGAATGAAGTGGCTGGACAACTCTGGCGATACAAAGAAACGACTCTTCCTCCCTAAGGACCTTTGTCAGCTGTGGTGAGACTGTCCAAAAACTCCAAAAAATAATGTTTGAGAAACTGCCTTGGGGAGGTCTGGCAACTCAAACAAGGTATGTCAAATTCCCCACTTGTATGGATCAGTATCTCAGCTACTAGGAGTAAGCGTTCCTCTGCTGAAGTGAGAGGATATAGAGGGTACATACCATGAGGCACCCTGTGGTTCTACCTGTGTGACCATGGGAGGGACATGAGGAAAAGGGATGGAAAAGTGACCTTGACCCTACAGGCACAGGTATGTGAGAAAAAACAGTCTGAGAGGGGTTCTTCCTGGTCTAGTCTCCAGTGGGCAGTTCCCCAGACAGATTTTAGGAAGTCTGATCTTACTTTTCTTATAGAAGGAGATTCTGTTTCGTATTTACAAGAAGTATCAAGAATAAGATTTGAACCCACATGTGCCACACTCTTCTCACTCTGCTCTGTTGAAATCAATTTCAAAGCTTATGTAATGACAACAAAGGTTTGTAGCCTTTGTAAGAGTGGTTATAAGCAGTGTGCTGCAAAATGTCATCTGGAAGGTTAATTTTCTTTAGACTTTTCTTAAAATAACCCCCTGCTCAGCTCTTAACCTTTGATCATGTATTTACTTTCAACTGGTCTGCCAGATGGAGTTTGGTTGAGGCTGTTGCAGGAGATGGTAGGATTTGCTTTGCATTCCAACAGACAGCCACCTTCTCATTCTGTGTGTTCTTGTTCTTTATGTTTGTTTTGTTTGTTGTCTGTGGGTTGGTTTTTGGTTGGTTGGTTTTGGTTGTAGTAATTCAGAGAGTGCTTGCAAAATTACGTTCTTACCAAATTCAGCTCCAATACAAGAAGGATGTGGAACTGTTGGAGAGGGTCCAGAGGAGGGCCACGAAGATGATTAGAGGGCTGGAGCACCTGCCCTATGAAGAGAAGCTGGGGGAGCTGGGCTTGTTCAGCCTGGAGAAGAGAAGGCTGTGGGGGGACCTCACTGCAGCCTGCCAGTACCTGAAGGGAGCATACAAACAGGAGGGGAATCAAGTATTTAAAAGGGTAGATAATGGCAGGACAGGGGGCAATGGACTAAAGCTAAAGGAGGGAAGGTTCAGATTAGATATTAGGGGGAAGCTCTTTATGGAGAGAGTGGTCAGGTGCTGGAACAGGCTGCCCAGAGAGGTGGTGGATGCCCCGTCCCTGGAGGTGTTCAAGGCCAGGTTGGATGGGGCCCTGGGCAACCTTGTGCAGATCCAGGCCTGGAGGTTGGCGGCCCTGCCTGTGGCAGGGGGTTTGGAGCTCTATGATCCTTGGGGTCCCTTCCAACCCATGCCATTCTATGATTCTATGATCCTACACAATATTGCTTCTATGCTAGAAGTCAGACTGGCAAGACTTAGTTTTTTAGAGACTGCATTATCAGGAAACAGACTTGTTTTTCTGTTGAATTTTGATGTTGGATTACAGCTGTTGCTCTCCCCTTCACAAGTAAAGAAAACAAAGATTGTGTCAGAAAATGGTACAGTACCTAGAACACATGGGATTACCTCAACCCAACCTCTGTAATCTGAAACACCAAAGCTGCTACTGTTTGATGAACTGGAGCAGTCAGCTTTTAGAGCCATCTAATACTTTGTCTGCAGAGGGCACTCCTTTCTCTAATTTTAGATGTAGTGTCATCTTCTGTGGCATCTCATATTATTTAAAATGTTCATAATTGGTTGTATTACCAGTCTATCCTACTGCTAAAATTCTGCAAAAGAATGTAAAATTTTTGAATTTGTTTTCATATGTAAGCAAAGGTTCAGTTGAAGGTTCTCTTTGAAATGCAGTCTGTGTCCAAAGGCCGCTATTTACTGTATCTACTGTATGAAGAGAGCATGTATCTGGAACAGTTTGTTACAGGTTCTGTTTCAGGGAGCTGCTGCTTTTGCTGTGCAGGTTTTATACAGCATTATTCCCTGATCCCATCTGTACGATTATCTTCTGTTGGGAGACATTCTGGAACTTCATATTGATGAAGTTCTACTTCCCTTTAGGTTTAATGATTATTTAGAAGTTACGAAAAGTAGTCTTCCAAACTAGTGATGCTTGGGAGACTGAGAATTTAAGTAGAAATTATGTCCTTTGTATATTTTTTTTTTTTCTGCTTTACATGACTTTTTCTCATGACTTTTGAAGTATTCAGAAGCAGCAGGGGGAAAAAGTGTCAGGAACTAGCAGTATTAATTACATGTTTGTTTTTAAAAGGAAGAAGCGTTGGTGCCAGGAGAACTGTTCACAAACTTGTGGCTTAGCTTTTACATGCTGCTGTGCACACCATATGTTGGCCACAAAGTACAGGATTATTTGGATTGCAGTGATTGCTGTAACAGTAATTAACAAATGATTTGTAAAATTCCTTTGAGAAACTGAGCTGTCAGTCACTCTCAAAGTTAAGTGAATAAAATTATATTTCTGCTTGTATACTTAAATAAACAAGCTACACACACAAACCCACTATGAAACAGAAACATTATGAGCTTTTGGTGGAAATGCAGGTGGATGTGGGAAATGTTTGCACAGCAGGTAAATGAAAAAGCAGTGGGATGGGCTTGAGCCAGAGAGAAATTGAAACTACCATTTTAAAAACAAAACCACCCCACTGTTGAACAGTTACACTCTTTCCTGTTCAGCATCACAGCTTTTATAGGTTGACTTAGACTTCATGTGGAATGAGGAAGTGTGTGTTACTGTTCTTGCAGTAACATCTGTGTTTCCTTGCTGGTCAGTTTGGGCTGCAGAGGCAGATGTAACTTGCACATTTGTGTGTGGAGCCAGGTTGGCTCAGTTGCATGAATTCACTCTGGCACGGCACCATGGGGGGAATGCTGATGTAATTAAAAACTTGAAAGAAGCATGGTGTGTACTCTCCCTTCATGCAGATGTTCTAGTTGCAAGATAGCTATTTGTATTCATAGAATTAAATGAATGGTATAAAGATGCTGGAGGCGATGTGATCTAACCTTAGAGTCAAACTAGGGCTGGTTTCAAAGCACAGAGCCTTCAGTAGTTGAATTTTTCTGTATATCTCCAGGGAACCTAGTAGATGACCAGTTGCTGTGCTTTTACCTTTCTCGTTGTGATTTTTTTCTCCTTGTGTCTGGCTGGACTTTGCTGTGCAGCAACTTGTGACTGTTGCCTCTTTTTCTTTTGATGGGTCTTCTGTCATTTCTATAATTCTCCATTTGATAGTTGAAGGCAATGATTAGATTCCCACAAATAATACTCTTCACCTCACCTTAATCATGTCTTCCACAGGCTGCACACGCCAGCTTTCCCTTGTACATTGTATGCTCCAGTGCCCTAAGCACATCAGTGTCTTTCTGCTGGAATCTCTTCTGTTTGTTAATGCCTCTCTTGCACTGTGAGCCCTAAAACTGAACAGAGTAACCTAGGCACAGCTTATAGGGAATAATCCCTTATTGCTGTATTCCTCCAAATGCAGCCCAGGATACGGTTAAGTCTTCATTAGTATAGAGGTGTACTTCTGAGTCACATTCAGTTTGCTGTCTGCCTGGATCCCCAGGTTCTTTCCTGCACATCTGCTTCCTAACTGCTTGATCCCTCACCTCTGCTGTTGCATAGTTATGTTGTCACAAGTGTGAGATTTTTTCATTTGTCTTTGTTGACTGCATAAAAATTGTTAAGAAACAACATGATAGCATAACAAATTACTTTTGTCTTTAAACATACCAGAAGAACAAAGTATCTGAGTGCATTCAAAGACTACATAAATGGCCAGAATGCTTAGAAGAGTCTTGTGGCAATACTGTTCTCCATGAAGTTGTCCTACTGAAGTATTGCTAGGAGTTATCTTAGGAAAAAACGGATAACATGAATAGTTAGAAACCACTGTGGGCAGAGAATTATCTACCTGCTAACTCACCATATATATAAAATTCATATAGTACCAGAAGGATAAAAAGAGATATACCCAACACCAATTTTTGAAGGCCTAAGATAACTACAGATGAGGAAGTCTGGCTTCTGTTAGGCAAATTGGTTGAGCGCATAACAGAGTAGTAGACATGGATACCTATGGTAATGGGCAGGAGTTGATGGTGCCTTTCTAGAGGCAGGAGGAAAGGGAAGTTAGGAAGTATGTCTTTTCAAAGTCATGCTTTGACAGAGTCAACAACTGTGTGGATAAGGGTTATCTAATCAGTGTGATGTCCTTGGATTTCTATAAAATAAGGACAAAAATGCCTGGACTATCAGGGTCCTTAATCAGCTTGTTAAAGAAACTACAGTTTAATAGAAGGGGAGGGTCCTCCTATGGGTTAATAATTGTTGAAAACCAAACTAGATACAATAAGGACCCCAAATGAGCTATTAGCACTCAAGAAAGATATTGAAGTCATTGTAGATTATATTATGAAAATGTCGTATTGGTATTTGGTGGGGAACAAGCAAATTGAATTTTGCTAATTATTTGGAAAGGAATAGGTAATAAAGTAGAAAATGTGCTATCTAGTAACATAGGGCATTCCTTTGTCATGAATAATGTGCCCATCCCTGCCCCCTGCAAAAACAAAGGGTAGAACTAGAAAGTGTATGGGCAGCAGGAACTGTCAAAGCATCAAGGAAAAGTGATCAAATAGATGAAATTTCCTAAGCTTGGAAAGCAGTAACATCTTTTATACTGGAAATGTAATCTTCAGATTGCTCTGTTGTTTTCAAAACAGTGAGAAGGAGGTTAAAGACACTGACATCCACCAAGCTGCAGAGAAGATAAAGAAGCGCTAATAGTCCGGGTAGTTCATATCTTGTTGCTGCTCTCTGGAGGCGAAGAACATACACAACAAGGGCTGTGATAGTGATGGGAGTAATTGAAGGAACAGGAAGGCATAACAAACTTATGTAATGACTTAGATAGTTGCTGGCTTTCTGAAAGAGCACTGGAGCTTGGTTAATAATGGAAGAATGACAGGATACTGCATCCTGTTCATATTTGGGGGACTGATAATAGATTCTTGTGTGAAGCTGTCGATTTGACATGGTGTAGCAATAGCAACTATGAAATACAAGTCTTCTGGAAAGCCAGGGCTTAAATAAGATTTGGGTTGTCCCCAGCTTTCTGTAGGCTACCTGAATGCATAAGAGGGGGGTGGTAGGCTGGTTAGGACCCTTCGTGATACAGCTATCGTAAAAATGCTTACTGCTTCTGTATTGGCTAAGGGGAAAAAGGAAGATAAATGGGAATTCTGCCAGCTCCTTCTGCCCCCAGCAGTCCCATTAAAAGTGATCTGAGGGAAAGAACTGCCAAACCTCACCTGACAACCAAATGACAGATGTTTCAGCATAATAAATGTCTCTGGTACTTTTAAGACTTGTTTGCCCCTTTACTCCTTTTCTGTAGTCATTTTTTGTTGCTCCTTTTTTATTTTGTTGTGGGATTTTTGTTTTGTGGTGGTGGTATCATTATTGCTATTATTAAATTATGGCATGGAATGTCAAATTACTAGAGGGTGTCTTAGTATTTTTGTAGCTGAATTTTTTGTTTGATGCCACTTAAGTCTTGCTTACCTGCCAGTGTTGATTATGGGTGGCTTACGAACACGAAGAGAGCAGCTTTCCTTGCAGGGTTGGCCTAATGTGTATATATTTTGCTCAAATACTGGATTCTTGAAGACTTCCCTTGTTTAATTCCCTGCCTTCAGCTTAAAAGAAAGATGGAGGTATTCTTTTGGAAGGGCCTGTACTAAGCAAGTTTTATATCCTGTAGACAGCATGCCTCAGAACAATATCCCATATTCTAGGGTGTCCGGTATGTTTTTCAGGTGGCGTGGGAGAAGATTTCAAAAGCCACAAAGGATAAGGGTAGAAGAGGAGGGGATTATGCCTTCTGTTAGATGCCTATTAACTCTGTTTTGAGAGAAAAATGGGAATACAAAGAATTAAAACATGTTCAAACTAGGTCATTGACCTGTAAGGTTACATAGGAAGAAGTGTGAGAGAACATACCATAAATCTTAAATTCCTTTTTAGCTTCAAATGTGTGAATTCTCTGCTTACATTGACTCTGCAGCTCAGAGCTAGGTTCTATTAATAAGCATTGGTTGTATAAATGCAATTGGAATTGCTAAAATAATACAGTGTGGCTGACCTGAAGCTCTCTCTTTGTATTTGTTTTAGGGGTTGTTTCTCTATTGGCTGTTCATCCGTCTACAGTAAATACGCTTGGAAAACAGCTCCTGCCAAAAACATTCGGACAGTCTAATGTCAACATTGCACAACAAGTGGTAAGGAAACTCTGTGGGGGTTTTATTGCTTATGCTATTGCTTACACAGACTGTAAATTACTTGTATCTTGGTGGTTGGTATCACTCACCGTGGGCAGATAGTCTAACCTTGTTTCTAATTTTAAATAGACCTATGTTAAAATGAATGTTCTTTTGCTTAAAGAAATAAAAAGGTGACTGTCAAATCGGTGTGCAGATACCTGAATATTCAGGTGGTTTTGGCTTTATTATTTTCTAGTCTTGACACATACAAATAGTGGCTCTTTCAGATTCTGCTTTAAAATCTGGCATAGCGAAATGTAAATGAAGTCCATTAGCACATTTTTATTGAGATTGAAGTTAGGTGGAACAACACTGAAAACAGAGCTACATTCCTTAGTGCTTAATTTAGATACCCTTTTGCTTAAGCACTTCCTGTTAGCTTTGTGTGAGGTACATGAAATCAGAGGTTTCAAAGAGTCAAGTAATGCAATAGATAATACACAGGTTATAAGAATTCACTTCAGTAGTGATCAAACTTGGTCATCTGAAAAGAGTTGGACTCAATCTTCTGGAAAGCAACGGTAATGTATAAACATCTGAACCTATGTCTTACATTTGGGTTTCTTCTCATGTGCCTTTCCCAACTCTAGGCTCTAAGGGGTGTTCTGAAACTGAGGCTATCTGAATCTAGGAACTATCTCGATTTAACTGTGCAGATGTTGCGATGGCCTAGCCTCTCTGCAATAGGCAGTGTATCTGTGTTACCATGTTCAGATCACTGCTCTGATATCACTGTCAGTTTGAAGAGGGAAACAAAAGAAAAATCCCCAAACCTTTATATCCTCCCATGTCCAAAATTGAGTTACAGGTCCAATAACACATTTAAGTTTGGAGCTTCACATAGTTTGAGGAGACTGAGACAGACTGAAAATTGAGTACTTAAATGCCTGTCTAATTGCTGATCATTCACTGTGTATTTCCAACCGTGGTGGTGAATTAGCTACTTCCAGTAGCCACTTGGATGTTGGAGTGTAACAACATGAGTTTAACAAAAGGAAATTGCTCCTTTGTCAGGAAGTGTTTTATCAGTAAATTTCCAAATAAAGAAATTCAGGCAAGTTAGGCATGCTTTCAATCTAAAATGAGTATCCAGCAGTAAAAGGAAAATGTTTTAACTGCAGATCGTAGGCTGTAATGACACAGACTGTGAGACTGCGGAGGTACTTAACATTGAGAATGAAATGTTCTTTCAGGTAACCTACAAAATCTTTTCTTACAGTACCAGAACTTGGGGATAGTAACAAAATTACAAATTAACTGATTTTTAAAAAAACTTTCAATGGTTCTTATATATATAAAAATAAATTATTGTGTCTTCCATCACAAGTTTAAATTGACAATTCCTCATCTATATTATCTCTGATTAATTTTACATGGTAACATGAACATGAGCCAGCAGTGTGCCCAGGTGGCCAACAGCAGCCTGGGTGGTATCAGGAATAATGTGACCAGCAGGACTGGGGAAGTGATCGTCCCCCTGTACTTGTGTTTGGTTTTGGGCTCCTTGCCACAAGAAGGACATGGAGGTGCTGGAGTGGGCCCAGAGAAGGACAATGAAACTGCGTAAGGGTCTAGAGCACAGCTCTCGTGAGGAGTAGCTGAGGGTGCTGGGACTGTTTAGCCTGGAGAAAAGGAGGCCGAGGGGAGAGCTCATCGCTCTCTGAAAAGACATTGTAGTGAGCTGAGGGTTGGTCTCTTTTCCCAAGTAACCACCAGGACAAGAGGAAATGACCTCAGGTTGTGCCATGGGAGGTTTAGGTTGGATATTCAGAAAAATGGCTTAATGACAGGGTTGGCAAGCACTGGACCTGCCCAGGGAAGTGGCCAAGTCACCATTCCTCAAGGGATTTAAAAGATGCATTGATGAGGTGCTTAGGGACATGGCTTAGTGGTGGACTTGGCAGGTGTTGGCTAATGGTTGGACTCAATGATCTTAAAGGTCTTTTCCAACCATAATGATTCTGTGATTCTAAATATGATTCTGAAATAATAGCTACTCTTAATGGTGGTTTTGTTAGTATGATTACTTAGGGGAATTAATTTTTTCAGCACTTTAAGCCTTATTCTGAACATTTTTGTAATGGTTACATTTTGTGAAATAAAGGACATGTATCAACATATGTCTATTGGCTGTTACCACTACAAAATTAGGCCCTTAGTTGTATGTCACCAAAGAAGGGGTAGAGTTTTTATTTTGTGCATGTATATATAGAAATTTTGGATAAATTTCTGTTGACTTTACAATTCTGAAGGATGCCAGGAACCATAAAAAATACCTCTAGAACCCTGAAAATTAAAAGGAGGTAAATTTTCTGCCAGTGAGCAAAATGTTCTGTGGGAGCAGATTTGTGACCCTGCTCCACTTTCTAGCCTTTGAGTGAGTGGTAAAACTGAGTTAGTGTTCTTTGTTCAGGCAGTCTGATTACTTTTTTTTATATACTGTCCACATACACGTTTTCTGTTGAGTACGGCAAAGTGCACTCTGTGGGCTGCCTTGCTGGTTTTCTCCTTTGTCCTAATGTTCATTCTTAAGGAGCCGAGCTGTAATCTTGTTCTTTTTTGAAGTGAGGAAAGTTTGGAGAAAGAGCAAACACTCCTTTTTCTGCTTTTGCCCCTCACCCCCACGGTACCCCCTTTTTCTCTAAACCCTTTCATTTTAGGATGTTTCTGGTGACTCTCGATGGTGCTTAACTCTTCCTTCATGCTCTTCAAAGTCATGATTGTTCATGAGTTTGAGAGTACAAGTTAGGGGCATTAACAATTCTATGAAGGAGCCAGTGATACTGAGTACTTCCTTAGAAGGTTTGGAAACTCTAGGCTGTAGGGTATTCCTGAGTAGTGATACATTAAAGCATATAATTCTGGCTAGTTTGCAGACTTTTGTGAGTTAGAATAGGAATGCAGAGCAGGTTTTGAATGTACTGAACAAGACTTCACTTTTCTACTCAAGAAAGGAGCCTGTGGATTTGTACACCCTTCCATTTATCCCTTTGTTAAGTATTTCAAGACAGGACTGAGCGCAGTAGATGTCCAGGGCTTGTTTTTCTCCTGACTGTAATTCCACCCCATTTCCTGTACTGTCTTGGCTCTCATCTTACTGCACTGTCAGTCAAATTCTAGATGTGGCACCAGGCTGATGGTGAGGCTGTTGTGGAGTTGGGAAGCAAGGGAGTAGCATGGAACCCTCCCAATTTCAGCCTCTGCAAGCAAGATGTTGAATCGTCTCTTCCAGTCCTCTGACTTCATCTAGTGGAGCAGGAAGTGGCTAACAGCTTACTTCTGTTCTCTGCATTGTCTGAGTTACTTAGATAGCACACAGGTGGCTTTTGCAGTCTTTGGAGACGTTTGGTGAACCAGACCAGTCAGTAGCAGAAGGGACAGTATTTTTTTCATGGGAGGAAAGTGAGCTGCTTCATGTATGTCCTGTGCCTAATCAGCACCCCCTGCTCTCGTTCTTTTTTCCCACCATCAGAATTTTTGGTTATGAAAAGTAGAAGGGGAGATTAGTTAGCTTTTCCGTAAGAATTAGCAATGTCTTAAGTATGAAAGTAAGCAACTGGAAAAGGGAAGAGGACCTAAGATTTTCCAGCTGTCAGAAGCAGATGTAACAAACTTGTATGTTAACTACTCAGAAAGGTGGCACAATATTAGGTGACTATTTGGGAAGAAACTCACTGGTTTGTCCTTCCAGGCAGGTGAAATCATGGATGTCTAATAGTCACTGGACTACCTCTTGCATTCTACACTTAAAGGCTATTTAAATTTGGTTCATTGTAATTTTTGCACATGAAATGAAGCTGACCCGAGGAAGAACGTGGGTGGTTATGAGTTTAGGTTCTTTTGATTTTTGTATCACTTACCTGATGTCAGAGACACAACCTATTGTTCCCACTGGGAGGTATATGTATCCCCCAAAAGTGGGCATATCTTTCCACAAAACAGAAATCTGTACAGTATCATTTTGTTTTCCTAAATACATATTCTCTAGAAATTAAATTTGTAACATTTCAGAGATAAAAAAAATATCCACAAAAGTGGGAGCTCTGCTTCAGCTAGTTTCACAGGTAAGGTGAGAGCATGGCTCTGTGGATGAACTAATATATGTATTCCTTATGATGAGATTAGCACATCTTCAGGACTACTTACCTGTGAGCTAAAACAGTGTGATCAGCAGAGTATGGGCTCCTAACATGTTTGGAATGGAACTCTCTTGCATAAATTGGTCTCCTTGCAGTGATCGAGAAACTTGGCCCTTACTCTTCTGTATCTTGAACATACTTCAATTTGGTTTTGATTCTGCAGTGGTAAAGACTACAGGAGACAACTTGGCCTTTCTAGCAACAGCTCTGCATTTTCTCTCTGCTTTTAGTGATTTTCAGTCCTTCTTGTTTTATATGTTCATATTTTAACTATAATTTACTGCAGTATCTTTATATGGAGTCTGGTAGGGTTTTCTCCCCACCCCACCCCCCGCTTTTTTTCACCTCCTGTTTTTGGGGGTGTGTGCACACACTTTGAGCTTAAGTTAGTCTATTAAGAAATCCTGCAAGCATGAAAAGCTTATTTAAAAAGGATAAAACATCAATACTCAGAAGTGCTCTAACTATATAATAGGTAGCCTGAAGGGTTTTGCTAGTGTGTATAAATTTAATCACAGAATCGTAGGGGTTGGAAGGGACCTCGAGAGATCATCGGGTCCAGCCCCCCTGCCAAAGCAGCTCCCTAACTCATTGCACAGATAGGCGTCCAGATGGGTCTTGAATATCTCCAGAGAAGGAGACTCCACCACCTCCCTGGGCAGCCTGTCCCAGGGCTCTGTGCCCTCACTGTGGAAAAGTTCTTCCCCATATTGCTGTGGAACTTCCTGTGCTCCAATTTGCAGCCATTGCCCCTTGTCCTGTCCCCACAGACCACTGAAAAGGGGCTGGGCAATTCCCCCTGCATCCCACACTTAAGATATTTATAAACATTAATTAGGTCCCCCCTCAGTCTTCTTTTCTCCAGGCTGAACAGCCCCAGCTCACTCAGCCTTTCCTCATCTGGGAGATGTTCCAGGCCCTTAATCATCTTCGTAGCCCTTCTCTGGACTCTCTCAAGGAGGTCCCTGTCTTTTTTATACCAGGGAGCCCAGAACTGGACACAAAATGCATCTAGTAAAGTAGGTAGAAAAGCATTATTCATGTTTGGATAATGCAGAATTTGAATAATGGAGTGTCTGATTATTCTTGAATATTTATGACCATTTTCCAAATCATTTTATCTTTATTGTAGGTTATTGGTACACCTCAGAGACCTTCAGCGCCAAATACTATCCTGGTAGGAAGTCCGCATACACCCAACACGCATTTTGTATCACAGAACCAGACTGCAGATTCTTCACCATGGTCTGCTGGGTGAGCAAAAAAAAAGTTACAAAGGATTAATTGATCTAAGTGTTGGTTGGGGTAGTGTATATGCTCTTCAGGCTAGCAGTGTGTGACACACAGTCTATTTACCTTTCAATGAAGAACATTAAAGCATACTGTACTAAACACAGGCATCACCGCACAAGAATGAATGCCCCTTCAGTAGTCGTAAAACCAACTAGAATATTTTCTGCAAAGACTGATGGATATTTTCATGTTACTTGCTAAGAGAATTTAGCTCCTAAAAGGACACAGG
Organism: Porphyrio hochstetteri; assembly: GCA_020800305.1. NCBI lineage: Eukaryota > Metazoa > Chordata > Aves > Gruiformes > Rallidae > Porphyrio > Porphyrio hochstetteri. The sequence continues at coordinate 154,971,057 of CM036905.1, read as the reverse complement.
AATTCACCTGACTTGATTCAGGTTTTAATTTGGTATTTCTGTTTTTCTAGTGTATTTCCAAAAAATAAAAACCATTTCAGATCGAACAAATGTATCCCAAAGTATCATTTGAAATAAGAATGTAGTTTGTGTTGGGAAAAAAGTATTAGATGCAATGAATGCATTCTTTTGGTGATTTTTCTTACGCAAGCTTGTTTTTAAGGGTATCTTGTTAAATGTAGTTGCTTTAAAATTTCAGTGTCTTGTTACATGTAAATAGGTTTCTGTTTTGGAATTATACACTGAAATGAGATGGAAAGAATTGAGAGATTCCATTGCTAATAGTCATTTGTGGATACTTAAATTTCTCATCAAGTTACATCAGACTTTCTATTTAAGAGGCATGCAGAACATTTTGTTATACTTCTCGCATCTGTTGTAACTTTGAAGTTTTTGTAACAACTTCACCTACGGTACAACCTCAAATCTGTGTTTTAGTACTAATGTAATGTTTACTGAGTTCAACCAGTATCAGACATTGTCTGTTCAGTGATTATTTGATTTATGCAGAGCAATACCCAATTTACTTTCTTGTGACCAAACTAGATTTGCTATTTAAATTAAATAAAAATACAAGAACCATCCCCCAAAACGTTATCTGCTGTAATTCATTGCTCATAGTTTAGCATTCATGCCCCTATCCCTTCTTGTCTTGAAGATTAGAAGGTTTTATTTACTGACTTCTTCAAGGAATAAGCCTGCTGTTAACTTGCTATCTGCTACTAGAGCTAGGAGAGCTGCCAAAAGGATGAATTTCTACTGTGTTTCAGCATCAAGATATTAGAATTGTTAATTATTGTAAATTATAGGGGGGAAAATTACAGTAAAAAAATGTCATTTTGGGAAGGGATGAGAAACAGAACAAAAGGGAACTCTTGGGTTTTGCAGCACTATGCCTGTATTTGAAAAAGAGATATTAAATATTCCAAAGTGCAAATCTTCTTAAAATATGTATTATACGTATATTTAGGAAGCGGAACAAAAAAGGAGAGAAGAATGGCAAGGGTTTACGTCACTTCTCTATGAAGGTTTGTGAGAAGGTACAAAGAAAAGGAACCACCTCATACAATGAGGTGGCAGACGAGTTGGTTGCAGAATTCAGTACCACTGATAATCACATTTCACCAAATGAATCAGTAAGTATATGGGAGGTCAACTACATGTGAACTGAATTGGGGGAAGAGAAATTTCTGTTGAGACTTTTGTATTTCTTGCCTTACTGCTAAATGAAACAGTTCAGACATTACCTACGTTTACCCACCTACTATAATGCTTCTGTGTTAAAATATCTTTGTCATGGGTATGGTTTTGATTAATGCACTGTGTCTACAGCAGGCTTATGACCAGAAGAATATTAGACGACGTGTCTATGATGCCTTAAACGTCCTTATGGCCATGAACATTATCTCTAAGGAGAAAAAGGAAATCAAATGGATTGGTCTACCTACTAACTCGGCTCAGGAATGTCAGAACTTAGAGGTACACGTATTAGGAAATTCACAATGCCTTTGTGTTTTTAGCAAATGTTTACAGCTTGCCTATGTTCGGATCTTCTGAGATAGCAAGGTGGAATTGTATGGTCCCTTTTGACTCCTTTTTTAAAATATTATTTGTATTTACAGAACACACATTTAAACAAATGGGCTGCTTAAATATATTCTATTTCAGAAATACAACTGTCACAGCTTTCTTTTACAGTATACATGAAGTGGCTCGGACTGAAAGTTAATCAAACTGAAAGATTAATGAGTATTTCCAGCATTGCAGTAGTGGTGCTCAAGATTCAAGGAGATTTTTTTATCAGATGTTCTCCAAATAATACATCTGTGATGATAGACGTTGGTAGACTGGTATATATAGACATCACTCTTCCTTTGCTGCAGGTCATATGTATTTTGGACATTTGTCTTGTATGAACATGTGAGCCTTCTTCACTGCATATCATGGGCAAGAAGTAAAATGTGCTACACTGAAAGGCGTTCCTAAGTTCTGGCAGGACTTTTTGTTGCATAACCTGAGATTTGCAGGATAATGAGGTCACTGGGGTTTATTGAAGTCAGTTCACTTTATCAGATTGCTGGTTTTTCAGGTAGACAGTGATGCAGTTGCAACAAGAAGTAAGAGGGCGGTCAAGAGGTTTTAGGGCCTTGGGACAGCTGGTAAAGGGATCAGGAACACAACTGATGTTCTCTATCCCTCCAGTTGCAGGCAGTTATGAGAGGAGAAGCAAGAAGAGCAAACATCACTATCTGGCTCTGAGCCTGGTACCACCAGCAGGATTGTGGGTTTTTTGATCATGAGTCAGTCTATATGATACCAGGCCTGATGGCGACAGATCGTGTACGCCTGTCTCAAAGGGAGGAAAGGACTTTTGCACAGGCTCATCAAAAGAGCTTTAAACTAGATTTGAAGGGGGAACAGGATGAAAACAAGCCAAAGATAAGCCTGGAGGCAGCATGCCATTGTGTGCTATTGAGATTATGGAGATGTGATGGGATGACTCGCACGACTGGAGTGCTGCAATGGATGGCTACAAACTCTTCTATCAGAAGAGATAGGCAAAGAAGGATAGGCAGTGGGGTGGCCCTGCATGTTAAGGAGCGTTTTGATTGTTTAGAATTTAATGATGGAGATTAGAAGGCTAAGTCTTTATGGATAAGAATCAGGGAAGGCCAGTGAGGCAAATATTACAGTGGGAGTATTATAGACCACCCAACCAGGATGAAGAGGCAGAGAAAATACTTCGTAAACAGCTGGGCGAAGTCTCATGATCACTAACCCTTGTTCTCATGGGGGATTTCAACTTACCACATATCTGCTGATAATAAAATACAGCAGAGTGGAAGCAATCTATGAGGTTCCTGGAGTGTGTGGAAGGTAAATTCCTGACACAGCTGGAGAGTGAGCCAACTAGGGAAGGAGCCCTTCTGGACTTGTCATGAGCAGAGGAGGACCTGTGAGTGATGTGATGGTGTGAGGCCATCTTGGGCATAGTGATCATGAAATGATAAAGAGTTCTTGGAGAAGGAAGAAGAGGGGTCAGCAGAACCTTGGACTTCTGCAGGGCAGACTTTGGCCTGTTTAAGAGACTGGTGTACAGAATCTCTTGAGAAACAGTCCTGACGGGTAAAGGCGTCCCAGAAGGCGAGATACTCTTCAGAAGGAAGCCTAAGGCACAGGAGCAGGCTGTCCCGTTTGATTTTTATTTTTTTTTCTTTTGTAGATCTCTCTCATGTTCTCCCTCATTATTTCATTCTTCTTTCTGTAGAGTCCTATTTCTTTCCCCATTCCCTTGTATGTAATCTGTACCATTCATTATTCGGATTCCTCTTTTGTATGTGTTTGTTTTTTTAAATACAAACACTAGACCTATGGACTTGAAGATGTAACACATTCTGGGTTCATACACTGATGTAGTGAATTTTTGGCTGCTGTCATGTGCTGAGCTGATTTTTTTTGTAGATACTGTAATTTACCATCTCTACTGAATGTAATTTTCTTTTTAATATTTGCATGGATGGGATTATGCTTTCTCACACATACCACATTTACCAGAATTAATTTTGATGATGTAATCAGTGCGACGAGAGACTTGGAGTGTGCTTTGTGATGAGCTCTCTTTTTACTATGCCAGGTAGCCCAACGTTGTCAGCAGATTCAGTCACCTTGCTTTTATTTCATTGGTTTGTATTACTCTGTCACCTTCCCCTTATTCTGATCCTCTATACTTTGAATAATGGTCTGTAAATTAAGTTCTAGTGGTAATTTGCTGGTGAGGTACCTCCACTGGGAAAGCAGTTTATTTTCTTACATTTTGTTTCCTACCTTTTTTATTACTTAGTATGTATTTAATACTGAGGGACTTTACTTTTGGTTCCACAGCAGCTTCGTTTCTTTAAGCATCTTTGATGGATCTTCTGCTATACCTCTAATATCAGTTGACTACATCAAGTGGATCTTTCTGGTCTACATGTTCTTTGCCTCCTTGAGAGAATTTGGATAATTCCTTGAGAAATCATTTCTGTTTGCAAAGATGTTTTTACCCTCTCCCTGACTTTATTTCACAGTGTTCTATACTGCTCTTTGTTATGTTGGCCATCAGTATTACTGATGTGAGTCTTGATAGTTAGATCTCTAAATTATCTGCAGAACCTCAGTGATTGACATGGTAACTCCTAGCTCCAGTTCTCTGGTATTAGAATTATTTTAAAGGATGAAAATGTTGATATGAAATGGTATTAAAACTAACAAACTAACCAATCCTTTTTTCTCTCTTCAGGTGGAGAAACAGAGAAGACTTGAAAGAATAAAGCAAAAACAGTCTCAACTACAAGAACTCATTCTACAGGTACAGTCAAGGTACTCTTGTCTGTAGGGCAAGGTAACTTATATCTATATTCCTATTGTTTTATCCCAGTGAGGGATGGGAAACTTGAACAAAGATGTGGTTTAACCCAGCTGGCAGCTAAAACAACCACACAGCCATTTACTCACTCCCCTCATTGCAGTGGGGTGGAGGAGAGATCAGAAAGGGAAAAAAAAAGTAGAACTCATGGATTGAGATGAAGACAGTTTAAGGGGACAGAAAGGGAAGTTGATGACAAAAGAATATACAAAACAAGTGATGCACAGCACAGTTGCTCACCATCTGAAGCTGATGCTCAGGTAGTTCCTACCCTATGCTGCCTCCTGGCCATTCCCCCCAGTTATATATGAAGCATGGCATCATACTGTATGGCATATCTGCTTAGCCAGTTTGTGTGAGCTGTCCTGGCCACGTCCCCTCCCAGCTTCTTGGGTGCCTCCCCACTTTCCTCTTGGCAGGGCGGTACAAGAAGCTAAGAAGTCCTTTTAGCCACAATTAAAACCATCAGTGTATTATCAACATTATTCTCATCCTGAATCCCAAACACAGCACCATGTAGCCACTGGGAAGAAAATGAACTCTATCCCTACTGAAACCAGGACAGAAGACTAGAGGTGAATTTCAGGATAAGGTGCATGCAGTTCTAATTTAGCGCTGTAGTTTAGCTGGAACCATGCAGTTGGTCATTGCTGTTGGGGAAGCCAGCAGCCTTCCCTAAGTTAGGATGAATTCTTTTGCAGTTTCAAGTATGTTTAAACAGAATCTCTGCTGATTGGAGCTGCAATTCATACTGCATCCTCTCAACTTTCCAATTCAGTTCTGCTATCCAGAATGTTTTTCTGTGTTGGAGTCCACAGACTCTGACTGTAGAGGTCATCTCTCATAACGCTCTGTTTTGTCTTTCTTGGCCATTGTTGCCGCTGCTTTATAACTGGCTTAACTGTTGTGAAACAGTTGCTGAACCCCTTCCCAGATTTCCCATAGTATACTGGGGGGTAACAGTAGTCTGTCCCAAGTCACCCTGCTGCTGGTTCACTGGAATGTGAACTGTGCAGCATTTTAAAAACTTACCACACACAGTGTTATCACACAGTCCTTAATATTTGCATCACCTACACAGTAGGAATGAGAATGTCAGGGAGGGCATGCAGAAAGAAAGTGCAGATAGTTGTGGGACAGGACAGCAATCTCAACAGCCGCCTGATTTTTATCAACCTCTGTGTTGGCTTTGGATTTTGTTTTTAATTTTTGTGAATTTCATTTGATTCCATGACCAGAAAAGTGGTTTTTCTTAGTTTGGTGCCTTTACTATAAGATTTATAGCTTGATTTGTAATAGTTAACTTGAGATTTTTGTTCTTAAAATTGCTAATCTTTAAATTATGAGCATTCCATTCTGCAAAGGAAGTTTTTAGGTAAGGTATGAGAGTAGAGGCACTAATCTGAGTTGAGTAGTTCAGAAACCCAACGTCAGGCATTGAAATACCAAGCATTCACTGATTTTTCAGCATACAGTTATAGCAAAAATATGGTTTTAATTACTGAACTGTCTGGTAGAGTGCAGTACCTAGCAGGGAATAGTAAACAAAGTGGAAGTAGAATGCTGTATGAAAACTCCTTCTTCCAGTCATTGCTGACTCTTCCTGCTGTCAGGGGTCTGTCCTGTTGTAGCTATTAGAACGTGCATTCTATTTCTCAGTGAAGTTTCACTGTGTTGTGTTTTCAGTACTACCATTTGTCTCTTCACGCATCCTAACACACAGGAGTGCTCTGAATGCTCTGTCCTTTCCTGCATTTGCTTGCTGCAGCCACCTCTGGTGCTCTTCATTTGCAGGGGTTTTATCATTAGCAGGATCTGGAAGGTGTCACTCATACTCTGGTATCACCATTGCCTTTTCTAGCAAATTGCCTTCAAGAACCTCGTTCAGCGAAACCGTCAAGCAGAGCAACAAGCGAACCGACCGCCACCTTCCAATTCTGTCATCCATTTGCCATTTATCATTGTCAACACCAGCAAGAAGACAGTGATTGACTGCAGTATTTCAAATGACAAGTGAGTTCTCTATCTGGCCTTTGGTGTAACTCTTGAGTTGTATGTCCTTGCCAAAGTGTTCATCTGGATTTGTTAAAAAGGAAATACAAATTAATTTACTCGTGCCTTTTGTAGATTGGGAACGTGCATTTCAGATAGGCAAAACTTTCTCATGTTGAATAGAAACAGAGTTTTATAAAAGTTTTTAATAAACAGTAATTGTGTTTGCATTCAAGAACTTCTTTAAGACTTACTCTCTAGAGATGTTAGAAGCAAAGTAATGCAGCTCTGCTGAAGTTTAAGATCGTACATTACAAAGTAGTGTTTTCCCTCTGGCTTTAACATGATGAAATGCAGCCAGCAGAATTGAAAATGCTTTAGAACTGCTGTTCTGTACTTTTGGTTCAAATAGCTAGGGTTTTCATCTGCTAAATTACAGCTGAACATAGCAGTGGTTTCTCCTTGCACTATTAGTAGCTTAATAGAAAAGCTTAAAAACAATTAAGAAAATGACAAAGTAGACACAAAGGAATAGGATTAAAAAAGAAAATATCAAACATGCAAAATGTGTAACTCTGTATCTGTTAAACCTGGTAATGATTTCTATAGTGTGTATAATTGCAGGTTTAGGCACTTGCTTCAAACACGTGAATTTTGAAGAATGTGATTGCTTCATGTAATACGTCATTAGCACTGTGTGTTAAGTTTTGTAAATGCTGCAATTCCTGAAACAGGAAATGTAGTTACAGTAATTGAAACTAATGGAGACATTTTTCCTTCCCAGGTTTGAATATCTATTTAATTTTGACAATACTTTTGAAATTCATGATGATATAGAAGTACTAAAACGAATGGGAATGGCTTGTGGGCTAGAATCTGGAAGCTGTTCGGCAGAGGACCTAAAAATTGCAAGGAGTTTGGTTCCTAAAGCTCTGGAACCATATGTGACAGGTTAGTTACTCCAGTTAGAGTTGCTTTGTTTTCTTCCTTAATACAAGAATCAAGGAAAAAAGATGAAAATATCTTAAGATTGGTGCAATTCCACTGTTTTGTGATGAAGATTTCTGAGTTTGCAAATGTATATGCTTTTTAATGTAACTTAGGGAAGAAGTATCATAGAGATTCATAGGGAATGGGCCCTTGCTCTTCCAAGACAGAACAGTGTTTTGCATCATACCACACAAGTAGATGTTTGCAGAGTGTAATTTTTTAAGAGGACAGTCTTATAGTTGATTTACCCGCAAAGGCAAAAGGTAGCAAGTGCAAACATGGTCATAGCTTTATTTTATATTGTATTTTCATGATATAAGAATACTGAAGACATCAGACTCGCTTATTTTTTAATGTATGTTGAAATTTTGCTGTTGCACTAGCTTATTTGTTGGTTTGTTGTTGGGTTATTTTTATTATGCTGTTTTGGATATAGTACATCAGTATGGTTTGTTTTGGTTGCAGACTCCTTCTTAGGTCTTTAAAATGATTCAGCATTAGCATTAAGCTCTGAACTCAGGAGTGTTTTGAAGTGTTCTTGAGATACGTGCTGTTCATTTTACAGAAATGGCTCAGGGATCAATCAGCAGTGTATATGTCACATCTTCATCAGGTTCTGCATCGAATGGCACGAGATTTTCAGCCAGGTGAGATGAAATTTTCAATTAGTTTCAAAACCTGTGATCACCAATGAAACTTAATCAGATGAAATACTTCATGAAACATGTTCTGTCCTGATCAAATCTGGTGTGAGTATGTTTTAAGTGACTCTCAGACATTGCTTTTACTCGAATAGTGGTGCTCCTTACCAGTGCCAGTAAAGAGATCTTTTCCTTCGTAGTGAGGAAAAAAAAAATAGACTGGTGTTAACCTTGACTGTATTTATTTTGGTTTGGTTTGAGTTTGTGACAAGAAAACAGATACTTCCTAAAAGGTAAAATTTGGGCAAGATTCTCCTTGGTCATTAGTGTCTAACTTAAAAACAGCTGTTTATTTTCAGGTTTTAAAGGACATCAGAAGCTCATACAGTGGTAAAACCATAATGTTCCTTTAACTTTGTGAGGACATACGTAATTTCTGAACTGCTGTTTCTTGTCTTGCTATATAAGACACATTTCCTTATGTAATCTTCACTCACTAGTTTTGTGTGTTGGCATTAATCAAAAAGGCGTCCTTTGGTGAGCTCTGTTAAGTTGTAAAATGACTTAAATATCATTGAGATGTTTAACATCATTAGCAAATATTGAATGTAGCAAGCTGATTAGCTGAACAGATTAGCTGCAAAAGTGTTTGTTTTCCACCAGTTGTTTCTGTTGTGTCCAGAAACCTAGACTTGTCTGAAAAGTCAATTTCATTTCTGTTGCACAGGTCACACAATTAAACCAATCTGGGAAATTTTAGAATCACAGGCTGGTTTGAGTTGGAAGGGATCTTCAGAGATCTCCTAGTCCTCTTCCCCCCTGCCATGGGGGCACTGTCACTAGACCAGGCTGACCAAAGCCCCGTCCAACCTGGCCTTGAACTTCTGGCATTGGGGCATTCACATCTTCTCTGGGCAACCTGTTCCAGTGTCTCCCACCCTTATCGTAAACAATTCCTTCCTTATGTCCAGCCTAAACCTTCCCTCTTTAAAACTGTTGCCCCTTGTCCTGTCACTGTAAGCTCTGGTAAAACATCTTTCTCCATATTTCTTACAAGCTCCCTTTACATACTGAAAGGCAATACAGCTTTATTCTTGTTCTCTCGAGACAGTCTTCTGGCTGCTTTTTCTCAGCCATCTGCCTTCTGTCAGAGTTGGAAGGAGCTCCTTCTCAAGATAGAGTATGTAGCTTACTTTAAAAGCTTAATGCAATTGCATTTTCCAAGCACTTCTTTTTAAGGAAAAAACCCCACAAACCAACCCAAAACCCCACCTTTTTTGTAGATGATAGTTACTTGAATGCAAAATGAAAAGAGTAAGGAAATAACCCACAAGGGAGACGGTTAACTGTAGGGATGACTAGCAATGGTGAGGAGCATGGTTTGTGCTCCAGCCCATTCCTGCTGCCCAAAAAAGAGTGGGGAATTCTGCCTGTTCTGTGCTAGGGAACTGAAGCCTGAGTGAGAACCCTGCCAAAATATCTTTAGAGAAGAACTTATACGGTGCATAAAATCTCCTGTTTTCACTAAGGTTCCTTCTGTGATAATGAGCAGAGTGTTAGGGAAAAAGCTCATGGATTTTTAAGACTTTAACATTTTAATAGGCCACTGCTAGCCAGAGACCAACAGAAAACCAGAGGTGACTGTGGCTCACTATCTTGGTGAGGGGCACGAAAACTCTTACTACTTGTGTTTCCTAGGAGGTTGGGAGAGGAGAGTGACAAATTGTAGTACGTATATAGATATTCATGGCAATAGGCAACTACAAAACGTGTAGCTTTTCTGGTACCAAAAATTGCTGCCAGAGCAAATAAAGGCTGTAAATTTATTTAACAAGCTGTGTGAAGAAAGTCTGCGGAAGACTGACGATGCTGCTTCCAGTGCCTTCATCCCAGTTTCTTTATCTTACTAGGATACTCAGGTTATGAAATCCAGAGGGGAGACAGGTTTTTGGGTTTGGGCTTCTGAAGTTCACGGGAGCACAGTAGTAATCTGTTCTTTGTTTTTAAAACTGCTTCTGCAGTTAATTATGGAGATCCTGTTCTGAGTCACCCAACTAGTGCTAGACCACTTATCTCAGTATCTTCCTTTTGGTTAAAGTGTGGAGAACAGCAAAGGCTCTTGAAAGTGTCTTACTCTGTGTTTTCCTTGTGAGCATCTAGGGTGTGCCTGCCCCTGCAGTGTCATCCTGATAGACCAGTGAATTAGCTCCATACAGCAGCGGTGTGCATGAGTGAAGATGTCCCTTAGCTGGATTAAAAAATGACCTGTGAACACATTTTTGAAAGCAGATTTTTAGTGATGAATGTCTTTTGAGTTGGAGGTGCCATTTCTGCCATTTTTAGAAAAACATTTTGTCAAGAATTTGTGACCAAGTTGAATAGTTTATCAAACTGTTGAGAAACTAAACAGTACAAAAGTTGGCAAAATAACAAGTAATAATGAGGCAGAAATGTTCTGACTTTATTGAAAGAAAATACTGCTGGATAGAACCAAGGCATTTCAGACCACATCGGCAATGTGGGTAAACACATGTAGGCTCTTCACTGAGAGGGTGGTTGGGCACTGGCACAGACTCCCCAGGGAAGGGGTCACAGCACCGAGCTTGGCTGAGCTCAAGAAGCGCCTGGATGATGCTCAGTCACGAGGTCTGACTTGGCTGGGCCTGTGTGGAGCTGGGAGTTGGACTGGATGATCATTATGGGTCCCTTCTAACTCGGGAGGTTCTGTGATTCTGTGAAATACTTTGGTAGGAAAAAACACATTTGAGTAAGGAAGTGGATACGCTCTGCATCTCCCTGCTGTTGCAGGAGGTGAATTTTCAGTGTAGGGATACCCTCACAGAGGGGAAGACTAGGAGATGCTGAAGAGCTTGTTTGGGTTCTGTTTGTTCGTTGTTTCATGGTTTTTTAATTAGAAAAGCAAAACATAAGGAGAAGAAAAAATGTCCAAGTTAAAAATGAGCACATGTAGCAATGGTAGTTTACCAGGTAATGACAGGGGATTAAGGAGAAGCTAGTAATTTCTCCATTTTCCCAGTCTTTGAATCAAGCTTAGTGCTTCTGAAAGGCATGAGTCACTTGGGACGCCCGTGTTCAGTGCTGCATAAAAGCATTCAGGGGCATAGGTGCCTGTGAGGCCTGAACACTGAGGGAGCTTCAGAAGTAACCTGGAAAGCATACTTCTGAGGTGCCTGTGAGAGGATTTAACTTTCAGGTAAAACATAAAGGAAGAAACATAACATGAACCATTTCGAAACTGCTCCAGCAGTTTCTGCTTTTGAGAAGCAGCTCAGACATACGTTAAAGGCAGTGAGTGTATGAAGTAGCGGAGGCAGGCTCGTTACAGGAATGGCATCGCTATGCGAGTATGCGAAAGAACAGTGAACTGGGGAAAAAACCCAATACCAACTGGCCTCTTTTCTTTTTTTTTTTTTCCTTTTTTCTTTTTCTCTCCAGTGACTTTTCCAATGGTGGAGATGGGATGTTGGCTACAAGTTCCAATGGATCTCAGTACAGTGGCTCCAGAGTTGAAACACCAGTTTCTTACGTTGGGGATGACGATGACGACGATGACGATTTCAATGAAAATGATGATGACGACTGATGCCCTTTGCTTGTAGACTATTCTTTTTGTTAAAATTCAGCAAGCTTCAGGAATAAATTGTTCTAGGGAGAAGTGTCTAAATTACTTTGCCCCATCCCTCAAGGAGAATATTGGTAAGCAGTTCTGAGTTTAGAAATTGCACCTCTGATAAGCAAACAAGGATTGTTTTATGTAGGATATTTTTAAATGTGGTGTGGATGTGTGTTTTTGATACAAGTGTGTTAATGCAGAGCCTTTATTTACTCTTGTTTTAGGGGGTTTTGGTTTGTTGGTTGTTTTTTTGTTTGGGGTTTTTGGTTTTTTTTTTTTTACTTGAAGGAAAATGGATTTTGCCCCAAATGTTCTTGGCAAAGTTTGCTAAAGAAAATGTAGACACATTGAGAAATAAAATGCTGTCCTTCTGTGGAAAATGAATACACTGAATGGCAATTTATTTGGAGTGTATTTTGATTATGCCACTTTCTGAGGGATAGTGAGCTAATGTAGTAGTGTTTTTTTGTTAATCACACAGTGTCCAAAGAACCAAACAAGAAAGATAAGTCCTACTTTCTTACATGTTAAATTCCAGAAATGTTGTTGTGAACTTATTTTCCCTTAAATTATATCTAACGTTATGATTCCATCAAGTTTATATACTTTTCACTGTATGTTGGGACATAAGAATTACAAAGTTTTTGGCAAATGTTTACTGCCAGTTGGTGCAGCTATATAAAATGTCTTGAAGGTTTGGAATGATTTATTGCTTATGGTAAAATTTGCCTGATTTCTTACAGGCAGACTTTGGAAACTTTTTATTATATAGTTGTTTACATACTTATAAGTCTATCATATAAAGACATGTACTGAAACAAATGTTTGTATTTGTTTCATAAGCATCTTCCTGTAATCTATTATAAAGTTGAAATTAAATATAGAGAATGTTTTAAGTTTTTTAACTCAAAATTTGTCAATCATTTTTAATAGTTCATTTTTATAAAAGGAATTTCAGGGCAGGTGGTAGTCTTTTTAAATTTATTCACAAACAATTAACTGCACAAATACTGTCAGCTGCCTATTCTAAGACAGTAGTCTTTTTATTGAAACACAAATAAACTTTTCTGTAATATTTTATGGAATATAAAGAGACTATAATTGTTTGACTTGTTTAACCTTGGCACTGTTAGTTTTTATTAATAAAAGGCGCATGGGCATTTTTAACAAGCTCTGTGGTTTTTCTAATTTTAGGGTTATTTTAGAACCATTTCACTCCCCCTCGTCACCAGGCCTAGGATTAACTGCCACAGGACACGGCATCTGCGCTACGGAGGGCACGGATCCTTGCTTCGCTTTAGTAATTTGGCCTTAGAGCTCTTGGTAACTTACGGTGCAAAACCCAGTATCTTCCCCCCATAGACTCTCTTCTTTCACGTCTCCTTATTTCAGTCCTGTTGCTCCTCAGCATGCCAGGCCAGCCTTAGTACTCCAGTCAAGCTGATCTGTTCAGAATCCCACGCTTGCTGCCCTAACTTCTCATCCTGTATTCCTCAGTCCTGGCTTGCCATCTGTGTTCCCATGCCCACAGAACAGGTCTTCATCTGCTTTCCCTGTACTTCCACTTAAACCTTTCTTATTAGGTGACATCCTCTGCTCTCCCCTGAAAGGGCAGGTTACTGAACCGGCTTGGTCACTCAGCAGGCTGCTGCCAGTGTCAGGATTGGTTGTTCCCACCAACTCCCTGCAAAGACATGCTGACAGTCTTGGGAGCTGCTCTGTCTGGGGTAAGGGCTCCTGTGGGCACGCAAGCCCTGTGGTAAATATGTTACATGGGGTTTTTTCCCTGAGGGATTTTGTCTTGACAGATCTGTGGTTAAGGGGATGTGGGTGCTGACTGCAGAGAAGTTGATACTCGGTGAACGTTTTCTGATAATATCAAACCTTGTTGTAATACAAGCAAGCCAAGCAAATTATGGGCTGAGAAAACCACTGAGGGGGGGAGCTAATTGAATGCTTTGCTTCTCATTGAAGGTGTCATCCTTTGCCATGCTCATGCTAGGAGCAAGGTTCTTGTCACTGATTCTTACTATCTTTGCTGTTGAACAGCAGTTTTATCTGCAGAGCCCACAAAAGTTATCTGTGACTTTCTGGCAGTCCAACAGGGTTGTGCCAGTTTTCCCTTGCATTTTAAATCTTCCATGTATGATCCAAGATTCGGCCACAAAGAGTGTATGTGGGGGTGTTAGATAAGGAAGGCTGAAAGCATCTGACAGTTTCCTTTTGATTCTTAACAGTGGGCTAGACCTCAGATGGGACAAGATTGAGGTGTGAATGAAAGTGTGGCAAAACCCCATGCAGTGCTGCAGGCTTGGGAGAGACTGGATTGACAGTTGTAAAGCGGAGAAGGACCTAGGGGTGTTGGTTGACTGACACCTGACTGTGAGTCAGCAGTGTGCTCAGGCAGCCAAGAAGGCCAATGGCATCCTGGCTGGTATCAGGAATAGTGTGGCCAGTAGGTCTGGGGAGGTGATTGTGCCCCTGTACTCAGCATTGGTGAGGCCGCACCTCGAGTACTGTGTCCAGTTCTGGGCTCCTCACCACAAGAAGGACATGGAGGTCCTGGAGCGAGTCCAGAGAAGGGCAACCAGGCTGGTGAAGGGGCTGGAGGGCAAATCCTCTGAGGAGCAGCTGAGGGAGCTGGGGCTGTTTAGCCTAGAGAAGAGGAGGCTGAGGGGAGACCTTATCACCACCTACAGCTACCTGAAGGGAGGTTATAGAGAGGTGGGTGATGGTCTCTTCAGCCAGGTGACAGGAGACAGGACACAGGACAAGGGGAAATGGCACAAAGCTGTGCCAGGGCAGGGTCAGGTTAGATGTGAGGAAAGGAGTTGTTGGGATGTGGAACAGGCTGCCCAGGGAGGGGGTTGAGTCACCATCCCTGGATGTGTTTAGTAAAAGGGTAGATGAGGTACTCAGGGATATGGTTTAGCATAGGACAGGAACAGTTGGACTTAATGAACTTAAAGGTCTTTTCTGACCTTGTAATTCTGTGAAAACAAAAATTTTGAAAGATGTTGCTTTGCTTTTGGTTGCTGATGGCATCTCTGAAATGGAATTTGAGAGTTTAAAACAAGCAGCACCAGAGTGCTTTGGGAGAGGGAATCTGTAGTACCTTTCTTTCCAGAGAGCTTTCTAGTAAAGGAAACAATAACAAGAGAAAGTCTATTGACTTTTTAATTGCTTGCTAGATTTCAGGCAGTTACAAGGCTATAATCCATGCTCTTAAGGGGGAGGATGAGGAAGGGAAAAAAAAAACCCAAAGATGATAACAGATTGAAACTTACGTTCTTTACAGAGAGGCTTAAAGAGAGAAGGTGGTCTAAGTTGGGAAGGAGGTCATGAGAAACAAGAGCACTACTAGTAGAAAATTAATTTAGAACAAAAGCAGAAAAATGCATAGAACAGCTATAATAATAGCATCAGGCCTGGCATGAAAGGAACTGGGAGGGAGAGAGAACTTAAAACTCCATGGTTCTGAACTCTGAAAAGGGCGGTATCCGATGTGAGGTGGAAAGGAAGATCAGAAGCAGAAACGGAACGCAAGAGGCCACAGACAGGAAACCGCTGGGGAGATCTGCAGGAAGAGGAGATGCTGTAAGGAGTTAGTAGAGTGCAGCTGAAGAAAGATTAAATTATGGTAAAGGTCATGAGAATGGCAGTAAGGGCTCGGTTCGGTGAAAAATGCCAGGGAAGAGATGTGCCGTTACTCCTTTCATCTGTCAGCACCCTTGTGTGATCTGAAGAGGAGAAGTTGTAAAGTGTGTGTGTGTGTCTGTACCTCTGGAGTGGTCCTGCAGCTGAAACCTGGGAACAGCCTGCATCTTGTACTGTTTTCTCAAGTGATACTGAGCTTTGCAAGGCCATCTCTCTGTTTTGACATGTGTCAAGTTCAGAAGGATTTCTTTAATTTCTTTTTCTCACCCAAAACAAGGAGTTCTCTTGTCTTTAATTAAGACAAGTAATTGTGAATTTGGAAACTTTTTTTTTTTTTTTAAAGTCTTCCTTCAATGACAGGCAACTACTGCATAGAAGTAAAAAACATGGGGCTGATAGGGTACCGACCCTTGAAGATGATAACTTAGGAAATTGTTCATGGAAGGTGACTGTCACAAGATAAACCTCATCAGATATACAGGTTGTGAAATCTTCACGTTAATGGGAAGTCTGAACAGTGGGCTTTTTTTAATATAAAAAGGACAAAACCCCCACACACTGCCATGTTACTACTGGAATGATTATCAGTAGGAAGGAGAGTGTAACAAACTGCTTTTCCCAGGCAGCAGTGCTGAGAGCGGACTGAGGAAGGGCAGCAACCAACAAGACCTTCTGACACTTGGCCGTGCTGGTAATTCTCATCTGGGATGATGATGGCTGTCACCTAGCTGTGCCTGCCTCTCACACAGCTGGAGAGGTGCTGGCCTGGACACATACTCAGAGTGCATCAGCACTCTGGGGGTTGGACCCGATGATCTCTTGAGGTCCCTTCCAACCCCTAAGATTCTGTGATTCTAACAACTGGCACGTTGACCAGAGGAAATGGTGATGATTGATTCACAGCTTTGCTGTGATAAAGGCAGAATGGGGCAGAGAGAAGAGTCTCGTATCTTAAAGGGTGCTGGTCTTTGTCCTGCGAACACACCTTTTGCTTCTTAAATTTTTGGATGCTTTGAATAGGTTGATACTTTGAACTTGGCTCCAAGATTTCGTCTTCTGTTACAAGGCGTCGGTGTGTACACACCTGGGTGCATCACTGTAGGTGCTGCAGTGACACCAGCCCTGAGCTGTCAGGAGGGCTGGTCGGAGCAGAACGGAAAGATCCTGCTGCACTGTAGGGTGTTTGAAGACCACAGAGTTGCAGGCTGTGGGCAAGGCTCCTGTTATTCATCACATCAACCTGAGAGAATCTCTAAAAGGCAAAGGCACCTACTTACAGTTCAACTCCTAATGAAAGTACTTTAAGATAGGTGGAGAGTGGAGCTCTACATTTCTCATGCTGATTCTAACCTTGAATCCCTGAGTGAATTCTTGTAAAGGAAACTAATGCTAGAGTGCATTAAGTGAGGGAGTCCCATGTAACTGTGGTCTAGACAGGCTGAGATGGGGCCTGAACCTCTCATTAGAAAAACTGTTGAAGGTAACAGCTGAAAGACCATTAAAAATCTGGAAAGCTACTTATAAAATTAATGATAAAGTACAGAGTGAGCCTTACCAAATGAGTATGGTAGCAGATTGCAACTTTGTAGCCGATTAGGGAAACAATGGGAATGTTCCAGCACCTCCAAGCCTTTGGTGTTTTATCACATTCCCATTCTTAAATACATGTTTTAAAATACCATCCGATCCTGTGTTAGCTGCTGGATCAAATATAGGTTTTGTGGTGTTATTGCTGACTGAGCAGCTGCATCAAAGAAGATTGTACATCTCTTGAACATTTTCTTTAAACCAGAAAACCAAATAGTGATACTGGTTAGAAAAGAAGAAACTGAGGAAAAAGCCAGATTACTGGGGATTGCTCAGCAAGCAGGGCACGGCCAAAACCCGTTGTGCTTAAACTACACGATTTGAACCAAGAGTTCAAGTTACACTTACAGGAGGTAAGGCAGTGCTGAAGATTTGGGATCCTAAAAATGATCTGGGTGTCAAGGTGGATGAGAACTGCCTCCAAGGCTCCTAGGTCGTGATCTGAGGAACTAGCTGCTCTGATGCCGGATGTATAGGTAAAACTAACACTGGATAGGAAAGTGGTTTTACATCTGAATACGTACAGCCAGACCAGTCGTTTGCAGCTACATATTCGTTAGCATCAATGTTCAAAAAGGGTATTGGAAAAATTGGGAAAGACTCAAGAAAAAAAGCCCTTCCCCTGGTTATTTGATCCCTAATGTCAAGATCTTCTAGCAAGAGATCTAAGGAACTCATGTTTGTGTTTATAAGAAAGAAATGAGAGGAAGTACCGCATTTATGTCAGCTCACATGAAAATATACCGGTTTTAAAAGGCTTATCACCATAGGAGATCAGTGTGAGATTTAAGGACTGGAACTTGACATCATAAACCCCTGGAGCATACTTTGATAGAAGTCCCACATTGGTAACAGTAGAACCCCACATAAATACACACATTAATGATGAAACACCTTATCCCAAGTGTCTCCCCAGAATTCTGTTCCAGTGAGAGAGATGTAGTGGGAGCCTAAAGAGGGAATTCTCAACCAAATTTTTAATTTTAAAGGGGAAGTGCTGGGTATCTGTTGCTCTCTCTGGTGTCAGTGAGAGTTTTTCAAATGAAACTGAGGAAAAGGACACCTGAACTTTTGTGCACATGTTAACTTTACACAAGAGAATCTTGTTTGAGCTTGAACCTTTGTACCTGAAACAGCTGAAGCTTGTGAAGGGGCCGTATGTGCCGAGCATCAGGTGCTTTCTGCGCGTTACTGATGCAGCTGCTCCTACAGCCGGTTAGGGAAAGCGGCGTGTGCTCAGGCACTTTCATCTGCTGCAGAATCAGTGGCTGCCTGATTTTTATTACAAGTAAGAGATTAAAACCAGGTATGTGAGATGATGAGAGGAACTCCCAAGTGCAATAGCAATGACATCATGTTAGACCATTTAACAAAGATTTAATTATTAATAGATAGTACACAGCAGTTTGGAAAGGTAGAGGGCAAATGTTTTGAACTTGCTGTGGTCTCATAGCACAAAAAAATGCTTAAGGCACCAGGGAGCTTGCAACCAGTGTTCTTCTGCACTCCTAATTTTTCTTCATTGGTTTTAATAATGGGCATTGGGACTTTGCACTTGGGTCACTGGCTTTGCCAGCTGTATGAGTAGTCATGAGAGTAGGTGGAGGTGCCAAGGGGAAGTTACATCTCAAAGCAATTGCTGTGTTTCTGTTCTCTCTGCACTGATCCTCGAGAGTTCTGTTTAGCATCTTGGAGGGACAAGTCTGGAAACTAAAGTTTATCTTATCCATGAGACTGGATTCATGGTATGTTGGTTATCCTGCCGATGCCTCTTCTCCCAGACTTCTCTCCAGAGCCTGGCACTGACAGCCACCCAGTCTCCTGGAAGTACCTGCTGCCCCCCTCTCTGCTCCAGAGACAGGGAGCCATCTGCCTTCTCTGATCGATGTCCAATTTAGTCTGTGTGGAGTGAGAGGACAAGGAGTAATGGCTCCAAACTGAAGGAGGGCATATTTAGGTTAAGTATCAGGAAGAAATCCTTCCCTGTGAGGGCGGTGAGGCCCTGGCACAGGCTGCCCAGAGAAGCTGTAGCTGCCCCCTCCCTGTCAGTGTTCAAGGCCAGGTTGGATGGGCCTTTTGGCAGCCTGGGCTAGTGGAGGGTGCCCCTGCCCATGGCAGGGTTGGAACTTGATGATCTTTAATGTTCCTTCCAGCCCAAACCAGTCTGTGATTCTATGAATAACATCAGGTGGCTGAAAATTACAGAGAAATCTTATCTCAGGGTGACAATCTTTGTACTTGAAGAACCAGATGTGGGGGACCTGCACACCCTTTTTTTAACCTCAGGTTGCATCATCTTTTGGTCAACACGGGGACACTTCAGTCCTTCCTTTGAATGAATTTATGGCATCAAGGGTCTCTTTGTAAAGCCGGTCTGGGCTGTCCTGAAGCTGTGGCTGTGCAGATACCTGGCCGGTGGGAAATTCCCACATCTTCCTGTGTTGTGTGACCTGTAATACTGCACTGCCCGATGCAATGTGCAAGCTGTCAGCGCTGAACACAGGCAAGCAGAGGATCTGCCTGTGTTAGAGATGCCAGGGGAAGAGGTCTCAGTTTCCTTGGCCATATTTAAACGTTTTATAGACAACCTTTAATTGATTCTGAGCACAAATTACTATCTTGTCATGAAAAATATTTTATTACTTCATTGTTTGCCATATTATTTTAGAAAGATGCCTGTGGAAGATCTGTGTTCCAGCAAGCACATAAAACTGGTTTTCATTCTATGTCTTAGAAAAGAGGCAAAGCCCCACTGTAAGAATCGAAACCGATTATCCACCAGAACCCAGACATGCAAAACTCTGACACCAGGGGGAAAAAAATATCTCTTGGATGAGGATAAGGATGCATTTTCTTACTGTTTCTGAAATGCAGAATGTCCAATTTTTCCAAGAAAGGCTCAAGTTCTATTTCTGGATTAGCAGGCAGAGAACTCCCCTCCCTACTGATGGTTTTCTGCAAGCTGGCTACCCGTCTCTAGTAAGGAAGGTTGACCTGTTACCTCTTTCCACTTCCTAAAATGTCCAGGCAGTCAAGGTGTAAATGTATTTCTTCTTTTGAACATCTTTGTTTCTGTGCAATGTTTCTTTTCTGGCTGAAGCATTCTGGGCTTCATCCAACATAAAAGCACTGTATAGGCAGAGCAGTCCTGTGCATCTGTATCATCCGTGGTGGCGTTCACCTTCTCAAATTTCAGATTCACTGAAGGATTTAGTGTTACTTCAGCATCTTCCAGAATATTCCAATGAACCCAAAATTAATCATCATGATATAAGCTACTGGAAAGAACACCCCAAAAACCTCTTAATAGGTAACAAACAGAGTTCTCCTAACTGTAACTGGGTGTTATGGTCTTACTGGTCGCTTTCATTACGTTACACACTGCACACAGGAGTTGTAAGTAGTAAAGTAAAACCCATCAACCAGAGGACAGATTCCATGTTGGCTTCTTTTTGCAGTCCTCAGTTTGCCAAATAGAAAACTCTGACTGGGCCAACTAGTACAAAAACCCGACACACTGGGGTACACAGAATTTTAATATACTTCTGCAATTTATACATCTTACAGCAGAGAGATTGAGACTTACGTTACTTGCTAGGATTTCAAAGTACTGGTTTCTTTTCCCTAGGTACCTGCTTCTTGGTAGCCAAGATCTAGTATCATACATCAATTACCAGTTGTGGTTTGGAAAGTGACTGAAAATGGTGGTTTGATCCTGTGCTTATTTTTGTTGGAGGGGGCAGCCACTCAGTTTAGAGGGAATCTGCTTAGTACAGATACTTGCCCGAAGGCAGCAGCAGACTGTGGCCTTGGAACAGTAAGCTATGTACATCGAGATCGTCCTCGTCTCCTTCACGCGCTGAGAGCAGTACCGTGATTTGTAGCTATGTGGGTCATCTCTCAGTAGAAAACGTGTCTTTGCACCGTAATTTGCATAAATCTATACGAAAATCATGGAAAATAAATACAGATGGATGTGCTAATAGGTAAGCCGCTCTTCAGGCGTGTATTTCAGAAGTGTCTCTGTTGCTGCTCAGTCTTCTATTTTCAATTTAAATTCCACTTTTCCCTCATATGGATCGTGAACGTTGTCAAAGGTGATTCCGGCTCCGATGATTTTGCACACGATTCTGAGTTCTACGTTCCTCGTGATGTTGAGAAATTTCACAGCTACCAAAGGATTGCTGTAGCTGGGCTAGGAGGAAAGAAGAAAAGTCTGTTGAGTCTTAACGCTACCCGTTTAAAACCAAAGCTTTCAAACTAGCCTTCTCCCCAGCTTTCGTAAGGCTGTGGAGATGCCCTGTGCCTTCTGTCCTACCCAGAGAAGAACAAGATTGAGGTACAGGAGCAGCCACCCACCTGTGACTTTTTTCCGTAGTAGGGGAAGTAGTGCAGGTTGAAGGTGCCGTTCACGGGGTAGTAGTCCACCTCCAGCTGCCGAGCCTCATCACCCTGTTTGTAACACAAGAAAGCGGCTCTGTTGGCTGGGCCGCCCCACGCCAGCCCCGCACAGGTGTTTCGCTGCGGCTAAAAGCTGCCCAGTCTGTGCTGGACCTCAGGCTCAGCGGCCTGATTTACTGTTTGCAAAGAGAAGTGGAGATCTCCCCGCTGTTCCCATTGCCCTGAATATCCCTGGGATATTCCAACTAGCGTTTTGCTATTGGTAGGTTTGGTGCAGACGGTTCAGGTTTTGTTATATATTAAGCACAGGTTTATGAATACCACTCGAGTTTTCTCTGAGGCTGGATAATCACGAGTGGCAGGGTATGGGCAAGTACCTAGGCACTTTCCTATTCAGTGAGTTGGGGGCCTGCTGAGACATGCAGGGTGCCTGAATGAGCTGCCCTGATGGCCTGAGCTTCGCTGCTGGGAGCTGAACCCAAACAGCAAATGTTCTTTATGGCATGGGGAAAAAACTATTGTTTTCTGTGCATTTTAAAAGCAAGCAAGCGTGGTGGTGGTGGTGGTGTTAAGATGTCTGCTGGTGCAAGAAGTTGCACAGAACCGAGAATATTCCCAGTATTGGGCCAGAATGGTCTGAAGAATTGTTCACGAGGGCATGTACCAATAGGACAAAGGGTAACGGTTTTAAAGTCAAAAAGGGGAGATTTAGTTGGATATTGGGAAAAAATTCTTCAATGTGAGAGTAGTGGATCACTGGGAGAGGTTACCCAGAGAGGTAGTGGAGGCTCCATCCCCAGAGATATTCAAGGTCAGGCTTCCTGGGGCTCTGAGCAACCTGATCTAGTGAAGATGTCCCTGCTTACTGCAGCGGGGTTGAACTAGATGGCCTTTAAGGGTCCGTTTCAGCCTAACACCTTCTATGATTTTGTGATTTCCAGAGCTGCAGGACAATCTTTCTGGTTGTAACTGTGCTTCACTTGCAAGAACAGCTGCAGTGCTTGAAATATTTGAGACTCAGACCTCATACACTTACTACATATGTGCAGTCCACCCTCGGTGCGGTGCCGTTACCAGGGAGAAACTTGATAATCTGAAATAAAAAACACATAACCGGTTATTCAGGGAAACTGTTTTGAGAGAAAACCCAGCAAATGATGAACGGACCCTCAGATGCTGCGTAACATGTTTCCATGTGAGGCAAATGGGTCACCTCAGCCATGTACCTGGGTGAAAACAGCATGCTGTGGCTGGGTATTTAAGAAGCAGGACTCTGTGCCACCCAGGATGGGCACTGCAGGCAGGCTCTCTCCTGGCAAGCCCAGCTCTTTTTGCCTGCCCGTACTGCTTGCCCTCAGGTGGGGGTCTCTTAAAGCATCCAGTGGCATGAAAATAAAGGAGAAGATGAATCCCTGTGCTTTTCATCACACACCTTTGGATTTGGCAGAATCTCTTGGACCCATCTGATGTGACAAAAATAGCGGGGTTGCTTCCCATAGCAGCAAAAGTGGAAGGAGGTAAAGCCACACCCCACCTGCCCCCGAGCACTATCCCTGCGCCGTCCCCCCACAGCGCTGGTGTGCAGCCTCACTGATGGAGGCAAAGACTTCGTGGGGAAGAAACAGCCCTGTGTTTCACCTGCCAAAAATGAGGGACACAGCTCTCCTCTCACAGCTGGACCTTGCACAGGTTCTTAAAAATGCTCATTGTCCGAGTCCAGGGTGCAAACCCACCCGTAAAAAGAATCCATTTTGTCTGTCAGGAACCGGTGGAGAAGGTGAACTCTTCGCTTTGTACTAAAATTGAACCAGAAGTCTCAGAACCTTACCTGGGAACAAAAATAAAATGCTTACACCTTCGTGTATGTCCTGAAAAAAACTAAAAGAAGAGTGGAAGGTGCCCTTTTTCCTAGTAATAAAAAAAAGGTGTTTGGTGTTCTTTACTGAAGACACATCCATCGGGTCTGAGTTTTGCCTTTACAGGTTCTGCTGAAGATTTTCCTTGCAGCCTGGAGAAAATAAGCGTGTGACTTGCCCCTCTTTGAGCTCACTCCAGTTACCGTCATGTCTTAACACCTTGGCTCAAGCCACAGGATCGGGGTGTTGCAGAGGGAAACTGGTCTGCGCACTCAGTTTTGTCAGGCGAGAGCACTATGGGAATGCTGACAGAACTAACCAAACCCCAGAGCTTTACAGAGTCGGTTTAGAGCTCACCTTACCCTAATTTACATCCCAAGGGGTGGTGACCAAGTGTCTGTGGTAACTCTGGAGGTCTCTCAGGAAAAGCGCGTGAATTTGTCTTCCCAGTACAAAGCAGAGTTCAGAGCCCACAGCAGCAGACAGCACAGCAGCCCCCTGAGCTACTCAAGCTACCAGGAGTTTCTTACCTGCTCAGCACCCTGAGCTTGTACTTACCCTGTTCATTTTGATAATAAAACAAGGTTTTCCTTCTGGAAACCCAAAAGTAGGGTCTGTGATGCCGGAGCAGTTTTGAAGCATATCTGAGGTAAATTTGCAGGACAGTTTTGTTTTATTCGGGCCATCGAAGGTGTCCTGGATGAAGTAGGTGTTGCTGGTGCAGTTGATGTTGGGACGCTGAGCAGCTGGTGTATATGCTAGATGTGTGGAGGAAAAATACCCTGCTGATGCTTTTCAGATATAAATTACACATCCCAACACCATGCTGGAGGTTATACCATGGGAAACTACTGTAAGCGAAGCTGGGGTTGGGAAGAATGAGGTGAGCTGGAATTGCTTGGGGGGGTTTTAGAATACCCAGGCAAAGCAAAAAAAGAGATCAAATTGAGTTAAGTCTGGCAATTTGGGATGATACCTCCATAAAATTTCACTTCAAATATATTTTTGCCTCAATATGCATACGAGAACCACAGAAATACGGTATTAAGGCTCGCAAGGCAGATAGATGTATTAGGATGTGAACAGGCAAATGGAGCAGCTAGCCTGCTTTGCCTGTACTCCCTGATGTCACTGTGCAACAGCTTTAGACAGTGTACATTGGTACGGACGGTATTAGGTTAATTCAGCTGAGTTTTGGAGGCCGTTTTCCTTCAGCCTTCCTATTAGCCGGTTTTTGTAGAATCATAGAATGGTCTGTGTTGGAAGGGACCCCAAGGATCATAGAGCTCCAGCCCCCCTGCCACAGGCAGGGACACCAACCTCCAGGCCTGGATCTACACAAGGTTGCCCAGGGCCCCATCCAACCTGGCCTTGACAACCTGGGCGTTTTATTATGGCTGTTCAATATAAAAACCTCCCTAAATGCCCCTAAACAGGACTCTGCTTCAATGAACACGTGTGTTTGATTTAGAGCTTCCTGGGGTGATTTGCTCGTCCCTTTGAGAAGATGCCTCTGATTTCAGAACCCTCCAATTTCAGAAAGACAAATAGAAAAGGAAACACTGAATTAAGGTCCTCAGACCCAGTAAGGGAGAAAAACCAGCACACTCCTTCAATATTAAGCAGGAACCCCCATTTTTACCTGTCAGAAATGTCCGCAGAGTCGTCACTAAGCCTCCCCAGGTTTTATTGTCAGATACGTTGTAATAAATTTGCAGTCCTCTATCCCCGTAAACGTCAGGTCGTAACGTCACACCTTCATGGGGGAAGAAAAGGGAAGGCAAAGCAGAGGAGAGGTGCTAGGCACAGATTTTATTTTTATTTTTTAAATTTAAATTGACAACAGTGATTACGCTGCATTGGGACTCATTGGGTGAGTGTAGGAGATCCCCAGGCTTTGCTTGGGGGGGATTTAACCATGTTAAAACTTTAAGTGGCTGCTGCTGCTAAACTTTTCATCAATATCTGTGCTGTTACCAGAACAGCTTGCAAAAGCATTCCAGCAATTGTGCTGCATTTCCCCAGGACTTGTTAAAAATAATAGTTCTCAGAGGTTCAGGCTAATGAAAGAGATCACACCACGGCGTGAGAAACAGCTTCTGACAAAAGCCATGCTTGGTATTTTACAGGAGTAACTTTGCCAGTGAACATCGAGTTTGCTGAATATTAGGAAAGGGAACTTCAAAATCCAGCAACAGGCAGGCAGAATAATTTCCAGGGCTACAGCTCCAAAGCAGTCCTTGCTTCCTTCCTTCCCACTGCTTCTAAAAACAAGCCAGCAGGGCGGTGAAATTTTGGCAGTGTGCACTGATCATCCCTGGCTGAAACCATCTTGCCCCTTGCCAGTCCCACCCTGTGTCCCACAGGTCTTTATTTCCAACCCCGGGTGTCTTTGTCATGTTTGTACTTGCTTGGCTGCTGGCACAGTCTGTCTCCCAGGGAAGGGATTCCTGCTTTCCCAGGGACTTTCCATGCTGACAGCCAGCATGGAAACACCCACCCCAGGCTGCTCATCCCAGCACCCTTCTGTCTTGCCGGGCATCCCAAAACCCCCTGGGTGCTTGTGGGGGCTGGAGCAGAAATCAAGGTTGCCTGAGGGGCTGATCCCTGCCAATGGGGAGAGGGGGTATATAGAAAAATGCAAATATATACATAGTATATACCAATATATATATAATATATACAAATATATAAACCTGAATAAATGCAATAAACACACCATTACTTTTTTTAGAGCCAGGAGTGTTTTCAGGTGGAGGTTAACCTTCGCAGGGATCATCTGGGGAGAATCAACCTGATGTATTCTGTGCCTGTCTCCCCTCACACCCAGGCTCTGCCAATGCCAGTCAGCCCAGCCCCACGAAGCTGTAGAGGGGGCCTGGGGGGGTTTATCCCCGCCCCCCCCCTCCCCACACACACACTTCCAGGGCAGCAGCAGAGAGGACCATGGCAGTACCTGGGGATTTCAGCTGGTCTTGGTAATCCGGCTCGTACGGATTCACTGTCCTCATTAAAGAATAAATGGAGAGCGCAAACAGCCCCGACATCACCACGTAGAAAGCCAGGTAGTACAGGCTGATCCACACTGGGGGGAAAGAAATGAGGGAAAAAGTCTCATGTCTCAAGCAAGGCAGCGAGCTCGGTGATCCCTCTGTGGCCGGGAGCGTCCCAGCAGCGGTGGCCATCTCCTTTCTGCCCTTGGCCCCGGGGAGGTTTCCCCTGCAAAGGGCCCGGTATTTTGGGTCTTTTTTTCTCTACACCCAGCAGTATGTTCCTTTCGTCTGTGAATGTGTTTGGTTTTACAAGTGTTTGTGAAGAAGTGGGTGCTTAGCTCAGATTATTTAAAGCCCAACAGGTTCTGTGGCTTCCTGAAGTCGCTTGACGTACAGAGACAATTTGCCTGCTCGTTACAGGTGGGCTGAGCGGCACAGCCAAGGTGTTGCTTCCACAAAGCCAAGCTGCTCCTTGGCAGGTGTCAGCCTTTCAGGTCTGTTGATCTTTTAGACCTGTTATCACCTCACTGCCTTTTACACCTGAAGTCACCTTCCCCAAAACGTGCCACCTCACGGTTTTATTCTGGTGTGAGACATGGAATGGCGCCATGTTTCTGTCTGCGTGTACACAGCACATCTTAGAGGTGGCTGGTGCCCTGCAAGCACCCAGGGAGCATTCTGGGGCTGCTGTCAGAGACCAATCCCTGTAATCATTGTCGCCTCATGGCACCACCAAAGTGGAAAGGTTCACACCATCTCCAAAGTGGAAAGGTTCACATTTTGGTGTGATTTTCTGTAAAATCATGGCTCCAAGAACAGCTAATAAGCTACACCCACAGGCTTCATGGCAGGGAAAGAAAACCCATCTGGAACCTCACAGGTACTGGGAAGAGGAGGGACCTTCCTTACAGTGGTCAGGGCTGCCCACCCCAGAATGTAGATGAGAAAACACTTGGTCATCATAGACACAAGTGCACGTTAGGACACAGTGATGAGAGAGATCTACTGAGCAGGCAGTAATGTAGAAAGGAATTCTGGAAAAGCAAAATGTTTTTCCAAAGAATTGGACAAAATCCACCGACTGAACAACATTCTCCATATGCCAGAACCCCAGTAGCCAGCAATGTCAGAATGACACCACAAACATCCCCCTTAGCTATTAATAAACTAATTGCTCATGTGTTACGTTTCATCCTTTTTATGTATTTGACCCCGAATCAGTTTAAATCCTGCTTATATTTACAGGAGCTACTTGAATCAATGTTTTGGTCTAACTGACTCAGCATACAGGGCCACCCTAAAATTTGCTCAGAAGGGGTATATGAGAACCAGCATCTTCAACAATCACAACACGCCTGTCACCATGTTACCTCCTATTCATTAGGATGACCCTCGACCTGATATTGGTAAGTACATTCAGAAAAAAGAGAAGACTCTTGTGCCTGAACACCTACCCCAGTTGATTAAGGTCCTTCCCATGAAGAGCTTTGTTTCTGGATTCCAGACAAAATGACGGAAATTTTCCATCCGCTCGCTGCAGGTCTTTTTTTCATTTAAGGCTGACATTTTCTCACAAAACTCCCCCAAAACACGTCCTCCTCAGAAACTAAGAAACTCAACCGGTGCCCAAACAGTCGCCCAAGAAGCTCACTTGGGTTTTTATACCTTATTCTCCGCTGAAGGTCAACGAGATTACTTTCCATACCAATGAAAGCCCCCTGCACACCATTATCAACCCGCAGCAGATACCATTCTTTATGAAGGGTGTTGATAGTGCTTGGTGTTGGGGCTGGCAAAGAAAATTTAGCTCCTATCAAACACCCTTCTCCTTTCTCTTGGCCACCTCAGCACATCAGCAGTTACGCAGTTCGCCGAGTGCCCATAGGGCTTGCGATACACTCGCTGCGATAGCTGTTATCAGAGCAGATAAAGCGAAGGAGAACTTGGTTCTCTCTGGGTTTTCTTTTCTTTTTCCTTTTTTTTTTGTTCCAGTTAACCTCCAAATAGTGGGTATAAACGTCCCACTACAACCCACAGCCATCTGTTGGGATATACAGGATGGTAGCGGGAGTGAGCAGAGGAAAAGCACCGTGTCCCAGAGTGTTTGCGATGCTGCGCAGTCGGGGGAATGAAGATCAATGTTCTCCTGCTTTCTGCAGGAAAGGTTTTGAGGTGATCTCTGATGATGTTAGATTAAGTTTCAGAGGGTATCCCCCACCTTGTTTGCTGCCTGTGTTTGCCTCCCTGGTAGCACACCACTGGAAAAGCCAGGAGAAAGATGGTGGAGAGCAAAACAAGAAGAAATAGAATAAAAATTTTGCTGTACAGAGAACATACAAGTGCTCAGCACTGGTGAGGCTGCACCTTGAGTACTGTGTCCAGTTCTGGGCTCCTCACCACAAGAAGGACATGGAGGTCCTGGAGCGAGTCCAGAGAAGGGCAACCAGGCTGGGGAAGGGGCTGGAGGGCAAATCCTATGAGGAGCGGCTGAGGGAGCTGGGGCTGTTTATCCTGGAGAAGAGGAGGCTGAGGGGAGACCTTATCACCACCTACAACTGCCTGAAGGGAGGTTACAGAGAGATAGGTGATGGTCTCTTCAGCCAGGTGACAGGTGATAGGACAAGGGGGAATGGCATGAAGCTGTGCCAGGGCAGGTTTAGATTGTACAGTAGAAAAAAATTTTTTACGGAAAGACTTGTTGGGATTTGGAACAGGCTGCCCAGGGAGGGGGCTGGGTCACCATCCCTGGATGTGTTTAATAAAAGGGTAGATGAGGTAATTAGGGATATGGTTTAGTTTGGGATGAGAATAGTTGGACTTGATGATCTTCAAAGGTCTTTTCCAACCTTGTGATTCTGTGATTCTGTGATATTTGATACCTTTTCTACCTGCTTTAAGCCCTTCTATCTGCTTTAACCCTGTTCTGAGGCAGATGCCCAATCCTGCACTTGCTCTGTGCGCCAACAAACAGGACTGAGAAGTGTCCCCAGCAGCCCCCACAGATGGAAGAGTGCAGGGTGCAGGGCAAATGGCAGAGCTGAGGGGCTCTCTCAATGCCCCCGCTTCAAGGGGACCTTGGGCTTCAGAAAACCCTTCCAGGCACACCAGCCTCCTTGCTGCTTGTCGGAGTTGTTCACTAGTATTCTTGTTCTCTTCTTGAACTCCAGGAACGTCTGAGCCCAAAATTGCCTGGTGGGGTTAGTAGGGCCAGGGGGGGTTCATCCCTCTTAACTAGGTATATTGGTGTGCCCTGTCTCCTCACTTCATGGGACGCACAGTGAGGGCAAAGTCTTTAAAACAGGCACGTAAGAGAAGGTTCACTGAGAGCCTTTGGGTTATTTGGACGTTGTGACAGCTATAACTGCTCCTGTCTGCTGGAGTAATGTGGCAGGGGTATTCTGTCAGCCAAATTACGCTGAGTTTCTGAACACTGAAAGACATTTATTGTGCTTTTCTGCCGGAGATCAGACAGTACAATAGTTTAGCCTAATAGCCACCAATTTGGGGTGATTTAACTTGTTTTCAGAGGATGAAACAGGAGTCAGGCCAAGGAAAAGAAAAATAGGGTTTGCAGACATTTGCCCAGTTTGTATGTGCCATAGAAAGGAGAGGAGGGTGAACAACAAAGGCCCGTTTGGTCATTACACCAGGAGCTGACTGACATCCGGGACAAACGTGGGTTGTTGGGTTCTTTTAAAGTTAAAATAAGACAAGGTGATTGGGTGGTGACCTGAAAATGCTGGAAATGAAACAACTGCCCAGAGGTTAAAAGGCTTGTGGAGGCTCCCAGGTAGCAGTTTCAGAAATGAGGACGAAGGCGTGAGGGAGTTAGAGGGGAAAGCAGGGAGGGAAGTAGCAGGTCCCCAATGGGCTCTAACCTTTTCTGTGCTGCACAGAAGAGCTTGTGGCCCGTCTGGTGGAGGGTGGCAACTGGGCTTGGCTAAGTTGTGGAGTTGGAAGCTTTATGAAGACTTGTGGAGTTGGAAGCTTCCTGTGCTGCTTGAGGAAGGGTGGTGATTTAAGAGTACACGGACTTTAATAGGTGATTCAATCTAAGCGAGGAATTAACTATTACTGATGAATTAAATCCCAAATTATATCCCAAAGGAAAATGTTGTTGCTTCTGTTCACACGATGAAGATGATGCAGAAATCAGCAGGGTGCACAGGGACATGATGGGGAGCCACTCGAAACTGGGGAGTTTGAGCTCAAACGAAACTGAGGCCAAGGATTTCACGTGACCTTCTTCTCTTTGATGTTACACCCCGTTTGTTCCCCCTCCATTCTGGGCTGGGGAACCCAAAACTGCTGAGTGCAGCTGCGTAACATGAAGGAAACTGAAAATCCAGGAAGGCAGAGTGACATGTGGGAGGGTGATAAAGGCACCGGGCAGCTCAATGGGACTGTGTGGACAATGGGAGAGGGTCACTGTTCGCCATGTTCATCCCAACGGGAGCAAAGGTGTTTGTCAGGATGTGTGTGCTGTGGGACAGGCAGGAAAATGGTGGGGAAGGGGAAGGGGAAGGGGGAATGGGGGAAAGGGGGAAAGAAGAGGGAAAGGGGGAAGGGAAGGGAAGGGAAGGGAAGGGAAGGGAAGGGAAGGGAAGGGAAGGGAAGGGAAGGGAAGGGAAGGGGAGGGGAGGGGAGGGGAGGGGAGGGGAGGGGAGGGGAAGGGCAGGGCAGGGCAAGGCAAGGCAAGGCAAGGCAAGGCAAGGCAAGGCAAGGCAAGGCGGATTTCAAATGGAGGAGGAGGGCCTGGATGCTTTTAATGCCACCTGTGGTTGTACGTAATCTGCTTGTCTAGATTGAACAGTGCTGGCTGCATTAGGCAAGAGGAAGCAAAAGGATTCAAGTGGAGGATGTAAATTAAATTTCCTTCTAAACTGAGGTTAGTAAAGTTCAGTGAAAATTGAATACAAACATGCACCAAGTTAACAGGAGCATCTACAGTAAGAGGTAAGAATAAAGCAGAACAACATCACAGATGCAAATCTGTTCTGACTCAAAGCTCCAAAACCACAAATTAGCTAAATGCATTAACCACATTAATATAAAAGTGTAAATAGAATTAGTATAATTTTATTGTCTCCTCATTATATAATAAGTTATGCACATAATTTCAACTGATGCACACATTAAATACATGAATATATTAAAACCAATCAATTAAAGAAATGCATTTACCTAAAAACCAGAAGTAAGGAAACCCGGGTCACATAATGGTGAGCAGTTATGTTAAGATGGTTTTTCTCTCAGATTTCTCCTCCAGTATTGCAAATTATTAATGAAAACCTCAGATATTGGTCAGTGAAAAATGAAAGATGCCAATATTTGGACAGTGATACATCAATAGATAGGAGCTGAAAAACTTGCACTTCATGAAAGGATTTTGGAGGCAGCACTGAACTTGAAGACCAGACTTGCTCTTGGGAGTGGTGCCCTGTATGCCACCAGCCAGC
Organism: Porphyrio hochstetteri; assembly: GCA_020800305.1. Lineage (NCBI taxonomy): Eukaryota > Metazoa > Chordata > Aves > Gruiformes > Rallidae > Porphyrio > Porphyrio hochstetteri. The sequence continues at coordinate 154,939,403 of CM036905.1, read as the reverse complement.
TGTTTGTGGCACTCAGGTGGTGAGAAAGCAGGCATTTTCTCTTCAACACTAGATGGATAACAGCAGAAACAGATTTCATTAAAAAATGTATTTTACTTGCATGATTTCTAAATATAAGTAAGGGAATTGGGTTGATAAGAAAATAAGTAACCACTCATTAAGTACACAACTCCTCTCAGAAGATATTTGCAAGCAATTTTGAAAGACAAGACGGGGGCTGGGATTTACTAAGGGTGCACCAGGCCCACCAGCCTGTTTTTTCTTCTCCTGTGAGATGTGTGGGCTGGTGGGCAAAGGCAGAGGCTTTCCAATTTGTCATCATCCAGTGTGATGTCATCAGAGCTTGTGACGTGGCAGACAGATGGGGAGCTGCACACGGGCTCAGGGAGGGCTGGGGGATAGATAGTGGCTGAGCATCAGGGACCAGAGTGCAGTGGCCAACAGGTGGACATCCAGCATGGAGCAGTGTCCCTCAAGGGCCAGCACTGGTGCCTGGGCTCTTTAACGTCTTCATTAACTATGGACACCGGGGTATGGTGGTTGATGTCACGATGGGCAGCGTTGCCACTCAGAGAGATGTCAGCTGGCTGCAGAGGGGTCTTCCAGACCCTCCTGAGCTCAGCAAGGGCAAAGGCAGAGTCTGCACCTGGGATGGACAGCCCTGTGACACAGGGCAGGTGGGCCCTGCCAAACACCAGGTCAAACATATGTCAGAGGGCAGCCTTGCAGCAAGGCAAGCGAACCATTTACCAGGGAAGAAAGAAAAGAGCATCTGGGAGGCTGAGCAAAGCAGTTATTCCTCTTCATCCAGACTCAACAGGCCACATCTGGAGCCCTGTGTCCAGGGCTTGCTCAGTGGCAGGGGAAGGCTACAGGCAGATCCTGTGGGTGGCCTAAAGGGAGATCGTAGGGTCGAGCTCTTCTCTGAGAAGCACAGCAAAAGGACACGAGGCAGCAAACACAGACTGCAGCAAAGGAAACTTGGGTGACCGAGAAGGAGAAAGCTCTTCTCCACAGGGGTGGTCACTGCAGAAACAGGAGCCCTGAGAGGCGGTGCAGTCTCCACCCTGAGAGACACTAAAGACCCAGTGGGGTGCAGCCCTATGCAACCTGCTCTACCCTCAGGGCTGGCCCTGCCATGGGAGGAGGGTGGAGTAGGTGACCACCAAAGGTTCCTTCCTACACAGACCATCCTGTGCATCTAGGACACCTAACACTGAAAACCCATACTGGTGCTGTCATATGGCAGCACTTTACATTTCTGCATTTGTCGCTTCCATGCTCACTGCTGGAATGAATGAAAACAAGCATACCCTGCACTGCCTTCAGTGCATGGACACCCCCAGTGACAGCCCCGGGCAGCTCTGATGCTCTGTGCCTGAAAGCTCTCCTGTCACACAAACCAAACCCACCAGCAGCTGTCAAACCCTTGGTGGCTGCTCTGCATCACGCCCATTGAATCTCAGTGATCACACACGCGCCACCACCAAAACCTCATGGGTGTCGTTGTGCTTTCCCCCCGTGCAGAGCTGCTGGCACACTGTGGAGAAGGATCAGTTTTACACCTGTGTTTCATGTCCCCTGAGGTTTCTGGATGAACACCTTCCAACCAGTTTGGGAAAAGAAATTTGGGAAGACAGGCACGGTGCCCATGAACAGATGGTCTCTGCACAGGGAGGAACCCTGATGAAAAATGCTTAGGTAAAGCTAAACCTCCCAGGTTTAAAGGGAGCACCTGAGGGGTACAGCATGTGTTACTGTAATCCTATAGGCACCATACCTGTCAGTTAGTAAGTGTTGGCTTTGCCATTATGTTGTTTTATTCTCCAGTTCTAACTAGGAATACAAACATTAAATATTTTATTCCAGGCTGCTTCATCCAAATGAGAAGAATTTGTTGTTTGGGTTTGGTTTTATTTCCAATTTGATTTCTCATCAGGACAAACAACTTGCTTTTGGCTCAGGACAGATTCATTGGCACCTTGGTTCATTGGTACTCAGCATTGGTGAGGCAGCACCTCGAGTGCTGTGTCCAGTTCTGGGCTCCTCACCACAAGAAGGACATGGAGGTCCTGGAGCGAGTCCAGAGAAGGGCAACCAGGCTGGGGAAGGGGCTGGAGGGCAAATCCTCTGAGGAGCGGCTGAGGGAGCTGGGGCTGTTTATCCTGGAGAAGAGGAGGCTGAGGGGAGACCTTATCACTGCCTACAGCTACCTGAAGGGAGGTTGTAGAGAGGTGGGCGATGGTCTCTTCAGCCAGGTGACAGGAGATAGGACAAGGGGAAATGGCACAAAGCTGTGCCAGGGCAGGGTCAGGTTAGATGTGAGGAAAAAGTTCTTCACTGAAAGACTTGTTGGGATTTGGAACAGGCTGCCCAGGGAGGGGGCTGAGTCACCATCCCTGGATGTGTTTAAAAGATGGGTAGATGAAGTACTCAGGGATATGGTTTAGCGTAGGATGGGAACAGTTGGACTTGATGATCTTAAAGGTCTTTTTCAACCTTGCAATTGTGTGATTCTGCTTGCTCTGTGAGACCCCCAGGAGCAGTAATTCCCCAGACAGGACACTCTGATGCAGACTTTGCATGAATTTAAATACGTTTTGAAGCATTCTTCTGCATAGTAGCACTGCTGCTGTAAAGCTGCTCTCACTGCTTGTGTTGTGGGTGAGGGCAAGGCTCAAAGCTATTTCCAGGGAGGGGGTGTCCTGATAGAGGGGAACCATACCTGCTTTGAAAGTATAAAATTTTCAGGTTTATGTTTATAAAACAGCTTGCCTTAAAAAAAACCCAACAAATAACAGTGCATGGAATTCACCCAGTAAAGGTAGAATCAGCCAACAGGACTCCAGGAGTGCAACCACTGCTAAAGAAAAGCAGCAACAAACCAAATCACCCACGTGGCTCAAGCCCATCCCTGAGCACACAATGGGTCCCTTCTGTTTCATGTCCCAAAAAGCCCCACAATGGGCTGCCTGCTGCTCAGCTCTGCCTTATTCCAAGACCTAGAAAAGCATGCAAAGATATTATGTCCTTGGTGGAGCCAAAGAGGCACACAAAGGGCTCAGAGGGGACAGAGGTCAGTGTATTGCATGCTGTGGACACAGGCAGCCTGAGCCAGGCACAGCCTTGGTTCATGTCATTGTCCTGTCCCCCTGCCCTCTTCTGCTCTACAGCAGCAAAGATCACAAGAAGAGAAGGGCCATCAAGAGCTGCACCTCCTTACATGCATGAGTACTGTGTGCAGAAATTTCCCATCACAGGGGTTTCCACCTTCCTGTAAACAATCTGTCACAGAACTTGGTATTTCCAAAAGGCTGGAAGAAAAGTTTGGGATGAAAGGAGCAAAATATCTGTAATGACAGATCTTCCTCTGGATTTTTTCTGAACAAAAAGGTGATATCTGGCTGCATGGAGCTAACAAAGGCCTTGATACCTTTATTCACTCACTGAATTGCACAGGAGGCCTCAAGGACCTCCCTTGTCTCCTGCTGTATCAGGTGGATGAAACACTGGAGCTGGAAGGTTGTGAGCAGAGGGCACTGATGCCTGCATGTGGGGGTGCAACAAACACTGGGGACAAGCACATATGAGAAACTTTCTGGAAGGGGTTGGGGGACACAGAGGTGAAATGGGAGCTCCTGTGACATGTTGGCTGCATGGGATAACTGAGCCATGGGCATGAGCCATGCACAGCTGTGACAAGTACAGGATTCTTGTGGGAAGTTTTTGTGTGTGAGTGACAGTGAGCACTGCCTGTCTGAAGAGGTTTATCAAGGTAGGATGGAGTGATGGCTACTCTGCGGGCTCTGCTGAAGGGCCTCTGGCCACTGCAGGCATTTTTCAGGACACACATTACTGACTAGTGGACAATCCGTCGTGGCCCCACAGGAGGGTTGCTGGTCTAAGTGCTTTCCTGCTGTAGAGTCCATCAGGATTCCATCAGCTCCCACTTTCCTCATCTGACTGTGCACTGCCCGGATGCCCCGGCCTCGCGGCTGTTGCAGCAAGCCCATGTCCCTTTGCTGTGCCAACCCCTCGGCCTGGAGCCTTTTGTCATGTTTAACGTACCCAGAGCTGCTCCAGCAGGGACTGCTGTTTGCTTTCCTCAGCTGGTATTTAATGCCTGCATCACTGACCTTGGGCTGGCCACTGAAGAGGACGGACAAGAGGGAAGGTCACACAGGAGGGTGTGGGTGGCACAAGGCTGGAGGTGAGACCATGGCCTGGTTTCCCCTCCCAGGGTGGGCAGTGCCAGTCCTGAGGGCAGCCCAGGACACACACTCCTCACCCAGCCCAGGCATAGTGATGGGCAGGGCTATGCAGGCTCAGTGTGTTTTAGCTCTCTTGCTGACCTAGGCAAGGGCAGAGCAAAGCCTGGCCTCAGGGAGGCCCAGGATCTCCAAAAAAATAATGGCAAAGGTGTCTGGGAGAGCCATGCTGTTGTAGCTGAATTTGTGCCTACAAAGAGGGGGGTAAAGCCCCTTTGTCTCCCACTGGCTTGCACAACTAGCAAGCCTGAGTAATAAGTTTGAAGGCCTCTTCTAGAGCACCACGTTTTAAAGGTTAGCTCCAGGCTGAGGTGTTAGCCCTTGGAGATGTTTCCCAGAGCAGACATGGATGCCTCGGCCAGCAGAGGCTAGGCTTGCTTTTACCCAGAGCTCCCTACAAGCCATACCTGTGTGAGCTGCTTTAGGCTTCCCCAGCACCTCAGTGTCAGTGTTAAAGAAACATGAACTTCATTCCCTCACGATAACAGCACCGATTCCTGCCTCCCACAGTGGCTGTGCAGGAGCAGATGATGGTGGCAGAGGAAATACCAGGAGGTTACTGCAGGTTTCCAGAGGCTCCAACAGCCGAAATCACTGCCAGCACCTCAGAGTATGGTGAAGGGACTCTTTCATGTCCAGGGTTGTATAGGGATTTGGGGGTTTTAAGATTTTTTTTTGGCTTTATTTTTTTTTTTTTTTTTTAAATCTGGATTGTGTGTTTCACTGCCAGTCCCTCTGGTTTGCTTCCCTCCTGTGTTTTTTGGGTTGACCAGAGAAAAACCTATTGGCTTTTTTTCAGACTTGGGTGACACAGAATAGCTGTGTTTGAGAAAAAAGACATCTGATCTGCAGCCTGAGAAATTCAGGGGAAGAAAACAGTGAAAAAAATCTTGGACTTGAACTCAACTGATGTTCCCACTCTTTCCAGACTGGAGGAAAGTGATAAGAGCAAGGAGGGAGGTTGACAAAAACACAGTGCTGACAAAAACACAGTGCACAGCATGAGCGGGGCTGTGGAAAAGGGAGAACAGCCTCTCTTCAAGGCTGACCTACCACTCACCCCAGTTCTCCAGAAGCATCTTGGCTGGTCTCTGCTTTTCTGTCCTGCTCCTGTTAGTTCAAGGGCTGTTGACCCCGCCATGAGCCCAGAGAGCTCCCTCCACACCCCCCTCTGCCTCCTGAGACTCTAAAGGACATTATTGCTATGAAAACCTGTTAAACTGAATGCAAAAAGAAACCTGGCACAACTCAGGGATGTTTCTTTCAGACATGGTGGAATGCCATCACCTGCTGTTGTGGGGGCAACACACTATTGCTCGCAGTGTCTTTCAGATGATGGAGAGTCATGGGGTCCTTGGGAACGTTAAACATCCCATGAAATATCTCCAGCAGTTCTGGCTTCATCAACTTGCATCGAAGGGATTTCTCCCTCTTCGCAGTCTATCACAGGCCATAGAGTTTCATGCAGCGTAGCCAAACATCCACCTGCAAAGCTGCACCCTGCCTCAAAATCACTGAAAACACTCAAAATCTTTTTCACGGACAAAAGGGATGTTCATCAAGCAACGCCAAGGATTTATTGTTAGTATAATTGAAGTCTAATCATTTTTACTCCAAATATAGCTGTTTTGGGAAAGAATAGTGATACAGCTAAATCAGTGCACACACTTTTTATCCTCTATCTCCTTCCCTGGTGTTATGCTCCCCTCTCCCGTGCTCCCTGGGGTCCTGACATCAGTGAGGTCCTGCTGGTGGGACAGGTGGGGGGCTATGGTGAGTTGTGAGCATCTGCAGTCCTGTGCTGGGAGCAAGGTGATGTCTGTGCTGATGGTTTCTTCAACCTTACTCAAGGAGTCATGTGGGGTCATTTCTATGTTTCCAAACACACTTTTGCACCTTGTTCTTTCCCCACTGGTCTGCAGCTTCACCCTGCACCTGAATTTGCAATGCATGGTGCATACTGGTTGTCTCATTACCGGTTACTAGGCCTGCTAGGCCTGGTTTCTCTGCTCTCGTCCCAGGCTCCAAAGCCCCTTCTGCCCACCTCCAGGCCACATGTCCTCACTTGCTCCATCGTGAGCTGCTGACAGCTGGCAGGACTGTATGTGGGAAACTCCATCTGTATCACATAAAGGAAACAATAAAGTAAAACAAACATGCCAAGGACACCTGGTTTATGAGGAAAGCTGCTGCTACGACTAAAGCAAGTGAACCAGAGCTGCCAGCAGGTCAAGACAAGCCCAGAATCAGCATACCCTGTACGAGGTCACCCCCTCACCCCTGGGCAGACCAAGCACCCATTGGTGTGTGTGGTGGGGGGCATTGTAGGTGGTAGGGACAGCCAGAAGCATCCCTTAGCTGGGGGAAAATCCCATCACACTGAAGATATAGCAGCTTCAGTCTTCAAACCTGTCCATGAATGCTGGGCTGGGTTTGGCCCCATCAGGGCTGTAGCATCACCACCACCTTGTGAGGTATTGCTTCACCTCACCTCCCTCTCCTTCCTTCACGCCTCCCTGCTTCAAGGACTGTTGAGCTATTGCTTAGACAAGCTATTAATAATTTAATAATTCTTAAATCTGCATTCCTAAGCCAGTTCTCCTGCGTCTGTTACCTCCATTTTCCTTTGAGCTTATCCCAGTTTGTCAGTCTCTTAGGGGCAATAAGGTGCCCAAAATTGAATGCTGTTCAAGATGTGGCCTTGCCAACCACAAGCCCACTAAAATCAATGGCAACATGCCCATTGGCTTAAATTTACTTTGGGATCTAGCCCAAAGAGAAGAATAATGCTTTTCGGCTTGGTAACATGATGTCTCAGCATGAGCCATTCAAAGTGCCTTTGGGTTTTGTTTGGTTTTTTGCTTTAACATAGCCCTATAGAATTGCAGATGTGTGTGTACTCACTATTGAGAAAATTCCTCAGACCATTCTGAGTGCTGCTTTCTCACAGTCCTTCATCCCTTTTAATTTTATCTATTCATATATTTGCCCCCGGCTTTGTATCTTGTATTCTGGCACATTGAAACCCAGGTTGTTTTCTACCCAAGTTTCTAATCCTGCCAGACCTCCTCATGCTCTTGCTCTGTTGTCAAACTAAGTCCCCCATCTCTCTTGCATTGGTAGCAGATGCGCATTGATTTTCAGATTAATTGTTAACCAAGATGAAGAAGTAAAAACACTGTTACTTCTGTTAAGATGTTTGGAATGATCCTAGTCCACTTGTAAGTGGTACCTCGATTTTAGAGGACACCCAGCTCAATTTCTGGGCCTGGCTGTCAGAAATGAACTCCGCACCCAGCAGACCAAAGGCAAGCAGCTTCAAAGCATTTCTTCCCCAGCCTCAACATTTGCTTACATGCCAGGGACAAGATACTGGGGGACAAGATATTGGGAAAAATGTATGTAACAGCACTCAGACAACACCTGTCATTGTGCTGCTGCGTCACTCCCTTGCTCTGCTGCAGAAGGTCTCTGTACTACAAATGATATCCTTCAAATTCAGGCCTGCACTCTTCACCCAGTCTCTGCTAGATTATTAATGACATGGTCCTGTCTGACCTTACACATTTTATGATTCTATGACTAAATCTCCATAGGCTTTATTTCCCCTACTGCTGCCAATGAGATATATATGAATATATATAATACTTATATATGTGTGTATATATATAAATATTATAGATAGATAGATAGATAGATAGATAGATAGATGGATGTGCTTTTTTTCCACACTGATAGAAAGAAATGAGGCCAGCCAGAAAGTGTAGCATTATCTTCCAGTATAACCAGTGGCTGTTAATGAGCTCACTTTAGCATAAGATGTCCTTTTACATTCCCTGCCCCTCTGGAGCTGCTCAGAGGTCTTTTAATTGGCCTGGCTCCTGCTGCTGCATAAAGAGATACCTGTTTGTGTTGAATAAAGTACTCCAAGCCATTGAAAAGCATGATGTAATGGTGCAATGCTACACAGGACCCCAAACTCAGGCCAGGTTGTTTCTCAAAGAGTCAACTGTCACCTCCTCTTGCAGCAGTAAGGATGATAGTGGGGCTGTGTTGCTGCCATCCTGCATCCATACACCCAGCAGCAGGAGGAAGATGCTGGCACAGGCAGCCACCCACTGCAGCATCCCTCCAGGGCTTCCCAAGAGGATGCATGGGGAGGGAACGGCCCCCAGTGATGTCCATGGTGGCCCTGGAAAACACTACAAATCTCTGCGTATCTCCTGAATTGTGCATGCTGAGAGGCATTTCTAAATGGTGCCTCAACGATTGAGGAAATGGCAAAAAAGATGGGTTGAGTCTTTACCCAGAGGCAGAAATATTCCAGCAAATGTTGGTAACTGGGAGAAGACGATGAGGTTTTTCCTGACAGTGTGACTGTAAGTGCTAAGGAGGGATCCTCAAGAGAAGAGAAGGTGAGAGAAACCTGAGGATGAGGCCTGAGCACAGGCAGGTCTTAGTATCAAATTATCTCCGTGTGCCTACTTGGGGAGATGTTAAACCACTGGGCTAAGCTACACTGCCTTTTGATACAATCTTATATTTAGCAACCTGGCATTAAACAAGTATGTGGCCACAGATAAAACAGTTCCACTTTTAGTTTAGCAGGGTACAAGACTTGGAAAACCGTGTCTTCAGAGGGACAAGGTGAACAGTTCTAGTGGAGGTACCATAAAGACAAATACTGGCTGAGTCAACATTCCAGGGGAAAGCCAGGCTGAGAAAAATCATTCTCAACCTAAGTGTTTCACTGAAGTGGGTTAGGAGCATTTATGGCCCTTTTATGCCTAGTTGTCATCCTGCTGAGATGGGAACATCTCAGAATATGGCATCAGCCCATCTTTATATTGATCTGGGTGCCTGGGATCAGCATCTATAATGGATAATGAAGCTTGTGATCCCAAGGCACTGTTAAGAAGTCCTGGCATTTGGAATTAACTCCTGCTATAAGCAGAAGATACCTGTGGAGATATTTGTGAATGCCAGGCCTGGCTCTCAAAATATATCCCAGTTGCTCTAAGGAACTTGTTCCGTTCCTAAACTGTAAACCTGGCACAAAGATGTATTCGTTGCAGTTATTGATTGCCTCGTGCCTGTAGCTAGATTTATTCCTTCCTAGAAATAAGTATTTAAGATTGTCAGACCTGGCAGGATCTGTGCCAAAGATCACCAGCTGCTCTGCCAGGCATTGAGCCTGATTCCCACCTGACCTTACAGCAATGCCAGAAAGTCAAATTTGTAACCCTGAACCATCAAATGAAGAGAGAGAAAAAACATTTTAATTTACCCCAATGGCTCCAAATCCCCTGTTTGAGATTCGTGATGCGGATTTCAATAAGAATCCCCCCTCCCTGCTGGGTAGGGCTCTTCCTGCAGAGGTTTCCAGTGAAGTGGGCCATGGTGTGCCAGTGGCAGGTCCAGCTTCTCAGCTGCCAGAGTCACATTTCAGTGGGTAACTTTTAGTGAAGGAACAACAACTCAAATCACCACTTGAGTAAATAAGGAACTTTTTAGGCCTTTTATTTATACTATTCATGAGGAAATATGCAATAGATTCAGGAAGGTCCTTCAGAAACCAGTGCTGGGCAGTTCAATACACAATAGAATAGAATCACAGACCCACAGACGTGTTTGTGTTGGAAGGGACCCCAAAACTTATCTAGTTCCAACCCCCTGCCACAGGCAGGGCAATCTCCACTCGACCAGGTTGCCCAAAGCCCCATCCAACCTGGCCTTGAACACTGCTGGGGAGGGGGCACCCACAGCTTCTCTGGGCAGCCTGTGCCAGGGCCTCACCACCCTCACAGGGAAGTATTTATTCTTTATATCTCATCTAAATCTGCCCTCCGTCAGCTTAAGGCCATTACCCTTGTCCTATCTCTCCATGCCCTTGCAAACAGCCCCTCCCCAGCTTTCCTGTAGGCCCCTTCAGGTACTGGAAGGCTGCTATAAGATCCCCCCGGAGCCTTCTCTTCTTAGACTGAACAAGCCCAACTCTCTCAGCCTGTCTTCACAGGAGAGGTCTCCAGCCCTTTGATCATCTTTGGAACCCTCCTCTGGACCTGTTCCAGGAGTTCCATGTTCTTCTTGTACTGGGGAGGCCAGAGTTGGACTCAGTACTCCAGGTGGGGTCTCACAAGAGCAAAGTAGAGGGGCAGAATCACCTCACTTTGGGTAGGTGTGTATCTACTGTCAGATCACTGGGGCAGTGTTTGAGAAGAGAACTCCCCTCTGCATTAATGAGTGAGAGATGCTTGAATAATGGTAATGTCCTGGGTTTGGCTGTCATCATAAAACTGCTGACATTGGAGGAAAAATTGTAGCAGAGACATGCAGGAGAGAAAGTAAGAGATCATGGAATAGTTCATTGACATCTTTTAAATAAAGGACATGGATACATTTATTGCTTAAAGTAATTTATGCAAATTGCAGAACAACCCCAGTTGCATGATGGCCTGCTATGTTCCAGGGTCATATAGTATCTTTCTACAAGTCCAGTGTCCTCTGTGGTGTGTGCTGCCTATCCCATGACAGGGCTGTCTCCAGCCGGGCATTGTGGGCCACGCTCCCACCTGTGGCAATGCATGGCAGGTGCTGGTGGCACAGTGACACTTGATGTTGAGAAGCCTAAATTGGAGTCCTCCCGCTGAGGTCCCTGGCAAATCAGGAATTTTGATAGACTGAGGAGCACACACAGGGATCCAGTTTGCTTCCTACATGGGAACCCTCACACGGCACCCACAGCTTGCTTCGCCAAAAGGGAGGATGTGTACATGCTTTGGGGAGGGAAGCAGTGCTGGCATTTCACAAACAGGAGATAAACTATGCACTTACAAACATACGGTCACACCATGTCAGCTGGCTGCTTTTGGTCCCACAATAAAGCCCACCATTACCTTCATGAACCTGTGGAGCAAGATTTTACTCTGATTAATGTAGCTGCCTTAGTCCTAGCACTCTGCATACTCTTAACAAGGAACAGCATCTCTTCACACATAGCAACAGAGACCCACTTGTGCAAGAATCACAGACTCACAGAATCTCAAGGTTGGAAAAGACGTTTGAGATCAAGTCCAACCGTTCCCGTCCTGTGCTGAACCATATCCCTAAGTACCTGATCGACCCATCTTTTAAACACATCCAGGGATGGTGACTCAGCCCCCTCCCTGGGCAACCTGTTCCAGACCCTGACAACTCTTTCAGTCAAAACTTTTTCCTAATATCTAATCTGAACCTGAAAGACGCTAAAGCATTCACAAAAGGAGGGCCAGTGTCCTTCTGGTGTGCTTATAGAAGGGGACATGGAGATGAGGGACATTCATGAGACTTGCCAAAACCCATCTTTTAGACATGACCATGTTTGGTAATTCTAGACAGACTTTTTTCAGCTCTGAAATACACATGTCCAGAAATAGATTTTATCTAGTATTTTAATTTTTCTTCCTGGCCAGATTTTCAGTTGGGCACGAAAACTAAACATAAATTTATCTTTCAAGTTTAGAATGGTAATTGTAAGAGTATAATTTATTTGCTCAGTGAGTCTGAGCAGGAAGTCATAACATTTGAAATTATTTTTTCATCTTGCAGATGCAAAACCATGACAAAGGCCTCAGGCTGCAGTGTGGCAGTGAATCAGACAGATATGAAGAAATCTGAGTAGGAAATGTCTTCTAAATCACTGATTTCAGCAGTGCCATAGGCTGCTGTCCAGAGGAGTAACAGCATGGGGTCTTTGGTCTGGTTGCCCCAAATCACTGCCATATCTTTGTTGTTTTTCCCATTTATGTTTAACAATTCATATTTTTCCTCCTGCCCTTTACATTCCAGTTTGCAATCCACTGCTGTGAAACTGTCACAAGTGAAGTCTGACTTCACACTCAAAATGCAGTGGTAATTAATTACAATTAATTAATAATTACAAAAAATGACACTTCGAAAGCGTCTCCTGCAATAGCACTCAGCTGAAAACAGAGTGAGTGGGATGACGCACAGCAGAACCAGGGGGAAACGGGCGCAATAACAGAGGACATAACGACTAAGATCTACGACAGGCAACAAGATGCTTTCTAATTAAAAACCCAGGGGATTAGCCAGAGTTTCTTTCCCTCTAGAAAGTCATTAAGGCTTGTCCTAGGGTAGCCATATATACTTGGAAATTCACCGAAAATTATCTTTACTTCAATCAGTAAAGTGCAGAAACACCGTAATAAGAACACGGGAGGGTGTGAGAGGGGTGCTTTTTCATAAGCCTACTGTAGGATAGCAGAGAGGATTACTCTACTCTGCCCTCGTGAGGCCCCATCTGGAGTCCTGTGTCCAGATCCGGGGCCCCCAATACAAGAAAGATGTAGAACTGGTGGAGAGGGTCCAGAGGAGGGGCACGAGGATGATTAGAGGGCTGGAGCACCTGCGCTATGAAGAGAGGCTGAGAGAGCTGAGCTTGTTCAGCCTGGAGAAGAGAAGGCTGCAGGGGGACCTCATTGCAGCCTGCCAGTACCTGAAGGGAGCTTATGAACAGGAGGGGAATCAACTTTTTAAAAGGGTAAATAATGGCAGGACAAGGGGGAGTGGACTGAAGCTAAAGGAAGGAAGGTTCAGATTGGATATTAGGGAGAAGTTCTTTACAGAGACAGTGGTGAGGTGCTGGAACAGGCTGCCCAGAGAGATGGTGGAAACCCCATCCCTGGAGGTGTTCAAGGCCAGGTTGGATGGGGCCCTGGGCAACCTTGTGTAGATCCAGGCCTGGAGGTTGGCGGCCCTGCCTGTGGCACAGGGTTGGAGCTCTATGATCCTTGGGATCCCTTCCAACCCAGACCATTCTATGTTTCTATGATTACAGAATTTCTCTGAGTGCTCCACTGTGGACTGATGGAGAAGAGAGACCCCGGTGAAGTCAGGCCGCTGAGTATTAGTCAGTAGTGCTTTCTCTTCTCAGTTACTCGTGCCATATCCATGGCTCTTCTTGCTCATGCAGTGGATAAGCAGACCTCCAACTGGTCTAGAACAGACTCGGCTGTTATTGTGTCATGTTTTCTATTTGGTGTCCTGCTTTTACTGTGAATATACTCTGCAGTGCTTCAGTGAAACTTCTGTGCTTAGATATCTCGGGGGATAAGGACCTTAGGCACATAGGTGCCCGTGCCTTACTCCAAGCAGATAAAATGTGGGTGGCTGGGGGAGGTGTCCATGCTGCCTCTCAGCTGGCACAGGGGTGGAGTGCCTACATGACCAGTCTGGGCTCCCTGCAGAGGCAGTGACGAAACAACACACACTATAGCTGCTCTGAAGCTGAGTATCAATCACTTATTTGGGATTGTTTCTGAATTCCCGAGGCTGGACGGAGGCCACCTCGGTTGAATCCTGGCCCTACTGCTCGCTCTGCTCGCTCAGGGTTTGCCCAGGCAGGAGGGGACCTGTGTGTATGCACACAGAGTGTCCTCACAGGGAATACCAATCCTGGATAGGCATGAGGGGTGGGATCAGTGGCTTTATTCATAGGTTTCCTGAGTCAGATTGGGAAGGTTTCAAGTTCCCACACTGGGAAGCAAGCCCAGACTCAACCTGATCGAGATCAAGGTGGGATCCAGCCACACCTTCCTTTTGCATGAAAACAGCCATGTGGAGACTAGAGGAAGGAAGAAGTAGGCTCCAAGTGGACCATCTGACCCCTACATGAATGGTGGCTTCAGTTGGTCATACAGCAGTCATGATCTCTGTTATGTGTGTAGCACCAAAACGTGCTAAACCCCAGCCCAAAGTCTCCCTTCCTCAGCTGAGACAGCAATAGCATCAACCATTACTCAAGGACATTGGATCTGAGTGGGCTTTCCTTCTCATGGCCCCAGGAGAGCAGCACGCTCTTCAGTAGGGATGTACAGGGCAGAAAGGCTCTCTGATCATCTTTGCTTTCTGTCTGCTTTATGACTGCTCCTGTAAGCAGTGTCTTTTTCTTGACTCAATCAAATCACTTTAAATACCAACACAGCAAAATGCTGTTACCTATAAACAACTTGCTAGTGGGCAGCCCTGAGGATGGGCAACAAGAGTATATGGAGTCCTTCAGTGAGAGCTCACAAGACCCGAGCTGAGGCCAAGGCACTCTCAGGGCCGCTTCACACTTTGTCTCCTGTGTGGACACATGCTGGGCTCCGGAGCTGGTCATGGGGGGCACAGCGGTGGGAAGGAAGGCTGATGGCTGCCCCTGGAAACTGCGGCTGAGGCCAGGCACAGGCTGTGCTGAGCTGGAGTCCCAAGTTCCCCAATGTTTTGCTGCCCCCCTCCAGCCGGCCAGCACAACTGCATGTGAGCTTCCACTCCTCAAAGACATACTGGACAGAAATGGGGTAGTGGTGAGTATAAACATGTCCCTATCACCAACTCATCTGTGGTCTCATTCCATTGAAACACATACTGTCTACTTGTTTGAAACACATACTGTCTACTTGTTTGAATCCCATGTTGCTGGGAGTTTCAAGGGTAGGTGTAGGTAGAGCCTGACAGCACCTCTCTATCTTCATGAAGAACGCATGTGCATGTCTCTACTCCTTCCTAAGCATTTCTGCAAATCTTTTTCTCTATCCACGTTTAATTTTCCAAGTAGGCAGCAATGAAATCCGTAAAAGAAGAGTGAGGACCATTAAAAAGGATTTAAGGGCTCTGGGACATATGGTGCAAGGACCTGGGGCACAGGTAGAGCAGGCTGTGGGGACATGTTACTACAACCTTCCAGTACCTACAGGAAAGCTGGGGAAGGTCTGTTTACAAGGGCATGGAGTGACAGAACAAGGGGTAATGGCTGGGACAGATGACCCAAACTCACCAAAGGGATATTCTATACTATTTGATGTCATGTTCAGCATACCAAGCTGGAGGAAGAAGAAGGAAGGAGGGGCGTTCAAAGTGATGTCATCCCAAGTCACTGTTAGGCATGATGGAGCCCTGCTTTCCTGGAGATGGCTGAACTCCTGCCTGTCCATGGGCAGTGGGGAATGAATTCTTGTCTTGCTTTCTTTGCACGTGCAGCTTTTGCTTTACCTATTGACCTGTCTCTATCTTAACCTATGGGTTTTCTCCCTTTTACCCTTCTGATTCTCTCCCCAGTCCCAGATTGTGAGTGAGTGAACAGCTGTGTGGTGCTTAGTTGCCTGGCTGGGGTTGAACCACGGCAGTGAAATGGCAGATTGTAATTTGGTGCTGTTTCCAGAACAGCATCACGGGCACAAAGAGCCAGCATGAAGAATAGCAGATGGAGAACCCTGTCAGGGCATTTATTGAACATGGGAGTAATAGCTGCTTTGGGAGAGCCCTCCAGTGAAATCAGACCTGCTTCTGAGGGTGAGGGCATGCCTGTGCACATCTCCTTAGCACACAGCAGGAGGCAGAAAGGCAGAGCATTTGGGTACCGATGTATTTGACCATTCATCATTGGTCACCTTGCAGCAAGGACATGATTAACAGAAAAACTTCTTTATTCTAAAATAATATGAATGTTCCATTGAAGGTGGGTTTACTGATACTTAGGGGACTTTACTGGCTGGAAGCTAAGAAAATTAAATTTCTCCAGAGCTGGATGTGAAGTACTGAGTATCAAGATTTTATGTTCTTACGCCCTTCTTGGGAACAGACATCCAGAAACTCCAGGCCTTGGATGCCACTGACTCCAGCGGGATGCCTTTCAGTGCTGCTTTTGCAGTGCCACTCTATTTTGGCTCTTTGTTTGCCACCAAACTGATGGATTCATTAAATAATGCAAGTCTGAGCATTGTAAAGAGTAACCTGAAGAGGGCATATAAAGTGTCACCAGTGCACGTGTGGGGTTCTGAAATAGCTTAATGTGCTCAAAGCCTCAGGAAGGGGCTTGGAGGCTGGGATGAGAAGATGGGTCTCCCCAGAACACACACGTTACTTTCAAATTACTTTTGTGGGTTTTTTTGTACAAATGGTTTGTAGGACATTGCAGAACAGTGATGATGGGTTTTTTCCCCAGCTCAAGTGGCTCAGCCCTGCAGGGACCCTGAGGCCAACATGCACCAGACAGGGAACTGCTCCATATCCTGAAACCACTCTCAGAGTGAGACGCAAGAGGGGCTCCCTCTGGCCTCATCCAGCCCCACCATGTGCTGTGGGGCAGGAAGCCCCAGAGCATCCCCACGTTCAAGCAGCCACCATGGACTGAGCTGGGGGTGGAAGGCAGCTGTGGGGGTGACAGCAGCCTTTGTCCAGCTGCCTGCCATCATAAATGGCCGTAAGATACAGACCCGAAATGCCCCTGAGGGACAGGGGGACAGAGGGACACTTCTACCATCCGAACCAGTGTCGATGACTCTCTTAACACGTCTGGGTGCTTTCTGAGCCCAGGTGACTTTTTAAGGTGCAAAAGGCCTCTGGCAAGGCAGCCCACAGATTAGCTGCACAAGTATGTTTCTGTCCTTCAGAATTGCTGCCTGACAGGCTCACTTGCTGCCTGGTGCTTCTTGGATTAGAAGAGGCAGCCAGAAACTGTGCCCTGCTGGTTTTCCTCCTGCCATTTGTAGTCTTACTGATCTCCTTCATGCCAATCCCACTCATCCCCTCTTCAGAAAGAAAAGCCCTCCTTGATTTACCAATTTCTGGTGCAGAGGCCACTTGGTACCTTTGATCCCCCTCACTGCTGATGCATCCTGATGCAACCCCGCACCTTTTCCAGTTTTGCCGTAGCTTTCTGGACGTAGGGAGAAGCACAAAGCATTCAACTTAAGAAACATCTCCTCTCCCTAAAATCAATCTATCTGTCCACTGCAATATTAACAGTGCTTATCAGACACTCACAGAACAGAAAGCAGGATGCATCCAGGAGAGGCAGATAGATATTCAATCCCATTAAAGCCCAATAAATAAATGATAGCTTGCTTGGTAGAGCAATCTGGGTGATCAGATGTCCTTTCATAATAAGCAAGTGTAAATAAAGCCTTGTTTCCTGCTGGGAGAAGGTCCCCTTGCAAGCAGCATGAATCTGCCTGGGGGGTATTATCAGCTGCTGTGTGATGGAAAACTTTGCTTCTCCCTTCATATACCTGCAGTCCATCATAATTTCCTTCCATGAGCTTCACAGTTTTTCCAGGACATTGATGAAATATCATGACATAAATCAGCGTGTTTGCTTTATATTCAGGAAATCACCCAGTATGACATCACTTGTGTTCAGCATGACTATACCATCTGGACTGGGTGGAGAAGAAATGCTGTCTTCTGTATAATGGCATAGGCTGAGAAACACAATCCAGGACAGGTTATTTTTTACTAGATAGCCTTTGTCTGTAAGTGGCTGGCTATAAGCACTCAGTAATTGATTCTTGAAGGGCACAGTGCCAAGGATGCCTCCTGGACACTGTCTATTAAAATTGTTTGCAGAAGAACAGATCTTATTCTGCAGCTAAAGTAAAGCTGAGCTGGACAGGATGAGACCAGCACACCTCATCTATTGGGAGGCTGAAAGAGGGAGGAGCAATTCATCTACCTGCAGACGTGTACTTGATGTTGTCAGTGCAAAGAGTTGACCCGGGTTTTTGAAGCTCACAGTCTTCAAACAACCTGCTTCATGATGAGCAGAGTTGGAAGAGACTGTTTGCCATGTTTCTCTCACAGCATCACAGAACGGTTTGGGTTGGAAAGGACCTCAAAGATGATCTAGGTAACTTCTCCCCAGTGTAACTTCTCTGGTGCCTTCTGATGTGGTTGCTCTCTCCTCAAAACTCTGCTGCAGTGAACGCACTAACTTAGTCCCTCTCCCTGCATCATCCTGTTGCTTCTTTCCCCAGCTGTGCTACCCTGGGGTCTGGCACCCTGACAAGTGTGATTTCATTTGGTTGGTGGGTTCAAATGTTATGACAGAGGATTGACAGGCAGCACAGTTGCACAAGTCTCAGCTCTAGGGGAAACAGGGATAAAAATACCCCCAAGGGAACTAAAAAGGAGAGAAATAACCTGAAAGAAACCCCCAAGCATTCATTGGCTGAAATGTGGGTTAAGCAGGGTTTTCCCAGGCAATGCTTGTCCTCATAAAGGAGTGGGAGAACATTCCTGCATTGCAGACACAGTTATCACACGAGGCTGGACCTGCAGATATCACATGGACAAGCATGTTACCTGCATATCACTTAGCAATAACCTGGAAACGGGCCTAACATCGAGAGTGTAAAATACCTCACTTTGGTGCCTCTGGTGTCCATTGCAGAGTGTGAAAGAACAGGAGACATCACGCTTAAAGGGGCCTCAGTGTGAAAGGGGCCAAACCAACCCCAGGTTTCAACAGGCAAACCGGCAGCGTGGAGGGTTTTTGTTTGCAGCAGCACAGGCAAACCCCTGTTCTTCATCTACTGCATCTAAACCAAGCTGACCAGCCCTTGAACACGGTGCATGTGTAGGTGTACTGTGTATTCTGACACCAGAGATGTACTTCTGCCAAGCACTGACTCTTGTACCACAGGCCTCGTCAGGATGCGTGTGTTTGCTTTCTCAACTCAGCAAATGCAACTCTGGAATCCGGGGCCAAAGCACCAGAGCATTCCAATCAACTTTTTAGAAGGGTAGATAATGGCAGGACAAGGGGGAATGGACTAAAGCTAAAGGAGGGAAGGTTTAGATTAGATATTAGGGGGAAGTTCTTTACAGAGAGAGTGGTGAGGTGCTGGAACAGGCTGCCCAGAGAGGTGGTGGATGCCCTGTCCCTGGAGGTGTTCAAGGCCAGGTTGGATGAGGCTCTGGGCAACCTTGTGTAGATCATGCCTGGAGGTTGGTGGCCCTGCCTGTGGCAGGGGGGTTGGAACTCTATGGTCCTTGGGGTGCCTTCCAACCCAGACCATTCTGTGATTCTATGATTTCTGTACATGAACACTTTCAGCTTCTTAGTGACTGACTTTCTGGGAGGTAGGGATCTCTGTTTTCACCCAGATGCTCTCAGATTCCTCCTGATACCAGATGATACCTCATTTTTTCCATGCAACTGATTCCTGCTTTGTGACTTTATTGCCTCTTTATGCAATGATGCTCTTTTAGAGTGTGCGATGTATTGAACCAAGCCTTTCTAAAGGAATGAGATATCGTGCTGGATAGTCTTAGACCTCCTAACTGGCAACCTAAGCAACCCAGCATTATTTATAAATGAAAGCCAGGAAATGGATAGCAGCAATACAATCTTGGTATTCAGTTTCCCCTTCTGAAATTTCGCACACTGCTGTACTCAGCACCAGAGCTCGGAGGTGGCTGCTGCTGGGTATTTAGCAAGCTAATAACTCAGCCAATCTGAATTTGATTTTCATTCAGTATTTGCTATCTAACTGGGTAGGATAATTGCAGTACTTAGGGATTTTGAGTCTCTTTGCTCCTCCAGAGAAGTCTGGCTTCAGTCAAGCTCTTTCTTGCTTGTTTCCCAGCTTCCAGACCAGCTTCTTACACACCAGGTGCTTGCCAGTTTTTACCCTTTCATGATCTGTAATATGAACAGATGGATTTATTATCTTTTTCATTTATTCCTTTCTTCTGCTCCAGCCTCCAAGTGATGGCCTAATCATCTTCTTGGCAAGGAGGGCCGTCTGTCTTCTTGAATTACAAAGAAGAAATGTATTTACTTCAATGACTTAGAGGCAATTCCTGCCTGGCTGCATGGAGGGTCGGTGTGAGGATTTTCAGAAGGCAATGACTGCATGTATGAAACAGTTCTCATTTCACAGCCTGTGCTGTACACTGCTTACACTATGCCAATGCCTCTGGACCACAATGCAAAATCACTGCTTCACCTCATGTCAGTGGGTTGGCAGCCACTGCTTTGTTTTATATTTGCCCTGGTAGCATGGTACCAAATCTGTGATTCCCATTTTGTAGCTCACAGAACCTTCACTGCTGAGCTATTTGAAGGCTGTCACCACATACAGGTTGTGCTGGTTCAGGGTTTTCATCCCTTGAGATTGAGTTCAGGTCACTAGCACCTGTGGGAACTGGTCCTGTTGTTTGGCCAGCATCAGAACCCAAGAAGTCAGAGCTTCTGGCAAGAGATGAACAGCACTAAGGCAAGTGGAGCAGCCAAAATCCTCAAAACAACCTGTTGCACCAAAATATGATGGCAAGTGATTTGGGGCCACGAGACAGGTCTGTTGCAATTATAGAGAGGCAATGCAAAGGATGAAAAGCAGATGAGGGACGAGATGGAGCATGATCAGACACAGAGGTTAATAATCAGATAGGATGCACAATTAAGAGCGACTGTTCTGTCATGCCAAGTGGAGGACGGGAGATAATCCAATTCCAGAAGTGCTGCCAGAGCACCACAACTCTCTGCATGCTATTTATTTGGGCAGCAGGAGACCACAGCCAAATGCACATTGTCATTATAGAAAAGAACTGTTCATTTCTCTCTTGTTCACTGTGCAATTCATTAAAAAGTTATCTTTTATTTATAAACTCACCATAAGGTTGAGGTCAATTTCTGTCTTGCTGAAAGCAGAGTCACTATCTGAGGAGTTAAAATGCCTCAGTGGTTATTACCTGTCTCCCTCCTGGCTCTTGCTAAATCCTTTCTCTGGCTTTCTTCTCCCTCTGCTGACGTCTTGCCTTGGCCTCTTGGTCCCATATGACCCTCTGTCCCTCACGGCGTGTCCCTCTGTGCCTGCCTGCATGCATACACACCCTAAATATCTCGGGGTGTCCAGCCACTTGTGTTGTGTGCTTTGAGCTTCAGTCCAGGGTTGAACCCTTTGGCCAGGGTTCAAAACTTGTTGGTGAGACACCTCCCAAAAAACACTTGCAGGCAGCATGACTGCTTCAGCCCCATTTCCAGAGGAGAAAATCAAACCCAAAGCCTCCTGAGTAAGCAGGACATGGCCAACCTCCAACCCAGTCAAAACTTGCCTGCCTTCTTTCCTCCCTCCCTCCCTCCCTCCCTTCCTTCCTTCCTCCCTCCCTCCCTCCCCTCCCCTCCCCTCCCCTCCCCTCCCCTTCCCTTCTCCCTTAGGTTTAGGTTTTCTAAACCAGGCACTGGTCCTTCTTTCGCCCTGGGATGAGAAGCCAGGCCATACCCAGTGCTGCACACAAGCAGCAGACTAACTGCACACACTCTCTGAGAGGTGTCTTTCATCAAAATGAGAAGGACAGATTTTTCCACAAACAACTCTCACATGTAAACAGATGAGGAGGTAATATTAAGATTAAAGAGCTGACGTCCTTTGCTTGGTTGGGGAAATGCAGGATGCTGTATAGCAGGTCATTTTTAACACAATAAGAAAATTGCAGTTTATAAATCAGCAGGTAGCTTCTAGATAAAAACCCAAAGTCTAAGTAAGAAAAAGTGGGACAAAGTGCTCCAGGAAGGAAATACTTTGTGTCTGCTTGTGGTGCACTGGTGTTAAAAGGGCCAAAGGACTGTAGGCATTTATGTCCAAAGCAGAGCTGAACACCCACGTGCACTCATGTAAAAGGTTTCCTGATAAATTAAAAGTCTCTGAAGGTTCGGTTGGATGAAGCTCTGTTGTCAACAGGTGGCCATAATCTCCCACACTGATGAAGGCAGTTTTGTTCAACTCTGTGGAAGTCCTCTAGATTGATGAACTTTCTGTAGTAATTAAAGTTATTAAATGTTTGTGGTCAGAAAGAACAAGCTTATACATCAGAAATTCAAATGATGTGTATTTTTATTTGACTACTTTCAAAAGTTGACTGCATTATAACAGGAATCTTGGCCTCAGCTCTTGTTTTATTCCCATTGTTCATGCTGCTTTATTACAGTTTTTCATATTAAACATCCTTTTCTTCCCAGTGAGGTGGAAAGTGGCCTTGTGTTTATCATGGGTAAGAACCACGCTGAAGGGCAAGGCAGAAATCTGGTACCACTCCTCTGAGTGAACAGTCTTGCTGGGAAGCTGTTAAGTAAAATGTGGTCACATTTTCAAAAGGCACTTGGGCTGAGGAGAGGTGCTGAGCTGCTCAGGCTGTGCGTGGCCCCAGAGTGTGCAGTGATGGCATGATGCTGCTGGAGTCAAGCAAGGAGGTGCCTCCAGTATCACCTGGAGCTGCCTGGGGTATTTTTGGTCACAGCTTTGGCCATCAGCTAGCCTCAACATTGTTTTTCAATTCCAACTCTTAGGCTGTTTCTTCTCACCCTAAAAGACCATGGCATTTCATAACCAAATATAAGTACTCAAAGCCTACGTAAAATGGACAGAGGAACAGAAAGAATTGGCTTTGCAGTCACCATCTCAGATGTCACACATCACAACCCCAGTGGTATTTCTCTTCTCTCGTGCTACAAATGAACCAATATGGGGCTGAGTTTCTGCCTGGGGATGGCTGTGCTGGCGACATGTTCCAAAGCCATCCAGGAGAAAGAAGCTTTTGTATTTCTGTATGCCACCATCATCAAGGGCTACTGAAGACCTGGATTAAAGATGTGCCCATCATTACTGGTGAGTATGAACTGTAGGCTGGTGACACTGAGCTGTCCACTGCTAAAAAGACAACATTTGAGGGAAAAATTGTCAGCAACTTGCAGGGAGTAAATGTAGAGGTACGAAAGGATGCCTGGCAAAAGGAGCTTTCCTAAAACCAGGTCTTTAGGTATACTCTGTCTTCTCTGTTTCTATTATGTAACTCTCATATTCCTATGAGGAGCAGCTGAGGGAGCTGGGGCTGTTTAGCCTGGAGAAGAGGAGGCTGAGGGGAGACCTTATCACTGCCTACAGCTACCTGAAGGGAGGTTATAGAGAGGTAGGTGATGGTCTCTTCAGCCAGGTGACAGGAGACAGGACAAGGGGAATGGCACAAAGCTGTGCCAGGGCAGGGTCAGGTTAGATGTGAGGAAAGGAGTTGTTGGGATGTGGAACAGGCTGCCCAGGGAGGGGGTTGAGTCACCATCCCTGGATGTGTTTACAAAAAGGGTAGATCAGGTACTTAGAGATATGGTTTAACATAGGACCGGTATGGGTGGACTTGATGATCTTAAGGGTCTTTTCCAACCTTGTGACTCTGTGATTCTATTGCAGTTTATGAGTGGCTTCTGTTGGTTCCAGCTTAGTTCTGAGTGTGCTCAGAAACCTGTGTTCAGGTTGAACCCTGAATACCATCAATACTTCCCTTGTGTTTTTCTGAACTGTGTGAAGTTCTCTTTTCCAAAGACTGTGACTTCAGGCTTATCTCACTTGACTTTGCTACCTGAACCGTGCCAAATTCTGACATCATGTTTAAAAGCTTCAGCACAGAGGTAGGAGGGGTCAGACTCAAAACCTTAAATTATCCGAAGGGTACTGTCAGGGCACAGAGCCCTTGGGTTTGACACCACTTGCCTTGCACGTGCCAGGCTGGCATCAGGCCTAGCAGGAATTTGGATGTAAAGGAGATGATGCAAAAACCAAGGTCCATAAAAGCAGACTTGGTTTAGGACATAAATGCTCCCAAGTGACCAACGAGTGACACTGGAAATCTACATCCGAAATCTTTGCTCAGGAGCTCCTCCAGGGACAATACCCAAGTGCATCAGTTATCCTAGTGGCTACTAAAGGAGTTATGTTGAGAGAAGAATGCCTTTACTTGAAAGAACCTAAATAAAAATTTAACCACCAAATGAAGTTCCTTTTGAAAATGTCATTAAAGGAGAAAATATTAAGTACCTGTAGCAGTAGAAATAAGCTTAATTTATCTTATCAACATCAAAAAAAGCTCAGTTTGTAGATAGCTGATCACACTTTTGTAGATCCTCAGGAAAAGGAACAGAAATCTGTGAATCATCTGTTGCTGTTGGATTTTTGCTGGAATCAAGCAGTGGCTGTGGCTAAAGGGAGCAACCTGAGAAATGATGTCTTGACCAAAATCTGGGAAAGAACCATAAACAGACCTGGGAGTCAAACCCATAACGGCTACTTGCCACCTTACGTTTACATTTGTTCAAATGAAGAGTCGGGTGAGTGGACAAAATTAATGTAGTAGCAGATGGAAACCATCATTCATAGTCTGTGAGGCAAAAGGGTGGCCTTATTTATCAAGGTATCTGATTTTTATGAAGTCAGCTCATCTACAGATATAACTTATATTTTCCATTAAAAGTCTATGAAATCAAGAATGATACTGGGCACCATTTGCACATTCACCTCTCCAGGTCTTTCACTGCATCCAGCCCACACAAGCAGACAACACCAAGTTGGGGGGAAGTATCAATCTGCTGGAGGGCAGGAAGGTTTTCCAGAGGGACCTGGACAGGTTGGATTGATGGGCAGAAGCCAATGGGATGAAGTTCAACGTGGCTAAGTGCTGGGTCCTGCACTTTGGTCATGAAAATGCCAGGCAACATTACAGGCTTAGGGCAGGGTGGCTGGAAAGCTGTACAGAGGAAAAGGGTCTGGGGGTGTTGGTTGACACTCATCTGAACATGAGCCAGCAGTGTGCCCAGGTGGCCAAGAAGGCCAATGGCATCCTGGCTTGCATCAGGAATAGTGTAGCCAGCAGGACCAGGGAGGTGATCAGCCCCCTGTACTCAGCTCTGGTGAGGCCACACCTCAAATACCGTGTTCAGTTTTGGGCCCCTCACTACCAGAAAGACATTGAGGCCCTGCAGTGTGTCCAGGGAAGGGCAACAAAGCTGGTGAAGGGTCTGGAACACAAGTCTTATGAAGAGTGGCTGAGGGAACTGGGACTGTTTAGTCTGGAGAAGAGGAGGCTCTGGGAACACCTTACTGCTCTCTACAAGTACCTGAAAGGAGATTGCAGTAAGCTGGAGCTCAGCCTCTTCTCATGGATTTGTAGCAATAGACCAAGAGGGAATGGCTGCAAGTTGTGCCAGGGAATGTTCAGGTTAGAAATTAGGAGAAATTTCTTCTCAGAAAGAGTGGTGGTTCCTCACTGGAATGGGTTGCCCAGGGAGGTGGTGGAGTCACTGTCCCTTGGGGGTGTGCAAGGAAAGGTTTAGTAGTTAATATAGGTAGTAGGGGGATGGTTGGACTAGATGATCTTGGAGGTCTTTTCCAACATTAATGATTTCACCTCCCTTTCTATTTTTTCCCCACCTATATTTCAGTGACCATTTTCTTCTGGCACTGACAAAGTGCATGACAAGGAGAATGGTTTCCTGCTCTCATTCTAGTTCTCCTACCTACCTGCTTTCATCTGTGCATAGGCAAAGAGTGTCTCTCTTGTTTTGCTATCCAATGCTGTAGCTTGTTTGCTGAGAATGAATAGCACCACTAATCAAAAGGTGGGCATCTTCAGTGGCTGCTCTCCAGGAGTTTGAATCTCCTTCTGAGCAACTTCATTTCATCACCTTTTGAACTGCTTCCCTGCGTTGTCACCCTTCAACTACCCTGTACCATTGTCAACACTGGGAGGGCTTTCTTCCAGGGTAGCAGGCAGTTCTGCAGGAAGGAGAGCAAGCAAGACAGAAGGGCTCTGATTTTGTCCTGCTCCTTCAGGAGCACTCTGCACAGCCCTGTGCATCTGGCATCCTAAGGGCTCCGTCTGGAGGGGGTCCACAGACTGGAAAGAAGGAGATTTATTAACGGGGTTGCAGGCCTTGCAAATACCACTCGTACTCAGAGCTGTTCTAATCCAGCCTCAATATCTATTCATGGCTTAAATGTTGTCAGCTTTGAGAGGTTTCTATTGGGTTCTTGTGGATGCTGTCCTGCACTGTGGAAAATACTGTTCTTGTGGTCTAACCACTTAAGGCACAGGGACTCTGATGACTAAGTGATAGCGTCAAGAAATGTCCATGACTGACAACTGAAGGAAACAGAAATCACAGAAACATAGAATTATAGATTCATAGAATCATCAAGGTTGGAAGTCCAACCATCAGTCCTACACCACCGTAATGTCTAAATCATCTCCCAAAGCACCACATCTACTGTTTTTTTCAACAGCTCCAGGGATGGCAATTCCACCACCTCCCTGGGCAGCCTCTTCCAATGCTTCACCACTCTTTGGTTGAAGAAATTTTTCCTAATATTCAATCTGAACCTCCCCTGGTGCAACTTGATCCCATTCCCTCTTGTCCTGTCACTTTGTGTTAGGGAGAAGAGACCATCACCCACCTCTCTACAACCTCCCTTCAGGTAGCTGTAGGCAGTGATAAGGTCTCCCCTCAGCCTCCTCTTCTCCAGGCTGAACAGCTCCAGCTCTGCCAGCCACTCTTCATAAAACCTGTTCTCCCTAACTAGGCCCCTAACCAGACTAGCTGCCCTTCTCTGCACCTACTCCAGCACCTTGATGTCCTTCCTATACTGCGGTGCCCAAAACTGCAGACAGTACTCGAGGTGCAGCCTCACCAGGGCTGAGTATTAGGGTAAAATTAGGGACAGAAGAAACCCAGCAGTGATGTGTGCTTCCTAGACAGGGTTTATCCCCATCATTGGCATCAGAATATGATGACTTCACAGAACACTTTGTTTGGACAACAAGGTCAAGAGAGAAAAAGATGAAGACATGCTGTGTGTTTCCCTTAACCACTTTGAAAATGAGGGCTTCAAAGCTGGAAAAAAAGAGGAGGAGGGGGGAAAAGAAATAACTTTTTAAAACCTCCACTTTTTAAAAAACTTAAGAAACTTCCTTTGTGAAATGCTTTGGGCTGCAGTGGGTCTGTGCCTTTTGTCCATTACTTTGATGTGTAAACCTCCATGGCAGCAAGGCACTGCCCATGTCCTGGATGGTTAAACCTCCCTGGCAGCGAGTCATGGCCCACCAGTTACTTTTAACTCTCTTTGCCTTATTGACAATTTAGTATTGTACAAAACAAAGTGATTGGAAGACTCTAAACCGCTGCTGAAAGTGTCTTGACCCTGAGGGTAGAGAATGCATTTTAAAACCTGTCACCTTTTTTTATTTCAGCCCTACATCTCCTCTTTATCTCCACAAGCATCCCATGCCACCACATCCCATGCACCATTAATTCTGGTGCTTTCAAATCAAGCAGAAGAAATAAACCAGGCTGTAGCCCTTCCTTTGTGCTGCCATAATGAACCAAGCTCAGGATTTGGAAGACAAAGTGCTGACATTTTAACTTTTAATTGAAGAATTTCTTCCCCATGGAGGTATCAACATGGAATGGAGCATTTTCCTTCCTTTTAAAATTAAAGGCCAAGTTCTACAACTGTTTTTGAGCCCTGGGTACAGCCATGAGTAGGATACTTTAAAGGCAGCCGCTTTCAGGGCTCCTCATCTCTCCAGCTACACCACATGAAGTCCTCCAGGAGGACTCAGCCCCTAAGTCAGGTTTTATGGCTTTCCTTCTGTTAGACCTTCCCTTCTCTATTTAATCCTAAACACAAGCTTTTAAGAATGGGCAAGCTGCTTCTCTCCTGTGTGAAATAAATGCTATGGCTGTGATCTTTTCAATGGATGTGTGCATTGCAAAAATACTGAGACACTGCGCTACTGCAAGTGCCTATCATCTTCTCCTCCTCTAAATAATTCCTTGGGTGGTTCCTAAGGATCTTCTGTGAGGGAGAAAGAGACCCACTCTACTGGGATATCTTCACAGCTGGTGCATTTCCTTCTAGAGTGAACATCAAAGGCTAACCCACTGATCTCTGCTCACCCTCTCCCTCCGCTCTTTTCTCCCCAGTTGAGCCACACTATGACCTTCTCCAATTTTCACTGTTCTCCTTACCAAGACATTCCTGACTCAGTGGAAACTGCAGTGCATGTCAGAATATTACTCATATTCATATTTCATTGTCCAGAGTTTCTGAAGAGTACCACGAGTCATTTAAGAAGTGCATCAGTAAAATAACGAGGAGATTACAGTAGATTACAACTCTGAGAGAGTTCTCAGAGTGGAACTTGGCTCTTGATGATCCTCAGTTTCCATTAAACTATAAAGCAGCCTGTGAAGGAAAAAGAGAAGAACCTTGTAACTAAGGTTTTAAAACTGAATGAAGCAAGTCTGTTGAGAGTATACTTTTTTCCCCAATAAAAAGGCTTTCTGTTGTGCAGTCTTCACTGTAACACTGGATTATTTCTATCCAATTGGAACTTCCCAATAACAGTCTGGTATGTTATTTCTACACCCCTCAGTCACTGACTTAAAACTACCTAAAGGAAGTAAAGTAACTTTAATCTATCAAATGAGTTCAATTTTCAGAGATTTTATTTCTGTATTGAGTATTCAGTAGGCACCTGAAAGATAAGGTATTCTGAGGTATTACTAAAACTGCATTGACTGTTCCATGAAGTAAGATCAGGGAACAGTGATGTCATTTAGTTATTAGAGATTTAAGCAAATCCTTAGCATGTTTCATTTTCATAGCAGTACATTCAGATCAGGGGTTGTATGTCTTCTGACATTGCATGCCTTCATAGTCTGTGATAATGGGGATATATACTTCTTCTGACCCTGAATATGTTATATTTGACATCTTTGCATTTTGTTATGCCTGTCTCCAAACCACTGCCAAAGGCCTTAATCTCTGCTTTCGTATTACCCCCTGTCATGTTTTGTCTTCCTTTCTTACCTCTTTGGAATAAGATGAATTCCAATTCACTGAGTGCTAAGATTTTCCTGAAGGAAGCAGCATTGGCATCAGCCCAGCTAAAATACAGTTGTCAGTCTTCAGCAAAGTCAAGTCCATTTCTCACAGTCCTGTTGCCTTGATATGGTTAGGTGCATCATCCACATGACTTTGCATTATCTAACTTTGTTAAGAGATAAGTAACATAATGACTTTGATATCATGTAGCAATTGGTTTTTTGTAAGGGCAATGTATCTTTCCTCAAGTACATTCTCCTGTGACTCCAAATATACCTGACATTTAACCTGACTTTTATCTTGCTCTTTTCTCTTTGCTTCTTCCTCCCACTGGGATATCCCACTTCTGCACACAGCGCACAGACATCCATGGAGCTCCTTGTCACATGTTGTGAATCCTAAATGTTTATAGAGTTCAAAAACTGACTGCACAAACTAATGGGTGAAAAGTCTGCTGAGGGCAATTAAAGACTTTAAATCTGCTTTTAACACACACCCCTGTGTGTCATTCATTTATCTCAGATGCCCTTGAACAATGTCCTGGATAGCTATACCTCCTCAATTCCCTTTTTAAGATGGCAGAAAGAGTCTTTCAAATTTCTGCTAATAAAACCAAGCCAAACTATGCCATACCTTGGAAACTAGTGCCAGAAGGCAGAATTTTTGAAGTGCGTTGCCCAGAAGTTGCCTTTTAGTAGCCATTGACTATTTTAGTCAAACAGTCAGTGGCCATTAATCCCAACCTCACAGCTACTTGTCTTGATCCTTTGACTTCCTGCATGAATCCCTTATACTGACCAGCTGAACTAAGGCAATGTATTCCTAGAGGGACTGTGCCAGTAACTATGCCAATTAATACTATTTATAAATTATGAAAAAGGAAATCTATTTACCTCATTGTCACGATCCTGTGTGACTGGGTGAGCTGGCTTATTACAGGGGTCTGTCTTATTAGACAGGGGTCTGTCTTGGGACTGGTTCTCTTTAACATCTTTATCAATGACATCGATGATGGAATTGAGTGCACCCTCAGCAAGTTTGCGGATGACACCAAGCTGAGTGGTGTGGTCGACACCCTAGAAGGAAAGGAAGCCATCCAGAGGGATCTTGACAGGCTGGAGAGATGGGCCCGGGTGAACCTAATGAGGTTCAACACTGCCAAGTGTCAGGTGTTGCACTTGGGCCGGAAGAATCCCAGACATAGATACAGACTGGGAGAAGAGCTCCTTGAGAGGAGCCCTGCTGAGAAGGATTTGGGGATTCTGGTGGATGAGAAACTTAACATGAGCCAGCAGTGTGCTCTTGCAGCTCGCAAGGCCAATGGTATCCTGGGCTCCATTAGAAGAGGGGTGGCCAGCAGGGACAGGGAGGTGATTGTCCCTCTCTACTCTGCCCTCGTGAGGCCCCATCTGGAGTCCTGTGTCCAGATCTGGGGCCCCCAATACAAGAAGGATGTGGAACTGTTGGAGAGGGTTCAGAGGAGGGCCACGAAGATGATTAGAGGGCTGAAGCACCTCCCCTACGAAGAGAGGCTGAGGGAGCTGGACTTGTTCAGTCTGGAGAAGAGAAGGCTGCGGGGGGACCTCATTGCAGCCTGCCAGTACCTGAAGGGAGCATACAAACAGGAGGGGATTCAACTTTTTAAAAGGATAGACAATGACAGGACAAGGGGAATGGATTAAAACTAAAGGAAGGAAGGTTTAGATTAGATATTAGGGGGGATGTTTTTTACAGAAAGAGTGGTGAGGTGCTGGAACAGGCTGCCCAGAGAGGTGGTGGATGCCCCGTCCCTGGAAGTGTTCAAGGCCAGGTTGGATGGGGCTCTGGGCAACCTTGTGTAGATCCAGACCTGAGGTTGGTGGCCCTGCCTGTGGCAGGGGGGTTGGAGCTCTGTGATCCTTGGGGTCCCTTCCAACTCATACCATTCTATGATTCTATGATTACAAATTCTGAGTGTAGCCCCTGTGATGACTGACTTACCTTTCAGTTGAGGGTTCAAATAACAGGAGGAGGAAACAGGGCCCAAACTTTTTGAGGAATACAAAAGCAGTCCAAGTACTATGGTGAGGAATTAAAGAGTATCAGGACCACTTAAGCTGCTTCACATTGGCAGCCTCTGTGACTGGATTCCAGCCAGGGGCTGGGCAACAAACGCCAGTTTGTCACAGAGGAGGGTTGGAAGGAATAAGGGTTTTTTTGCTTTGAATTTCACTGAAAACAAGCAAAAAAACTTCTCCTAAAGAAAACACCACCACAAAAGGGGTTACTGAGAAAGTAACCCTTTCAAGAGAATGAAGCCAACATAACAGGACATAACACCAGGCCAGATCCTCCTTCAGAAATATGGGAGAAAGGCCTGTATTAAATGACGTGTCCCAGAACACATCTGTTTAGTAGTCTTTGCAAGCACTGCCGGTGATACACAGATCCCTCTTCAGTTTCATGAACCTGAGGAGTCTCCAAAGTTACAGTAAAAGCTCTCACTGCCAGTTTTCAAGTCTGCAAGCTCCACTACGACCTGCTTCTAATATGCTGGCATGCTCCTGCTTCCACAGTCCTCAGTAAAAGCAGTCTTACCAGCTTTGTGATGGCCACACACTTCATAACTACAGATACACTCCTTAAACCAAACAGCACCAGTGATCTTGTCTCCAGACTGTGCCCTGAGGTGCGCTTCAGCCTGCCTCTCAGTATCTTGGCTTCTCTTCAGCAACCTCCATACCTGACAATGACCTGTACTTGGACCTGTCTGCTCCAAGTTAAGTCATTTTCTCTGAAGGACTCTATTAAATGCATAGCATAACACAGACAGATTTGCTTCACTGCATTCCTTTTGCCTCAGGAACCACCTTATCAAAGATCTTGTTATTCTGACATGATCTCGCTTTGATGAACCATGCTATATTTGAACTTCTTTTTCACCTACCTCTAAGACTTCCCCCAGTCAAATTAATGGGGCATGGTGTTGCTGTTCCCCTCACGCCTTTTCTGTTCTCCAGTAGTAGTGCTTCACCTCCAGCTTGGCTGATCAATTGAAAACATTGCTCCAGACCCAAAAACATAGCTACTGATTCTTGCAACATTTGGGGTGCAATTTTCCTAGGCCCATCACAAGAAACAGCCAAAGTTAAGCTTCCACTTCACATCTGCTAATGTCATCATGTACCTTATCCTCACTTGCTTTAAGTTCTCTGCCTCATATGAATAATTTTTGATTGCAAATGAAGGCAATGCATTCATTCCACATTTGAAGCAGCCTCAATCTTCATCCCATTCCTGGCATTTAGTGACCATACATCTTCCTTCCTTGAATTTATTTCATTTATATGGTTGAAGAAGTAGTCCACTATGTCTACAGTTGTTGACCTATTCCAACCACTTTTATGAGATGAAACTGCTATACAGGATTTTTCATTTTTGATTTAAATTAAGTCCATGATTCTTCCACATTTAAAAACTTGAGTTTTTAGGTCCAGGCAGCTTCCCTGATAATTGTTCCACAATTTCTTATTATTTCCATAATTTCTTAATGTTTGCTCTCTTACATACAGTATTGTAGGACCAGATCTATTTTTGACTTTCCTGAAATTTGCAGTGAAAAACATGAGTCATTCATCAAAGGTTCTTTTCTATAATCAAATTATTAAAAAAAAAACCCCTTGTTTGCTGAAAAGAACTCTATAGCTGCTTCTCTTTGGGCTTTTGTGTCTGTTCAATAGCTGCTTGTTCAAAAAAATTTATTGTCCTTCATACTCAAGAATACATGCTGCATATGGTATTTTCTAAACTGTCTGGGGAATTAAAGCCTTTACCCAACCCTCCCTGTCATTTAGTGTTGATGGAAATCTCTATCC
Organism: Porphyrio hochstetteri; assembly: GCA_020800305.1. NCBI lineage: Eukaryota > Metazoa > Chordata > Aves > Gruiformes > Rallidae > Porphyrio > Porphyrio hochstetteri. Next base: position 154,906,805 of record CM036905.1, on the reverse strand, counting down.
ATGGTCATCCATGAACCTGAGGGTCCATACCAGATTTTAGGGCTTTTTTATCACTCTTATCCATGCTCACTTTCAAATAAATGTTTTATTTGTACCATTACCTCTTCTGTCTTCTCAATTCATTACTTCATTAATTTCTATTAATAATTAGTAATTAAAAGGTAGCACAAATACTACCTCTATCCTCAATATTCCTCTTCCTTGGTTTCATAGACCAGAGGAGGTACCTCAGAAAGTTGTCTCTTTCCATCTAACCATTTTCTGGGAAAATCAGCCAAAGTTAAGTAGATATACACATATACATTTAGAGGTTTGAGCAAAAGAAAACCAAGAATGTTAAATAGAGTTACATTTATTCTATGTGGGACAACACGCCTCAGTGTAAGCAAAGCTCTTGGTCATCTATCAAAAAATCTTGCCCACAAAGAAAGTTTTCATGTTCCCTGCTATGGGGAAGTCCAGCAAAAGGAACAGCGGGCACCAGAACAACATGGTGGCTGCTGGCTGTTTCTTCTCAGTTGTTGCCTTTCAACAGTTGAGTCCTTCTGACAGAAGTCACACATCCCCGCAGTCAGTAGCGCCGGGAGCTGCAGCTAGCAGTTCCCACCTCCACTGGGTGACAAACCGGTAGAACATACAAACAATTAAGTTACTGGCTGTTGTGCGAATCAAGACCCAGTCTGTGCCCGTCCGCTCGAAAGTCAGCCTGGAAATGAGCTGCCCTGGTGCACCCAGTGAGTCAGAGAAGGATGCTGAACCGAAACGCGAGGAGATCTCTGCCTCCTGAAGGAGAAACCAGAAGGCGGTGAGGAAATGGACCTGCACCCCAGGGGCGACCTGTGGGACTTCACGTCACGTCTGTTTTCGGGCATAGTGGGTGGATGCAGAGCCCAGGGAAGATGGGCTGTGTGGCAGCCAAGGCACACGGGGCTGAGGCACCCAGCGCGCCCGTCCTGCTCGCGGGGGCCACAGAGAAGCTCGCCCCTTTTCGGGCATGTTTTACACAGACCATAGTGCATGACCCTCCAGTTCCGGCTGAAGCGGTGCCCTGACCGCTGCGGCAGTCCCCCGGGGGGCTGGGGACGAGGAGGAACGGTGCCTAAAGTTCCCCCCGCAGGCTGCGGCTCCAGCCGCCGTTATCCCCGGGCGGGGCGTGGGGCAATGGCCGCTTCGGCCTTAGGAAACGACGGCGGTCCCCGCCGGCGCCGGGGGCAGCGCCGCTCGCCCCGCCTCCGCCCCCCGCCGCGCTCCCCCGCGGGGCGGGCCCGCCGGGCCGCAGGGCCGTCCGTACCCCGCGGCCACCAGCGGCCTCAGCGCGGCGAGGCGCGGAGCGAAGCGAAGGCGCCCGCGGAAGATGATGGCGCCGCCGCCCGCCCCCGCGATGTCGGGTCCCCTGGCCGTGCTGGACCCCACAGGTGAGCCCCGGCACCTGCCCCGCCGCAACTTTCCTGCCCCGCGGCGTGCCTGAGCCGCGGGGACACAGCGGCGGGAGCGCGGTGCGGTGCGGGGACACCCCGGCGGGAGGAGAGCGGGAGAGCGGGAGCCGGCAGTCGGCTGCGGGGGGAGCTGGACGGTCGGGAAAGACTGGAGGGAAGATGGGGGCTTCCCCCGAGGAGGCGCGGCTGCCTCTCCCATTAGTTAACGGGCTGGAGAGGCACAAGTAGGGGCTCTGCCCGGGCTGTGAGCCGGGGACACCGTGGGATTTCTCCCTGGGCTTGCCGACGTGGGCCGTGCTGTCTCTCTTGCTGAGGTACTTAAAAATACCAATTTTCTTTTGGAGCTTTCCGCTGTGCTTAAGGAATAGCCGTGCCGACAGCTTAACAATCAGAACGAATAGCTCTATACGGGACGCCACCAGAAAAGGCACGCAAGAGGTTTCCTTACCTGCTTGGTGCAGCTGGCCAGGTGCTATGCCGGGGCAGGTGGAAATGCCGGCAGGGTGCCGAGCTGCCTTGGGGCAGGTTGGTGGCCGTGACAGGCTTTCAGTTAGTTCGCATCCGACACGGGGTGCAGCGGGTTTCCTTCCTCCTGCTTTTACAGATCGAGGGGTACCACTCAAGCGGCATGCTTGTGTCTACTTAGAGCATACACCCTGAAAGAAAATTAGAGATGCCTGGAAAAGAAAGGCTGGATATTTCATTATTCCAGTGAAATTCATTAAAGTCTGGGAAATCCTTAGTGCTGGGAATTACTCTGTGTAGAACTTAGTGCTAGGACTTGGTCTGTGTGGTGTTTGAAAGGGTAAACGGGAACTTCGCTGTGCACCCAAGGGCTGTGACAGCCAGTTAAAAACATGTTTTAGATCTTAATTTTTGCCTTAAATTTCGAGGAAAAAGGGTGTCACTGTTGAAAAGGTAGCGGTGGAGGATGTGCTGTAACTTAAGAGTGACAGATTTAAACTAGTGATTAGCTGCTTGTTAAATTATTTATTAGTGAAACAGTGCTGCCAGAGCAATGAAGTCATAGGGATACTGTGTGTTACCACTTACTGTAGCTGTAGGACATAGTATAGCAGGGTTTGTCGTGGGTTTTTTTGTGGTTTTGTTCGGGGTTTTCATTTTGTACTAGAATTGTGAACAAGCACAGCAGTGTTCCCTTTGGTCTTGAATATATAACACACTCAAGGATGCTTCTTCAACAAATTCATAAGAAAGATAAGAGGTGGGCCTGATAAAAACTGCTGTCTTGTGGCTTGCAGTGAATGCTCTTGCATCTGGTTTAATTAGTTCAGCACTCTGGACAAGTCAAGCATTTAATCAGAAAAGGGAAAGTAATCACCAATAGCAGGTGTGAGTATCTCTTTTAAGCATCTCAGTCCATCATGTTTAATTTTGGGAGACAGTGTAGGATTAATTCAATTTCACCAGCACAAACCATTTTTGAAAATACGCAATGAAAACCATAGCCAGGAGAGAGATGGCACTGAAGTGAGCACTGCAGTAATTAAAAAAATATTAATTTAGCTCCAAACCTCATCCCTTAAATGTATTCTCGATAGCAGCAAAGCAGCAGCTAGCAGTAGGGCAAAGCCCTACTGTTTGATACTATATACCCTCTGCCTTTGGTGAATTTCTGGTGAACTTATCTGGCTATATGTGGTTAATGCCATGCTCTGAAACATGTCAGAGTTCTTAGTAGCAGTCATTAGGTAATATAAATGTATCATTTTTTTCTGCTATAATATTTTTCTCCTTTATTTTTTCTTGCATTAGGATGATAATATACCTTGGGCTGGGGCAGTATTTGAAATAAATGTTTCCATTTAGATCACCTTGACTAGATCAAAGAGGAAGGAATGAAATTGTGTGGTGCTAGTAGTCAGGAAGTATGATTGTGATCCCAGAAGATTGCTACGTCTTGCAGCAGTTCTTTCCTTGTCCAAAATCATTCCACACTTTTTAATAGATTTTATGACATCTGGAGCTGGATTTTAAAAAGAGTGGTGAAGTTAGCAAAGTATAGTTGCATTGGTAAGTGTAGATTTTTTTTTTTAGTTAAATTGCAGATCATATGCAAGTTTTCACAGAGTCACAGAATCGTAGGGGTTGGAAGGGACCTCCAGAGATCATCGGGTCCAACCCCCCTGCCAAAGCAGGTTCCCTACGACAGGTCACACAGGGAGGCGTCCAGATGGGTCTTGAATATCTCCAGAGGAGGAGACTCCACACCCCCCTGGGCAGCCTGTGCCAGGGCTCTGTCACCCTCACTGTGAAAAAGTTCTTCCCCATATTGGTGCGGAATGTCCTGTGCTCCAGCTTGAGGCCATTGCCCCTTTCTCCTGTCCCCACAGACCACTGAAAAGAGCCTGGATATAATGCTTTTCCAGAGTTGAGAGATGCTATTTTACTCTGTTCTTTCTTTCACTTGATCATTGGGCACATTCTATACCGTGAATATGTTCATCATAAATTTGTTTCTTCTGTGTCACTGAAATCCAGACCCTACCATTCATCGTTAGATCCACCACTTTGCATCCTACCAGCAATCTGAATCTGTAGTGTCCCCACAAAACCATTAATTTTCTGTAGTCTTCCTACAAACTGCATTCATTGCCCAGCTGTCATGAGCAGAGCATTGTAAATACAATTAATTTTCTGCAACTGGTGAATGGATGAAAGGTCTGGTTGAGTCCAGCAGAGCTTGGTCTTCCAGAGGTGCCTCTTGTTGCTCTCTGGATCATGACCTCAATTTCTCTCCTCATGTGCCTTTCTCCTTCCCAAGGAGACAAGCAGTCTGGTGTCGCTCCTTCTTGTCCTGATGGTGTTCTCTTTCCTTCCACAGGAAGGCTCAAGGAGGTACTTTGCCTGACAGACATTTAGTGAGCAAAGCAGAGTGTGTCTGGGACTGCTCCTTTTCATGCACAGTTTAAGGCAGAGCACGAGCCAGTGCTGTGAAGCAGCATTACCCTCTCTGATTTATCCCCCAACTTTCAGTGCCCATTGCAGTGGTATCAAAACTCAGTTAACACTTCACTGGCCCAAACTGCTGAAGAATATTGCCAATAGGACTTAGCAACAGGCTCACACCCTCTATTGCCTGGCCTTGTGTTTTGACTGGTAGGTACAGTAAAAGCAGATCTTAAAAAACCCACATGGCAACTGCTACAAACACCAGTAAACAAAGAAATCTGTCAAGCCAACAAGACTGAAGTAGCAGAAGGGAGCTAACAGTAGGAACCCTTTGCAGCTGCAGCCTTTTTCATCTGAAGATGTTGTACTGTTTTACAGATATTACTTATGCTTCACAATATCCTGGTGACTTACATGCATGTAATTATACACATTCTGATGGATACAGCAAACATTGTTATCGATTTGACTAAGGAAACCCAGACAGACACAGCAGAAACCAATTTAGACCTTACCCATCTTCTGTCAGTCCTTGAGATCAAGGACTTGCATCGGTTTCTGGTCCAGAAAGGGCTTTTCTATGCTCCTGCCTGTAAGTCACCTCTCCTGGTGTTTATAGTTTATAGCTAACTAACTACATGTAGTTAACTACATGAGAGTTTCTAAACTAGAGTAGGAAAAAGAGGAGATGTGATTGGCCATTTATATCTGATTTGAGATGCAGCTGCTAATAGATCAACAAATGCAAGGGTTGAAGGGTATCACATACGTAAATGGATTATGTTTTCTGGCACATGCACATTTTGAAGTTAGAGTGTAGTTCAGTACAAAAAATGACCCTAACAAATAATGGCATCCTTTTCTGTTTTGTCTTGCTAAATCCACATCCGATTTACTCCAGTTACAAATAAAAGCATGCTTTTCCTAAGACGTTTTTCCAGCAAATTCAGTGTGGGCAAACAATATTTTTCTTTTCTTTTGCACATCACTACTGATAATCAAAACTCTGAAGGGCAGGGTGAACCCTTAGTTTATCTCCATGGAATCTGATTAACCTTTGTTAGTACAGGTGTTACTTTGAGAAAAATGTGGTGACTTGGCTCCTCAGGCACTTTCCAGAAAAGCAGACATTCACTGCTTTCAGAAACACTTGGCTTGGGATTGTCTGTTCCATTAACTTTCAGAAGTTTTGTGTTCCTGCATCCCTATATTGTCTACATTGCAGCTGCAGTGGATATGAGCACACCTACCCAAGCCACCTTTACTCTAGCTGTCTTGACTGTGATGAAACCGTTGAATAATTCAGGTGGGAAGGTACCTCTGGAGATTGCTAGTCCAAACTCCTTCTCACAGCAAGATTAACAATGAGGTCAGACTAGGTTGCTCAAGACTTTTTCTGGTTGGATATAGAAAATCTCCAAGGATGGAGTGTGTGCAACCTATTCCAACCCTTGATGGACCTAATGTTTTTCTCCAGTCTGAAGCATTTCTTGTGTCTCAGTTCATCTCTACAGCCTTTTGTCCTCCTGCTGTGCAACATTATGAAAAGCCTGAGTCTATCTTCTTGAGAACCACCTCATAGGCACTGGAAGACTGCTACTACACCTTCCAAAAGCTGTCTCTTCTCTAAAATGAGCAAACCCTGTTCCCTCAGACTTTCCTCATACAGCGCGTGTGTCATCCCCCTGACCTTCTTTGGGATTCTCTGTTGAATTCATGGCATTTAATTGATGCATTTCCTGTACTGGGTGCCCAAAACTGGATGTAATATTATGTGTGGTTTCAAATGTGTTGAGTAGAGGTGCATACTTACTCCTGTGATCTACTAATGATGCTCCTGTTGATGAAGCCCAGGATGTTGTTGCCAGGCACACTGCTGGTTTATGTTCAGCTCATTGTCTACCAAGACCTCCAGGTCCTTTTCAGTACAACTGCTCCCCAGCCTGGCAGTCCCTTAACTGTATCATTGCAAGGCATTGTTCCTTCCTTTCCTTAGGACTTTGCATCTCGCTGTTGACTTCTGTAAGGTTTCTGCCAGTGCATTTGTCCAGCCTGCCTAGATCCCTTTGAATGGCAACTGTGCTGTTCAGGGTGTTGACTTGATCCCCAGTTTTGTCTCATCTGCCAGCCTGATAAGCAGGCATACTACCACTTCCACTAGATCCCAAGATAGGACCAAAATGGGTTTGGTCCCAAGACAGACTGCCATGGTACTCCAGTTGTTACTGACTTCTGTTAGAGTATAATCCATTAACCACTCCCTCTGAACCCAGCAATCCAGCATATTTTTTAACCATCTGCTTGACCACCCATCCAGGCAATGACATCTCAATGTGGTTATGAGAATGGTGTGGGATACCATGTTAAAAAAGCTTGCTACATTTGAGGTAAAAGACATCTCTGCTTCACAAGCCTAGTAATTTTGTCATAGCAGGCAGTGGGTTTGGCGAGGCATGGTGAGCCTCTCCTAAAGCCATGCAGACTGTTGCCAATCACTTTCTCCTTAAGTGCCCAAAAATGTCTTAGAAGAGGATTTGTTCCATATTTTTTGGTCTCAGCCTCACAGGAACCAAAGAGAGGTTGATTGGCTTGTAATTCCCCAAATTATAATTTTGTCCTTTTTTAAAGTTAGGCAGAGCATTTGCCATTCTTCAGTTTTTGGGGATTCTCCAATCTCCCTGACTTTTCAAAGGTAGAGTGTGGCAAGGCCATCAGATATTATTTAAAATCTGGTAGATATGTCAAATGAATCGTTTGAGTTTATGGGGAGGGCAGCTGATCTGTGGAGTTACAAGTCTGCTTTCTCCTCTTGCCCATGTGAACTGGCTTTGCTGAAAGAAGTGCCTTTAACTCCACACACAAGATGAAGAACTGATTGATGATGAAGAACCTCTCCATTTCCATGTCCCCAGTGACTCTCCATGGCTTAACTAGGGAATTGCCAGAGGCAGACAGCTGGGGCCCAGGGTGGAGGGAAGGTGTCTGGAGAGTCTTATGAATTATTTCTTGATCTTTACCAGCAAGAAATTGTACATGCAGGTGAGACAGTAGATGATATTTGTCTTCGGTAATGTTACTTGCATTTCATATGGAAAGGCTGGACTCGTTTTGGCTGGTGGTTCTATCGGAGAAATGTCAGCAAGCATACAGGGTTTTATTATAAATGCTTTTATTTATTCCTTGAAGTTATTTGACTTGGTTTGCAAACATCACTAATCCAGCCTGGCTTTTGAACTGTAAACATTTAACCGAGCTACCTGACTTTAAATTGGCTGCATAACTCAAGTGACTCATGGCAAGTGGCTTCTGCATGCTTTTTGTCTTTCTGGCGTTTCCCCTGGTTTTGCTTACAGCAGCACCCTCGGAGCCTGATGCACACAAGGCTGCCTTCCCCCCTCACTTAGCCCTCCCCAGCGAGGGCTGTCACCTCCAGCACTCACCACAGCCTCTGCCAAGGCCCGAGGCCCAGCGTGCAAGTGGTTTTGTCAGTGAGTGGAGAGACTTTGGCCTGGTGCTGTGGGCAGGTTCTGCTCTCACTGGAGCTTTGTGTTGCCCAATTGCAGCCCAAGGTAGCATGGCATCGCATGGGCCAGTGCTGCAGGGGTGGCCCTGCACACTCCTGCCTTGCCTTTCAAAGGAAAAAGGCTGAGAAAGGAGGACCGCAGGCTCTTTAGTTTGATTCATTTGGGAGCCTTTTGTTAGTTAGAGTCATGTTATTGGTTGCTGATTTAAAAGAGGCCTTACCTAAGCCTGTGCTATGGGGCTGTGGCTCTGGTGTGAGTAACCTGTGGTAGCAGCTCAGATATGCCATCACCATACACCAAGTTTAAGTGACTCGAAGGCAGCAGATGAGCCTGCTGTTCCTCACTTTTGAGTATCTGAATCCAAATCCCAGGGAGACTGAATGTATTTCACGGAGCGGCTGCTGCTTAAAAAGGTAGTCACATATATCATTACCTGATCAACGATATTACAGCTTTGCTTCAGAGATAGATTAGTTTGCTTACCCTAGTAAATATGAAAAGCACATTTGTTTTCATGATAGCATGCAGAGATTCTGTTAAACTTGTTTAAAATAGAAATTGTTATGTTCTGTCTGGGTAGAGTCATATTGGCACTTCAACGTAGGTGAGCGTTTAAGGCTTGCAGGATCTGTCTCACGGATGTGAGCAACGCTTAATTATAAATGTTACTGGAGACAAGGCATAATTATCATTGTCACTGACTTTCAGTTCAGCTTAATAAAAACTCACCTCATGCATGTACCCAATGTGTGTGCGTTAAGCTATGCTGAGCTCTACTAACTCCGTGTTTTTTTATTCCCTCTGTTGTCTTCCAGCCCTTTTCCTCAGTGGGCAAAGGATAGGTGAACAATAGAAAAGATTAACAATAGAAAATCTTCTGTTATTTTGTATTTGTTCTGCCATGATTCAGAGTGGTGAGGTGCTGGAACAGGCTGCCCAGAGAGGTGGTGGATGCCCCGTCCCTGGAGGTGTTCAAGGCCAGGTTGGATGGGGCCCTGGGCAGCCTTGTGTAGATCCAGGCCTGGAGGTTGGTGGCCCTGCCTGTGGCAGGGGGGTTGGAACTGTATGAGCCTTAGGGTCCCTTCCAACCCAGACCATTCTATGATTCTATGATTGCAATGAAAAGCGCTCTTTTTTTTTTTTTTTTTCCCCCTCCCCACTCCCTACAGGACAGTTTGCAAAAAGGAAGAAGACTTCACTTTGGTTCACCGTCTCTCTGCTGGTGGTATCCATTTTCATACTGACCATAGGTCTGGCAGCTACCACAAGAACAGAAAATGTTACTGTGGGAGGCTACTACCCAGGCATTGTTGTGAGTAAAGAAACCTGTTTTACATTATTGGGTACAACCAGCTAAATTATTATCAGCTGGCTAAGGGAAGCTGTGATTGATAAAAAAAAAAAAAAAGAAGAAAATTCAGTCCTGTTGCATTTCATAGAAGAGAGGTTCTCCTTTGTTCCGATCTAGTTTAAATGTGTGATATGGTAGGGGGGCAAAATCTGTTTTTCTGAAGTGCCCCAAGAGGCTGTTAGGGGCCAGAAGGGGGTCAAGGTTGCACTGCAAAGCAGTATGCTGGGATCGGGAGTCTATGTGATTACTTGTGCTGCGGCCATGTAAGTGGACAGTAGGCATGGAATAGATTTAAGTGAACTTTTGGAGGTTTACTGCTTTGATGGCAGAAAGATCCTATCCTCGGTCATATCTGTGTGCCAGAAATTCTGCTGGGTCCACCACAGGGAAGGTCCTGTGAATGGGGATGTGGAAGCTTCTCTCCTGGAGCCTACCTAACACTGTCTTGTGTAGTCTTGCTGTCAGTATAAGATCCCCTTCCAAAATCTTTATTCTTGTTTTTACCTTGGGAACAGACTGCTTGAACATGTTCCTGCACTGAACACAGGGTTTAAGCTGTGTCAACGTACCCGAGGTGCCTCTGTGATTTCTGGGGAGGGGTAGCCTTTGCCAGGCCACTGCCAGTTCACCCCTGACAGCCCTTTCTGAGCTCACAAGAAAGGATTGGTCATATCCCAAAGTTGGAAACCATTCCAGTCATGAAGGTTTTTTTGAGATACCTGGGCTGAGATTTAGAAAAGAGGAATACAGGCAGCAGGTAGAGAGAAAGGCTCATCTGCTTTGTTTGGTCTCCCCAAGCCAGGCAAGAGGAGGTGCAAGGTGAAGAAAGAAACTCATGTACTTAGAGATAAACACCTGCTTAGGTATGTGGCTCCACCACTACCAAAATGTGTTGTAAGGTACTGTTATTTCTTGTTCTCCATGGAATTAAATGCCCAGAGAAGAAGGGTATGTAGCTTTTAATACTGTGCATACATTTTGCATTGCTGTGCATAATTCGTGAGTTAGAACTCTTCCTCCTAAGCAAGTCCTCCTAGATCTTAGTGTCATGCTGAGAACAGGTCTTCCAGAAAGATAATTTTGGGATAATGACCTATAAGGAGTGGTGTTTTAAAAGCAGAACAAAAAGTAGTTCCAAGAATAAAACCTTAAAAGAATGAATTTTCCTTTCATTAAGCTAAAATAGATAGATTAATACTGATAACGGTCTTTTCTTCTTCTGTAATTTGAATTAAAGTATTTTCAAAGACCGTATTAGCTGCATTCATCCCCTTGAAAGAAGTTTCATTTTTAAACTGTTGTCCTTATGAAGTGTAATAAGTAATAAAACCATGTGCCAAAACGACTTTATTTCAGCATTTAGGGTTTTTTTTTAACAGTAACACAATGTCTATCTGCTCAACTGAAAAATATAACCTAGTAAAAAATTGCTTAAAAATCTTGGAGTCATTAATAACCAGATAGAATAGCTAGAATTTATTGGAATGCTTCCAGAACTGAACCTATTATTATTTCCTCCCCTGAAAAAGATTGTCAGAGAATTTCTATAAAATTCAGAATTCATTCTGTGCACGTGTGATGGGTCATTGAAGTAACTGAGAAAGACTGATGGGTAGCTTCAGTAATACACTAAATATCCAAAACAGCTAGCAAGAGTTCAAGGCACTGCACAAACCTTATGTGATACCTTGCTGAAAGCCAAGACAGCGGTGTACGGCAGCACTGCTGTGCTCCTGCCTCCTGGCCAGAGCTCATGGACTCCAGTGGAGCGTTGGCAGATGGACTGTGGCATGGCTGTGGGTGGGATGGCCTGTGGGATGGCTGTGGGTGGGGTGACCTGTCTGAGCAAAGTCACCCACCTCTTTTAGAATGAGCCGAGAAACCCTTAAAGGGTGTTTCTCTTCTCCGCTGACAGTAGAGGGAGCTTAGGAAACCAACGTAGCGCTGATCCCAAACTTTGCCATGTCTAAGGCTAGGAGAGTGAATTAGACACCACATATTTAACTGTTAGGCTCAGAGGAAGGAAAGATTACGAGGAGAGGCAGTGTTAATTGCCGTTAAAAATAAGGGCTAGTTCTTGTAAAATACAGTAGTAACATTAACTTCAGAGCTGGTAGGTGAGCCACTGGGCTTAGGTAAAGGATTTTGAACCCAAAAACCATGGAAAGTGAGGCTCTACCTTACAAACACCCACAAATGTGAGTAAGACTGTCCACTTGCATAGGTTTACTTGCTCCTAGAAGCACTTGCAGAGGAAGGCTTTAGGGCTTGATCCATAATATAAATCTGGGTTTCTGCCACTGGCTTCAAGAGTTAGACGCCTTAATTTCTCTGCCTTTATGACCTTCTCATTTGTTTTGGAAAAAACTTTTTTTTCTAGAGATATTTTTATAGGAGTAGGTATTATCTGATTTATGCATCTAAAGTAATTTAACATAAAATATTTCTGTTCATGGATGAGCTGGTATAATGATCCATTTTGGAAGGTGTCTGCGTTTAGTAGAATACTGCTTCAGCATCAGTTTGGGTTTAGGGCTGTCTTTGTGGAATGGGCTTCAAAAGCCAGAGTCGGAGCTTCTTCAACCTCACTTCCTTATAAATATTGTTTATACTTAAATATTTAATGTCACTTCTCTATGTCTACGGCTTGTATTATTTCCATTTGCTATTTTTACAGTCTCTCAAATAGGCGTCCACAGGGTCCCACTGTCCCAGCCACCACACTGACATGGGCTCCCAGAGCTCCCAACCCAAATAGCCTATTGTCTAAACAGACAGAAAAAGCAGTGCCTATGACCCTTAAACAATCTCAGCAATGCTGTGGCTTACATCCTGATCTATGTGGCTCTGCTCCTTCCAATTTGATTGCTATTCTGTATTTCCTCATTTTTTTCTTCCCTCTGTGTCCCCAGCATCAGCCATAAATGGGGCTTTATGGATTGTTCCCATCAGGATGAAAAATGGAGCTTGGAATCAGGTGTCATTTTGGTGTAGTTGTCTTAATTGACGAAGCTGCTGTTGCCTGAACTGTCCTTGCTCGCGGTTCCAAGTCTGTGTCCTATTCAGCTGTCAGCACAGGTGTACTTGTGCACTCTTCTCCAAAGTCTCTGCTTTTAGTCCTTGTGCCTCCCTTTCACATAAATCTTCCCAAAGCACTCAAGAGCAAAACTCCTTTTCCTACATTAGTTGTCTTGAGAGGGAGTGACAGATTCCTCTTGTGATACTGAGTGAATAAAGTCCTTACAGGAGATTTGCTTTCTGCCACGAGTGGTTGTGCATAGCAGCAGGGAGTTCATAGGCATTGCTCAAGGCCTTGGCTGGGACACATAGTCCTTAAAAACTTCTGCTTGGAGGAGAGGCTCTGAATTAGGGTCAGAAACCTCGTTCCAGACGGGGGCTTAGATTCCTTAGCAGAAATGTCATTGCTGCCCAAGTGACTGGAGGTGTGTCTGAGCAGGGAGGAATGTCAGCCCTTGTGAAGACAGGAGCAAGGAGCATGACAGTGATGGGGGATTGAGACCCAGATTGAGCTCATATCACTGTAGTGCTTTGCTATGTTGACCAAATAAAGCTAACCTCATGTGTTTCTGTTGGTTTTGTTCTTTGCCTTAGCTTGGCTTTGGATCTTTCCTAGGGATTGTTGGCATCCACCTGGTAGAGAACAGAAGACAAATGGTAAGCAACATCCTTTTTCATTATATATTTTTTCATACTAGAGTGTCTTAAAAACACACAAAGCAGGAATTTCCATTTCACTTAAAACTTCTGCATCTGCCTCAAAATGTTAGTCATTTGATTTAGCTTTTCTGAGAAGTTTCAGAGAAGCACAAATTAGCCAGTGATTCCATCTGATAGGGCAAGGGATGGTTTCACAGAAGACAGAAGCAGCCTACCTTTTTTTTACTGAATTATTTTCCTGCTGCTTTAGTGAGTTGAATCAAGCCAGATGAATGTCAGATGAGTGCCATGGCCTGGCTGAGTGCCATGTAGCTAGGAAAACAATGGGGAGCGAGACAATATGGGTGGGTCATGCCAGTTTGGGCAGCAATGAGCCACACAACCAGCTCAACCGTCATGTTGACAAGGGTGATATCATCCTAAACAAGAACTTTAAGCCAGGCACACTTTCCTCAGTCTATATGCATTAAAAAGAAGAAAAAAGCCCTCTTGCTATCAAAATTCCCTGACTGAGCCAGACAGGATCTGACACACCGCATGGTTTGTTTACTGATTTAGCTTTGCAACCCCCTTTCTTTTATTTATGTGAGGAAGCCATATAAAGTCCTTGGGGGTATCTGGGTAAGGGAAGGTGTGTGGGATTGGATTTGTGGAAAGTCTTACACTTTCCTTGCTCTTGACAAAAACTAGCAATGCCTTGGTTGAATAACACCATGTCCAATGTGTACTTTACAGCAGACTGATTGTAGCCAAGCCTCATGAAATATGATTAATTTTGTAGTGCAGAGCATCTGGTATAAATGAAGAGTGGTGTTAAGCTCAGGGGAGGAAATTTCCTGTTTTGTCTTTGTAAATGCAGTCTTGTTACTATTTGTAGGCAAACTTCTTTCATAATATCACTTTTTTTTCTTTTTCCCTTTAAGTTTCAGTAATATATTTGCAAGTATTCTCCTGCTTTTAATTTTTGTTTCTAGCCATGTTTGCCCAAAGGAATAAGATTTATAAAGCCACCGTGTTTGCCTGGATGTTTCTCTGTTGCCCATTCCACTTTTTGGAATGTGTTGACCAATTTCAGGCAAATTCAGCAAGCAGGTAGAGATTTCAAAGGTGTGCAGTTCCATCCAGTATCATGAAGATGCACAGGTGGCTAAAGGAGAGAATTATGAATTGCTTCCCTCCATGGTGGGAAGGGCTGAAGTTCCAGCTTACCTCTTATTTAACACTAGAGAATCCAAATGGAACATGACCCGTGAGATACAAATCTGCAGCAAGCCAGGCCTCTTTAGTTTTGCTACTAATGAAACAGCTTATGTGTTTTTAAGAATTGTTGCACCTGGTCTCTGTGTCAGAGACCAGGATGAACAACAGGTTCCAAGTTGCAAACCCAGTGGAAGGCAACTTTGTCTTCCACAGCATTCATACTACTTTGCTAACAGGCATAACATTTTAGGGTTGTTTTATCTTTTGGTGTTCCTCTAACCTGCCTCTTAGTTTTCTATTGCTTCTGTCCTTAGCAGAAAGTAAAGTGGCTGAAAAGGATGTAAGGTGGGCAAACAGTGGTTAAACCATGTAACACTCAACGTGTTGTATCATTTACACAAGGACTGGGGAGAAATAAGCGCTCGGTGTGTGTGCTGTTAGTGCCTGTTTGCATTTCCCAGCCAGAACAAGAAAAACTGCTTTCTGCTAATAACACTTAATGATGATCTGGCTGGTGAAAGGTTTGGTTTCTGAGGGACAGACCAAGAGGATAACTAGAAAATTTAATTATGCTTCTTGCCTTGAGTACCATCCACATTGCGCTAAGCCTTTTAGCACTGTCCTTGCTAAGGCTGAGCTGCTTGTTTTCAGATGTTAGGGAAAAGAGCTTGAAAGGGTTTGTCATACCAAATTATTCCCTGGGGTGTAACTTAAGTATATTCGATTGTAAGGGTTTAGGGGAGCTTTAAGAAATTTGCAGCCATCAGTATGACTGTAAAGACTTCTGAAAGCACAGAAATGTGACAGAAATGTCATACTCCTGTAAATAAAAATTCTATGCATGGCAGTAGGACAAAAGGGGGTGGGAAGGAAAAGAAATTGTTTACTCAGTACCTTCTATTTTAACTGGACTTCCTTTGAGCACTTACTGCAGTGCAGTTGGAGTTTAACCCAGTGTAATTCTGACAGTTGTCAGGGCCTTGTAATGACTCAGTGCTTTTGTTTTGTTTCTTGAATTGAAAGAGAATGTAGATTCAATTACACTAGGAAAAAATAATCTATTTTAGACCGACCTTTTATCAGTAAATCTATTTCTCTTTTTGACTTGACATCCTACTTGCTTGTGACCTGTCATCTCTAAGTCCAGACTTATTAATGGTTAATGAAATGCTAAGTGCAATATGAAATACTCAACGATTAGCAGAACGAGTACGACAAAACCCCAGGACTCAATGAACGCGAGCACAGGGTTGGAGGAAGAATGAAAGCATGGTTAGGCAGAAGGGACAGTGGTTTGTTCTTAAAACACAACATTAATAATTTTGTACTTCTTTGACCTCGTTCTTGGCATCCCAGGTCCCACAGTGGGAGTCCAATGTGCTGACCAAGGTATAACCCTTAATTCAAAGGAACTGCTGCTTGCAGAAGCAGGCTCTGCCTCATTGACTAGCATGATTTCACTTTGCTCTTGGCCTTTGTGCTTGGCCCTGCTGTGGAAAACTTGGCACCAGCAGAACAAAATTTCTCTTTGACTAAAGATTTGCACAGATTTGGGATGCTTCATACTGGCAGACAGCAGAAATTGAAGAATAATATGTTGCTGTCCCTTTTTGCCTCTCTTGCCCTATACAAAGCAGATCACAGATTGAAGAACAGTGTGTTTCATTCCAAAGGCATGCTTAGTGCAGCGGATGGGTGGAAAATCTGATACTGCTCAAATCAAATGGATTTGATTGTACGACATGAAGTGTCCTTGCTTGTTTGCTTGCTCCCCATCTTCTCACGTTACAGTGCAATGTATTTCCAGTTAGAAAATGAGATGCTGAAACTGCATACAGAGGTAGGGAGGGCTGTGATTGTGCAGGGTGTTCAAGGCAGCAGAGCTGAGCTGAGAGCGGTAAGTCATGCTGAGGGGAGTGCTGCAAAGGGTTTCTCCTCAGATAAACGTGGAGGTGGCATGAGCTAGCAGCCAGAAACGAAGCACTAAATGTGTAATGTTGATAAGGACACCACATATAGCTCTAGCTAACCCAATGGATAAACCGAGCACTGGCTCACAGTTTGCACTCACACGTCTTGCTGATGCCAGTCTCATCAAGCCCTGCTCTTCAGAGGGCTGGAAGTGAGCAAGCTGAAACTGTGGTGCCTGCAGAAGTGGTTGGGAGGTGTGACGGGGCGATGCGAGGGCACCATAATAACTCTCAGGGCTGTGAATCATAGAATCATAGAATGGCATGGGTTGGAAGGGACCCCAAGGATCATAGAGCTCCAACCCCCCTGCCGCAGGCAGGGCCACCAACCTCAGGCCTGGATCTACACAAGGTTGCCCAGGGCCCCATCCAACCTGGCCTTGAACACCTCCAGGGACGGGGCATCCACCACCTCTCTGGGCAGCCTGTTCCAGCACCTCACCGCTCTCTCCGTAAAAAACTTCCCCCTAATATCTAATCTAAACCTACCTTCCTTCCTTTAGTTTTAATCCATTCCCCCTTGTCCTGCCATTGTCTACCCTTTTAAAAAGTTGAATCCCCTCCTGTTTATATGCTCATTTGCAGTGTCACAATGCTGCCTGCCAGAGCTCTCCCTAGGCTCGTGGGAGTCACCCCAAGAGCAGTGCGTTTGTGGCAGAGAGAAGCAAAGGACAGAGAGAGGAATGGGAGGGGTCAGAGAAGCAGGAGTGGCCTCTCCGGAGGTGTGAGGGAGCACAAACCTTGTTACAATTTAGGATGAGGAGACCTGAATCCATCCATTGCTGAGTGTTGCTTGGTTTTAATTCACGCTAATTTTCCTGCTGACTTGTCGAGGACATACTCAGATATAAATGGGATGCTCAGCTGGCTCAGCCCAGTCCTTGACTTGCTCAGAGAAATGGTTGTAATGATTTTAGCTGAGGAGGCATTGCTCCTGACAAAAGCCGATTGTGAAAACATGAGGGAGGTTAAAACATGGAGCTCTGCACACAATCAGAAAAGGCAAAGCTGTTTCTTCAGGCTTCTCCAGGGACACTAAGTTTAGGTGCCTTAATATGCTTGCATCTTGATCTATGTCAACAATAATTAGATTTCAAATTAAGTGCTGAAAAGCAGCTATAGCAGAAGTTGGAGAAACAAAGCAATAATTTTCTGGTTTTAGTTGAGAGACTTCCCTGACAATGCATGTGTTCTTACCCTGGTTGAGAAGTTTGTGAGGCAGTATTTTAGTGTTATGTCTGATTATTTTCTTTCCACTGGACTTTGCATCTGTTTCAGAAGAAAAGCTTTTTTAAAGGAGTTCTGTCTGTGAGCAGTTTTTCAGAAAGGCCAAACCTCTTTCACTTTTCAAAACTCACATACTGTGTGAGTAGATTATATCCATCAAAAAATGCCCACTGGACACTTTGTGTAAAGGTGGTGGGTTTTAGTATGTACACCAAAAAAAGATACTTATATAGATATCTACTCTGCTCTGTTCAAACATATTGTGCTTCATCTACTTTTTCATGCAAATGAAGTATTGTGGAAGAAACTGGCTTTAGTGTAGATTTTGATCTAAGATGCTACATACTGGTGGATTCTATATCACATATTGAGCTAATCATAGCAGCTTGTCTACATAAAGAGAAAAAACATTAAAACTCTGTACATCTCCCAGTATGTTCCTGCACAAATGAATGGAAGAAGTGTTTATTGTAGTGCAGGGGAAATGCACATAAGGTAAAGACAATCTTTGTTGTTACCCAGGTGCTACTTCTTCCTGAACTCAAGCCTCAGAGAAAATCAAGTTCTGTGGTTATTTTTGTGTGCTCATATGTCATGTAGTTCAGGGGAAAACAATTAATGATGATATAAAAATGCTGCTAATGAAACAAATTAGCAATCATCCTTGCCTCGTTTAGCACCTTTAAAATGATTAAAATTGAAAAGACCTACTACTATCTCTTCAGTCATAAATATGTGCTGGATTTTGTGTTGCAATGTGACTGCACATTTCAGAAACAGGCAAGGAGATTTATATAAAAATAGCCTGTACAGGTTCACACAGATACTTTTATGAGCTTGAGCATGGCTCTTCTCTAGGTATCTGCGTTCCTTTCAAAGTATAGCAGCATCACATTCTTTGAAAACATTTTCCTACTCTCTTATGCCTACCTCTTAGACCCCAGTAACGTAATACCTTTGGAGGCATCTCGTTCTCTCCTAAGGTTCTGGAAGGAGCAGATCTTGAAGGGTGATTTAGGTTAGACTAGATAGCTGAAGTGCTGTCAGAAGAATTCCAAGTGAACTGACAATTAGATTTCTCTTCTGTAATACTAAGGAGATTACAAAAGATGTCATGCAATAGTTCTGCCCAGTTTTGAGTTTAGAGCAGAGCAGCCTATAAATAGACCCTCCAGCCTCCTTTTATGCTGTAAACATGGTGTTAGTCCTGGGTGTTAGTTGTTCTGCTTGGCAGAAATCAGCTTTGTGACGCCTTTTTAGTTCTTTTTTGGGAAGGATTTTGAGTGTGGTCTGTACATGGTAGGTCTGGGAAATCTGTGCTATTCCTTGTAATGCAGCAGAATATTCAGCAGTCATGGGTGGAAGCCAGACAAAGAACTGGAGATGCTTTGAAGGCTCAGCTACTTCAGCTGAAGAGGAGGAGGACAGGTGTATGTGTGTGGGTATGAAAGCACCATCCAAAGTGAAGGCAAGTGAAATTAAAAGAAGAAAATTTTATGGGCAATAAAAATGTAAATAGTTGAAAAGTTGCTTATAATTGATTTTAGTTAGTATAATATTATGAGAGACATTTTTGCTGTTACTAGAATGATGTATTGCATGAATGAAGGACCAAGTAAAATATTTGGGATGTTTTTAATGCAGTTCTTTGACCTTGTGGATTTGAAGTGAGGATTTCAAATGTATAATAATTATAAATATCCACTAACTCAGAGAGCTCTTCCTTTCTCCTATTCCCTCCTCTCCTCCTTCTTCTGCCTTGCTGATTCCTGCTTCCTTGCCCCATCCAAAAATAATTGCCACTGGATTAGGGAGTTGAAAGGTTCATAGCCAAGTGAGCATCAGGCATAGCAAAAGTAACTGGTGAGACTGCATGGCTGAAAGTAGAGGAGTCTGTGGGAGGAGGGAACAGGCTTGTCCCTTTTGCTGGGAATGAAGTGTTACGTTGACTCACTATGCCATGAAACCATCACCTAAATCCTGTCAGTGAGTTAAATGTCTGCAGTTAAATAGTATAAATTTCTCCACAGTGTCTTGAGAACTTTGAAGTTCAGGGACTCAAAGACAAAATAGATGCTCTAACTGTATAAATTACCAAAGGAAATGAGTGTGGGGCAGTGTGTCAGCTCTTCTCCTCCTGGTTATTTATGGATCAGTGTTTCATGTCACATATCTGCAGGTCTATGCTTTAAGATTTTACCAGTGAAGATTCATCAGCTAATCATGCAACCATTTATTTATATGTAAATATTATAATACATAAATGTACTATGATAACTGTAGAGCATATAACATGCAATAAATATTCACATATATAGAGAGGTATTTACAGCTGACATTCTGGCAAATACCTGGCATAATGAAAAAAAGTCCGTGCCACTGTGCCACTGGCACTATGTGTTTATTGTGCAGAGTGCTTTTTGCACTCTTTAGAGATGTGTCTGCCAGGATGGTTTACCTAGTAAAGCTGTAATGGGAAGTGGAATGGGAATAGAATTAAATCTGGCCAGGGATGTCAAGAACAAGAAGAAAAGTTTCTATAGGTATGTCAGTGATAAAAAGAAAGACGAGGGAAAATGTGACCCCTCTGCAGAATGAAACAGGAGACTGACCTGGTTACTCAGGATATGGAGAAGGCTGAGGTACCCAATGAGGTTTTGGCATCAGCCTTCACCAGCAAGGGCTCTAGTCACACTGCCCAGGTCACAGAAGACAAAGGCAGGGACTCAGAGAATGAAGAACCACTCACTGTAGGAGAAGATCAGGTTCAAGACCATCTAAGGAACCTGAAAGTGAGCAAGTCTGTGGGACCTGATGAGCTAGATCCATGGGTGCTGAGGGAACTGGTGGGAGAAGTTGCTAAGCCACTGTCCATCATATTTGAGAGGTTCTGGCAGGCTGGTGAAGTCCCCACTGACTGGAAAAGGAAAAAAAAATGCCCAGAACATTTTCAAAAAAGGAAAACATGAAGACCCAGGGAACTATAGACCCATCAGTCTCACCTCTGTGCCTGGCAAGATCACAGAGCAGATCCTCCTGGAAGTTATGCTCAGACACATGGAAAGTAAGGACGTGATTTGTAACAGCCAACAGGGCTTCAGTAGGGGCAAATCATGCTTATCAAATTTGCTGGCCTTCTGTAATGGGGTTACATCACTGGTGGATAAGTGAAGAGTGACAGACATCATCTACCTAGACTTGTGCAAAGCATTTGGCACTGTCCTGCACAATATCCTTGCCTCTAAATCAGAGAGATGGATTTGATGGATGGACTACTCAGTGGATAAGGAATTGTCTGGACAGTCATACTGAAAGAGTTCTCGTCAATGGCTCAATGTCCAAATGGAGACCTGTGATGAGTGGCGTTGCTCAGAGGGAATCGGTACTGGGGCTTGTACTGTTCAACATCTCTGTTAGAGACATGGACTGTGGGATTGAGTGCAGCCCCAGATAATTTATTGATGGCACCAAGCTGTGTGGTGCATTTGTGTCGTGGTTTTGCCCCAGCCGGGGGCCGCACCCCACACAGTCGCTTGTACTTTTAAAAGGAAGGGGAAAGGGAAGTTGGGGGAGGGGGAAAAAGGGAAGGAAGAAAGGAGGAAAAAAAAAAAACCAAAAAAAACCCCACAACCTAGAAACCAGAACCACGCAGGTTGGGATAAGGATAGTTTACTAAACAATAACAGAAAACTAGATATAACAATAACATAAGTTTAAAGCACAAAATAGATGAAACTGGTGATACACAATGCAGTTTCTCACCAAACCACACAACTCAGGCCGCACAGCTTAGAGCCGTCCCCGAACCCGACCGTCCCCAGAAACTGCACGTCCTGGCGTTGTCTCCCCCTCTTCCCCCCAGTCCCCCCTTATACTGAGCATGACGTAACTGGCATGGAATGTCCTCTTTGGCCAATTCGGGTCACCTGTCCTGGCTGCGTCCCCTCCTTTCTCATTAGTAAGGAAGTATGCAGAGCTGAGAAAGGTCCTTGATTGCCCGGCAACAATCAGAACCATCAGGGTGCTATTAGCACTGTTTTCATCCTAACACCCAAACATGGCATTCCATTCACTGCTAAAAAAAAATTTAACTCCATCATAGCTGAAACCAGGACAATTTGATATGCTGGAGGGGAGGGATGCCATTCAGAGGGACCATAACAAGCTTGAGATATGGTCCCATGTGAACTGCATTAAGTTCAACAAAGCCAAGTGCAAGGTCCTGCACATGGGTCGGCCCGATCCCAAGCACAGTTTGAGGCTGGGCAGAGAACAGATTGAGAGCAGCCCTGAGGAGAAGGACTTGGGAGTGTTGGTGGATGTACAGATCAACATGAGCCATCAATGTGCTCTTGCAGCCCAGAAACCCCACCACATCCTGGGCTGCATCAAAACCAGCATGATTAGAAGGCCAAGGGAGCTGATTCTCCCCCTCTACTCCTCTCTGGTGAGACTCCACCTGGGGTACTGCATCCAGCTCTAGGGTTTCCAGTACAATAATAATGAGTTGATGGAGCAAGTCCAGAGGAGGGTCATGAGGATGACCAGAGGGCTGGAGCACCTCTCCTGTGAAGGCAGGCTGAGAGAGTTGGGGGTTGTTTAGCCTGGTGAATAGCAGGTTGCAGGGAGTCCTTATTGCATCCTGCCAGTACCTGAAGGGGCCTACGGAAAAGCTGGAGAGGGACTGGTTACAAGGGTTTGGAGTGATAGGACAAGGGGTAATTTCCTTAAGCTGAAGGAGAGCAGATTTAGATTGGATATAAGGAAGAAATTCTTCCCTGTGAGGGCGGTGAGGCCCTGGCACAGGCTGCCCAGAGAAGCTGTGGCTGCCCCCTCCCTGGCAGTGTTCAAGGCCAGGTTGGATGGGGCTTTGGGCAACCTGGTCTGGTGGAGGGTGTCCTTGTCCATGGTAGGGGGCTGGAGCTAGATGGTCTTTGAAGTCACTTCAACCCAAACCAGTCTGTCATTCTATGATTCTAAGTACAGTCAGTTCTGTAGTAACCTTTCTGTTCTACTATCAGGGTTGTGTCTCTCACTTACATATAGAGATGCCCCCAAGTACATCCAGTTGCAGCCTAGCCCAGTAGCTCCCTCCCTCTTAAATGACCCTATGCTTGTCTGTTGGTTGTACCAGTCCCAGGTCTTAACCACGAGCTTGTGACCCAACACATCATTAGCTCAGTCTCAGATAAAAAAACTATCATGTTTTCACTGTTATCATTGGTAGAAAGCAATTGAAAAATTGCTGCAGTGGGAAAAATTTAGGAAAGAGAGACTTTGGCTTCTATTTGGACAGTTTTCTTGATAACCAGAATGGCTTCACTTTGGTTTTGGAATCTTAAATTCTATAAGAAATTAGGGAGATACATACATACATACATACACTCACTTATATATATATATAAGTATATATATATATATCAGCACAGCTTAGTTTTGACACTCATGATGTGTCAAAGCCTCGTACTGTTCTGAGTCAGAGACTCAAGCCACCAATTCAGTTTAAATCTTCCAGTCTTATTAAGCAGGAGTCTTTTGAGACGTGGTTCCTTTAAGATCTGTGCTTGGAAACAGCCCACAGAATTAAGTGCATAATAGAACACTTTTAAACTGCCAGTTTTTCTTCTTGTGCTGTTTATGTAATGAAAGCCTTACTGTCACACAGCTGAAAACAAAAGTAAACTTTATGGCCCATGAAATGTGTTTGTGGAACAATAAAGAAATCAATTACTCTCCCTAGCAAGCAGGAGCAGGGGATAAAAGATCTTGTTAAGGAATCTGGGGTAAGTGTTTGTGTGTGCATGGTGAGGAAGGTGAGGTGGGGTGTGCCCTATGGAAAGGACAGGGGGGTTCTGATTGCCTTTTTGAGGAATTGAGATCAGATAAATGGATGAGTATCCCTGGTGGCCAGATACAATCTTCCACAC
Organism: Porphyrio hochstetteri; assembly: GCA_020800305.1. Classification (NCBI taxonomy): domain Eukaryota; kingdom Metazoa; phylum Chordata; class Aves; order Gruiformes; family Rallidae; genus Porphyrio; species Porphyrio hochstetteri. Next base: position 154,883,579 of record CM036905.1, on the reverse strand, counting down.
TCTGCAGGTGGGGCTATATGAAAACTTGTGATTTAATTGTAATGTGTTTAACACCTAAAGAGTGTGTGTTTCTTGAGAAACCAATGCAGTCACTAACGTGAAAGAGGATTTGTAAAGATACTAACAGACTTTAGTGTAAAAAAAACCCTGTTCCCACTCCCAAAACAATGTCGGCCTGTAGTAGTCTTGATCTATGTCAGTTCCACCATTTTTTACCAGGAAGCACAAACTTCTAAGGAACCTGGTTTGCTATTTATTTCTGGTTTACTGTTGTCATACAGCTTTGAGCAGCTGTCTGTGTTTAAGTGATGAAATGAGCTTGTTCCATTTTAATCAATAAAGGAGCATCGATGAAAGGAAGTATTTGATGGATTCCTCCAATGTTAGCACTGCTGATCAGTGAATCTAAATTTGTTTCATTTTAGTCCTGTTTTCTTTTATGCTGTATTTAGGTTTCGTTTCTTCACTGTGTTCATTATCCTTAAATCTACAATAATTTTTAACCATTCTTAGATAAGTGCTTTTGTTGACATTTGCAAAGGGGAATTCTTACCAGTTTGAGTTGCTTACTGGATGAAGGCTTGCTTAGGCTGGTTCCAAAACCATTAGTGTTTCTCCAGCTGTGAAATCCAGCTGACCTTTTGTTTTCTTCTCTGTGTAACATCACTCCATCTTCATCACATCCCAGGCATCCTTCTCTCCTTCCACATTACTCCCGTCCCTCCCTCGCAAGTCCGAGGCAAGTGACTGAAGGAAAACACTGAAGTGAAGAGAAAGCAAATATCAGAGCAGCCCACATCAAGGGGGTGAAAGAAGTATTGACAAGATGTGGGGTTTGGCAGCACAGATACTTCCTCATCTAGGCTCCCTTTGTAGCCAATGGGGAAAAAAAGGGCAGATGCCATCAGAAGGGAATTCATCCCATTCTAGGGTAGGTATAGAAGGTATCTGGGAGCATCTGGTTCTCTGTTGACTGCAGAGGAGCATAAATAACTGCCTAAGAGAAATATTTTCATTTTAAGCAGCTGGAGTTTTGTGTGATGAAATCTGCCCCCAGGAGAATTTTCTTAACAGCTTCACCACATACAGAACACCACTCTTGGTACCAGCCAGCAGCATGGATAAGAACTACCACTTCACTTTGGATGGAGCACTGCACCATTCTCCTTTCAGAAGTCTGTATTGAGGTTTCACACCCTGTACTACTGAGCAGAGCCTAGCTGATTCCCAAATACAGGGGATGCTTTGTGAAGGCACGCTGTTCCTGTTTCTGGTATCCCCCAGTCTGTACTTACATCTTAAATACTCCAGTGATTTTGGCCTCAAAAGTCATCTGTTCGTGTGATTTGCCATAGCGTACGGGTACACACCCCTATGAAATAGGAAGCTAAAACCATACAGATACGGAAAGATGTAAATGAATGAAAAAGTACCTTGCCAAAAGACAGCTCTTGAAATAAAGCATTGGGGGTGCCAACTCTGATTCTAAAAGTGACTTTGGAAGGGAGACAAGGACTTGCAAAACTAGGAGAAGGTGGCCAGAGAGCAGTATTGCCTGGAAACTCACATTGCATCTGAACTGCCTGGGGAAATCTCTGTGCCCCTCAGTATGAAGCTGGAACAGGGGAAGAGGTTTGACCATATAGTCAGCACCCTATTTAACGGGCAGAGGGAAAAACAGAACATCTATTTAAGCAAATACCTTTAAAAGCAGCTAAAACATGGTTGGAGCAGAGCATATGTATTGTACCTGCTCAGACTAGAGAGGATCGGTCATTAGGGTGGTTGTATCAGCTCAGATTAGGGAGAAAATACAGCTGCACTGTTTGAATGAGCTGAGTGAAGCTGAGATGTGACACTGCTAGGAGGAAATCAGTAACTGTGTGGTAATGGTTACTGGGATATGAGCAAGGGTCCTCAGATGCTGTGGGAGCTTAAAAGAGCACTGATAATAAAACTAACTCTGCCCCAGGGAATTAGAAAAAAAAGGGGGGGCGGCATTTTTTAGGTTGCCTTCTCTTTCTAGTCTTCGGAAATGTGAACCAAGTACAGCTCAGTCTTTCTTCCAGTGTTGTTTTAATAATATCTGCTGGACTCCTGTAGCTGGAACTCTGCCAGACTCCCTGGGGACCTGACAGTGCCTCATCAGCAGTGACAATTTTAACTGAGTCAAGACAAGCATTTCCTCATCATTGAATGAACTATCTTGATTTTAATGTGTTCATTTACACATATATCAAATTCATTCTCTTATTGCAGTGTAACAGTGACTCCAGTTTTGAAGTCTAAACTGCTTGGTATAGGTTATTTTGTTCAGTAGGTTGGTCATTATAGTAAAGATTTGCTCATAAACCAATTTGAAATAATTTCCTTGCTATTTTAGGTCTGGTTTTATAGCTAATACTTGATTCCAAGAGAAGAATGAATATATTATTCAGGTAACCCTTGTCAATAACTGTTTCATAATGGCTGTTGATTTCATTCCTGCCATTCTTTTGTTGCTTGAAGACAAAAATACAGGAATATTCATCTTTATTTCGTATAGCATCTTTCACAGTGTCCTGGTTTCAGCTGAGAGAGAGTTAATAGTGAATAGTGAGTAATGAACTGTCTGCAAAAGCTGAGCATCAACACAGCTGGAAGAGGAAAAGAGAAAGCAGTATGCATTAAGTATGCCTACGTGTGATACAAATGAACTGTGAGCATCTAAGGCATAACAAAAGATAGTGCAAATTCTGCTGTTCACCATTCTGCCCTTCAGAATATGGGGCAAGAAAAAAAGGAGACGTTTTCTAAATGAAAATTCTACCTTTGTTTTGAAAGTGGATTTTGATCTTGTTTTTCCTTCTTGATACCTCCCATGTGGCTTCAGTATTCTTTCTCAACATTTGTTTATCTAATTAATTCTGCCTTTTTATGCATGTGAGGTTGCTTTAATTTCTCATAGGACCTCTCCCCTGCCTGTGTTACACCAACTGGCCTTTTGATGTTGCTACTTTTCTTAATTATCCCTGACAGGATACTGAAAAATGGGAAGCTTATTGCCAGGCAGTAAAACAAGAGTCAGGTGAGTAAGAAAAAAAAAGCAAAGTGGCGGGGAGAGCTGGACAGCAGGGAACAAAACTGAGAAGAGGAGAGCAAGATGCTGTTTCAGATGGTGGTGGGCAGTCACAGGGGCTCAGCTGTATGCCCTGAGGCGCTGTTAACAGCCATTAAGAAAGTCTGACTCCAAGACCTGTGTTGTTGCTGACAATATTCAATGGCCAGACTTGCTGAATCCAGCAGTGATGTACTGTGGAAAGGCTGTAGGTTTCTCACCTGGTCACTTGATCTAAACAAAAGACTTGGTCTGAATGCCTGACAATGTCATATGTGCAGTGTGTCTGTCTGCAGGCCTTCCTGGCTATATGGGAATCTAGCGTGGGCACTGGCCATGTTATTAGGTGTATTACAGTCAGAAGCAAGCTGAATGCATGGGATCCCTGCCCCACTCCTTGTCTTCATGAGCTGTACCAAAACTGGTGCTCTTAAAGCAAGAGACATTTAGTATTTACTTTGTTTCCCCTCTTCATCTGGAAGCCAGTTTAGGAAATAGTTCTTCACCCATAGGTTGGGCAGTCATAAAAGCCTTTCGTTACTGCAATTCATGTTGTTGTAACTAGTGCTATGACTGGGATTGGCACTAATGGATAACAAACGTGAGATAATCCTATCTCTTGTGGTGTGACGGCCCTCCAGCAGAGCCTCAAGAACAGCAGTGCTCTGAGTGAAGAACCAACCTGTGGAAAGAACAGGTTGGCAGGCCATAAATTGTGAAGCGCATTACTTGGTGTAGTGAGAAACCTTCTAATAGCCCTGACATAGTAGAAGCATTGCTTGAGCTTAATTTTCATCACAGCAGCAAAACTTCTGTCCCAAGGGCAGGAGAAAAATTGGCCATTGTAGGAGGGGAAGGGGCCACACAGGAGAGGACTTTCCAAATAAGAGAAGAGGAATTCACAATTAAAAGTACTTTTATACTGTCCCACCTCACAAGGCAGGCAGGATTTAGTTGATAGCAGCTTTGGAAATGCAATGCAATGAGTTTAATTGTCTTAGTTTTGTGGGCTGTTGATCTACAGCCCTGCTGTAGATGCAGATGCAGCTCCTGGCTGAGATTGCACCAGGTGTGGGGAGTCATTCTCGGGTTTGGATTTGTGACACAGGTTTTTGTGAACAACTTCTGCTCTTACATTTCCTTCCTCAGCATTCTGAAACAGTGCAGGAGCAGATTTATTTAAGCACATATTATGTTCAGAGCTTGGAGACACAAGGAAAAAAATACACCAAAAAGGCCCACAGAATTGCACTGTATTTTGGCGAATGTACTGTCAAGGGCAGCCTATAACAAACTGTCCCATGCATTTGTTTTCCAGATACATTTGCTGAAATGTGTGTGGGCATAAAAAGGGCTTTGCAAACCTGTGGCATAACATTTACACAGCCTTTTGCAAAGCCTTCCCTTTCCAGGCAAAAAGTATTGGATGGCAGTGTTTGTCAGTTTGCATTGATGAGGGGGACTGTGATTATTCCTTTGCCTGGAAAAAAATTCCCAGAGAGACCTGATCATCAGCACAACGCTTTGAGACTGTGCAATTCAGGCTGTGCAATGCAGAAATACCCATTTAGCATGAACAATGTGAGTCTAATAGATGTAATGTAACTTATATCTAATACTGAGGTAATTTTGAAAACAAAAACCATGTGGCATCTACTCAGTCAACACCAAGAGAATAAGGCACCTCCTGCAGCATCTGGTGCCAGAAGTGACTGTCACTATCTGAGCAGTTGTGCTTTTTGACTGAAGGCAGCTAAAGGCTAACTTAGAGTCATGAGGAAAACAGGTATGTGTGAGAAGGGAGGCCTGCAGCCTAGCGAGCCTCACAGAGGCATTCCGCAGGGGTGCTGAGAACAGCCAGCCAGGTTCCAGGCTGTAGCAATCAGGAGCTTATGCTGGGGAGCTGTGTGGTTCTCTGTGTGTCTGCTGGCAAACACTGGCTGCACGTCTCTGTGTGTCACCTTGCTGGGACACGGTGCCAGCAGCGTGTGATTAGGCACACAGAGTGCCTGGGAACCTGCGGTGTGGTGGTTGCGTGAGAGCGTGGCTGCAGCCAGCGTGGCCACATCAAAGTGCCCGTTGGGTCTGGTCTGTGGCCAACTCTGAACTCCAAAACCAACTCTGAACTCTAAAACCATGCCTGGGAATCATTGTGGGAGACTTAGTTGCCAAGTACCCATGTCAGGTGCATTTCTGACAGCTGAACACTGTCTGTGACCAGCTTCTGTGGCCATGGGGTGTCCCCTGGCTCTGTTGCTGTCACTAGGCTCACTTGTACAGGAGGGTGACACAGTGGAGCCAGTGGTGCTGTATGCCTGCTGAAGGACAAGGGGTAGTCGAAGATGGGTGAATCATGCAGTAAAAGGCATGTCTCTTCTGAAAGAAGGCAGCATGCAGAGTTTAGCAATCCAGCCTTTCACTAGTTTCGTATTGAGTGTTTTCATATTTCTGTGACATGACTGAGGATAACAGCTCTGCAATGAACACTGTGAGCAAAAGTCCCTCATTCTAAGTGCTGTTTTGCTCTCCCTTTTTCAGTGTAACACCTCTGGCTTTTGGTTTTGATTGTTAGGCCCACATAGTGCAGTTTTCACAATTTAATTACTGGCTTCATGGTTCCCTTGTACACAACCAAATTATTGTATTCTGTACCAGAACCAGGAGTAAACATACCCTGATGATAACAGCTGTAGAGAAGCCTGGCTGCACAGCAGTGGAAAAGCAAGAGGAAATCTGGGAGTTTTGTTTGTTTGGGTTTTTGTTTGTTGGTGGGGTATTTTTTTTTATTTATTTATTTTTTTTAGAATCAGAAAATAGTGTTCTGCCTCCCTAGGGCAGGGTAGAGGGGGAGGATAACAACCTCCCTCGACCTGCTGGCTATGCTCTTCGTAGTGCACCCCAGGATACCATGGCCTTGGCCATGAGGGCACGCTGCTGGCTCATGGAGACATTGTTGCCCACCAGGAATCCCAGGGCTTTCTCCAAAGAGCTGCTTCCCAGCAGGTCAGCCCCTAACCTGTACTGGTGCCTGGAGTTATTTGTCCCTAGGTGCAGGGTCTTCTGGTGTGTCAGCCACTCCTGCCTCCTGTTTTGTAACATCAGCAAACCTGCTGAGGGTACTTTCTGTCCCCTTGTCCAGGTCACTGATGAAGATGTTGAATAAGACTGGACCAAGACCTGACCCCTGGGGCACACCACTGGCCACAGGCCTCCAACTAGACTGATAACAACTCTCTGAGCTCTGCCATTCAGACAGTTCTCAACCCACCTCACTGTCCACTCATCCAACCCACACTTCCTAAGCTTGTTTACAAAGACACTATGAGAGGTGTTAAAAGCCTTGATGAAGTCAAGGTAGACAATATCCACTGCTCTCCCTTCAGCTAGTTCAGTTTCTTGAATAACTGTTAAAATATATTTTAATAAATAATGAATACTTTTTCTGAGAAAAACCCCACACTGCTATTAAAAATAGAGATGAGGTGATGGATCAATAGTTTCTTGAAAGTGCTGGTTTTTTTAACTATCAACAAAAATTCTCTGTTTAAATGAACTGCGCTGTTTTTCTTTCTAGACAGTATGAGGCTTGTGAACTCAAATCCAGCAATCACCTGCTACTCAGGAAAATTAGCTTTTGAATTTCCAACAGCTCTTCATTTGACTGTCTTGGCTGCAATTTTGTAGCATAATTAATTTTGTATTTTGTTTATGTGTTTCTCACACTCTCAATGAGCAATAGGATGTTTGAGAGAGGATATAAATCCATAGCTTTATGATAAGGATTTCTTTATGTTGTTCTTGCATATAAAAGTCAATTTAACCCCTAAGAACCCGAGTGTCATACTCTGCCCCTTCAGCATTGTAATAGGTATTACTTCAGTCAAGAAATGGTCCACTTTGTTTCAAAGCAACCCCCCACTGAGGCAGTTGCTAGTAGGTATGGGTAAGAACAGCAAACTCTGGCTGACAAGCTTTGACTTGCACCCAACTCCTTGAATGGGTACATGCTCACCAATGTGACTGAGGAGTGCAAAGCCAGCTCCATAGCTCCTGTCTGTCCTACAATACTGTGCACCTTTACATGTGGTCTCTTATAGCTATGTGCTGAACTGAAAGGCCAGCATACACATTAGGTGATTTAAGCTGTCTCCATGAGTGGAAAATGTTGGTTTGGGGATGGTAGATCATCAATAAGTTGCTCATGTGTGAAATGAAAAGCCACCTTGAGGTCAGCTCCCAGTAAATTCCTCCTGAGCTCAGGCAATTTGGAAACACCTAGCTAAGCCCACTAATTATTTGATTGACTGCTATGACTTGAAAAACAAGAGAGGTATCAGACAATAATGACTCAATCTGAACTTTCAAACACTGCTGCTTTTTCCAATAAAGAAGAGATTGGGGTCTGCAGCAAATGCAGCTGGCCCAGGGCAGCACAGCCCACTGGTTTGCAGTGATACTTGCTCTCTGTAAGAAGCCACAGCCTTCTTGATTTGGTGAGTGGCACACCAAGATCTTCAGACAGCCGGATTCGCAGGGCATGACCCACTCTACTGGGAGCTGAGGGACAGCAGAGGTTGAAGGGCGATGCAGCCAACAGAGCTTCCATAAGGCTTCCCTCCTTACAGCAGGATGGAGTTGGCTGCAGGGGGGGGTGCAGAAGGATCCCCTGTGCCATCAGCCTCAGCCACTTCTGCGTGCTCCTTTCCTCCCCATGCTGAGGATTTGGACTACACAGCAATCCCCGTGGCAGTTCCTGCAAACTATTGATTACATGATCTAAAAGCCATGACCTAGTGAGAGAGAAAAAGCGTGGATCAGAAAGCACTTGAAAGCTGTGATTATTCTGCTTTTAAGTAGCACTTTTTGCTGATTCCCCTGAGAGCTCTTCTTTCCAAATGTTTGACATTGCTTTGATCTGAGAGTCCAATGCTGTGGGCTTACAAGGCTGTAATTTCTTAGCTGCCCAGTATGTGTTTTGTGGAGGAAGTCACCAATGCTGGTTTCCCTGCTGACACTACTGACATTGTACTGTTCTTAGCCTAATGTAAGCTAAAAACTCCATTTTTCCAGTGGGTTTGTGATGCCTTACAAATTTTACACATGTGAAAACAGTATTTAGGTAACAGAGATGTGATTTTTCTGTAGGCAGAAAGGATATATGAACTGCATGGATGTAATTTTGGTAATCTATTCCTGAGCATTTCTGAAATACGTGTTGTGAAGGAGCAATTAATGACTGACAAATAACAAAGATGTTCCAAACTCTAAACCAAAAACGTGGTCCATGTGCTTAGTCAGTTAAGGACTCTGTTCTGTCACTTCTCAAGGGATTTTTTTAATCTGTTGCAGTTGTTAACTATCATTTAATACTGTTGTAAATTAAAATTAAGCTATCATACAGGATGCTTCTGAGGGTTTCTCTCGTGACTTTGCTTCAGAAATGCCAGAGATGGGAGAGATGTACATTAAATGATACTAAAAACATAGCTAGAGGGTACATGTTAGGTTCACCTCCTATCCTGCAGGTACTCACTTATCCAAACTCAAGGTGCAGAGTCCTCAAAGTCCCCTCTAATCTGAGTGAGGAAGGAGTCAAAGCATCTCTCTCTCATCTGATGGTGTTTGGGCTAATGAACTTGAAGGGAGCACCTTACATGGGGTTTCTCTTCCAGGAGTCATTCCATCTCACCTCACTCATGGCGCTGCATCCTCCAGCATGCCCTCAAAACCAGCCATCTCAAGAGTGTGTACCAGCAGCACACTGCCTGGTCTCTGATGGAGATGCATACCAGTGCTCAGCCTTTCCGAGTCCTGTTGTTCTCTTAGGAGAGAACTGGGCAGTGTACTTGTGGTTGTGCTAGCCCTGTGCTTGCTGCTAGAGGGGCAGCTGTAGTCATCCTCAGAGATAAAGTGAGCAGGGCTGACAGGGGGCTCAGCATGCCCCACCTGTTCCCCTGAACCCTCCATACCACCACTGTTTGTGCTCCAGCAGTGCTCCAGCATTATGCAGTCCTGTTGATAAGTAAATAATAATGCTTAATGAACGAAGCAGCTTGGGAGGTAAAATGAGGGCTGAAGCTATGGCTGGTAAACTGTCAAAGGCAGTGTGCTGTCTGTGCTGCAGCTGGGACATGCACTGAGCTCTGCTGTGTTCATGATGAGACTGAAGAGCAGGCTGGGAACCCCAAAAAGGGCAGGGGCCAGGGAGGCATGCCCCAGCCCTTCCAGAGGCACCAGTCCTATAAGTCTCTGATTTTGCTGTGGCATAAGGTATCACAAGCTATTTGGGGTGATAGAAGTTTTCCAGGAGTTCACGGTCTAGTTAGAAACTTGCTACCAGTTACTTGGTCTGTATGTGGGAGCTACTACCCCTGTAGTAAAGTTCTAGAGATTGATGTGAGCCAACAAGAATGCAGCTTTTTGCCATACTTCCTATGGACACCGCGGCTGTTTTATTGAGTAAGTTGACTTAGAAGAAATCACCATTGAGTTTAATAAGTCTTACAGCTGACCTCATTTTCTCTAGATTTAAGCTTTTCTGGTATACCTGATGGTGTATCAACTCATCATCAAGAATTTTTTTTTTAACTGTGTGACTGGCATCTTGCCACACTGATCTAAAGTGAATTTCAGCAGGGGGGAACATTGTTTAAGAATACTATAAAAAAATCATGTAATTGTTTTACTTAAAGATTTACACTGAAAACATTACTTAATCTGCTTTTTTTCTCTTCTCAGTTAGTAGCCTCCATTGTGTTTATCAGCTTTGGCGTGGTAGCAGCGTTCTGTTGTGCAATAGTTGATGGAGTGTTTGCAGCACGGCACATAGTAAGTACTGTGATTTTTCTGTCATCTTTCATTTTTGATTACTTATGTCGTTTCTAGCAGGAAAGCATTTCCTTTGGGTTTATATCTAGCAGCATATTAGTCCTTTTGATGTTTCTCCTTGCTGGAAAAATGTCTTTTGGCCAAAAATCAAAAGGAAAGCCCATTGTGCCAATACCAAGAGATGGTGCCAGTTGCTTATTCATCTCTCAGGGAGTTCCAAATACAGAGGTGATGTAAAATGATGTAATGGCAGGCGTGATAAAATGCATACGTGCTTAGGAAAGGGAAGACACTTCAGCCACTACCAGTATCCATTTCTCCCCCCAAACCTATTGCCACCTCTGCTTCAAAAGGTCATTCACAGACATTCCCAGTGCTGCAGTTGCAGTAGTGTTACTAGTAGTTCATTACTGCCTAGGACAGCCTAGGGGTCTTTTCTCATGACCTTCTTGTGCAAGAACTAGACAAACTTAGAACAAAGGTGATTGTTTTTGTTTGTTTTGTTTTTTATTTTGGCTCATGGAGTTTAAAATATTAGACAAAAGGGATCAATAGAAGACAGACTGGGTCATGGGGTCATTTGAATATGCCAATATATATGTTAGATACGTGTTGTTTGCTGCTCTATCTGTTGTGATAGAATACCTACAAATCAGTCTAAACCCAGCCTTTTAACTGAGTTTTCATTTCCAGTAGCATCAGGAAATAATTAGTTACATGTTTGAAAAGACACTAGAACTCAGATGTAGTGTGCTACATAATACAGCAAGTTTGATGGTGTATGACCCCCTCGCTGCTCTGAAATGTCGTGGGCCTGTTCATCTTTCTGCTTCTGTTCTTTGAGGGGCAGTGTACCACCACTGGCTTCAGTAGAACTCTATTGAACTTTCTGTTAGCAAATGCATCAGAATAATTAGGCACCTGGAACATAAAGCTGTAAACTGGTTTCTACTAATATTGAGGAGGACTTTAAACCAAATGTGTGCCTCAGAACCTCACCTGCATTGCACAAGGAAGGAGACATTTGTTGGTATAAACAACTGAGTTGTGCAATGTGAGCATGAATGAACACTCTGAACTGGGCTATGTGGTTGGCCCTGCATGATGCTGAAGCGGCCTGTGTTTACCTGGGTTCACCCTGCTGTTGCTCTGGATGTCACCTGGTTATCACTTTTTCTCTGATTAGGGAGACTTGCCACAGGATCTGCTTAAAAGAGGAGGGGAGCAGATTCCTATTTAGGTTTCCTGCTCCAGAAAGCATCTGACAATCTTGGGTGCAGCTCTGTATCTGGTCAGGTCAGTGACTGGGTATGGCTGCATCATCTGTGCATTGCTGGAGACTGGAAAGGGCTGGTCACCATCTAGCTATCCCTCAGAGTGCTGGAGATGTACAACCCTATGACATCAACCTGCTTCCATCGCAGCATCCCATGCTTTATGGAGATCTGTTTCCAGCTGTTTACATTTGGGACAGATTTCATTTATCATACCTGTCCCTTCTGGTCTCCTTTACATATTAGGGAACAAAGAAATATGGTACCACTTGTTGGAAAACTATTTTTCCTGTCCTTATTTTGTCAAATAGGGAGTTTAATGGGATCAGGTGAAATGGAGGTGTACATAGGTCAGCTTATTTCTCTAATGCACCTGGGGAAATCTGTAGGGGTGGTAGAGTAATTATGCTCTCAGTTCGATTTACAGGAAGGTTCGGGCCTTACCAAATGAAGCCAGGTCACGCAGACTACGGTGTCATTGACCCTGTGTTAGGTCACCTTTCTGTCACAGCTAATTTCCTTCAGGGAGAGCAGTAACACCGCGTTCAGTCCATGTCCCACACGTCAGTACCAACCACTCTTAGACCTGGGTTGTGTTTGGGGATAACTGCTGGAGAATGAGGCTGAGCTGTCCTCCACCCAGGGAAAGGACAGGCTCCTGGCAGGTCAGAGCAGGTGCACAGCTCTGCACCAAGGCCATCAAGTTTTCATAAGGAGGAGTTAGGCAGCCTTCACTTTTCTGCCCCCCATATCAGGGTGCTGATGCTCCATCCCTTTTCTCCAGGAGGGAGAAGTACTAGCTGAAGCCAAGCAGGCTTCAGACCGACAACAAATACTAATGTCCTTCACATCAATTTGGATTACAACATGTCTCCTGTTTTTATTTTTAACTTCATTTGAGTTGTGAGGGATGTGAAGAGGACAAATCACATTATTACAGATTTTTCTTAGTGTGTGCCTGCTGCAGAATGGAGATGATTACTGTTGCACATTTTCTCATGCTCTTGTAAAACTGTGGATAGAATGATAAAACACTTTCTGTGGTTTATTTTCTTCTCAAGAAGGCATAAAATTGGTGAAAATTATTCCAGGAAAGTGATGTCTTTCAGAAAAGAGATATTTAAATTATTTAAGACTCATTTTAAAACACTTTGCTTAATAGAAAGCTCTGGAGCACGGCACTTATAAAATTAAGAACACTGAAGAAAAAGCAGCTTGATTTACAATAGCAGTACCTTATTTAAAAAATAATGCAGATGTAATTTACTGTATAAAGTTAATTTTGCCACTGGTCCTTTCAGCTGTACTTTTCACCTTCAAAATAAAAGAGAGGAAAAAAAAAAGAACCCAGAATCAAATTAAACAAAACCAAAGCTGGAGTTAATGTGCAGCACTGTTATTTCAGAAAAATAGGGTGATCATGGGAATCCATTATCTGCATTTGTGTTTGCTTGAGATGTTTTGTTATTTAGCAGACGAGAACAACCCAGTTGTGCAGCAGCTAATGGAGATCATTCAACAGCCTCTTACCATCACCCAGGGAGAACCCCCTGTCCTGCCTCACATGCACATTCTCTGCAGTACCTCCTACCCCCCTGTCCATGGCTCCAAGCCTTGACCATTGCCACGTGATCCTTAACTTTGCAGTTATCCCCCAGGCAGAACCTAAAATAGCCACGAACAAGAAATCCAGTTATGAGGTGAGAAAATTGCCAGCAAGAACTTCCTGAGGAGGTCAGGAAGATGACAAGTAGCAAAAGCATGGGCAGATATTTTAAGCTGTGGAGACAAATGCTTTATATTATCCTTTTACATACTTGGCTGGGAATCACAGAACATCAGTACTGACACATGGTCAGTTGCGTCTTCCTGAAGTATGGGATAAAAAGACACTTGGACATGCCTGAAAGCTCTAGGAGAAACCAAGGGCTCAGTCAGGGCAAGTCCTCTCTGCTTGACTGAAAGAACTGATTTTTGATCTTATTGAGAGGAATTCATAGACCATACCCAGACAGATTTATTAGAGGAGATCCATTAAAAAGACAAAGCAGAGCTGGAAAGCTTGGGATAATACCACTGAGAACACCAGAAGATACAGCAGTGAAATTGCAACTCGGGACTCTTGCTGTTATCCTTTCTTTATTGCACCTCTTTGGCTTTGACTTCTCTACAACAAGTTTTCACATAGTTCAATACGACAATAAATATACTCCTAAGCCTTCCTTTCTTCTCACTGAACAAGCCTACTTCCTTCAGCCCATCCTAGTACATCCTGTCCTTCAGTCTTCTGATCATTTAGCAGGCCTCCACTGGTCATGAGGTTATTTGCCATGCTTTATCTTATACTCGTGAGGGATTAAAATTGGACACCATACTGAGCTGTGGCCTCAGGAGTGTTCAGCAAAAAGAAATAACCACTTCTTCTATCTTCCTGGTGATGGTTTGCTAATGCAGCCCAGTATGCAGTTGGCCATCGCTTTTGCAAAAGAACCCTGCTAACATAGGTTCAACTTCTCCACAGGCAAGTTTTCTTTTTCTTTGCAAAGCTGCTGTTGCTATCTAGTCAGCTTGAACTGTTGCTTGGGGTTATTCCAGCTCAGATGCAGGATTTTATGTTGATGCTGTACAAAAACTAGCAGAAGACAGTAAAAGAATTTAGATTCAGGTTGAACTATTTTTAAAGATGCACTAGATTTCTAAATTTATGTCAACATCAGAAAAGAATAAAAAGGCTTGGATGCTCTACTAAGTACCGTTTCATTACCGTTTTTGGCTTTCATTTAAGCATAACTGGGCTAAATTTTCTGTGTTTATAGGGCCTAAGACTTTGATAATCACCCTTCTATACCTTATCATTAATTATTGATACATCCTTTTTGGTGAAGTTCTGGTTTAATGTAGTTTATGGTCAGGCATGAACTTGCTTTGAAAGGAACTGATTTTTAAGAGTCTGCTTTTATGTGGTGCAGTGAAGGGACAGCATAAATCTATGGATCAGAGTTTCTATACGTATGCACTGTCCTGTCCCCTTGTGCCCAGAGCTGGATTCCTCTGCCTCATAGAGCTGTAAGGTCCAGTGAAAAGCTCAGCCAAGGCCTGTGTAATTTAAGTCCCTTAGAAGTGTTTCCAAGATGTTTCTCTGAAATAGCAAGGGCCTCCTAAAAGCAGCCTCCATATTTTTTATCTGGGGGGGGTTGAATGGACACGTCTTTGAATGCATGCTTGGATGGTGCAATGGATGGTGACCCTTCAGGAGATTATACAACTGCTTACAACTTCTGATTCGGAATGGTGAAGTGACAAATTGACAGAATCATTAGATGTATTTCAGGTTAGCTTTTACAGGTAACCAACAACAGGGCCTACTTCATTATTTTATTCCTAGCAATTTGAGAAAACACTATGATAAGGTACTGTATTAAGAACTGAAACCTGAAATGGGCTATGCTAAGTGAAACCACCTTATAAGAGCCTAAGGAGAGGAGTATCTTGCTCTATTGTTCTGCAATTTCAGACTTCTGTTTTCATACAGATATACCCTAATCCATTAAAGAATTTTCTTTGGTCTTCACAGATAGGGAACTGAGAAAGTGGTGGAATGTGAAATGTTGGGAAAACTGGTTCAGAAAAAAATAGTCAATCCATTTATCCATAAGGTTGTCCTGTCCAAGATCAGTGGGGGTTTCCTCATCTTCACAAACACAAACGGTTGCTTTGTTTATGGAGATCTGGGGACTCTTCTTAAAGAAATCTCACTGCAGACTGCCTTGGATCATAGCAGTGAAATGATGGAGGAATAAGAGACCATCTGTAGGTTTTTTGTGATGTAGGATAATTCTGTTAGCAGTTATTCTGAAGGAGACAAGATCTCAACTGTGGCACATCTGGGATAAAAATGTGCCATAGTGGGTTTGAAATTGTCTATTGTATATACACACAAGAAGTGATCTTGTCTAGCAGAAGCATTTTAATGGAAAGGAAAGGCTTCTTGGTGCCTTAGGCAATGACATCGCTCACTTCAAGCAAAGGTTGAAATTCCCATCCTGCCTAAAAGCAGAGACAGCATGTTAGATTCTGATTTACAGTAGCAGATTCTCACAAGCTGTTCTGAACACTTGAGATGTGCAAGAATTGGAACAGAAAAAGAGACAGGCTCCAGCCCTGGGCTCCCATTTTGCACTCTTCCTGATTTTATGTGCCAGCTTACATTGATGGCTGAAGTTATCAGAACTCATGTCGGTGTTAGAGGGATATGCGTAGGAGGAAAAGGAAGGTGCTGTGGAAAGGCAGAGTTGCTTGTCCGTCATGAGATGTAAAATACACATCAAATGAGGCAGTATGAAATTGTCTCTTGAATTCATCTCCTATTCTACAAAACCACTTCGGTGTCACATTGATTAAATTTCATTTTCAGCTAATCCAGTTTCTTCCTTTTGATAGAGGTAGCTTAAGGAATTCATTAAAATAGAGCTTATCATCAGGCTCTAAGCCCTGAAATGAACCTGTACCTGAACTGGAGAACACTAGAACAGTTATCCCTAGCATGGGATCTTCATCCACATGGTTTAAGTGCAACTTGTGGGCTGCTGATGGTTATCAGCTGGGTAATTACCAATAGATTTCTGAGTTTAGAAACTAAATATAAGGTATTTGTCTTCTCTTTATGTATGTTAACTCAAAATGTTTTTACTCTGCCCTGGTCAGGCCCCACCTGGAGTATTGTGTCCAGTTCTGGGCTCCCTGGTATAAAAAGGACAGGAATCTCCTGGAGATTGTACACTGGAGGGCTATGAAGATGATTAAGGGCCTGGAGCATCTCCCCTATGAGGAAAGGCTGAGTGAGCTGGGGCTGTTCAGTCTGGGGAAAAGAAGACTGAGGGGGGACCTAATTAATGTTTATAAATATCTGAAGTTTGGGATGCAGGGAGAAATGGCCAGCCTCTTTTCAGTGGTTTGTGGGGACAGGACAAGGGGCAATGGCCTCAAGTTGGAGCACAGGACATTCCGCACCAATATATGGAAGAACTTTTACACAGTGAGGGTGACAGAGCCCTGGCACAGGCTGCCCAGGGGGGTTGTGGAGTCTCCTTCTCTGGAGATATTCAAGATCCATCTGGATGCCTCCCTGTGTGACCTGTCCTAGGGAACCTGCTTTGGCAGGGGGGTTGGACCCGATGATCTCTGGAGGTCGCTTCCAACCATCTATGATTCTGTGGTTCTGTGATTTAATGAGTGGCTTTATGTAAACTCACCTTCTGGGAAGCAGAGAGATGTGGCAACGGGAAAGTGAAGTCTTTCATCTGAGGGATGCTGATGCAAATAGAGCTTTGGTTGGTAGAGCTCTGCTGTACTCATTAATACCAAGATGTCAGCTCCCATCCAGTGAACAAATAACTACATTATAAAACTTCAGTCCCAGCCAACCCTGATAAAACAATGTGAGGGTTTTAGTTCCTTCAGCTTGTCTTAAGGATTGAGATCAGGGCAGTTTTGTGTTCTGCCTTTCTGTGCTATAAAAACCAGATCAGGGAGGTTTGTCACAGAAAGCATGTGTAAAATACTCTCAGTTCTATACTAATTTATGCATTTAGACTGAGAAGCTGCAAAATCACCATGGCTGCTTGGTTCTCTACCTTCCTTCCCAAGGAGAGAAGCTCCTGAAGAGAACAGGGAAGCTGCATTAGCACTGAGGTTTATCAGCCTCAGCACGCATCATGGCTTTTGGTGTTTTATGGGTTACAGAGTACAGGTCAGCTGTCCACAGTAACAAAAATACTGTGACACCCTCCTAACTGGTTTCATGTTTTTATCTCACCTCTTGTGCTAAGCTCAGGAGCCCACCTAGAGCAGGCTGAAGGGAAGACACCCTGTGTCCCACTGCTGGGCTCGGCCCGGGAGGGATTGCCCCATCCAGTTTATCTCAGGCAGGCAGACAGACAAGTGTGGGTGCCACCCCATGGGAAGGTGTTGCTGGGAGCTGGAGGGGAGGCAAGACCAGGTTTTGGGGCTGCAGCATTCACTTAGCTCAGCTTAAAGCCAGAGTCGAGCCAAATTAGAAGTGGTGAATCCAGTGATGACTGAAACAGTCAAGCATGAAACCTCATTTAGTCAGAGAAATACAGTCTGAAATGCCATGAAGGTTTGATGGTTTCCAGTGAAAGCTCAGGACCCCAGGCAGGGACACCCACCCAGCAGTGAGCTGCAGGTTCCCCGCTGCTTCCCCAGGCCTTGGGAAGGAGAGGCAGGTGGTGGATGTGTACACTCAAGAATTTGATGACACAATTGTGTTGCACATACAATGGCCAAGAATATCCATCCTCTTCCCATCTTTGAATCTTCCTGTGCAGATTACAGACACTCAGTCAAGAGCTGCAGCAGGGGCAGGCCAGCAGCTTCACTAACAACCATTGCATTTTACTACGTAAGCCCATGGCATGTAACATGGATCACTGTCACGCTCCAAAGCCTTGCACATTTCAAGCCAGATCTCCTAAAAACCCATTTGAAAATGTTCTGAGCAAGTCTGTTTGGCCTTTCCTTTGAAGAAAAAAAACCCCAAATAGTTGTATTCCTTGTCTAATGAAGTTGTTACCTTGATGACTGGTAGTAGAAAATGCAAGTCAAAGAATAAGTATTTTCTTACTGCAATTAAGTTAGCTGGCTTCTCTGGAGAAGAACACTAAATGCATTTTACTTTCTCCATGCTACTGCATGAGACAAAATTACATCTAATTACATATAATTCCATTTCCATCCTGTATGACTCATTAATATAATAGCATGGCATAGGATATACCATAAAGGATTTTGTTGGTTTTTTTTTAGCAGAGCGACCACTGACACTTGTAACTAAACACTAGCACTAGTTCAATAGTGATTTTTATATTGATGGTCCACCAAGGTGAAATTTTCTTATTATTGATGAACTTCTTAAGTACAAAGTGTCTAAGTTTGCAAGCAGTGCGTTTTGAAGCCAATGGTCAACTATCCCACTGTATTCATACTGGTCTTAGACCTTGCATCTCTAACTGAGATGGGTAGCACAGATTGCATTGCTACAGTACCAAATAATTGTAAGGGAGGATTCATTCTTTTTTATGGACTTAATTTGAGGGTTGGAGCAAAGGAGGACGCTTAAGCCAGTCTGCTAAGATTTCTCTTTTGCACTGCAAGATGACCACATTCACATAACAGTTATGTTCATGCATCCAAATGTTATTGAGTATGCTTTAAATCAAAGGACAGATACTCTTCTTTGAACATCACAATCCAGATGGTAGAAGAGCTCCTCATGCTGGATATGCCTCTAGCCTAACTGAGAGCTCACAGATGAGTTACAGGTATCTACACAAGTCAGGTGGTTCCAGCCAGATCAGAGCCTGGAAGCTCTGTGTTGCTATCTGCTCTGGCACACACTCTGTCAAAAACACCCCCATTCAGGTGAAGATCATCCCCATAGTAACCACAGTTACATTGGTGCTGTTGTAGATTATTGTGTTTTTGCCAGAAGAACCTTCCTGGGCCAAAGGAGGGGGTTTTGGATGCCCTTTTGCCATGATAGTATTTTCAGCTGATGCATGAGAAGCAGAATAGAGAAAAATGACATCTTAGCTCTAGGGGGGTGTCACCATGTTTTGGAAAGCAGCAAGTCTAAGGAGGGATAAATCATCAGTGTGGTAAAAAATGTGAATGTAAAGTGATGTCCCATGGAGATACTGGAGCTAATTGAGCTAATGTAACCTATGAGTTAGTGGCCAGTAGTGTCTAGTAGCAAGGTGAAGGTGAGTTATCTATAATGACCAGCATTTGGGACGGTATTAGTGGCCTCTGCTGCTATGGAGTAAACTCAAACATCAGATCTCTTTTTAATGGTTAGGTTCCACTTGAACTGAGTTTCAGACCACCCACACAAGCTCTCTTGAAAACCTGAACTAGAGAGATAGTACTAAGGTGTTATGTGAGCAGTATTGATGGGCCCATGTGGACTCAGGACTGAAGACTGGTCTCAGGCTTTTATTTGGCAATATAGGTATATCTAGGTTACTGACTCCAGCTCTGGTGTTTGTGCTTTACAAAGGACATTATCAACTTGGAAGGACCTCAGAGAAGAAAAATCTGACATTTGGAGTGGCACCTTTTAGGAACAGTACTCAGAAGTTTGATTTCTTTTGTTTATCAAAGAAAAGGTGGAGAGGTGAATTGATCTTGGCCTCTCTAAGGTATCTACATAATTAAAGGTTATCTTATAACAAAAGGCTTTTAGCTTCTAGCACAAAAGCACAAGAAAGTGCAGTGGGTTGAAGTCAATGCTAAATGAACTCAAACCATCAAGCAGATACAGTTTGGACAGTAATGAGTTACAGAAACAGCTTTATCAAGGGTATGGATGGTTCTCCGGTGCTGAAATAGTTAAATCCCAACCTTCTTTTTATAAAATCTTATGAAGCTTATCCAAAAATTGACATAGATCACAGAATCACAGACTGGTTTGGATTGGAAGAGATCTTGAAATTCATCTTGTTCCACCCCCCTGCCATGGGCAGGGACACCCTCCACTAGCCCAGGCTGCCCAAAGCCCCATCCAACCTGGCCTTGAACACTGCCAGGGAGGGGGCAGCCACAGCTTCTCTGGGCAGCCTGTGCCAGGGCCTCACAGTCCACATAATGAAGATTTTTTTCCTCATGTCTAATCTAAATCTCCAGCTGTGGTCTCACCAGAGTGGAATAGAGGAGGGGAAATCACCTCCCTTGACCTGTTGATCATGCTGATTTTGATGTAGCACAGGATTTGGTGGGCTTTATGGGCTGCAAGCATGCATTGATGGCTCATGTTGATCTGTACATCCACCAACACTCCCAAGTCCTTCTCTTCAGGGCAGCTCTCAATCCATTCTCCACCCAGACTCTAGTTGTGCTTGGGATTGTACCAACCCATGTGCAGGACCTTGCATTGGCCTTGTTGAACTTCCTGCAGTTAGCACAGGCCCATCTCTCATGCCTGTCAAGGTCCTCTAGATGGTATCCCTTCCCTCCAGCGTGTCAACCTCAGCACACACCTTGGTGTTGCTACAACTTTTCCAATATGATTAATAGTGGGTTAGCAACTTCACCCATCTGTTTCCTCAGTACCCGTGGATGTAGCTCATCAGGTCCCATGGACCTGTGCACTTTAAGGTTCTTTAGATGGTCTTGAACCTGATCTTTTCATGCAGTGGGTAGTTCTTCATTCTCTGAGTCCCTGCCTTTGCCTTCTGTGATCTGGGCAGTGTGACTAGAGCCCTTGCTGGTGAAGACTGAGGTAAAAAAGTCATTGAGTACCTTAGCCTTCTCCATATCCTGAGTAACCAGGTCAAGTCTCCTGTTTCATTCTGCAGGGGGCTCACATTTTCCCTTGTTGGCCTCTCTGTCACTTTGAGGAGGAAGTTGTCATCAGTGCATTGCAGGAACTTTCTGGATTTCTTGTGTCCAGCTGGTACCGGGGTTGTTGAAGTCCCCCATGAGGATCAGGGGCTGTGAACATGAGGTTGCTCCTCTCTGTCTGTAGAGGGCCTCACCTGCCCCATCTCCATGGTTGGATGGCCTGTAGCAGACCCTGACTGTAGTGTCCCCTCTCCCTGCCCTCCCTTTAATTCTGACCCATAAACTCTTGGTGGGTTTCTCATACATCCCCAGGTGGAGCTCCATGAACTCCATCTGGTTATTGACGTAGAGAGCGACAGCCCAGGCTGGCCTCCCCTGCCTGGCCTTCTTACAGAGCCTGTATCCTTCCATCCAACACTCCAGTCACAGGAGCCATCCCACCACGTCTCCATGATGCCAGTAAGTTTATATCCCTGCAGGTGTGTGCACGTCTCTAACTGCTCTTGCTTGTTCCCCATGCAAGGTGTGTTTGCATAGAGGCATTTCAGTCACCCCATGACGGTGACTGGCTGGAGTGGTTGGAATTCCTTTGATGTGATTTACCAGTGTTTCCCTGTTGGGTCCTATTACCTCAGGAGCCCTGGGCTTATCTCCACTGGGCTTCCAAGTATGCTGTGGTGTGTTGCTGAGGGCCCTTGCTGGCACCCTGTCGCTCCCACAGCTTGTCACAGGCAAGCCTGGTATATCCCTCTCCCCCTTGATACTTAGTTTAAAGCTCTGTTCATGAACCCGCTAGCTCCTGGGCAAAGATGTTTTTTCCCCTTGAGGTAGGTGAGTCCTGTGAGTTGCCACATCCATTCTGTTAAGTGCAGAGATGTCTTGGGGTGAAGTTATTTAGCCAGTGTTATTCAGAAGGTCATTCTAGAGTAGGGTCTTCAAAGAAGGGTTCTGTGAACTATTTTTCTAGTCAGGTGGAAACTCAATTGCTTCTCATCAGCAGGTCTCTCTGTGTGGTGCCAGGACCTGTTCCCTGCTGGAAAACATTTAGGGGTTCTCAGATTAAAACCAGTTGAAAATGATTTATCAAGATTTCTAATCCAGGTTTGCCAGTCTTCAAATCTGCAAAGGAAATACAATCTTTAACATATACATAACCGAAATAATCTCTCTACTAAAAAACACTATTCCTCAGATATTGAATAACACAGAAGACATTCTAATGATGCATCCAAGGGCTTGTCAACAAAACTGTAATTTCATTAATGTTTTCTGGGCTAGAAATGCAGAGACAGAGGAGGGCTTTAGGGTATTTGTTCAAACAAATCCACAGTCTGATATTTCCTGTGTTTCCAAACAGGTAATAGTTATGCATCCAGCCTGAATATGGTTTGGTTTTCAGATTGATTTTTCCAGTAAGAAAAATAATAGCAACATTTTTTTTGCAGAACCTCTTAAGATCCCCCCCTGCAGTTTGCAGAGTCTCCCACATTGACAGGGACAAAGCCACAAAGCCCCCTGGTTATACAGTTCTTTATTTCTGTTTTTTCCCCCACTGAAATTCCTTTCAGGTTTAGCCAAAGTGCAAATTCTTTAAAATCCCTTCTTTTTCCTTTCCTGCTGTGACTTGTTTTCCTGAGGTGAAAGTGACAGTATTGTGCCAACCAACCAGAGCTGTGTTAGGCAGCACACACTCCATTTGGATGCCAAAGAGCAATTTGCTCCTTGATTGGAAGGAAGAAGAGAGATTCCCATTTCCTTTCTCTCTACATCTACTGCATGGTCTCCTTGTGCTGTTCTGCCCAGGGCAGGGGCAGAGATTGGGCTGTCTCAGACCCTCCCAACTCTTCATCTGTACCACTGAGTAGGACAAAAGGCTTCAGTGCTGGCAAAACCAAGGGTCAGTCCAGCTTGTTCTTGCCCCATGATACAAACAGTGGTCCATTGGCTTCCCTCAGTGAGATGTAACAGCTCACATTGAGATCCCTTGTTAGTGTCATTTTGGCTCTTCAGGCTGCAGCTTTGAGGTAAAAATTCCTCAAAGATGCTGTAAGGGACATCTTGCTACTAAGGAGGGAGGAAGACTACTTTTGTATTTTAAATTAGGAGTTTGTACTCTGAGAAGATGTTAAAAGGGAATGACCCACGCATTTGGGTATCCAAAAGGTAATGGGTATATGCCACTGTCATTTAATTACATGATGTCATCTCACAGAGAGCACAAAATCAATGCACAGCAGGGCACAATTTTTAGTGCATTGAGGTAATAGCAAATCTGGCACTTCCAATGCCTTTGGCTCTGAAAATTAAATCACTTTCTTTTAGCTTTGCTTTCAGTGTAATTAGGTGTGAACTCCACTGAGCGTATTGTAAATCAACTGCAGAGATATGGAGGAAAATTATACACATTTTACTGACACTAATAATCATATTAGTGTGAGAAATAATGAGAGGTGAAAAAATGATCAGGATTTGATCCATGTTTAAAATGACATCGGTGTTCTAGTTTTCATGTATTATCTTCCACATCTGTACACAGATCGTTGTCTATAATCTGCATCAGTTTCCATATATTACAGTCTTCTACGTATGTGTGGCTCCTATACATGCAAGAATCAGGGGAGGCAGGGATTTATTTAATGATGTAAAATAACAGCTTGTATCAAGGGAGATTTACTGTCAACTTCCATCTTTAACCTGGCTTTACAGAGCACTGACCATGATGGAATTTAGGACAAGCATACAAAGCAAGTTAATTGCACTTTGAGCCTAAGAAAGGTGGGTGACTGTGGCAAAGGGCTTGCAGTTTGCTCTCAAAAGCATAATCTTCTTCCCTCTGATGTGCTGCCAGCAGAAGATAATTTCCTTCATTGTTTCCTATTCTCAGAAACGTTTCTAGACTATCAACAGATGTTTCTATTCTATAAAAAAATTCAAAGCTGCTACAGAGATAGATAGAGGGGAGAGGGAGTAACCACCTGCAGCCTTCAGGCTACAGCAAAAATACTTGCTTGGTTTTTCCATCATTTGTCAAAAGAAAAACAGTGCTCTGAGTTGCCCTGTGTAGAACCTAGTGGAATAAAAATAAAGGAAAAGGTGCTGTTTATTCACATGGATCTAAATCAGCAAATTATGTAAAAGTCCTTAAACTCTACTACAGTAAAAATTTAGGGTATTTAAGTCTGCTTCATTTTGCCCTAGGAAAAGGTTTCAAAAAGCCAGAAGTTTTTATTTGTTGAATCTTTTAGAAAAAACCTTTATTAGCATGAATAATAATTTTTAAAAATTCATTATATATATATTGCAGAAATTTATTTCACTGTGGGTGGATGATTATTCAACTGCAAATAAAATCCATGAAAAGTATGTTCCCACGTATCCAATGAAGTTGTAATTTATGGTGATTTGTGGTTCTATTAAGGCCTTATTAAAATATGTGTTGTATCAGCATTGATAGATTATGAAAGTTCACACTTTTAATATATTTATTTAGTCTTTGATGAGAAATTACAGCTTTGAAAAAGTGTGTTTTTATTAATACTGTAGCTATTTTTTTTTAACTGGACTAGCGTACAATTTCCTTGTGTCTATGCCTCACACCAAGTTCTCTCCACGCTCCCAGCCAGCAGTATATCCAGTGGCTTTTTTGCCTCTGGAGAGCTGAACACGATGTATGTTAATATCTCTGATCTTCTGAAGTGCATGTGAGCTTCAAAATGACAAGCCAGTGGAGATGGGGAAAAGCTTGTTCTACCTGGGCAATCAGGGTATGTGTGAATTGTTTCACTATGAGTTTAGACTGTCTTCATTTTATAACTCATGTATTTCTATTCCTCCTGGGGCTTCTCTCACGGGCTCTTTTCTCTCTTGTATTTTGGGGTCTAGTCCTGCAGCCCTTTCTGTTTGGATGACCCCTTTCAGACTGCCTTCTAGTGTGCTGCAATGTGTGTTGGTCTTCCCTTCACAGGGGTGATAGGGAGCTTTGATAGCAAATTGCTGGGCATGAACACCTGCTTTCTGTGGGTTTTCTACTCAATACCTAACATAAAAATTTTATAGACAAAGTTTTTACTACGTTACTTAGATTATAATGGGGATATTTGAAGGCCGCTATTGGTGGTATGCCATGCCCTGAAACTTAATATCCACACTGCAACATTAATTAAGCCTTCAGCATTATATTTGTATATGTAGATATTCAATGCATACATTGCTCAACTAAATGCATTTAATGCATCCTCATTTTCTTCTTTTTATTGTAAAATAAATCCATAGGAGCATTGTAAATGTAAACCCCCTAAATTCCAGTCTGCAGAATATTATTCTTCTTAGGAGAAATTCTTCCCTGTGAGGGCAGTGAGGCCCTGGCACAGGCTGCCCAGAGAAGCTGTGGCTGCCCCCTCCCTGGCAGTGTTCAAGGCCAGGTTGGATGGGGCTTCGGGCAACCTGGGCTGGTGGAGGCTGTCCCTGCCCATGGCAGGGGGTTGGAACTAGATGGGCTTTGAGGTTCCTTCTAACCCAAAACAGTCTGTGGTTCTGTGATTCTATATTCAGTATTTCCGATCTATAAAGGTTAGTCTCTTGCAAGATGACATTTCTTTCAGTAGTATACTTAGAGACTTACATATTTTTCTTACATGTTCTGATAGCACTGAGGCAAAAGGGAGAAGATGGGTTACATTTCATGTATTTGAGCTACATTACCAGCAACAGAATAAACAGCTTTTGCATTCTTGTGGAAAAGTTAATTACTCACTTGGTGCAACATCATTATAATCAAGACAGAGCAATCAGTTCATATAACAAACCCATAATCAAGGTAATGTAATCAATGTAAGTAATCAACTATAATAAGCAATTAAATATCCAACTGCATCAAGCAATAAGTAAAATTACAGCCTTGAATTGGAGCACAGGAAGTTCCGCACCAACATGGGGAAGAACTTTTACACAGTGAGGGTGACAGAGCCCTGGGACAGGCTGCCCAGGGAGGTGGTGGAGTCTCCTTCTCTGGAGATATTCAAGACTCGTCTGGACGCCTATCTGTGCAATATGTGCTAGGGAGCCTGCTTTGGCAGGGGGGTTGGACCCGATGATCTCTCGAGGTCCCTTCCAACCCCTACAATTCTGTGATTCTGTGAATAATATCAGCTAATCGCATCATTAGAAACTTGTGTAAAAGCCAATAGTAAATCTTAAGTTTTGAACCACACAAAATAGCTGTGGCAGGTGTCATGGGAAGGTCTACAGCCTCATCCTGAGAGATGTGGCTGACAAACTTGACTAAAGAAAAGCAGTCATGTTCCAGAGCCAGGCCTGGATTTGTTAGAGGACTGGTGTATTTAAGGCAGGAGTGGGCTTCCACACAGAGGCCTTGTGTGGCCCCAGCTCCCCTGTACGGCCAGAACAACTGCCTCTGATGACATATGGGTTTTCAGCACAGCAGCCCCTGAGGAGACAGGCCCAGTGTCACTCAGCAGCCCTATACAGAAGGCACCAGGACTGCTGAACCTCCATGGGGATGTGCAGGGGAGTCAGCTCCTGTTCCTTTTACTTCTCCCACTGCACCACATGTGCTGGTGAAGGCTGATGGCGAAGGCCTCTCCTCCCACCTTCATGCCAGTGACAGGGTAGCCAAAAGTCACTGAAAGAAAAAAAATGTATTTGAAGAGGAATTGACTTCTCCAGCTGAGAACAGACCTGTATGTCCACATCAGGAATACATCTGACGGTGCACATCATCTAGCAATGGGGCAGCTCCAGCATCTGGAGCTTGTTAGTTGACTGTAGAAGTACTACCAGCCCATAAATCTCCCCCATATAAAGGAGAGGGAGACACTACCACTACAAAATATTTTAAATAGAAGAAAAATCAGTGAGGAAATACCAAACGAAACAGATCCATCTGTGTATGTTTTTTGGCCATGACAGTATACACCTACTCTTGAGTACTTGCTGGTTTGAAAGAGCTGAAATGAGTATCTACAGTTCCCAAGCATTAAGTTTATTCTGCAGGATCTAGTCTTTCAAATGAAACATAATCCTAAAAAGAGCTCCTGGAAAGCACAGTGTGAAGTAAATCTGGTTTGTAAGAATAAAGAAGTGTTTAAGCCACACCAGCTGCTTTTCTTATTTTCAGCACTGGAGGTGGGTGATTTCAGCATTGCAGGTGGGACAGTCAGGATTCCTAGGCTGGAGCTCAGCATTTCTAGAAGAAGATTAGCTCCTAAGTTAAGTTTGTGCAGGGCAGATGGAGAAAGGGTAAGTGCTGACGGCACTCGAGAGTGAAAACACCCAGCATTGCTCTCATGGCTTGACCTCACCCAAAGCATGTAAACAAATACTGCTGTAGCAGCCTCCTAAAGTATTTAAACAAAACTGGAAAGGTATTATTTACACTAGGGGATCACTAGTGTCTTGTAGTTAGAGTAGGAGTATGGCATGGATGGAAGCATCCCGTCCCTTTACCTCATTCTATATCACTTTGAAGGGTTTGTTCAACTGTACATTTGGGATCCCTTGATTTTTAAGCAGGGACTATACACAGAGAAGCTGAATCAATATGCACTAACCAAGTGTGAAACTTAGGTCAAAAGAACATGTGAAAAACCTAAAATTGTAGGACTTACAGTTTCTTAATATAGTTTGATAATTATTGGCTGAAATGTGAAAAAAATGGCCAAAAAAAATTGAAAACCTTCTATTCCTGATAGTCCAGCCCATCGCAGCACTTGGCAGTAGCGTAACCTCAGGCCTAGGCTGCTGCACAGACATAGGCCTGTGGGAGTCCTGAAATGGCTTGCTCTTTTTGTCTGCACTCACCCTTCCCAATCCCAGTGCACTGCACTCTCCCTGACAGCTGGGGAGATTCTGTATTGTTAGTCAAGGTGATGCTCTCTCAAGAGAGAAAAAGTAGCAAACAAGCACTGGTGACACAGGGGAGGAAAATTGCTGGCAAGCTGAAAATGCAAGACTTGGAGGCCCACTTGAGGAAGTGAAACTAAATTGACATTTGGATTCAAAAGCTGATGATGAGCTTGGTGGCAATGAGATAAAAGCTATTAATAACTCTACAAAAGACTCTCTTCATGCATGGTCAAATTGTGAAACAGGTAGGAATTATCATAGAAACATTTAGGTTGGAAAAGACTTTCAAGGACATCAAGTCCAAGGATAAACTTAGCACTGCCAAGTCCACCAATACAGTTTATTTTCTTGCCATAACTTGCATCTCTCCATAGTGTTCAAGACTCTATTTTTTAGCATCCAAAATTCCTTTTAGGGTCATAATTTTTTTATAACCTGGGTGTTTGTACCAAACACAGCATTCCAGATTGCTGCCAGCCAAATGCTTAAAGCCAATTTATTATGTGTTTTGAGTTTCTCAGTGAATGAGACAGACATGCAGTGGCTGGTTCAAGTACCAGCCCCTTTAGCATCCCTGGCACTGACTGAAAGAGCACCCAGTGCACTAAAGGCCAGGAGCTGATGCCTGGCACTCCCATGAGAGCAGTCCCTGAGGTCGAAGGGAGGGAAAAGAAGCCCACTGAAGCCCACGGTGGTGGGCATTGGCCTGCCCAAGGAGTCACCTTTTCCTTCTTTGTCCTGCAGTTGACCCCTCCCTTCCCAGCTGCTCTCTGAAATTCAAAGGTTATAAAAATAATGACATTACTTACAGAAATAATTTTCAGTGAGGCATATGAGGCAAAGCTATCTGTAAACTATGTGTACAAAAAATTAACATCTCATAAAATTATGGGTAAGGCATTTAGTTGGCCTACCAGGAGGTTAAAGATTCTTTATCGAGCTCAAGAGTCGATATAGGTCTGTAAGAAACGAGCCAGTTTAAAATGAGTATTATAATTACTTTATTTTCTTTTCCATCAGTTGATGTGGGTTCAATATTTGGAAATCTGGAATTGGAGAGTACGGGGGGGGGTGTTATTATTTCTGCTCTTTTCTCAAAATAGTGTAATTATGCAAGAGAAATTGTATTCTGAAAGCCTCTTCTCTAGAAATTGCAAACTGAAAACTGAATTGCATGTTTAGCTGCCAAAGACTAAAAGCCCAAAACAATTGTCAAAAAACCCCATCCTTCCTTCTAATTCCAGAAGGTATCATCATGTGCTTTATGTTGGAATTGAAAGGCTCGGGAGCAAATAGAGAAGATGTTTTGTTTCTTGAAGTTGATACTCCCTCACTACACTACTGGGGACACTCACCTGTACCTTAGACTCAGATGTTTCTTAATACCCATCTTGTCACAGCCAATATAGAAGCTGTTCATAACATTTTAAAAATGCACAAGTTTGGGTTTTTTTTGTTCATGAGTGAAAGCACAAAGATGTTTGTAGTGATTGCTCCTAGGAATCCCTGGCATCTTCTAGCAGTGGTCTTCCTCAGGAGACACCCATCTCCTTGTTGAAAAAGACAGAAACAGCTCTTGGTCAGAGAGACAGGAATGACAAAAGAACTGTAGCATTTCCTGTCATTATTTGTACAGGAAGGGATCCAATCAGCCCTAGCATGGGTCCCCAGACAGTGATTCAGTCTGCCTGCTTTCCCAGACTCCTAGTATGTTGGCACCTTCTTTCATGCAATTCTTCTGTCTTTGGTCCTAAAGCTTTCTGGTCTGTATGCTCCCATGTGCTCTTAGATAGTGCAAGGCAGACACAGATGCCTATGCTCCATCTAGCCCTCCAGGAAAGCATGTAAGTTAACTGCTAATAACATAGTTTTGCTCAGATTTGCATGCCTCCTTTCAGAAAGTTAGCAGAGAGGTTGCTCTTGAAGGGAGTGATAATCTCCAGAACACCCAGTTGCTGGCACAAGGCTGAGCTGGCACCAAAGGGTTATGTTTTGGTTTGCTTTTAGGATTAAACTTGAAAAATCTTGGCAGGTTCCTTTCCTATTCATGGCTAGCTATGCTGTAGATGAAAAGGACCTACAACAATGTCGTAGGAAGAAAACAGAAAATGAGAAACTTCACATTAACGAGCCACTAAAAACATTGGTCTGGTTTTGGGCTCCTCAATTTTATCTATATTTATCTTTTACATGTGCCCAGGACCGTTCTGTGGTCTCCAGGCCAACTGGCACCGTGAAGCCCACGTCCTTACTCTTAAAGTCTCCTACAGTCACAGGCAGTATGGCAATGTCCAAGTTACTCACTGGGAATGGTTCTTGGCCCATGCTAATTTCCAAACCATGCCCAGAAATTGTTTTGGAAGAGTGATAGTTTGCCTGGGCCAAAACCATCACAGGCACAGTTCTAACAATTTAATGGGCTGGATGATCAAGTTTCAGGTCTGGGAACATTCCCTGGCACTGATTAATCTACACTTCTATCGATGCAGCCATGGAAGCTAGGGCTAAATAAATACTGTAATTGGAAAAGAATAGCCCTCACTGTATAATTATTTCAATAAAATATTAGTTGTGGTTTGTGTCTGTAAAGTACTGCCTAAATTTCAGTCAATATGGGTTACACTGTATCTCAGTTTTCAGAAAGTGGATTTACACATAACGGAGATGGAATTTTCCCTGTTATCCAAAATATATGTGTTCTCCAAGGAAACAAAAACTGGAATAGAAAAATCTTTCCATACCTCAGTTAACAGCCATACAACCTCCTCCCTACAAATATTGTGTCAAAGCCACCAAAGATACTGTTCAAAGAATACTTTCCTGACACAAATAGTGTAATGCAATGCTCCCATCATCAAGGAGAATGGGGGTTTTATTATATGCTCCTAGAGAATCATAGAATGTGTAAGGTTGGAAGGGACCTTTAGAGGTCATCTAGTCCAACGCCCCTGCAGTAAGAAGGGGTGTCTTCACTAGGTCAGGTCACTCAGAGCCCCATCAAGCCTGACCTTGAATGTCTCCAGGGATGGGGCCTCCACTACATCTCTGGGCAGCCTGTTCCAGTGATCTACCACCCTCAGATTGAAGAATTTTTTCCTAATACCCAACCATATCTCCCCTTTTCTAGTTTAAGGCCATTACCCCTTGTCCTATTGCTACACACCCTTGTGAACAGTTCTTCCACAGCTTTCTTACAGGCACCTGTCAGGTACTGGAAGGCCAGTGTAAGGTTTCCCTGGAGCCTTCTCTTCTCCAAGCTGAACAAGCCCAACTCTCTCAGCCTGTCTGCACAGGAGAGGTGCTCCAGCCCTTTGATCATTTTTATGGCCCTCCTCTGGACATGCTCCAACAAGTCCAGGTCTTCTTTTTTTTGAGGGCTCCAAAGCTGGACACAGGACTCCAGGTGAGGTCTCACCAGAGCAGAGCAGAGGGGCAGAATCACCTCTCTCCATCTGCTGGCCACACTTCTTTTGATGCAGCCCAGGAAGAAGTTGGCCTTCTGGGCTGCAGATGCACATTGGTGGCTCATGTCCAGCTTTTCATCCATGAGCACTCCCAAGTCCTTTTCCTCAGGACTGCTTTCAAGTACATCAT
Organism: Porphyrio hochstetteri; assembly: GCA_020800305.1. Taxonomy (NCBI): domain Eukaryota; kingdom Metazoa; phylum Chordata; class Aves; order Gruiformes; family Rallidae; genus Porphyrio; species Porphyrio hochstetteri. The sequence continues at coordinate 154,852,562 of CM036905.1, read as the reverse complement.
CTCCCAACCTGTATGGATAATGGGGGATTGTCCTGACCCAGGTTCAGGACCCTGCACTTGGCTTTGTTGAACTTCATGAGGTTCACCTGGGCCCACTCCTCCACCCTGTCCAGATCCCTCTGGACGGCATCCCATCCCTCTGGCACATTAACTTCACCACTCAGCTTGGTGTCATCAGCAAATTTGCTGAGGTGCACTCAATCCCACTGTCAGTATCATTAAGATATTAAACAGCACCAGTCCCAGCACAGACCCTTTAGGAACTCTGCTTGTTCCACCAATGAGCCACCAATGTGCATCTGCAGCCCAGAAGGCCAACCACCCTCTGGATGTGACCATCCAGCCAATTCCTTGTCCACTGAACAGTCCACCCATCAAATCCATGTCTCTCCAGCTTAGAGAGAAGGAGGTTGTGGGGAACCATGTCAAAGGCCTTGTAGAAATCCAGAGAGATGACATCCATAGCTCTTCCCTTGTCCACTGATGCAGTCACTCCACTGTAGAAAGCCACTAGGTTGGTCAGGCAGGACTCACCCCTCGTAAAGCCACCTTGGCTGTCACGAATCGCCTTCCTGTCTTCCATGTGCCTCAGCGTAGCTTCTAGGAGGATCTGTTCCATGATATTCCCAGACACAGAGGTGAGGCTGACAGGTCAGTAGTTCCCAGGCTCCTCAGTCCTACCCTTTTTAAAAGTGGCTGTGATGTTTCTTCTCTTCCAGTCACTAGGGGCTACACCTGACCACCATAACTTTTCAAACACCATGGAGAGCGGCTTGACAACTACATCAGCCAATTCCTTCAGGACACTGGGATACATCTCATCAGGTCCCGTGGACTTGTGTATGTTCAGGTTCCTCAGATGGTCACGAACATTACCTTCACTTACAGTGGGAGGGACTCTCTCCCTGGTCCCCATCTTGCAGGCCTTCAACAAGAGAGCAGTGAGGAGAGAGGTCACCAGTGAAGTCTGAGGCAAAAAAGTTGCTGAGAACCTCAGCCTTTTCATCATCTGTTGTCACCAGTTCTCCATTGTCTCTCATCACAGGGGGTACACTTTCTTTAACCTTCCTTTTTTGGTTCGTGTACCTGTAGAAGCCAGGGACAGGTCTCTTACAAGAGAGCAGTCAACCAAACCAAAACCCTTTATATTTGGACCAATCTATTTGGACCTTTTCTTTCTTAGCATAAAGCAGTCTGCTCATCACTCCCAGGTTCCAACACATATACAAGCAAAATACTGAAATAGAACCTGTGCAAGAACCAGGAGAGCCTCGGTTTACTCTGTAGGTTTCAAGGTGGAGCACTTCTGATCTGCCTGAAATTAAAGGGAATTACTGGGTGTCCAGGGTTGGGTTGGGTTTTTTTTTGACACCTCTGAAAATTTTAACCCAGATTCTAGTATGACTAATGTTAAGCCTTGTAGGATCTATGAGAGTCAAATCTGAGAGGGTCACAGAGGTTCTTCAGTAGCCTGATCTTAATCTGTTTCTTCTGAATACAGCAGCAACCCTTCTTTTGGCTTCAGCACATCCAGATTTCATACTGAGTGCCATAAGTTCAGAAGTATTTCCCAGTCCAACATATTACATGACCAGATTTTACAAGGAACTTCCTCAACCACTGTTACTAAAACAGAGCTATGCAGTATTTCCCACTAATGTGTAATATACTATATTAATATACAATAAATAATGCATTCCCCTGTTCTGCTTTTTGGAGTAACTCTCTTTAACTCTTTCCCACCTGCTCTTAAATGGGCAGGTGGGAAAAATCTGTTAGTTAGAGCTCTGCTCATATATGCAGAGGACAAACACCTGTAGGCTGGCAAAAGGACAGAGAATTCTGTATAAAAATATGGTTGCATGCTCAGGTTGATTTACTGATGTAAAGGAAAAATGGATTGGTTTCATTCACTCCTTCTGAGCACTGGAAAATATGATTTCTTAGCTAACTGTGCTGAGTTTGTTGTGGTTATTTGTTATCTTTGTTACCTCAGGGCTCGAGTGGTAGTCATCTTTTCTGCTCTGTGTCTGCCTATCAGGTCTTTTTTTATTGTGTCCTGTTTCAAAGGCTGAACGAGCTGGGGCTGTTCAGCCTTGAGGAAAGAAGACTGAGAGGGGATCTGATGAATGTTTATAAATATCTCAACTGTGGGACACAAGGGGAAATAGCCAGCCCCTTTTCAGTGGTCTGTGGGGACAGAACAAGGGGCAGTGGCCCCAAGTTGGAGCACAGGAAGTTCCACACCAATATGGGGAAGAACTTTTTCCCAGTGAGGGTGACAAAGCCCTGGGACAGGCTGCCCAGGGGGGTGTGGGGTCTCCTTCTCTGGAGATATTCAAGACTCGTCTGGACACCCAGATGTGTGACCTGTCCTAGGGAACCTGCTTTGGCAGGGGGTTGGACTCAATGATCTCTCGAGGTCCCTTCCAACCCCTATGATTCTGTGAGATTCTGATGCCATTTTTACTTTGTGTCTGAGTGTGTGTATAGGGGGCAGATACAGTCAGATTGCCTTCAGTCTTAAATTTAGAAGGTACTTTTTAATGTAACCTTACTTATGTATACACTGTGATAAGTGGGGATATACCAGAATATTGTTGCTGTATAGTTTAAAGCAGCTGTTAAAAGATGATTGATAGCTATATATACCTAGATATATAGTATGTAAAAACTAGCTCTGTCTCTACCAGTATTGCTATAAGCAGTGGAACCAAGTAGCATCAAGGGCTGACAGGTAGCCTATATTCACACACAGCCTGCAGCGAGCAGTATGTAAGTATGTTTTATAAGCTGTCTGTCAGGAATAGTTCTATAGCTTTGATGTATGTCTCACTTGCCTTTGTTACTGGAGCCAGTAAAATCCAGTGGGTGCTAATGCAGCATGACATACCCCTGGGTATTTTTTAAATGCTTTTTAATGTCTGTGTGTTGCCTTGTTTGTAGAAAAGCCTTAGTAGACAGACAGACCACAGCACCTCTGTGGCAAGGAAATGTCATTCAAATGGGAGCTTTTACCAGTGGAACCTTTCAGCATCCCCAGTGTAACCCCACTTAAAAGCTGCATGCTTTAGGTGTTGATTCCCGTGGGTGTCTGGATAAAGTCAGTGTTATCTAATCTTTGTTATTATTATACACCCAATCATCGCTCCTTCATCTTGATTAGGGGTGGCCAGACTGATTGCACACACGGATGCCTTTAGAAGAACAGACAGAAAGCCAGCTTTCCTAGTGCAGCAGGCTGGCTTTTTAAAATCAAGTGCATGAAGGGATGTGCTCGTTGGCCATGACCGTGCATGTAGATGTCTTACCTGCATTCACAGCGATCGCTTCCATGTCTCCGCTCTGACCTGTGTGCTGCACAGCAGTGTGAAGCGATAATAGCTGGTGTGGATTAACCAGTCACCTCTCTCCCCAGGGATCGGTGCTGCCTCCAGTCACAAGCATGCTTGGTTGAAAAGCATGCTTGTCTTCTCCCTCAAAGACCAAGCCAATAAAAGGAGCAATTTCTTTTTTAAGAAGCAGGGAGTTGTAAAGGATAGGAAAGCTGCCTCAGCCAAGAGATCAGGACCAAGGTGAGGGTCTCCCTGTACTTGATGGAGGCAGATTAGACAGCGCTCTCACTGCCTTTTACAAGATATGGAGCTGTCTAAGAGGAGGATCTTAGCATTCAGGGCCAGACACAGCCTACTGGTGTGATGTGGTGGCATCACTAATCAGCAGCATGCATGCCCAAAAGGTGGGTATTGTCTACCTTGACTTCATCAAGGTTTTTGACACCTTCTTTCATAGCATCCTTGTTAAGAAGCTTAGGAAGTGTGGGTTGGATGAGTGGACTGTAAGGTGGGTTGAGAACTGTCTGAATGCAAAGCCCAGAGAGTTCTGATCAGTGGCACAGGGTCTATTTGGAGGCCTGTAGCCAGTGGTGTGCCCCAGGGGTCAGTGCTTTGTCCAGGCTTATTCAACGCATTCATCAGTGACGTGGATAAGGGAACAGAGCCTACCCTCAGCAGGTTTGCCGAGGATACAAAACTGGGAAGAGTGGCTGACATGCCAGAAGGCGGCGCTGCCATTCAGTGAGACCTGGACAGGCTGGAGAGTTGGGCAGAGTGGAACCAAATGAAGTTCAAGGGCTAGTGTAGGGTCCTGCATCTAAGGAGCAATAACCCCAGGCACCAGTACAGATTAGGGAAGCAGGTCTGTGAACAACCTGGCTGTCCTGATGGATAAGAAGCTCTCCATGAGCCAGCAGTGTGCCTTCGTGACCAAGAAGGCCAATGGTATCCCAGGATGCAGTAGAAGGAGCGTGACCAGCAGGTCAAGGAAGGTTATCCTCCTGCTCTACTCTGCTGTGGCAAAGCCACTTCTGGAATATTGTGACCAGTTCTGGACTCCACAGTTCAAGAAAGACAGGGAACTACTGGAGAGAGTCCAGTAGAGGGGTATAAAGATGATTAAAGGACTGGAGCACTTCCTGTATGAGGACAGACTGAGAGAGCTGGGAATGTTTAGCCTGGAGAAGAGAAGGCTGAGAGATTGAATTAATTATTGCAAATATCTAAAAAGTGGATGTATAGAGGAAGAAGCCAGACTTTTCTCAGTGGTGCCCAGTGACAAGGGGCAATGGGCACTAACTGGAACACAGCAAGTTCTGTCTGAACATGAGAAAAAAATTTCTTCACTGTGAGGGTGACAGAGCACTGACACAGGCTGCCCAGAGAGATTGTGGAGTCTCCTTCTCTGGAGACATTCAAAACCCACCTGGACACAATCCTGTTCAACCTGCTGTAGGTGGTCCTGTTTTAGCAGGGTGGCTGGAATAGATGATCTCCAGAGGTCCCTTCCAACCCCTACTGTTCTGTGAATCTGTGACCCCTGCAGTTCTGCCAGCTTTCAGTCCACTTCACAGTCCATTTATATAGATTTTACTTCATCAGCTTGCCTGTGAGAGAGAATATTACGAAATTGCCAGAGGCCTTACTGAAGATAACATCCAGGAGCAGATGAGTGAGAAGCTCCAATCATCCACTAAGCCAATCACATCCTCTTAGAATGCCAGCAGGTTGGTCAGACATGATTATCCTTTTGTAAATCCATGTTGACTACTCCCAATCACCTTCCTGTCCTTGAGATGTTTGGAAATGGTTTCCAAGATTATTTGCTCCATCACCTTCCCACTAATGTGTAGTTCCCTGGCTGCTCTTTTTTGCCATTCTTGAAGGCAGGAGAGACATTTGCTTTCTTCAAATCCTCAGAAGTTTTTTGTGAACACCATGACCTTCCAAAGACAAGTGAAGAAGTCTTTGCATTGTCATCATTAAGTCTTTTCAGTACTCATGGGTACATTGCATCAGGACTTCTTGTGCATCTCCAATCTGTTTAGATGTTCCCTAACTTGATCCTCATCCAGCAAGTCTTTCTTACCCAAGATTTTCCCACTGGTCTTCACTGAAGACCAAGATAAAGAAGGCATTGAATATTTTGTCCTTTACCAGGGATTTTGTCATGAGGTCATCCAGTAACCTGGCCATATTTTTCAGAATCTCTCTTTTGCTCCTCATACAGCCATAGGAGACCTTCTCCATTAAACTCCAGGTGGGCTTTGGCCCATCCTAACCCTGTCCCTGCTTGGTCAAATAGTTTTTCTATTTTCCTTCCTAGTGACCTGCCCTTGATTGCACTTATTGTACACTTCCTTTTTATGCCTGATTTATATGAGGAATTCCTTCTTCATCCATGCAGGCTTTTGCTTAGAATCATAGAATCCCAGAACCACACATTGGTTTGGGTTGGAACGTGTGGGAAATGGAAGAGTGGACCTGGAAAAGAGACACAGTTATGCTTGTTGGAGGGAAGCCATGAAAGCAAGAGAAGAAGCAGTAAAGCAGGAGATGGAGGAGGGTCTTGTAGGGATGTACATTTGTGTGTTGATTAGCAGGGAGGTGGCATGGTGTGTTTTGTAATGTTAGGGAAGGTGTAGACAGAAAGGCTCCTGCACAGGGGAGTTTGCCAGGGTGGGACAAGCTTTTGTATAAGAAAATTGTGGATCTTGTGTAAATGAAAAGTACTGAGACCTGACTCCAGGCTGCTGCATCAGCCATCGAGAGGGGATAGAAGTTTGCTCGGTTGTTATTTAAGTTGGCTTCAGTCTACCACAATCGGAGTCCGTGCTTTTCAATACGCCACAGGAACGGACCCCAAAGCCCATCTAGTTCCACCCCCCTGCCATGGGCAGGGACACCCTCCACTAGCCCAGGCTGCCCAAAGCCCCATCCAACCTGGCCTTGAACACTGCCAGGGAGGGGGCAGCCACAGCTTCTCTGGGCAGCCTGGGCCAGGGCCTCACCGCCCTCACAGGGAAGAATCTCTTCCTTGTATCTAATCTAAACCTGCCCTCCTTCAGTTTAAGGCCATTACCCCTTGTCCTGTCACTCCCTGATAAAGAGTCACTCTCCCACCTTCCTGCAGCCCATTTAGGTACTGGAAGGCTGCAATAAGGGCTCCCCGGAGCCTCCTCTTCTCCAGGCTGAACAAGCCCAACTCTCTCAGCCTGTCTTCACAGGAGAGGTGCTTCAGCCCTTTGATCATCTTCATGGCCCTCTGGACTCACTCCAACAGCTCCATGTCCTTCTTATGTTGGGGACCCCAGAGCTGGACACAATACTCCAGGTGGGGTCTCATGAGAGCAAAGTAGTTGTTGGGCTGAACTGTTCTTAAAATTGGAGGAGGTGATACTTGAATATCAAGCACCTCTCCTGAGCCCCACTGCTGTCCAGGACTGTATCCGATGGGATTTTTCCAAGCAGACCCATGCATAGGCTAAAACCTCCTTTCCTGAAGTCTTGGGGTGGAATCCTGCTTTTTTACTTGCACTCTCCTCTCCAGATCCTGAACTCCACCATCTCATTATCAGGGTTAAGGCTGCTCCTGACCTTTACATCCTTGACCAGTCCTTCCTGTTTGTAAATATGGGGTCCACCATAGCTCTTCTCCTTGTCAGCTCCTTGATCACCCAGGATAGGAATTTGTTGTTAAAGCACTCCAGAACCCTCCTGGATTGCTTGTGCCCTGCTGTGTTCTCCCTCCAGCAGATACATGGTGCCTCCCCCAGATGTTCGGGTAAAGTCCTTTACTAGTTTGAAGTAGTAAAGTAGTTAAACTTTACTACTACTAAACTGCATGAGCACCACAGCCTGTGATGAGTGCAAAGCTTCTTTTAGTCTGATGCAGCCCCATCTACTATTTTCTGATCAGTCTGTAGCAGACATGCCCCACACCAGTGCCCATCTTGGTCCGGCCTCTAATATTGACATAAAAGAAGCTCTCATCTGGCTCCTTCTCTGCCCCTAGGCAGACCTCCATGCATTTGTGCTGCTTTCTCTCACAAAAAGCAACTCCCCTGTCTGCCATCCTCCATGTCCTTCTTGAAAGGTTTGTATCCATTGATGGCAGCACTCCAGTCCTGTCAGCTATCTGACTATCTCTCTGTGATCCCAGTGAGATCAGAGCCCTGTGACTGCACACACACCTCAAACTACTTGTTCTCCATGCTGTGTGTGTTAGTGTTCAAACACTTCAAGGAGTACTAAGTGTCCCAGAAAATGGATGAGAGCTTTCCTTGTGCTCTGCTGTAATTGCTTCTTTATCCACATACATGCACTTGAAGTGGGCCCCATTTAGGTGTGTTTGGTTGATTATGAGATTTGACAACATCACCCTGTTCACTTCATTTGTCTCACTGGTCCACTACTTCCTCACTTTATTGTTGTTCCTCATCTTCCTCCCCCATTGCTCCTAATGTAAAGCTCTCATCACCAGTTGTCTAGACTGTACACAGAAATGCTTTTGCCCTGAATAGTTAGGAGGATTCCATCTCTTCCAAGAAGTTCTTGGGTTGTGAAATATGCTCTCATGGTCATGAAAGCCAGATTCCTGTTGTCAACCACACATGTCAATGTGCTGGATCCACCCAGCCCTCCTCAAGCCATTTCTCCTCACCAGAAGGACTAAGAACACCACTTGGACACCATGCCCTTGACCATCATCCCCTTCCAGGATCTTCTAGGGTCAAACTGCAACTTGTTATTGTTGTGAATATGACTGACAGCAGTTTTTCATGGATTTGCTTCTCATGGTAGAAGAAGACTTCTGTGCTGCCCACTCCCCTTCTCTCTCATTTCATGCCCTTGCAACAGGTGAAATCAGGGTTGTAGTATGATACTCTGTGAAAAAAGGGCAGCACAGCCTTTGGCTGATCCTGTGCTTGCTCTGCTAAGAGAGAAACTACAGTCCTTTTAGTCCTCCCAACCAGATCTGTCCCTGGAAGCCACGGCTAAAGGCTATGGAAGAATGTTGCCCTGGTTCAAGATGTGGCACGCTGTTTGTGTGGTATCTGCTTTTCCTCTAGAGAAAAATTGTTACTGAAGCATTTTTTCTACCCCTTGTGTGATATAAATAAATATTTTTGGATGCAGGAAGCTAACCTTTCCCTAACCCTGGGGAGCTGGTGTCCAAACATGCTTGGGTTTGCCAGAATAATCAGTAAGGCAAACAAGCTGGTGGATGAGTTTTATTCATTGACCTGTCTGCATTCCTGCCTAGCTCTGCGTTTTTACTGATCATGTATTTTGGGTCAGCAGATTTACACAGTTCACACTTCATTCTCCAACCAGCACAGAATACTCAGAAGTGATCTTAAGTAGTGCAGATCTTTCTGAAATTTCTGGGTGATTTCTGCATGGGTCATAAAGTCTCTAAAATGTAGTGAGAGGTAATCAGCACAGATTTCTGCTAACAACTTTAGTAGTCCTTTGCTTGTAAATTAGCATCCAGAGGGCAGATGGCATGTAGTGGGTTTTGATCTCTCTTGGAAGTGGTCTGACTGTGCTGGAGAGCACCTGAGTGCTTTTGAAGACACAGCTAATGACCTAGGACTAGATAAGTGACAAAGTTGAAAAAGACTTCTTTTGCCAATGTAAATCATTCCCACACTTCGCTTTGGGGTAGCTGTCTGATCACAGGGGACTCCTGTCATCAAATCCTCCTTCAGAATATATGGTTGGGGAGTTCACCCTCTAGCCTTAAAGGGGCCATTTGACAAGTTCAGCAACACAATCTTCCATCTGGCCCAGGCTATTTCATGATGTTCTTCCTTTATATCGACTTGTGGGAACTGTTACAAGCAACATAAGAAACATGGGAAGCAAATGCATCTTTTGCAATAAGCATAAATGGAAAATAAGGCAAAACCAAACTTAGTGCAAATTACTTTCCCTCTGTGCCTTCATTTCTTCATTATTCTTTGTTTTGCTTTTGGGATTTGCAGGGTGTATAGGGAGTGGAATGCTTAAAGTATAAACTATTTTACTCTGTTTTCACTATGGACATTGTTGAAATCCTTTAAAAAGAAAGCCCTGTGTCTTGAAGACAAGTAGCCAAGTAATTCTTTCTGCTGGATAAGAAACCAGATTGTACCGTTCTCATAAGGCAGTGGTGAAATGCTGGGGGTGATGTCTTCTTAAAAGAGGTGGCTGGAACAGGGAAAAGTAAATGATACTCAACATAGACTGGTGGGAGAGAGAGGAAAGAAAACGTAATCCCAAGGAGAGCCATTCCGAAAAGAAAGCCGACACGGGGGTGTGTGAGCTGCTTACCCAAGTGTCTGCTTTGGCTTCAGCTCCACAGAGCTGTAAGCATCTGGCTTGGGGACATGGGACACGGTGCCTTTGTGCTTCCTCCAGGCTGAGTACTGGTTCTGCTGTTTTTCTCTTTACAGGAACCCAGACCTTTGTATAACAAGAGGTGCCAGTTCTATTCAAGTGGCATAGGATTCCTATATGATGCCTACCAGACAGAGGTAAACAAACCTCATCATCACGTGTTTGCTTCTGCTGTGCTTTGAGGGGCTGGGGAGGAGGGAAGCAAGTGTTAGCATGTCTGTGCATGTAGGTCATGGGCTGATAGAAACCGGATTGTTTTTTCTCCCACAAGTGGCTCTCACTTGTCCAAGCCTCTGCTGATTGCAAATCATTATAGCCAGTGAGGTTTTGAGTCATCATCCATGTGTCTATCCAGTACATTACTCCGGGACTGGAATGATTCCTAGTCCATCTATACTGTATAATAGCTGTCTGGAATGTATTTGTCACATTGGCATCTTTCTCTAAGGAGGTTTTTGTAGACTTCAAGTGGAATAGGAAATGTCTAAATAAATCCATTTGCATTGTCCAGAAGACTTCAGATCTTCTCTATATTTATCCAGCACAGGCCAAGAATGTCAGTGGTTTCAATGCAGCTTTTTTAGTATCTCAGTGACATTAGCGTGGTCGGAAAAGTGCCCATACCCCAGTGGCTAGTCTCCTGATAGGGGTCCAGATTTAGCCTTCTTTTCCTATTTTTCATGTTATTATTGTGGTGAATTGGTGAGAGTGAAAAGGAAATCAAGCAGAGCAGGACTGAAAACAGCTAAACAGTGGTATAACTTACAAGAAGACAGATGTCCTTCATCACCATTCCTTCTGTGGCTAAGAAAAAGTGTATGGGGAATGTTACTGTGAATAATTCAAGACAGTTTAGCAAAGTATATTACCAGGTTGAGCAGCTAATACTGCTTAAAGCTGGCTGCTAGGCCACCCTCTTATTGATTCCACAAAATGTATGACAAAAATATTTCATTGGCCTCCTTCCTTAAAGACCTACCCAGACAAACCTAGTATCCATGACAACACCCTTTCCTAGAAGTTTTACTCCATCCTCTTCTAAAGTGTGCCTGCACACTCAGACACACATGGTCTGAGAAATGCTTCTGATTCCTGTAGTGAGCATGTAGCTGGCGGCACACTGACCACAAACTCCCTGCAGGTGACCCAGCCTCAGGCTGCTGGCCAGACAGGTTTCCCCAGCTTTGCAGATTCTGAGAACATCTGAAGTTGGGCCACCCAGAGCTCCATGCTCTGTTTTGGCAAAACCCCCTGTATCTTTTAAAAGTGCAGTTAGTTTGTAATAACATTCTTGTGTGGTTGTCCACTGATCTAGAGTCAGCATGTGCTAATTCAGAGTTAATGATCCATGGCATTTGAACTTGGCTTTTGCTTTTCCAAAGTTAGCCAGCTAGCGAGCAGGGGACTTGCTCTGCATGCCAGGTGGACACCTAACTTGGAAGGCAGGTTGTTTACTGAGTGCAAGTTTCCTTTTGATGCCTCCTCCACCCTGTGAGTGGTCTTCAGCTCATCTAGTTTGCCTGTTTCAATTATTCTTGCTTAAAGCAGAAAGAATTTGATTTTTCTTGCAATTACTGTGAGCTGAGAACATCTCTTCAATTGGTGCTGAGGGGATAGGCAGGCACAGGCAGCCAGAACATGAAAAAGCTAAATGTCTGTCCATTGAAATGAAAGAATAGATCTTGACATGCAGAATACCCACAAATGGCCTGTTTCCACCACCCCTGCTCACACCACACAGTAATTCGTTTATTTTGGTTTATTCGCTGTTCTCCTAAAAAGGAGTGCCTTGCTCTTTGATTGTTTCAAAAATGCAGTGATAAAAATAGACAACTACAGTAACTCCCTTGGCCAATAATTCAATCTGTCTTGCAGCTTAGAAGCAGCTAAAACCCTGTTTAAGATCATGCCTATCTCCCTCTTTTGTATTTCTAGACTTCTACAGTAAAAAGGAGCAAACTGGCCTCATTGATGCTTGGAGAGGGGAAAAACGTTTTTATTTCCTATAAGAAGTGGTGCCCAAAAGCCAGACATCAGAATAAACCACCTTTATAGTAGCCCACTCCACTTTATAAAGCCCTCCAATCTCAATCATGAATCTGTAATGGGAAAAGGGTATTTTAACTCTGCAGGTGTGAGGCAATTTTGACCACAATCAGGGGGTTAAAACCAAAGTGCAAAAGCACTAGGGCATCCCAACAAAATGGCTGTGGTAGCAGTCTGCTCCAGGTTTGTTTTTTCAGACTTCTCTGAGCAGTAGCCAGGGGTGATGTTTTAGTCACTTCTGAGCTGGATCTTGATTAAACCAACACAGTCACTGATGGCAGCGCTCGGGCTGAGGATGGCTGCTGAATGTGACGTGAGGCCAACACACCTCATATGTGACATTCCAGTCAGTTCAGACACAACAGAACAAGGTGGATGAAACAAAGTCCTATCTCAGGGTGAGATATTCTTGGGACAAGTGGGATCTGTCTGTATCGAGCTGCGATCTCCATTTCCAGATTGCAACCCAGACTGACACTGTCCTTTTATAGCCTAACTTCCATTGCGGGTTGGAAGAGCTGATTGGCATGAGGTACAGCCTGGTCATGGGCACCAAAGCAAGACCAGGGCATGATTATAACTTCCTCTTAACTGTAGCTTTGTCACCCAACTTCCACTGCCAAGCAAATCCCACGAAGGATGAGTGTGGCAAGTCTGAGGCCAGCTGTTCTGCGCGTGGGTGCTTAGGGCTTTCCTTTTTGCAGGGAACAAGCACGTGAGGAGTACTGGCTCCTCAACAGCCACAGTGTTCATGCTAAAAAGGGTGAATAGATCCAGAACTCAGGAACTGAGAAACTTAGTTTAACATCTCCTGTGGAGAACATCCCACAGACTAACACAGTCGTGGCTAAGCAGAGCTGTCTGACAGAAGCTTTTCAAAAGCGGGCATGTATTCCTAAGTGTGCTCCTTCTACTTTTTCATTAGGAGGAATTTTCCATTTGATAATGCATTTTATTTGCATTTTGTAAACAAAATACTTCTCAGTGGTTACAGGACACTTTTTCTATCAAAATAAAAACTGCAGCATGAATGTATTTTCTGATATGCTAGCTTCTAAAACCTGACAGTTCTCCTGGATTTCAATATCAATAAGCTAAAAATCTTAGGGGGAAAAAAGCCTTACATAGAAAATATTTCACTTGGTCTGTAGTGCCAAATAGAAGTGATTAATGCTTACCACACTTAAGGAGTCATTAAAATGATTAGCTGTCTGGATGGAGAGTGGCTTACGTGTTGCTTGCCTTTGTTGTTCTAACATCTGCCCATCCCTGCAATTCCTGCTTATACAAAAACCTTTTCAGTTTTATGTTCAAGAGCTTGCAGTAAATGGTGTTTATTTGCTGGAGTGCTTGTGTCTTTGCTGAGCAGTTTTGTTTGTGTGTTCAGAGATTGTTCTTCTTCTTGTTGCTCCTAATTATTTCCTTCTTCAGGAGGTTGTTACTGAGAGAGCTCCCCATTTATTGGAAGCTGTTCAGATAAATTGGGTTCTTTGCCCATTTCCCCTCTATAATGGAGTGCTATTCTTATCCACTTCAGTGGCTTACTGAGGCGTATCTCTTGGGACTCACTGTCCCTGAGTCACAGCTGTAGGGATCCACATCTCGCAGCTGCGGACTCTGGGGTTGTAGCAGAATAGCACCAGGCTCTGGAGCAGAGTACTGGAAAACTCTGTCAGCCCTGCCTGCAGGTTGGTGCTGGGGATTCTGGACTCCATAATGCAAATGCCCCAAGGTTTGGGCTGATGTCCCCTGTGAAACTCCTGGGAGCTCAGGGATGTCCTTTTGCCCTGCTGTCGCTGATTTGGGCATCTCAGGATCTTTCTGCACAACAGTAAATAAATCCTGATGATGAAGCAGCTGCTTCTTTGGGATCAGTAGGATGATTCACACATTGCACTGAAACACAGAATAAAAGTCAGCCTCTTCTTTTTTGGCAGGTGACCTGTTACACCTTAAACAGCAAGTGCCAGCTGAAAGTAAAGAGTAACACGTGCTATTGCTGTGACCTTTACAACTGTGAGAAGTAAGTACCTGTGTGCAGTCAACAGCCTCTGAGAAATCTGGTTGTACATCCCTCCTCTTAAGTGTCCTTAGGCCTGGAGAAGCCACATAAGGGGCTTGTGTGCTGAGCAGTTTGTCTGCAAAGTCCTCATGCCAGCAAAGAAGTCGGGGGTTGAATATTAGTGTTGTCATTATTCCAGTTTCTTTTTCTTTAAATTTGTCCCTGAGGTCTTTACTGTGTGATCAAATCCACCACCCAATCATGGCCCTGTCAGGATTTGCTGCGGTTCTTGCAATGCAATTTTCCCATTAGATTTAATGAATCTTTTTTTTTCCCTACCAAGCTGCAGGAAGGAAGGTGAATAGGACCATAGGTGTCCATGAGCAGAGATCATGTTGCAGGCATATGCAGAGCTCTTTTGTTAGCAATGGCCTCTGTAGGCGTGGGATTTTGCTTAATTGCCACAGGATAGATAGAAAGGGTCTTGTGAGTGTTTTCTGAAGCTGTCCATTTGACTTTATCATTACCAAAGCATGAGATTTCAGAAGATAAGGAGAGGTAATGCCTGGATATGCTCACAGAGATCAGCTGAAGGTTAGCACATGGTTTCCGTGCAGCAATTTAACAGGAGTAATAAAGGTGGTTAGGAAAACTACAGCACAGCAAAGTCCAAGGGTTTATAATGTGGAAGACAGATGAAATGAACTTGCAGAACTGACTGGCCACCTGGCATGTAGAGATTTCAACTTCAAGCAGCATCATGTCTTGAAAAATACAAGCAACTGAGGAGAATTTCCCAGAGCTGATCTTCTACCTCATGCACCCTCTACACACCTCAGTGTCATCTTACTGTGCACTCTCATGCAACCTTTGCAATCTTCTACATTTCACCCATGTGTTTCTCATCTTTCTCCCTTCCTGCATCTCCTGTTTTGGTTTGGTTTTGACCCCTTTTCACCTGCTAGCAGCCCTGAATAACCCTAGTCCTCTGTAAGCCGTGGTTAGGGTGCTGCCAGACATAAACATTTTAAGTGTAGGGGAATGAGGCTTCTACACAAGGCTTCTGCCTAAAAGAGCAGGTCTTGCCCAGATCCTGACTCAACCAAAGAAGGAAAAGGAAATTTGGGACTGGGGGGAAGTCATCTATGTATGTGCATTTCTCGTGCACACACGAGATGCAAAGTGAGTGCAGGTCAGTGGATGGGTCCCTATGAATGGCAGAGTCTTTGGCTTGTGTAAGAAGTGTTGAATCTGGACACGATGAGAGAGTTGTGGTTGTTCAGCCTGGAGAAGAGAAGGCTCAGGGAAGACCTTAGAGTGGCTTTCCAGTACCTGAAGGGGACCAACAGGAAAGCTGGGGATGGACAGTTTGCAAGGACATGTAGTGGTTGGATGAGAGGCAGTGGTTTTAAATTAAAGCAGAGCAGGTTTAGATTAGACATTAGGAAGAAGTTCTTCACTATGAGGGTGGTGAGACACTGGCACAGGTTGTCCCGAGGGGTGGTGGAGGCCCCATCCCTGGAAACATTCAAGGTCAGGCTTGATGGGGTCTGAGCAACCTGATCCAGTTAAAGGTGTCCCTGCTTAGTGCACCGGGGTTGGACTAGATGGCCTTCAAAGGACCCTTCCAACCTCAACCATTCTCTGATTCTGTGATTCTGATTCTATTATGGAGGTATACAAAACAAATTACACAGGAAGGGAAGAGTATGCACAAATTTGGTTCCTAGTCTATCATAGACAAATGAGGGGACATTATAGTTACAATGCAATGCCTTTACACCAGGAATGCTTTCTTCCATGGTACATAACCAACTGCTGCACGTTAACACTGCATTGAACATCTCAATTCAGAGAAGAAAAGGGGTCTTAAAGGGGTGAAAGCATTCAGAGTTATCAAATACAGTGACTGAAACTCTGCTGTTTAAAGCATAAGGTAACAGCAGGAATACTCCCCCTCCAGATGGAAATCTCCAGTGCCATTTTTCTAAGATACTTGGTTTATCTGAAATACCTGGGACTGATCATGGCTGTGACAGTATTCAATGAAGTAACTGAACATGTGTGTTCTGCTTTTGTTAGCAATCCACAGTGGCCAGAAAGATCTTATGGTACTGGCCCAGACAAATCCAGAGTAAAGAAGCAGTCTTGTTTCTCTACAGACTTGACAATTGCAGTTCATAGAATGACTAGAGAGAAGGAGGAGGGGACACAGTCACACAAAGTGACATGATGCCAGCCATACAATAAACTGGTACACAGGCAGGATTGCAAATGAGATTTCCTCAGCCTCACAGCAGCTGAAGCTGTAGGTTTATTTAGTTAAGCAACGTCTGGGCTCATGACAGGGCCCAGGTGAACTCAGCAGCAGTGGATCTGCAGTGCCAGAACTGTGACCCACTAGAAATGATTGGATATTTCCAGGAGTTACTGTGCTTGGCTTGGTTCTTTGCAGAAATGTTGTGGGTTTCCCCACACTGCTACCTTCTGCAGAGCTTTCTCTTACTGATACCCCCACTGCTGCCCCATGTGCTGGAGATGGAGGAACGAAAGAGTGAGCACAAACTGCTCACTTCTGGTTTCCACCATAGTCTGGTGGCAGTTTCCTAACAGTGCAAAGAAACAGACTTGGCATTTAAAAAAACTTTCCAGCTCAAATAGTTGCTCTAAGAGCTCATTAGTGGGCTAGCATTAAGGCAGGTACTGGAAAGAACTTCAGCTGTGGTTTCAGATTTTGCAGTGGGATATTTCTCACTTCTGGCAAGGCAGTGAGGATTGACTTCACAACACACCTGATTTACAATAACCAGTGTGGCGTAGAAATGTAAACAAACAGAGATTTCTGGATAGTACAATCCATAGTGTAAGGGCACGTCTTTATACTGTACTGTGTTGCATCTGTTAATTAGGAACCGCAGACACCGTGAACAAGTGTAGCCAGCTGGAAAAATCTCCCTTCCTGTGGTTGAATTAATGTTTAAGCAGCTTGCCTTCCCCAGGGTCAGAAATGCCAGCAGAAGTCCAGGTGAGCTAGGGAAAAATCAAAAGGCAACAGTGCTAAGGATGCTTTGACTGGTAGCTAAGTGACAAGGGCATCCATATGGCAGGACTATGCCTGTTTTCAGAGACCCTGGGGGAAAAAGAAAGTCTCTGCTGGTGCACAGCAATCAGCCAAACTATGGTTGGTGTTAGTTGGACTACATCCTTAAACTGGCATTGTCAGAGCCAATTTCTGTCTACAGTAGAGATTTCTGCAGTTCATTGGAGCAGATTTTGGTGGGGACATGGAGGAAGCGCTTTGGCAAAGAGGAAATGAAGCAGGAGGGATTCAGATCCTCTGGTGCTTGGTGTGGTGTGCAAAACCATTCCCAGAGCAGTGATGTTGTCCTCATTCCCTTTCAGCTCAGAGCAGTCCTCCAGCTACTATGAATTTCTCGGCGTGAGCAGCTGCCAGGACGTGGTTCACCTGTATAGGCTGCTGTGGTCCTCCACAGTCCTCAACATCATCGGGCTGTTCCTGGGGATCATTACAGCAGCCATTCTCGGGGCCTTCAAAGACATGGTAAAGCTTTTGTCTCCTCTGAGGACTTCTGTGCTTGTTGAGGTTATCAAATAGGTTAAAAGCAAGGAAGTGTAAGTATACAAAGGGGGCACTTTAAACATGTTTCCTGCGTGGTCTGTCAGTCTGGAGTCACATCTTTAAGCTAAGCTGTTGCCAGCTGCTCACAGCTAAGTAGGTCAAGCCTGGTCTGTACATGAATGGAAGGGAAAAACGTGCATCTCTCTGAACAGATGCTGGCGATTCACTTAATGGTTTTGGGTGTTGTATTCTTCTAATTCAGCACTGAACATGTGGGCCAGCACAGAGTTTGAGGAGCTAGTTGGTAGCTGACATGTAAAATGCAAGTCCTGGGTGTGACTGTTTAACCTGATGTAGTTCTTTTCTCAAGAACAGGGATTAACTCTGAAGGACCAGTCAAGTTTTTATTTAAACAGTTGTATTCAGGTAACATTAACCTCCTCTGATGTTTCACTAAGGAATGCCACCCTCTAACTGCTCCCTGTTCCACACCAATGTGTTGTGCTCATGTGCACCACTACATTCAGAAGAGGGTGTGCGCTGTGAGGGAGTCTGCAGTACAGTGCTTCATCTGCCTAGATTTTCTGACATGTTAAAAGGGTGAAGTAGCTGTTCCTGGGATTATCACTGTTTGCTGCAGCTGTGAAGAGTGCCCATGTGAGGAGGGGAATGCAGGCATCACCTACAGTAAGACCTTGGTAGAGCGCTGCAGCTTTCCAGTGCTGCTAACTATTTCCCCCTGCCTAGCAGATGGGTGTGAGTTCCTCCAGAAAGGGCAGCTAGCCAGCTAGCTGTGGGAGTTGCTAGTGTTCCCCTGAGGTGGGTAGGCTGTGGAGAGACATCCTGAGTCCATGTAATTGTCTTTCACAACCCGATGCTTACATGGGATTTGGGCTTCATAGCAGGGCAGGCTCCAACCCAGGCACACCTCTGTGCTCTGCGAGGGCCATTACTGCACTGCTTGAGAGGGTCGCCAAGTCGAGGAGATGTTCCTGGGAGAACTGGGGTCTTCACAGCCTGGCACATTCCCTTGCTGGGAGGCAGAACCTGGGTCAAGGTCTGGGCCCTCTGACTGGGTGGTGTGGAGCCATGCAAGGGAATCACAGCAGCAGTGGATGTGCAGCTTCCCCCCAGGCTTGGCTGGAACGAGTCTGTCAGGGCTCCAACTGAAAACCTGATCTGAACAAGCTGTTTAATGTCTCCTCTGTAACAGGAGTGGAAAAAACCTCTCACTAGCTTAAGGGAAGGATGAGTTTGTGTCAGTTCCCTCAGCACAGGAGCCATGCTATGCTTGTGAAAGTGTTACTACAGCAGCAGTCCAAAATGCAGTGGCCGCTCCCTGCTCCCGCCTGTGCTTTTTCAGGGTCTGCTAGCATGCTGCTCACTTTTGTTATGAAAGAGCTCCTGGGGAACACAGGGTCAAGAAAACATCAAGCAGAACAGGGAGAGAAAGGGGCATGGGACTGAAGTAAGGAAAAAAAACCCCAAACCCTCACAACAAAACCTGAATGTGTGGGACAACAATTTTCTTTCTTTCAGGATGTCACCTTCCCACAGAAATGCTCACTGGCATTTTGCAGGAAGAGCTGCAAAGCCTCCTGAAATGCCTCGGGGCACTGCTCTGAGGTTGACTTCCAGAAAACATAGGGCCAGGCTGACTACTCAAACAAAAAACATCGTGTTTGTCTCTGGGGAATGCTGGCAGCCAGAACATGTTACAAAGGGGAGAGTTTGCAAAACAGAGCTGGGGCCTCTAAACCCATCTCGTTCCCTGGACAGAAAAAAAAAAAAGAGGAAGAAGAAACAAAAGTGTTGTTTTGGTTGTGGGTTTTTGTTCTGGTGACAAGTTCCCTGCAGACCCTGGCATGCTCCCTGTGGTTTTGCTGCCTGCCAGAGGGCCATGAATGCTCAGTGGGAAACATGTCATCCACTCCTGACCCCAAAAGTGTCAACTCTCAGTGGCCCCTGTGTCACCTATGGGGCTGCCCTCTGTGATCTGCTAGGTGCTGGGGAAGCTGCAGCAGTCACCACGGTACCCTCCGTTTCAAACCTACCATGTGCTTGGGTATGGGATGCTGGCTAGGCATCCTATAGACACCTTAAAGACACCTTTAACAAAAAACAGGTTAAGATACAGTGTAAATAGAGGTATGTACTCAGAGTATCCAAAAGGGTAAAAAACACTGTTTTGCTGATCCTAAGAGTTAATCTAGAAACTCCCTTCCCTGGCCTGGTATTCATCTGATGATTTGTAGATGTTTTCCTGACACACCTCACCAAGGAATCTGCCTGCCTTGAGCTTAGGGTAGCATTAATCAGAACTACCTATGGTCCCACTGCGGGGGGCTACTGCCTTTTTTTTTTTTCTTTTTTAATTAGGCTTCTTCTTGGAGTCCTTAAAGGAATCTGAACAGATTAAATATAATTCCTTTTTCTCCTCTCCTCTTCCCTCATCCTGCTCTAAAAGAAAGGAAAATACACCCCATATTAATGAACAATATGTATGTGTCTTAGCATTTATCCAACTAAAGCCTGCACTACCTTAGAAGTAGTTATAGCTCAGAAATAAACCCTTGTATCAGGTCTGTATCAGATCAGCAAGCTGACCTGCCTTGTTCTGCAGCCACACAGCCCAAGACACAGCAGGCACAGCTGGATGGGGGGATGGCCAGCATGGCATTGGCAGTGCTCCCCAGTCAGTTAGCAACTCCTTATCTCTTTGACTTGGGTGGTGTTTCAGTTTAAAATATCTCCACCTACCTTCCCCTTTTTTGTGTCATTACTGGAATACTTGTTAAAAGCATCTAACCAGCTTCAATACCTGCGAAGTGTTGCTGGCTCCAAGCTGAGACCAGAGAGCCTGATAATAAGGTGCTTTGGTCAGTGGATTTGGGGTGGATGACTCCCCAGACCTGTCTTTTAGGACCACTGCGATGTTCATCCTTAGCAACTGGAGAGCATTGCTGCTGCTGGTGGAGAAGACAGCACCACCAGAAAGCTGGTGACATGCAGAACAGGCATCCATGTTTCACGTTAGGCAAAACAAGTGTTTCTTGCCATGTTTATGTCCAATAGCCAAAAGGGTCTGATTGCACCAGGGCCTCATCCTCAGAGAAGGGGTGCGCACTGGGCAGGGGCCCAGCCATGTCACTGGCCCAAACCTTTGGTTCTGAAGCAAGCTCATTAGCTGCTTCTTGCTACCGCTGTCTGTTTGTCCTCACCATATCCACCCAGCAGGACAGGCAGAAAGGAGGTGTTTGGAGGAGGGTACTTAGAAGACAAGAGACTTGCCTTCTTGGATGAAATACACTTTCTGCTTTCGGGCCCAGCCTTCCTCTGTGCCAGCTCCTGGAGTGTTCGGTTTCTCCAGAGAGCTTAGGCCTAGACTGTCAGGTCACCTCATGTGGTACATCAGTGTGCTAGATGATGTTTTCCATGTACAGACACAATTAAAACACCTCTTTCTTGGTCACAAGAGAGATCTCACACTATCTCCAAAGGATTCAGTGGCCACCCCTCCCCCCAACAACCCTTGTTTTGCAAAGCAGATCTTTCACAGAGCTCTACTGTCCTTCACAAATAGTCATATTGCACAAGGTTTTAGGCTTTAACACAAGCCCACTTTCATATTTAGCTTTTGGGGGGTTTTTTTCTCCTCCAGTTGTATCAGCTTGTTTAATATGAGCTATTACTTCTTCCTGCAAGTCTCATCTCACACTGCAGTTAAAGGACAAGCACATAAAGCCACAGGATACAATGAAGGATTTTATTCAGCAGGAATGAGATGTGCACAAGGGGGCTGGTAGTGTACCATTGGCAGCAAACTCCATTTCACGAGTGAGAGGGAGCTGTGAGAGAGCAGGTGGTCTGGAAAGGGAGATCTTTGTAGGAGAGCAGGGAGAAAAAAAACAGGAGGGCATCAGGGAGCTGCTGTTGGAAAGAGTCTGCAGCGAATGGTGAAGGACTGGGTGTTTGGTGCTGGAGTGGATAAGAGGATGTGGTCAAAACTGTATGCTGTGTTCTTCAGCGTGTCTTGTCTGGAGTCCTGCCAGTGCTTCTGTAACTGGTGCTAGGGAAGCACCAGCAGTCGTTTTCCAAGGGAAGAAGATTAAAATAGCTCTGCAGTTCTGGTCAGAAAATTCACTGCAGATATACCCTCCTATCTTTCCGCTCCTTATTTTTTTGTAGTGACAATATTGTGTTAGAAAACAGAAAGTTTTTAAATTGCCTAGTAGCTTATGTTAGGACCAATTATGCTCCATTCCCCCTCTGCATTGTGCTGATATATTGTTGTCTTCTTTGCTCAACAGGTACCTCTGTCCCAAATTGCTTTCAGTGCTGCACCTCCTCCTCAGATCCTGTACAATCCTGCACAGCAGATCCTGACATATGCTGGGTTTTGTCCTTCTGCAGCAACTATTTCTACATATCCATCCTACCCGTTACCTCTCCAGGTACAGTACAAAATGGCACCCTTCTTACTCCCTGAGAAATCATAAACTGCTACTCAGAACAAACTCTACAGTGGTAGAACTTGGCTCCTGTGGGTTTGAAATGAGGCAAGGGAGTTGGATCCCAACTCACAGGTCAATCTCTGGCATGACTTAGTCTGTGCCTAGTTCTCAGATCTCAGGCTTTCTCTGGTCATCCTTTGGGTTGTATCTGCTGACCAGGAACCCCAGTGGGGGATTAGAGCTGTGCTACAGTAGTCATGAAGGTGAACACAGCCCCTGTGCTGGGCAAGAAAAAGAAGCAGCAGAGGCATGAACGGAAGCCAGAGGAGGCATATGATACATACAGGATTTGGCAAAGGTTCATAAACTGTAGTTTACCTTACTCTTAATGTGGAGATAAGTAGATTAGGACTCATCAGATGGAAAGGAGACAAGAAAGGTAAGGAAGTAAGAGGCCTGAAATCAAGTGATATGGAAAGGATTGTAACTGGATATTAGTGATAACTGCTCCACACACAAAGGTTTGGTTGTCCCAGGTGGCAAGATAAGACAGAATATGAAATATTTTTACACATCAGAGAAGATTCAAATGCCACAGGATGTTGTGGAAGAGTATAAACAAGGGGTTAGAGAATGAGTCCATCAGCTGTGATTAGCATGGGAATTCAGGTGTCACTTCCAGCCTAGCAAGTCCCCAGATGGCTTCCTGCCACATGAACCTACAGGAACTCATCAGAAAATTAATCCCTTTTTCTTTTAGTCTTCCTATAAGCATCTGCTATGGGCTTCTGCTGGGAGACAGGTCCAGATCTGCTATGGCAGTTGGCAGAGGCTGGTGAGCCTTACTGATCAGAGGCAGCTGGCCTGAAGGCGGAAGGGAAAGCTGCTGGAGGTGCAGCTTTCTTCCCTTGCAGGAGGGGATACAACATGAGCAGAGCCAATGCTCCTTCATCTCTTTCAGAAGGCTGAGGCACAAGTAGTGCTCCCAGCCTGTGTTGCATCCAGCCCAGAGCTGACCTGGAAAATAAAGGGAGTGGTGCTGAGGATGGTGTTTGGGTTGGGATTCTTTTTTGCCCCAGAGTGAGGTGAAGAATGTAAGGTGAGCTGGTAAATGACTGAAATGTCTTGAGACCCTGGAGCAACCATAGAATCACAGAATCGTAGGGGTTGGAAGGGACCTCGAGAGATCATCGGGTCCAACCCCCCTGCCAAAGCAGGCTCCCCAGCTCATATTGCACAGATAGGCGTCCAGACGAGTCTTGAATATCTCCAGAGAAGGAGACTCCACCACCTCCCTGGGCAGCCTGTCCCAGGGCTCTGTCACCCTCACTGGGTAAAAGTTCTTCCCCATGTTGGTGCGGAACTTCCTGTGCTCCAGTTCACAGCCATTGCCCCTTGTCCTGTCTCCACAGACCACTGAAAAGGGGTTGGCCAATTCCCCCTGCATCCCATACTTAAGATATTTATAAACATTAATTAGGTCCCCCCTCAGTCTTCTTTTCTCAAGGCTGAACAGCCCCAGCTCACTCAGCCTTTCCTCATAGGGGAGCTGTTCCAGGCCCTTAATCATCTTCGTAGCCCTTCTCTGGACTCTCTCCAGGAGATCCCTGTCCTTTTTATACCAGGGAGCCCAGAACTGGACACGATCCTCCAGGTGGGGCCTAACCAGGGCAGAGTAGAGGGGGAGGATCACCTCCTTAGACCTGCTGGCCACACTCTTCCTGATGCATCCCAGGATCCCATTGGCCCTCTTAGCCACCAGGGCACACTGCTGGCTCATAGCCAACCTGTCATCAACCAGGACCCCCAGGTCCTTCTCCACAGAGCTCTTCTCCAGCAGGTCATCCCCCAGCCTGTACTGATACAGATGGTTATTCCTCCCCAGGTGCAAGACTTTACACTTGCTTTTGTTGAATTTCATTAGGTTTCTCCCTGCCCAAAAGGGAGCTTTTAGATGTTTTTTAAAGCCCACTAAGACTGTTCTCTTCAGTCCAATGGCTTGTTATACTTTGGCTGTGTAACATACACTTAGTGCTGAACCGGTGGGTACCATAAGTTTTGCCACTGACAGCACTGCATGTTTAGTATGAGCAAGCTGTGGACCAGCTCCCCGCAGCCTCCTGGGCTATGTCTGTTCAGGGCCAGTAAGTTCCCAGTCACAAGTACTGGAGGATGGTGATCACCCAGATCGGTGAACTGTTGGGGTGCTCCTGGTATGGGTTTGGCCCATACCACCTAAAAGCCTCCCAACAATGCCCAGGAAGGGGTCAGGAGACAGCAAGGGCAACAGACAGTTCCCAGTAGGTAGCGTGCAGACAGTCACACTGGTTTGGTGGTAAGAGTTCAGCTGTCAGGGTGTGATGTGTGCTGTGCCAGTTGGCTTCACAGCCAGAGAACAGTCCTTGGCACATCTTACTTATTAACATAAATGGGGCCAGGCACTTTTGGAGACCATGGGTTGAGAGGGAAACAAGAGCACACTCGAGATCTTTTTTTGTTTGCTTTCAGCTGAAAAGCTGTGCTGTTCTGCAGCATTCAGTTAGCACACAGCCAAGAGTAGAGAGAGAAGGGGATAAAAACAAATGAAAGCAAGCCATTAAGCTGAAAAGATGCATGTAAGTAGTCATGAGGATTAATTGTAACTGCTCAGTGCTTTGTCTACTGAGAAATAGAAATATATCATATTTACTCCAAATTTTAACTGCATTCCAAAATAAACAGTTCTTTTACTAGATTTCTACTTTTTCTAAGAAGTGTGTTCATTTGTCTTCTCTCCCCTTCATAACATTTAGAGGCAGACACCACCAGCTGTCTCCAAGCCAGGAGAGGTTAGCAAGATGATTTGGGCCCTAGAAGAGAAAGAGTTTTGAATCCTTTTCCTGGAAAAACAAACAAACAAAAAAACCCAACCCAAAAAAACACCAAAACAAACAACCTGCCTGCCTGCATGTATGAGTTCATTATGTTGTAGTTTGGAGAGAACTCATTTCTGCATCAGTATGTGAGTTTAAAAATTGTAACAAACTTACTCTAAGCTACAGAAGGGTGAATGTTAACCAGAAGCTTAACCATCATTCACTGCCATGACCTGAGAGCTGTGGGCTGAATCCACGGGGCTGGAGATCTTCGAGATCAATCTAAGTGCTCCAAGCAGTGCCCAGCTGCTGAATTCAGGCCTTCACAAAACTGCTCAGCTGGTCCTGGTCCTTAGGGCCTAAACACAGGGGCTACTGGCATGTCAGGATCTAGTCCTGCCTGATAATGAGACCAGGTAGCCACCTGGCCCCTACTGCCCCTCTGGGAGGGTCCAAGTCCTGTAGTTGCTATGTCATATCCGTGTGGATCCCAGGGGTATCCCATGGCATCCCAAAAGGTCTGGACACTTACATGTGGGCGAGTGTGGCCAGCAGGTCGAAGGAGGTGATCCTCCCCCTCTACTCTGCCCCAGTCAGGCCCCACCTGGAGTATCGTGTCCAGTTCTGGGCTCCCCAGTACAAAACAGACAGGGATCTCCTGGAGAGAGTCCAGAGAAGGGCTACGAAGATGATTAAGGGCCTGGAACATGTCCCCTGTGAGGAAAGGCTGAGTGAGCTGGGGCTGTTCAGCCTAGAGAAGACTAAGAGGGGACCTTATTAATGTTTATAAATATCTTAAGTATGGGATGCAGGGGGAATTGGCCAACCCCTTTTCAGTGGTCTGTGGGGACAGGACAAGGGGCAATGGCTGTAAATTGGAGCACAGGAAGTTCCACACCAACATGGGGAAGAACTTATACACAGTGAGGGTGACAGAGCCCTGGCACAGGCTGCCCAGGGGAGTTGTGGAGTCTCCTTCTCTGGAGATATTCAAGACCCATCTGGATGCCTCCCTGTGTGACCTGTCCTAGGGAACCTGCTTTGTCAGGGGGGTTGGACCCGATGATCTCTGGAGGTTCCTTCCAAACCCTATGATTCTGTGATTCTGTGATAGTGTAGAGGGCTCTGCCTGAGCTGCTCTACCCTTTAGAGTCCACAGAGAGAGCCACATGTGAATTACCTCAGGCTACAGATACATGATGTTAGTGCTACAAATGTACCTGAAGGCCTTTCTGCTGATTAGGAGTGGGATTTAGGTACTACATGCCACTGTGCTCTGCACTTAGATATAGATGGTCTTGAGCTTTCAAATGACATGTCAAAATCTGAGGATAAACGTGTATCCTAGGGATGCAGCTCAGTTACCTAACGATACAGCATCTGAGATGGCCTGATGTTCACAAGACATCCATACAGGCCTCACTGAAGTGGGCCAAGGTCTACATGAGACTTGCCCATATTTCTGGAGGAGCTGGCAGAGGGTGCCCTTGGGCATCTCAAAAGGCAAAACTTATTTTCTTCCACATAGACTAAGATCCACATAAGGGCCCCATGGCACATGTCCCTTCTCAGTGCTCCCTTTGGCTCAGCACTGTTCCTGAGCACCTGCATTTCACGCTGTCCTATTTGGGGCAGGGTCACACAGGGGGTGGTTCAGTACAACAAAGTGAGCAAAACCTTCTTTACCTGAGAGTTAAGGGGATGGGGGAGGGGAGTGAAATGATGCTATTTAATGAAGTAAAGCAGCTAGCAATCAATTACCAGCTAATAACTCTAGCTGGAACCCTCACCTCAACCAGAGGAAATCCACAGCCATAGTTTCTCCCCCTGGGAACACATCTGACAGTCTGGCATACAACATGCCTAGCCTAAGTACTGCCTGCACTTGCATGGACTGAAGCTCTATTAGCTCAAAGGCTATGAACCTGAGTTCACCTGTGGCTCCTGCCGTTGAACAGGTTCATTCCTACCCCTCTGCTGAATCC
This sequence comes from Porphyrio hochstetteri, assembly GCA_020800305.1. Classification (NCBI taxonomy): domain Eukaryota; kingdom Metazoa; phylum Chordata; class Aves; order Gruiformes; family Rallidae; genus Porphyrio; species Porphyrio hochstetteri. The sequence goes on along the minus strand of CM036905.1, from coordinate 154,825,921 downwards.
AGTATCTACAGAATGACTGCTTGCTGGAGGGACAAAGTCTTTAAAAAAATCACAACCTGAACTGGTGGTAAATGCTCCTCAGTTCACCTCATACTTCCTTGTCCACAAGCAGAAACCAGTCGAATGCAAGAAAGAAAGGGTGATAACAGGAATGCTTTTTGAAAGGATGTAACCAGCATTTATTTGTTTACTGTGGCATGTGCTAGCAAAATCATTCTTACTGGTACAGTTCAGTCACAGCTAGTCTTGGTAACGAGCCTGCCAAGTAGTCAGGTAAATGATTAGCTGCACAGGGACTGGTGGTGATGACAGCAGTAAGGGTTGTGCCAGTTGTTCCTGCCAGAGGAGAATTCATTACAGAAGCAGGTCTAGGCAGACAGATGGAAATGGTGGCTGCAGTTTGATGGGGAAGGGAAGCGACAACTCCAAAAAAAATAAAAAATCCAAATCACTCAAATCCCTAACAGCTATGGTTGGAGCTGACCTAGCTAGAAGGTCTGTCAGTATATCTGCACTGCCTCCAGGAGAGTTAAAAAAAGGGCACAGGCAACCTTCCTGTCAGAAAGTCATGGACTGTTTACAAGGGCAAGTACAGATAGGACAAGGGGTAATGGCCTTAAACTGAAAGAGGGCAGATTTAGATTAGGTACAAGGAAGAAATTCTTCCCTGTGAGGGCAGTGAGGCTCTGGCACAGGCTGCCCAGAGAAGCTGTGGCTGCCCCCTCCCTGGCAGTGTTAAGGCCAGGTTGGATGGGGCTTTGGGCAGCCTGGGCTAGTGGAAGCTGTCCCTGCCCTTCACAGGGGTCTGGAACTAGATGGGCTTTGAGATCCCTTCCAACCCACGATGTGTCAGAATCACAGGGGTTGAAAGGGACCTCCAGAGATCATGGGTCCAACCCCCTTGCAAAAGCAGGTTCCCTAGGACAGGTCACACAGGGAGGCACCAGATGGGTCTTGAATATCTCCAGAGAAGGAGACCCCACACCTCCCTGGGCAGCCTGTCCCAGGGCTCTGTCACCCTCACTGTGAAAGAGTTCTGCATATTGGTGCAGGACTTCCTGTGCTCCAACTTGAAGCCATTGCCCCTTGTCCACTAAGTCACCCTGTGGTACAAATGCAGGACAACATTCTGCTCACCATGGGGGTTCGACCCAAAGCAACAGGCCCTGCTGACTCAGAGCCCCACAGAGGCACTGTGTCCACCACCCCTGGAGAGCTCTGAGATGCCATTGTCCAAGTGCCAGCTCTGGTACTGGCCTTCTAGATGATGACTATTAATTTCTTCAGCAGAAGGGAGCAGTGTTTACTTGCCCAGACCTTTCATTTCCCTTGAAAAAAATCAATGATTATTATTTTTTGTTTTGCTTTTTGAATTCCTGGCACTTTAGGCCTGAACCTGAGGGGAGCTGAGCACAACTTGTCTGATGAAGCCCATGGACTGGCATGTGTTGGCGTATAAGAGTGGGGTGGGGAGTGAAATCCTGACAGTCTTGAAATCAATGGCAAATCTTGGTTTAAAGTAGAGGTAGGGTTTTATCAAAAATACTAGTCCCTACATGCATTCTTATGTTTTAACAAACTACTTTTTCCTGAACGTGGGCTGCTTCCTAAGCTTCCTAAACTCTATTTTTCATGCCTCTTCTACCCAAAGCCCTGTTAGAGCTGAGACACCCAGATTTGGGAGGTGGTGGAGTCTCCTTCTCTGGAGATATTCAAGACTCGTCTGGACGCCTATCTGTGCAATATGTGCTAGGGAGCTGCTTTGGCAGGGGGGTTGGACCCGATGATCTCTCGAGGTCCCTTCCAACCCCTGCGATTCTGTGATTCTGTGATTAAAGACCCACAGGGACATGTGCCCACCTGTAAAATTTTCTCTTAAGAGGAACCTGCATTTGGCACAGGAGTAAGTCCGTGAGTTTATGCAAGTATCATAACCGAGATTAATTACATCTGAGATAATTTAGGTTCGGTGATGGTGCCTGGAAAAGCACAGCTACCCATAACCTAATCAGGTGAGGCAGGTGGAGTGCCTCACCCAGGAAGCCAGAGCATCTCTTCCTGCAGAAATTCCTGTCCTGCCAGGCTGGATGTGCAATACCTATTACAAATGACTCACTTTGTTTCACTGGGCACCGTCATCGCTATGCTGACGCCGGCGATTTAAAACTGGGGTGTTGTGCTGCAGCACATGGGAAATGTCATCACGGGGCTTATCATATAATACTTACCTGAGATACAACACAGAGCTGCAAACGGGTCTGTAATCCTTTCCTGAAGAAGGTCTTTTTCTTTGTCTGTATGCAGCCTGCCAGCAATTTTCCAGGGACATCGTCTACTGACATTTCTTTATCAGAAGAAACTCAGCCTCCATCGCAGTCCAGCTCCAGCTACGGCCTCCCCCCCAACGCTCCCGCCCTCTACACACCGACCTACTTCTTGCCCGGGGAAAAGCCTCCACCATATGCACCATAGAACAAAGTGTTTATTTTAGGTAGCTGGTAAGCTTTTGTTTTAATTTTAAGAACCCTCTGAAAAGCGTGCTGTGCAGGCACTAGGCTTTTCCCAGGAACCCATCGCAGAGTGTGCTGTGACCACCCTGCTTTCACCTGCATCTCACTCTGAGCAGAGCGGAACCCTGAACACTTAAGGGCAGGCACATCACCAGTGGGGTGACCTCTTACTGCCAGTTTGCCTGCACTCAAATGCATAAACATGAGGGTTTTTTTTTTTCGTTCTCCATCCACTGGAGAATTTTTGTTCAAGAGGAGAAATTAAGAAAGCATCGTGGGTACTTGTTCTGCTCTCATGAACCAGTGTAGAGGGGTTTTAGCCTGTGTTGTCTGAGTGGGTAGTGTGGAACTCTCAGAGTCAATCATTTTGGGTAGGAAAAGAGCAGGTGTTTGTTTGCTTGCAGTATTTATTTAATAACCCTTTTTGGTGAAAGTGTTGTACCAATCAAAATAAAAAAGTGTGGCAATTATTTTACAATAAATTGACTGTGTATATTTATACTGCAGCCAAGGCTGTGCCTGTCTGTAAGGACAGGGAAACAAAAGAACAGAGGACAAAGTGCCCTACTGAATTGTTCCCTCTTTCCTGAGTTGTTCCCTCTTTCCTGAATTGTTCCCTCTTTCAAGCTTCAAACAGGAAGGTTAATTTTTTGGGACTATTTCATCTGAACCTTGTGCCAGTCTAGTCTGCGTAGTAAAACGTCACGTCAGTGTGCTAAAGATGCAATTTCCAGACAGGTATTTAAGGTGCAATGGAGTGTTCAAATTAATTCCTTCCTATTCAAGAGGACTATAACCAAAACCACTCTATGTTAAACCCCAGCTATTTATTTTTAAACTGATCAAGACCTGATCTGTAAGTTTTACCATGGCTGAAACAGAACAGATGAAGGGTCAGAATGCCAGCTTTTTTGCTTGTTTGCTTGTTTTTAATTTTCTCCTATGGTATGGAGAGAAAAGTACATTGACAAGGCTAAGAAGCCATACCTGTACCAGTGCCATCGACAGGAACAAAGTCTTGCCCCTGTTGTGTGCACCCTGCCCCTTTGCTGTCACCTTACCTGGGATCCCCCTTACCACGTGGCTGCCCTGTTTTAGGACAGGAGCAGCTACACCAGCCAGAAACCCCATCAGACCGCTGCATCCTTTCACTGAGGTTTGCTCTGGCAGGAAGGGTGGTGCTGCTTGCTCTAGAGATCTTACAGTCTAGACAGCGATGAAGCTATAGAAATTTCCTGAAAGGCCAAAGAGCGAAGCAGGGAAAGGAAGGTATTCCTCATTAACTTTTTAAGCAGCTGCTTCATATTACAAAAATATTAAAAAAACCCACCCTATGTAAACAAAACCAGCCTACTTGACAGTTTCCTTTGAAAGGAAGTGACACCATCAGACCAGCTGAAAATAGAACAAAGAATGATCAGCCTCCTACATAATATTTTCCACCTTTCAAGAAATGTGTTCATTTATGTGCTGTATCTCTATGCATAAAAAGCAGGTTCAATACCAACACACCTAAGAGAAGAGGTTCATTTATATGGGCAGTAAAAACATGTTTTAATTAAAGAAGGATTTTCTGAGATGCAGAGTTTTAGGCCAGCAACATTAACATCGGTGACAAGGTGCCTTGTGTGTATTGTTGACAATGGATTATAAGAACCTGGTTAAGAGAAACAGAAGTCGGAGAGGAAACCATTATTTTTCCTTTAAGCATGAAGTTTACACATCCAGAAAGCTCAGTTCTTGTGCAAATGCGTGCTGTGCAGAGCACAATCACCCTGATCATAAGTAGAACGACACATTTACTTCTTTTTACCTCACTACAAATTACTACTGGGGGACCACCAGGGTTCATCTGGGGGGACTCAAAGCCCAGAACAGACTTGTTCCCTTTTAAGTTAAGCACCTAGACTGCTAATAGAAAAAAAATTAAATCAGTATTTCTCCAGGGACTGAGGAGGAATGAAGGAATGCTTTTTCCCCCTCTTTTCAGTGGTATACAGAAGCAGCTGCCTGTTCCTCCAGCCTGGTACTGCAATGAAGTATTAAAAACAATCCAGCTTGACACAGAAGACCCCCCCTGGCTTTCTGTAGTTCTCCAGACTTATAAACTCTGGCTTTCTCTTCCGAACCACATTTTGGGTTTGGGGACATTGTGGTCTGTGCAAAATATCTTTGCATGCACACACACACACACACACACACAGAGACAGAGGCATAGCCTGGGGGTTGGGGTGGGGCAGCTTTTGCTCTGAATTAGATTGGTTTAGAAAATAGGGGTTTTTTTTTTTTTCTTTTTCCACATAATAATATTAAGTTTGAAACTGCAGCGTTCTACACCGAACCACAGGATTCACGATTCGAGGATGCAAAATATTCCGGCCTCATAAATAGTATCACATTAACACAAAGGTCAGACATGTTTGTGATTCATTTATGCCACATGGTAGTTTTTTGGGAACTACCGCAGAAATTATACAAAAATGCCAGACACAAGACTATTTTGCTAACATGCTTCCTTCCTTTGAAAAGAAGAAAGCAAAACAAGGGTTTTTTTTCATCTACTTTGTTTTTAAAAATAGTAGGTGTCATCCAACTTTGTACTGTTTTCATTAGGGCTACTCCATGTTAAAAAGATGGGAGGTGTATTTTGGTAAAGGACTAAAATAACCACGGCCAACACACAGAAAGCAGAGCAACGCAGTGTGGAAGTGCTGTTAATCGCAGTATCTTCAGGTTTCCCAGCTCTCACTGGAGATACTGAACTAATGTTTCTCAGGTTCTCCATCATACCACAAGCTGATCCAGACTCAAACTCTAACACAAGAACTCTCAGGAATGATATGGTTTCCCTTGCTCAACAAAAATAGCAAGACCATAGAATAACCAGCTTTTCCTATCCATGCACGCTCCAACAATAGGTGTTGTCACACACGTGTGGACTGTTAGGCTAACCTGTCACCTCTGTATTTGGCTAGGCAAAACGTGACATAGAATGACCAGGAACAATTTATAGAAGACCTTGTAGGATTAGATGTTTTCCATGTTAACCCTCTGAAGCACAGAGTAACTTTAGCCACCCAGTATTCAGATTTCCACCCCAGCATATACCTTTCTCAGTTCAGTAATCTGATGCAAGACAAGGGCCAAATAAAGCAAGAATGAAGTGTCTCAAAGCAGGCTAGGCAGAGCCCACCCCAACTCCACCAGGAGAGCTTAAAAGCTCAAAGCATTTTATGGCTCTGCAGCCTCTCCTGAGCAAACCCCCACGCATATTCTCACCACGCTGCAATTCAGCCTGGCTAACTCTCAGTCTCAAGCCTCTCTGCTCCCACTAGGCTCCCAGTGGATGATCCAACTTCAAATTTAAGCAGCAGAAGTATGTCATTGCCAGATAATATTCCCCAATTCTTGACACCTCATCATCTGCTTCAGTGGTTATTGACACAAAAGCCACATGACTTATCGAGTCTTGTCTTCTAATTGTTTCCTGCTGACCCAACTTTGTTTTCCTTTTTCTGTTGAGCAAGAGTTTTTCTAAAGGTCATAACTGATTCTTCGATCTGTGGTACCAGAAAGAGAAACTCTAGCAGTAAGAATAGCAGCAACCATTTCCTCTCCAGTCTGGAAGATATATAAGCACATAAATCCCCCCACCTCCAAACAATAAATCCAAACCAGCCAAACACATACACCCCAGCACTAATATAATCTCCACATCAGGCATAGCCTGAGTCATTATCACCGAGTAAGAGAATGCAGAATAAACTGAGTACAGGTAAATTAAAAACTTGTATGTAAATATTTTATTCTCTCATATTTTGCAAATCAGAAAGCAGTGTTTGGTAATAAAAAATAATACAGAATTATTATTTTTCTTCCAGTCCACGCTCATATATTCCCAGGTTTTCCACATTACAGATAAAACCATCCCTTACAGTCTAAAGTTAACATTCACTGTAGGTATATCCTGTAATTTTGGCTTATTTAATATTAGTCTTCTGAACTATTTACAAATATATTACAACCTTTAAACCTCAAAGCGAAGGAGTATTTCAATGATCAATCTGACATAAGGATCAGTAGCTCCTACATAACTTCAGTGTTTAAGAGAAACTATACACGCAGTGCGGTAGGTCTGAATAATTTATATCTCTCTTTTTAAAAAAAAAAAAAGAAAAAAGGAAAAATAAAACAAAAGAAAAGCATTGAAAGTTTCCAAATATCAAACTTTGGCATTGCAGTGGTACCTACTGCCCGGCCTCAGCTGGAGGACAGGAATGTGAGGTGATGTCACTGTGTTTGTAGAGAGCCTCGTCTAAGTCCAGTGCCTTGCTGCTCAGCTTGACGGTCATGCAGCCGTGGTAGGACGCAGTGACTGGAGTGGAAGTCACAGGAACGTCTGTGTGAAGGGGAAGACGAGCAGTTTGATGGCTGTTTTTTGTATAAATACCTGCCCTAACTACGTGCAGTGACTATCACTTAATTGAATTCAAGCTCTCCGCTTATCCATTACGGGATTTCTAACTTCGCCCCCCACCCCTCTCACCAGACAGCAAAAGCACAGGCCCAGACAAGGGGAAAACACCATCTGCTCTCCTGCAGGAAAGCCCTTCTCCCAGGCTGGGTCATTCCTCAGCTGCTCCGTGTCTCTGCCACGCCTCCAGCCCTGATGAAACTGTGCACTGCACAGCAGGGAGGTTTCACTCCAACTGAAAGCTGTGTTCATGCTGCTTCCCATCTTGACATCTCCCTCCCTCCAGCTCTGAAACTTCTATTTTATCTTTAGTGGAGCTGCTACACCTTCCTCTAATGCTCTCCCTCTCCCTTCAAAATACCTGCCAAAACATTATAGGCAGAAGTTCATGGCAGGAACGGCCATCCTGTATGCAGCCTCTACCACTTGTCAAGCTCATCGTGACTGTGATAGCTCATTGATGCCCTTCTGGCATTCATCAGAAAGGTGCTGGAATACATCAGTTGGCGTTTGTAAGACTAATGAGACTAATTCTTACTATGGAGACCCACTGGTGACATACTTTAATCAGTTTACCTGAGGCAGAAAACAAATAGCAAGGAAGAAGACACTAAATACAATCAAACAGACTAGAGGAAATTAGTCAATCTTATTACTAACTTCTGTAACACAGAACCACAGACAGGTTTGGGTTGGAAGGAACCTCAAAGCCCATCTAGTTCCAACCCCCTGCCATGGGCAGGGACACCCTCCACTAGCCCAGGCTGCCCAAAGCCCCATCCAACCTGGCCTTGAACACTGCCAGGGAGGGGGAAGCCACAGCTTCTCTGGGCAGCCTGTGCCAGGGCCTCACTGCCCTCATAGGGAAGAATTTCTTCCTTGTAGCTAATCTAAATCTGCCCTCCTTCAGCTTGTCTTGTCACTGCCTGATAAAGAGTCCCTCCTCACCTTTCCTGTAGGTTCCCTTTAGGTACTGGAAGGGTAACAAACTGACCTTAAATAAACAAAAAACCCTCTGTATGTAATAAAGTAATAACATGAAAATTTACGTGAACTGTGTCCTCTGTCCTTCCCCAAAGTTATTAGTTTATTTACAACCCAAAGCCAGATCAATCAAACTGGTCGTGCAATGGAAAGCAGTGAATATCTCAAAGACTATTTAACTTCACAGTGATGGTGGTAGTTAAGTAAACCCCTTATCTTTACACTGGAGCAAGGACAGCTTGAACAATAGCCTGTCCTGTTGACCTGAGATTATATGCAATTCAGAGGGTTCTATCTGGAGACACACTGGACCAAACCTGAAGCTGATGTGATCAAACACAGCTCAGACTGAGGCCAGACTCTAAGACTGAGGGAAAGTTGACTGAAATACTTGTGCAGGATTTGTAAGTCACAAGAAGATCCTATCAATTTTTCAATTCCCAGGCTGAAAAGTATCCCAGTTGCTTCAACATACTTGCATTTTAGCTATTTCCTACTCCTCCTGATTTCACAGAATCACAAGGTTGGAAAAGACCTTTGAATATCATCAAGTTCAACCATTCTCATCCTAAACTAAACCATATCTCTAAGTACCTAATGTACCCTTTTTTTAAACACATCCAGGGATGGTGACTCAGCCCCCTCCCTGGGCAGCCTGTTCCAGGCCCTGGCAACTCTTTCAGTGAAAATTTTTTTCCTCACATCTAACCTGACCCTGCCCTGGCACAGCTTTGTGCCATTTCCCCTTGGCCTATTGCCTGTCACCTGGCTGAAGAGACCATCGCCCAACACTGTACAACCTCCCTTCAGGTAGCTGTAGGCAGTAATAAGGTCTCCCCTCAGCCTCCTCTTCTCCAGGCTAAACAGCCCCAGCTCCCTCAGCCGCTCCTCATAGGATTTGCCCTCCAGCCCCTTCCCCAGCCTGGTTGCCCTTCTCTGGACTCGCTCCAGGATTTGCTCGATGTCCTTCTGGTGAGGAGCCCAGAACTGGACACAGCACTCGAGGTGCGGCCTCACCAATGCCGAGTACAGGGGCACAATCACCTCCCCAGACCTACTGGCCACACTGTTTTTGATACAAGCCAAGACGCCATTGGCCTTCTTGGCCGCCTCAGCACACTGCTGACTCCTATTCAGTCTGCAGTCAACCAACACCCCCAGGTCCTTCTCTGCCTGACAGCTCTCCAGCCAGTCTCCCCCAAGCCTGTAGCGCTACATGGCGTTATGTCCCATGTGCAGCACTCTACACTTGGCCTTGTTTACCAAATTTTATCTGTGAAGACTGCTTAAAAGAAGGGGGCATCTCTGTTGTAGTGCTGCATATGAACATAAACTAGGTTTTTGACTCAGAAGTTGACAGATTTGGCTTAACGGCCTCAGCACTCATCTAAGGAATCAAACAGATTGCTGCCACATGTGCCATGGGGCTGACTGGAAGACAGTGTGGGCTCTGAGATGGATTTGTGAGATACTAGCAAAAATAATTTTAAAAAAACAAGTTCTTTGTGTATAATTTCAAATCAGGTCAAATACTTAATTTTCTGTTATGACCAGAGACAGATGTCTGAAGTGTGGTCCTGTAAAGACTCAGAAGCCTTGTTTGAAGTCTCTTTCAGCTAGTGGTATACACATGGCCTGGGAAAACACCTATGCATTATATAAATTACATAAATTAGGATTTACCAAAACTGAACATCACAGAATCACAAGTTTGGAAAAGACCTTTAAGATCATCAAGTCCAACCATTCCTGTCCTATGCTGAACCATATCCCTAAGTACCTGATCGACCCTTTTTTTAAACACATCCAGAGATGGTGACTCAGCCCCCTCCCTGGGCAGCCTGTTCCACAACCCAACAACTCTTTCAGTAAAAAAATTTTTTCTAGTATCTAATCTGAACCTGAACATAGCACAGAAAAGGTAGCAAACATTTATATGTTCCCTATGATTTCTTGAAATTCTGAATACTATATCTGCAATATTAACCACACTTAGGTTGGGATATATGACATATTTTGACCCAGAATTCTTTCTTTAACTGTGGCAAGCGGAATAAAGACATTAAGTATGAGCACTATGCTTAGTTTTTCCACAGGGTACGGAAGCAGGGAAACCCAAAAACGACGTAATATTTTCAAAATTTGAGTGAGCCAACCTCAGATCTGGCCATTTGGTATAGTTATTTAACCCAGGGTGATGAATCCAACCCAAGCGTTGACAATGTTTATTCCTTTGGCATACGACAAGGTTCCTCGATGCAGCAAGCGCTGGGTTCCCCTCAATGGCAAAAGCAGACCAGAAGCAGGAATTCCCGTTGCCGTGCAGAACAGATCAAGGGGGGCTAAGCCTACAGAAGCCAGCTGGGTCTAAACCGCTGTAGCTATGACATCTCCCCCTTAGTTCTGGCTAATTAAAAACTGTCCTTCACCCTGCAAAGTTAGTCAAAGTGAACCACAGAGAACTCGGGACAGCGACAGAATGGGATTATTTTCTGAGCTGTGAAAGTTGCTCCTGTGCATTTGAGAGCTACTTGGAGTAGAGCAGGTGAGATGCCTTCCTTGTGCTGCAGTGGCCAGCTTGGACAATTCAATCTGACACTGGAAAATGCCACATTTGGGGATTCATTGTTCTTCCTGCCAGTGTGTGTCTGTGTCCCTTGCTTTTAGGTGTGACCAGGAGCCATTTACATCATTGGCATAAATACTCAGTGAATTCTTGCTCCTGGTGGGAACCTTCACGCCATGTGTCCTGGCACACACGGCCCCGCAGTCACCCTGTTCCAGCCTGACTGCTTCAGTACCTACCAAGAGGCCAACACCGCTGCTCCTCCCTCACTTGGGCAAGTAAGGGCAAGGCTCTGCTTAGCTGCTGGCAACAAAATAGGATGTACTGCTGTGCATCAGAGGCTTAAGTGTTTCCTTAATTGCATTCCTCAGCAGTAGGGATTGATAAACCAGTTCAGCCAGAAGGAAAAAAAGCAACTCCCAAACTTGGCCAAAATTCTTAATTCCAATGGAAATTTGATCTTCCGGGTTCAGAAGAGAGGAGCAAACTGACCTCCCACAAGAAGTGCTGCTGCTGCTGAAAAGCCAGCAAAGGCAACAAAAATGGTGGCAACCCTTTGGCTGTGCCCTGGGTACCCTCTGCTGGGAGGAAATCTCTTAATTGCATAGTGCTGTGGTCAGTTCAAAGAGAACATCAGCCAGGGAGAATCGCCACACTGAGCTTCCTGAGCTTCAGGCAAACTGATGTGAGGCCCTGGCACTCCCTTCAAGGAGAGCTCACACACATTCACTGCATTAATGGAGCGCGTGTGGCCCAGCTCCTATGGATTTTACCAGGTTTAAGATAATGACCCTGCTGACAGCTGTCCGTCAGATAAATCATTCCAATTGCTGACCAAGCAAAGCCTCCTCTTTCGATTTATGCCTCCAGCTGTCCTCAGAAGGACACAATTACTCCAGAAAAACAACCCACCCAACATGTCAAGCACACCCTCATGTCTGTTAAGACCAGAGGCCTGCATTGCAGGCAAAGCCGGTGCAAGCAGAAACAGAGAGGGAAGCTCCCAGGTTGAATGAACCAAGACAGCCAGCCCAGGAAGGTGAGTTGGGAGTCTGTAGTCCGTGTTACGAAGCTGGATGCTCACCTGGCAGTCCTCCTACATAGGTCTTCACCGTTGACCGCAAAGAGCTCTCCAAGATAGACAGGCTGCCCTCTAACTCAGAGAGGCTTAATTCACTCTCTCCATCTATCCCATCTACACTCAGGGACAAGTGATCTTTCTTGAGGAGGATATCCACAGAGTGTTCCTTCTTATCACAGAGATTTATTGCCAGCCTGGATACAACTGTGTCCTCCAAGGCCACGATGATAAACTGGACAGCAGGGAAAAGAATATAAAAAAAGAGGCAATGAGCAGAAATATACCTCAGCACGCTTATCCAAGACTAGGATAACCCAACTGTGGCCTCATTTACAAAGATTTTGCAGAGCCACCAGTGAATTAGCTTTACTACTGATCCTGTTCTGAGCTCATCTGCATAGATAGCAGATCAATGATCCAGTGGGACTAATTGTTAGTTGCAACCACTGTCTTCTCAGAGAGAATTCTTAGTGAGTCTTAAAGAGGTTGCTACATGGAACTGGAACCAAAGAGACTAGAGCTGCTCGTTGGCTCATGCATTTTAGTGAAATCATTCTTGATTTATGCTCATGTAGTGCCAGAATCCAACCCTTTATTATGAATACCATTAAAGCCGCAGCTTCAGCATTCCCATCACAACTGGCCTTTCACAGCACCTGGAGCAATCTCTTGACTACTTTGGGACTGTCACTGACAAGCACCAGAGAATGGAAATTATTGCTTATGGCATTAAGCAGTTTCTGTGCTAGAGAAATATAAGAAAATATACCTGCACTCAAGAGACCAGTTCCATCTTTTACCTGGACATTTGCGAAGAGGTCCCAAGTAGTGTCTGCCACATACCCATAAGAGGCAGAACTTTGGTGTCAGCCAAGCACCGCAGTCTCAGACCTCGTTCTGAACTGGTGGGTGCAAAGAAACAGGCAGGCAGCAAACCTGACAGCTTTCAGTTCCCAGGAAATAGGAAGGAGACTTCTCTAATCTGTACCTGCTGTTTCAGTTTCTTTGTGGAGTGATAGTCAATCAGAGAGAGTGATAAAGGGACAGATGCTTCTTCTGTAACCAGAGCAAACAGCACGCCAGTATCTGTTGCTGGTTGAATTGCAGCATTTAATTCTATTACCCAACTTGTCTCAGTGTCATTTCCAGAAGAAGGTTGCACTACAAACAAACAAACAAACAAAAAAGAAATGCATAGCATGACAAAACTAACAGGTCAAATGGTAGACTGTGAAATCCCTGCCTGGAGAAGAGGACAGGTGGATGAGTGCATGGAGGGACTGCCACATTTCTTTTGCTCAAACAAAATTTCCAAAGCACCTGGCTGTAAAATCAGAAGAAAACGGCATCAGTTTTCTTGTTACCTCCTGCATTCTGCTGTCTTTCAGCATGTCAAAGGACAAGGTTAAGCTTTTTTTAATCACCAAGAGAGATTCAAATTCCCATGGCTGTCAATCCAAGACATTCAAAGAACTGCTGCAAGACGGGGCACACACTTTTTACACTGCTCTTAACTGTTGAAAGATCTCTGAGGAACCCAAATCCAAATCTGACATACAGGAAACATTTCTATGAAAGCTGGTGTTAACTGGAAAGGATATAAGCTCAGCACCTAATAGCTTCCTGATCACCAGCCTGTCAGAAGCATGGGGTGTTTTATCTCACCTGTTGAACTCTGAATTAAACTCTCCAGCATCTTTCTTACTGTCACAGTGCCACTGGAATTTAAAAGGTGGTGCTGACTACAGGGTAAAAATTCAGTATTGTCCCTGCAGCCTCATGTCATAGTAGCATTAGCTACGCTGGCTTACCACATCTTGAAATACAATAAATAAGGGTTTTTTAAAAAGCTTACTGTTACAAAACAAGCAAACCCCAAAACAACAACAAAAAAGAAGATTATTGTCTGTAGGGAAAAAAAAAAGCATATAAAAATGCAGGTGCTCAGGACTCATCTTTGCTGAGTGCTGTCATTTGTATTTCAGATGCTGCTTTGTTTCTACTTTGCAGCTTCTGAGTCCATGTGGGAAGCAAGATGACAGACACCTGATACCTGCTCATTTGCAACAGCACAGCAGAAAAATCCACATAATGATGCACAGAAGAGGCTTCTGCAGAGGAGGGCTTGCACACAAAACTAAAATAGATGGCTGGCATTTGTATGGTTTTAAAAATACTGAGGGCTGATTGCACATATAAACAAACAGGATGATGCAGAATAAAGAAAAGGTGCCTTTCAGAGTGCTAAATTAGTATGTCCAGGTTTGGGTTGAAGCCTGTTATTACCCTATCTAGGCCAATTGCATTCAGCTTGTATCAGAGATACTCAGTCTCTTTGTCTCAGGTGTAACGAAATCTACTCAGTGATTAAAAGTGAATCTGATCCTGGACATTTTGCTGTGGACAATATTGATTTTGTGCCCATCATCAACTCAAGATACAGCACTCACTTCCTATTTAGGAGAAACCAGGGCATAGTGCCGGAACCAGCTACACTGCTGAGAGAGGGATGCAAAGCCCCTACTGCTGAAGATGAGCTGGAGCCAGCCTGGATGTGCAATGTGTTAATGGAGCTACACAGAGGGAACCTGATCCATGCTGGTCATCAGACATGGGACTTCCTTCACTGTGAACCACAAGTTTAGCTATTCCCTCTCCATCCACAGCTGCCAGTCTTTTTTGCATTGATCAACACCAAGCCCAGCATATATCTGAGTTTTAAACTGCGTGGTTAATGGCAGGGCATTAGAAAAAATAAAATAATTTTTAAAAAGACTTACTGTAAGTAAGATTAAACACAGCAAAACCTCGTCCAGGATAGAAAGACCCTCGTCCTGCCACAGCAAAGCACTGCATCTTTTCATTCATCTTTATGGTCTCTTGGATAGTGGTGTCCTCCCCATTCAGCCAGTTCCATGCCCGCATGCAGCCATCCAGCCGAGGGTTTATCTAGGGAGATAAAGCAGTATCTCACACCTCAAACAACTGTCCAGTGAAGAATTAACTGGGTTTTACGTGCAGAGGAATATGAAGTTACATTATGATGCTGAACAAGAGAAATCATTTTGATGAGTTGTGCAGATGCAAACCAACTGGTGGGGGTCCCAATGCTGCAACCCCAAGCAAGCAAGTGGCCAGTATTCTCCAGAAAACTCCCTGAGCTCAGCTTGTCTCCACAGGACAGAAGGGCACTAGCTAATGCAGGTGCTGATTTGGATGTAGTGGTTGTGTTAGATCATCTACATGCTGCACGTCATTAGTGCAATTTTCTTCTAAAGCTCTGCAACTCCCCTAACTCTGCTGGAGGCTAACTTGAAGTTAAAATAACCCCAAGTCCTTTGTGTCTCTGCAGACAGCCTTCACAACACATGAGATGTTGGACCTGGTCATGATCTAAGTTACTGGGCTCTGACTTAAGGGAAGGGAGCCTGAGACACCAGATGGGCACACCGCTCCCCCCACACATTGGTCCTTCCAGCTTCCAGCTATGCCATCCCATACCAAATGTCAGCATTAAAACGTGAGACCATATGTAAAGAGAAGGCTCCTTGCAAGCTGTCTAAACCAGCACTGTTACTCCCAATTAACTGAGGCAGAAAGAGAATTAAGTGTCTGAGCCAGGATAAAAACCTCAGGAGTTTTTGGCTCTCAATCCTATATCCAGCCCACACCCCGAGCTAAAGTTTCAGACAAGCAATGGCCCTGAATGACTTCTTGTGAGGGACAGGGATCTGCCTCAGCTGCCCCAATCCTAGTCAAAGCCACAAGCTTGTCACCTCATTTAGAAATGAAGAGACACCAATTTGGGTTTCAAGGTGTGCTGTAGACATTCCAAACAGCCTCAGCTATTTCAGACGCACATCCAGTCTCAGCCAAAGAGTGCCCTAACCTTTATTCCTACGCCCTACCTACTTGAATTAGGAGGAAATAAAGAAAAATGGGTTTCTGTTCTTTCTTGGATCCTATGGAAGGGAACAAAAGTCAGCAACAAAACAGTGACACAATATACATGAAGCACAAACTTTGGTCACAGCACAAAAAGTGCCCCCAATGCTGTTTCCAGACCTGTAGGCACAAAGTTCCCTCACACATCGGTGTGTCCGCTGACCCTCCAGAGCCACTCATGGTCTCCAAGCCACTGTGACCACTATTAATTTTGCAGTGTGCTCCAGTTTTGCAGTGTCCTAGTTCTGCCAGCCAAGGGTGGGATACATCTCCCCCAAATCTTTCAAACAAAAAATCAGGTGTCTCACCTTTGCTATTGCCTTAGGCTCCCTCTATAGTCAGTGGAGACAAAGCTGTATCCAGAAGGTGTTAATTCCATCTGTTGCAGGGTAAGCTGAACTATTCTCATGAAGGACATACACTACCCCAAGAGGAGATGAAATCAAACTATTCAGGCATGCAAAACATCATAAGGATGCTGCTATACTTACGGGTAGAATAAGGTCCTTTGTTTTGAATGGAATGCCTCCTACTGTCAAGTTCAGCTGATACAGTCCTTTCTCTAGAGTAAACAGATCCCCTGAGACAGCTATCTTCATAACTGCATCCCTGTTGACCTTTATAACCAAATTTCTTTCAAGTTCTTCAACAGAGATCTGGAAAAGTAAAATTGCAAATAGAATAATTCAGTACAAAAAAAAAAAACCCCAACCCAACCCTTAATAACTGCAGCCTCAACTGAAGGACAGACACCACCAACGAAATCCCCAAGATCACAGATTCACAGAATTGTAGGGATTGGAAGGGACCTCCAGAGATCATTGAGTCCAATCCCCCTGTCAAAGCAGATTCCTTAGGACAGGTCACACAGGTCAGCATCCAGATGGGTCTTGCATATCTCCAGAGAAGGAGACTCCACAACCCCCCTGGGCAGCCTGTCCCAGGGCTCTGTCACCCTCACTGTGAAAAAGTTCTTGGTTCAGAACTTCCTGTGCTCCAACTTGAGGCCATTGCCCCTTGTCCTGTCCCCACAGACCACTGAAAAGGGGCTGGCCATTTCCCCAAATGGAGATGGAAAAACATTTTCTGTCCCCAAGCCTCTTTGTCTACCTTTTACATTACATTCTTCTTAATATGCAAATCTTAAAGCAACCCAGGGTTGCCCTAATGACAAAGACAGACCATCTACTTCAAAACAACTACACAAAAGCATGAGTGGATTGGCTACATGACATTTGTAGGTTGCCCTATGCAAAATGTAAATGCAATAACGAGTTATTAATGAGAAACTTCCTATTGCAATTGCACGTGAAAGGAAAAGCTGGAAAGACATATCAGAAGATATCATTTGTTGGAGCTGTGAAAGATAAAGAAGAAGCCTTCCAGCCACACCAAGTCTAGTCTTTGAATACTGACCCATGAAAAAATAACAGAAGATGACATATTTTAGAAGCTAATAAAAATGTGTAATATGTAATAATTTTCTCTCAAATGGTCCCTGCATGTTTTACCTCTGTGTGTCTGAAGAGCTACTTCTAGGAAAATTTCATCATTTTCATTTTGACCAGGCTGCACAAAGAAGCACCATAAAGCAGCCAGCTTTGCGGAGGAAGAGGAGAAGGTGAACACAAAGCTGACAAGGCAGCATGGATTCTGCACCTTGGGACCTGGGTCCTGCCACCAATGGGGCGCTCTGTGGCTGTAATGGAAGACAACCCCTTTCTTCCCACAGAGAAGAAAGGCTTGCAGCTCTGCTATTTCATCATCTTCAACACAGTATTCCTTCCCACTCGTGAGAGACACCCCACCTACTGACTCTTCATCCATATAGATGGTGTTCCCGGGGACATCCAAATGCTGTCTCCATCAGTGAGCTGTTGTATAGAACCAAATATCTAGTTCAGTGGCTGTTTAGACTTGTTATTCCCTCTCCCTGCTAATGGGCCAGGTCATGGGTATCTTTCTCTTTGCGTTTCAAGAGCAGCTGCCCCCAAATTGTTCCCATGAGCCATGCTGATCTCTCACTCTTTGGCTTTAATGGAAAGAATGAGAGGGCTGAGCAGGATTGGTGGCAGGGTTGGAAATGGTTGCAATCCTTGGATTGCAGTCTTCAGTAATGAAGATTAAGGGAATTTGATAGTTGAAAAGATTATTCAGAGAATTTTTTTTTTCCTTCTCCCATGGATTCCAGTCCTGTCTAGTTTATATTGCTAAATCAGCTTACACCTGGTGTGTTTCCTGTGCTGTATCCTTCAGGATATGGATTTACTTGTCTGAAGCCTGCTTGTTTAAAGTGGCACCTACACCTCCCCACTGCGTTCCAGAGAGACACACAAGCCAGTCTCAGACAGGCTTTTTTGGGCATTGGCAGGTTGCAAAGTCCACTCAGTGGGTGCAAACATAAGCCCACATGTCCTGGCAGCCACAGCCCAACTGGCTTTGGGACACTGGCTATCTAACTAGAACTCACTCGGACACCCCTGCTTGTCATGACAGTCACCACTGCCCTAAGGCACTGGGGTACAGAGTGCCACAGGGAGCTGGCACAGACCATCTCCCTGCTCTTAGCACGGATTGCGGGCAGCCATGGAGCAAACTGGAATGGGGAAAACTGGCTGCAGCAACGCCCCTACCTGTGCGTCCTCAGTGAAGAAACTCTCAGAGCCACCAAAATTCAGGGCCTTCTAAGACAGTATTAGACTGCATAGTAAATAATAACATGCACATTTAAAAAAGTTAGTTTAGGAGTCCTTATCTCCTTCTATTCATGAATATAAACAAATCAATGGAAACTTCCGCAGGAGAAGGAGTTAATCCCTGTAGAAGCTCCTAACAAATTCTACTTTAGGAAATGACATTCTGCCTACTTCACTCTGCCCTCTGGCAGTTTCAGCTGCAGTCCCTTATATTCAAAGCTTTGCTGCTGGTGCACCACCATCACCTACAAAGGGAAGCATCCAGGTAGTTAGCAGGCCGCTGTAATTCCCTCCCCACTGTTGCAAGGCCTAGCTAGCTGCGGCCTGCCATAGTGACAGGGGGACAGTCAGGTGGGCGGCTCTCCAGGCTGAGGGTGCCCACACGACGCAGCCAGCTTTGGATTCACACCCTGGCTAACTCATAGCACACAGGCCTGCTTGCTGCTGAAGAGCAAATGAACAGCACTGGAAAGGGACGAGACTGCAGGCAGGCACAGGGTTAAAGCCAACCACAAATCTGCTTGCAATTGCTTAGCCTTCGGTTCTGACATTTAACAGCGCAGGTAGGTTATTATTTTTGTTAGCTGTGCTGTCCTCATGCCAGGACTAAACCACACTCTGAAAATAAGGATAAATGGGGACTTTTTTCAGAAACGCAAAACAAACAGAAGGTGAGTGCGTTCTCTGTTACCATCGGTCCGTCTATGTCACTTCACCCAGCTGGATGGCACGCAAATAACTATATTAGAGGTTTTTCCTGAGGCTTGCTTGTTTGTGTTTTCAACGCTGGGAATGAGCATTTAAAAATAGATGAGAAGGGATCAGCATCAGAGAAAACACCTAGGTAGAAATACTGGTCGGAAGCTTTGCAAATGCCTTTGCATTTACCTAAAACATGAAACTTCTACTCAAGAGACCAAAGACTTTTGGTGGTGTTTCTCATGTTTTGCTTTTAAATAGCCATTGTTTTTTTTTAATCTGCTGAAAGTTAAATAGTAAAATTACTATTTTCTCACAACCCCTATAAAGTTGCCACCCAAATCCAAACTCCACTCTTCTAGGTCTCACCAAAACGAAGGCTTTGGTCCTGGGCACACTGAAGTCAGGAGTAAAGCTCCCAAACTTCATTTGAGTGACCTCCTAAGGTTTTTGGGGTTGTGCTTCACAGAAAGCGAGGTTGAAAAGTACACACAAGTCTATACTTAAATGTGTGGCTACATGTTTTATAAAAGGAGACAGATACAAAAGGAGTAACTCCTCCTCAACAATATTTCCTAAATTAAAAGCCATGCTGGACAGAGAAAAAAGTAGGGAGGGGATAAAACAGAAGAACAGATTTGTAGTTGTATTGCTCAGCCATATGGATTAAAGGGCATTTAGAGACCAGGGTGACGCTGGATGTCAAGCAGAAGAGAACAGAGTACCTGTAGGGTGGAAGCAAGGGGTAGGAAAATAGAACAGGAGAAATCAACAGCACCCCAGCAATGTGAGCAGCATCCCAAGCCTAAGAGGTAAGTCAACCACAAAGTCAAGAGACTACAGGCTCCTTCCTCCTACTGCCGTTCGTCTGTGGGTAAATCCTTCTGCCTCTGCTCACTATCAGGCACAGCATTAACAGTGTTACTTTGGGAGACAGTCACCAGATCTGTGGCCATGCACCAGCTCCAGGTGAGCACTCCTGTGCTGGCACTGCACGATTCTCTCTCCTCTGCTCACACCATGCTATGCCTCTGGCAATTGCCAGGCCTTGCTCAGCCCATGCATAGAGCCACACTGCTGGCTGCAGGGACACATTTCCAGACTGTGGTGTGGCTCCCCTCTACCCACACCACACAGTGCCCAGAGCTCCCTCTGCCTTGTCCCAGAAAGCCTCAGGGAAGTTTCCATTGGATTTATAGAATCTTTGAAAACAGGTGCAAAGAGGGCATTCATTGCTGCAGCAACTCAGCCAGGCAATTTCTTGATTATGATGGTGCCTGGGGATAAGAGCCGTGGTGTGGCTGGCTGGCAGGACACTGCCAGCTCTTGCCTAAAAATGATATTTAATTTATCATACTGCCTTCTCTCCCTGCAGAAAGCAAGTACAGCCTTTGTTTACCCAGTAACTCCTGTGTGTTTGAGCACTTTTGTATTACTTGAAGAAAGAATCACAGAATCACAGAATGAGTAGGTTGGAAAAGACCTTTAAGATCTTTGAGTCCAACCATTCCTGTCCTATGCTGAACCATATCCCTAAGTACCTCATCTATCCGTCTTTTAAACACATCCAGGGATGGTGACTCAGCCCCCTCCCTGGGCAGCCTGTTGCAGGCCCTGACAACTCTTTCAGTGAAAAATGCATTTCAGAAATTTCCCCGAAAACTAAGATGGGGAATTCTGTAATGAGTTCACAATCAGATCTACCAGTGTATCTAACGCTGCTGTGTTAAATGGTTTAGAGCAGTAATGTTTGCTTTTTGTGACTCCAAAGTTACCCCACTGGCATCAACTCTGCTTTTCACGCCGTCCGTCACCGTCCTCCCTGTGCAGGCAATTCCAATTGCCATATTTCAAATTAGCAGAACAGATCTTACAACAAATGTAGGAAGAACTGGCTTGAGGCTATTCCTACCTGCAAAGGTACAGCATGACATACATTTTATCTACAGCTTTGCTGAACCTCTACAGGTCTCCATTTGGGTTCTAAAATTGCTTCAGTGACAGTAAAGGAACTGAATTGAACATCACCTCATCTACTGGGAATGTTATCAAATGTCACTAGTTGACAGTGAATGCACTCGAGGACTTCTTCATTTATTCATTAGAAACAAAATTTTCCCACTTTTCTTTTTCTATAACATATAACTCTGATTTTTTTAATACCAAAAAATTTTAAACAGAAAATTAATCACAGTTACCAGCATCTGTATTTGTGTCACGTGCGAGTTAGCTGACAACTTCCCACCCACTCCCCAAGAAATACATCAACTTAAAAGCCAAAAAATATAAATTAAGTAACAAAAAATGGGGGGGGAGGTAAAGACACAAGTCAGAAGATGCATATACAAATTGCTAATCTAGTGTAGATCATACTACAGAATGCTTTCCTTGATCGTGTCACAAATAGTAACACCAGAGTAAATAGTAACACCTGAGCTTCCAGAATCACCGGAGAGAGCATCAAGAACGTGAATCCTTACAAGCTCCACGATGCAGTGCATTGTCTCCTGAGATTACTGGGATTGTGTTACAAGGAAGCAGAGATCCACAAGGGAACAGACCCCAATGTCTTTAAAAGGGAAATGGTCTGTTTTGTATTAAAAAAAAAGCCTAAGGAGTTAAAAATAAAAGCATACTGTAGTATAGCAGATTTGTCAAGGGTCTCAGAAAAACAAACAGATGAGTAAGCAAAACCAGCCACACACACCATACAGCAAACAAGCCGCTCTTGGAAACTTCTGTGAGAGAAAAGCTACTGAGCTTTTTTCCCTCTTACTTCCCTGCAACCTGCACCCAGAAGGCATCTTCTCCAACTAGAGATGAAGTCATCTTAGCACTGCTGCATCCCAGAGGCACTGGGTGTGCTCTGGTCAGGCTAGTGTTGTACAAATTAGTGATGCAGTCTAGTTCAAATCTGCAGGAAAATCACCTTACGCTCACTTTAGGATGGAGAATGTACTGGCATGCACTGAATGCGTTGGAAAAGCATCCACCCAAGAATATGCAAAGTTTAGCTGCACCCATCAGAGCCCATCAGGAGGAAGCCAAAAAGAGTAGGACCTCAGCAGTGATCTGGACTCACCGTTTGCCACATGCCGTGGTTGATAAGCGGTCCGCTGCTGGTCATGCGGCCTATCCCGTTGTATTTCAGCTGCAGCTCAAGCCGTCCTTTGCGCAAAGCCAAGACTACCCATGTGCTGTCTTGATGGCCTCCAGCAAAGAAAAGGATACCTTCAGGATCAAAGGTTCTAAAGTCGAACTCAGCCACAAGTCTGACCGCACAGGTGCCAAGAAATAAATTAGTTATGCAGGGTTCAAAAACCACAGAGTACTTTCCATACAGATAGCATCAATTCTAGCAGTTACAAAGCTCTGTTAAAAATGACTAGCTTTTAACGTGCTTCTGAAAGACTTGAGCTGTGAAGATGAGTTTTAAAAGAGCATCAAGACTAAAGACTACATGACTGTACTTCAGTAATTATCCTAGGAGCTCTGCAGTCAAGGTTGCCTTTCTCAATTACTGGTTTGGATAATATTTCACCTTACAGGACTCCACAGACCAAACAAATTATGAAGATCATTGGACTAATTGTTATTGTAATGACTTTAATCCATTGTGTGCATTAAAGCCAGAGAGCACATTTGACTGTCATGCTAAATTGTCCTCACCTCGTCGGCTGTTTCCTCTTGAAGCGCAGCCTGATAACAGGAGTGCCACTGAACATCCTCCCCAGGTACAAGGATTTAATACTTTTTCCAACAGCAAAAGGCACACATGGCATTATGTTCTATAACCAAAACACAGTTTTGAGTGCTTATTCTCTTCACACAGCAGAAAGAATGAGAGGGTATGCCTCATCCTCTTTTCTCATGTAGCTGCTATACATACAGCAGGTTAGGGCACTTTCATGTTTATACTGTCAAAATACAGTTGTTTTCATTCTGAGAACATTTCCTCTTTCCTTCCCTCCTCCCTCCTACCCGCCTTGGAGGGATGTTTTCCTGTTGCAAAATGAAATCATATCCACGAGGTGCAGCAAAAGGGCTTTTACTGCACCACCATCCCCGCAACAAAAGATGTGCCAAGAACTTGCTGTTGGTGGGTTTCTGCAGAGACAGCCAGTGTCACCGAAGATGATCCACCTCAAACACCTGGAGGACAACACTGTCAGGTACAAGTGCTGGCCCATAACTTACACCATATGTCCTGAGACCTTCATACCACCCTACTGGGTCTAGCTCAGAAAAGCTTGTGCAGCCAGAGGTAATGCACAGCTGAACAGTGGCTGGCAGGGCTATCCCTGTCATGCTTGTTTTGGAATGGGGACAGGAGGAGTCTGAGAAGAGAGCCTCTGAATGGACTTGCTCCCCTAAAAGATAAACAGGACCCTTCTTTTCAGGAGACCTAGTGCTCTCAGCTCACGTGGCCTTGGCAGTGTGATTCCCTCATGCTGGTCACTCAGCTCAAATGGCTTTTGTCCAGAGCTTCATCAGTTATTCTTAACTGCAAAGTAAAATAAAGGTTACGGCAATGAGGGCTCACATACCTCACACGTGTTCATGTCCTGGGAAAGCTTCACTCCCCCTCTGCCATCGCAATGACAGGTGTAACTCCCAGGCAAGTTGACACAGGTCTGCTCACAGAGCTTTTCTTCACATTCATTTATATCTACACAAAACCAGCAAAGAAGAGAGGAGAAAACAGAAACTGAGTTTGTTTAAACATTAATCGTTTGAGGGGGTGGGGGATGAGGGGGGAAGAAAAGTCATCAGTGCTGTTTCGTAGCACCTTTCATTTCAGCACACCCGAGTACTCTGTCAGCCAGTACTTACCCTTTGCCACATCTTTACAGGAGGGAAGAGTTACAATTAGCATCTGCACAAATCTATTTTCACAGACAGATTCCAGCTGCCTGAAGACATACACAGCAAATCAGTGGGAAGGCTGGAAGCAGATCCCAACTCCTTGGCTGCTGGTGCAGAGCCCTGGGCTTTAACTTCTAGACAAGACTTCCTCCCTTCAGGCCCCTTCTGCTACGCCTGCGCTGACTGGCTCCTGCTCTTTCAACTCAGGTTCAACTCAGGGACTGCTTGCTTCATTGCTACTCGGCAGCTGGATCCTCAACAGACAAGTAAAAGCTGAGTTTCTCATTCATTATTTTCTTTTCTTTTTTTTTATTTTTCCCTTTCCCTTCAGCTTGTTTTCATCTGCTTCGCAAACAAACGGAGGAAAGCAAATTGCAATGGCCCGCAGGGATCTCTTCAGGCAGAGATAAACACTTAGAGCCCAGTAGGGTTGGCTGCTGTGCAATTCAAGTCATTGCATTAACTTAGACAAAAGGCAGGGAACAATGCTAGTTTTGGAATACTTTCAAAACTTACTCTGTTGAGAAAGCTTGCAGGCAGTGTAGCCAGCAGAACTCTGCATGGTCCCAATGCATATTAAGCTCCTAGTTCAGAGTAATACCACAAGACAGGTTTTGAAAGAACAACAGCTACTGCTCTGTAACTTTTCTTGTCCTACAAAGAGAGACAGCAACACGCAGATGCTTCTGAGCTTCCACTAGATCTTGTATTTGTCATAAATTTAAGAAATCTCAGTACTCTGGCACGTACAGCTTGATTCATGTCATCAAAGATGACTGCAAACTCAGTGAACTCCAAGGTGACCGCAAACTGCAAACTCACTCTCAGCTAAGGAAAGGGGACAGAAGTCTAGAGCATAAGGAAGATTTTATTTTAAGAAAAGAAGCTTTTACTGAAACCTGAAATTAAATTTCTGTGCTTTTGTAGCTTTACATCATCTAATAAATGTTAACGTGATGTTAGCGCGTGAGCTTACCCTGACAAGTCTTCCTGAGGTCATCGTACTTGTAGCCTGCATCACAAACACATTGGTATGAGCTTATTAAATTTTTACAGTGAGCTTCTCCACAGATGTCTGCTGATGTTGTGCATTCATCTATGTCTGCAAAACAAGCAATTAAACAACAAAACTTCAGATGAGTGTGATCACTACTCACACACTGGAGCGGGCTCACAGTCAAATGATCCCTTTATTATTTTAGTAACTAAAAATACAGTATCTCCAAGATAACCTTTAGGGTTAGCTATAAGAAGTGACTTCAGGCTTTCAAAACCAGTTTGAAGTTGGTGTTTCTTTCTTTAAGGTGTTAACCACTATCGGAAAAAACAATGCAAGGTGAGCCAGGAGAAGAACTGTAAAACAAAATAACTCCCACAAAACAAAGCAAAAAAACCCCCACTCAGTTCTGGGGGCTGAAACTAGGTTAAAAATCAGTAGTGAGGAATAGCAGTATGCTTTTTACCAAAGCACAGGAGGAACCCATAGCCTGTGGGACATCACAGTTTTCTCTGCTCTCCCTCCTCAGACAAGTGAAGTACCCTTTTTCACACATTCACAAAATTAAGATGTAAATCTGGTGATCTGTAGTGGTAAAGGGGAACGGAGGCAGCCTGATCTGTCACAGAGAACAAGTCATGTCTGAGTGATGTTGTGGGGTCTCACCACAAAGGCAGGCAATGGACTGGAACTGGAGTTCTGTAAAAACAGACAAGTGTTTTTCTAACGTGTTAACTAATACCCAGCAAAATCCTGGTGTTGACAAAACATTTGCAGTGTACCGAGAGTTTAATATTTACTTTTGCTTTCTATTACCTGTTAAAACTACAACATGTTACGCTTTGTGATTTTCCCATGCGTGAGGGAATTGCCCTGTGCTTCCAGGCTACATTCACAGTGCTCTAGTAGATGGTACTTGGATATTATACAAACATAATGTGACAAATGTAATTGTGAGCCCACTTGCTATCCACCTGGCCATGCCAACTGGCACCATAAGTGAAGTTGGCCCTTCTAAGTGGCTGCTTCCGTTAGAAAGGAATACCATCTATATATATATATACAGTCATCTGCATAGATCTCACTTCCACCTTTAAACAGTGGAAGTGACACAGAAATAAAAGGTTGCTCTTTGTCTTTTGCTGGCAGCATTAATATGTTGTTCAGATCGGGTACATGAGCTGTTTAGTACGATATTGTCTCATCCATCTCTAAAGAGGTATGTAGGCAGACTTGCCTTTTTTCCCCCATCTGTATCTATCTGCATTCATTAGCTGCTGCACACATCCAAATTTAGGAAAATAAATCAAAGTAAGAAACACACAAAAGAAAACCCAATGTCTCCTATGCTGTGACACTGTGAGATTGGAAGGAATCACAACAACGCATCTGGCTGACCCTTCCTCCTCCCGATGTCAGGACATGAGGACTGATCAGCTAAACCAAATTAGCACAGTCCAAAGCCACAAACCCTCTGTGAATCACTCCTGTGTTATGATATTGGAGAGCAGCACGGTGCAACCGCTGACAAAACAAGCCCAGGCATGTAGTGCTGGCTGGAGCACACCATACAAGCCCAGCTAGAAGGGGCTACCAGCAGGTCTCTGCTGGGCTCGGGAGTAGGCCAGGGCCGCTCAGCGCAGCCCAGCTCTCTGGAACACAGCCACGAGTCGCTACGTGAACTGAAGGCCCAGCGAAGCTTACCTTCACATGTCTTGCTGTCTTTAAGAGCGTAACCACTGTAGCACGAGCAACGGTAGCTGCCTATCTTGTTGAGGCAGAGCTGGTTGCAGCCGCCGTTCTGCACTCTGCATTCATCAATATCTACATCAAAAGAAAGGGTTACAGTCAGCTTTTCACCTCTGTAAACAATATCAGGAGGGTGAGAGCAGGATAGGCCTTGGGAAAGAGAAAGACCAAACAAGAAACACTATTACAGCTGCAACACAATGGTAACAAAAAGCACAAAGGTTTCATTCAGACAATTCAAGTACATTAGCTCAAGTTCATGTAATAAATAAGAAAGGACAGAGAGGGAACTGTAACTGAGTTATCTCCTTCACAGCGCTGAGATTGCAGAAGAGTTCTTCAGTCGCTGTGGAGGTGAAGAAGGTTGCTTGCAAAAGCAATCTGATTATAGCTAATGTAATTTATTTTTTGGACCCGATGATCTCTCGAGGTCCCTTCCAACCCATACGATTCTGTGATTTTAGATCATAACTTATGTGAAAATCATACTTTGTGTGACCTGTAAATTCAGGATGAAAGCTTTAAATAAAACAAGAACAGTATATCCTTACTATTACAGGACTCAGGAGAACACAAAGAAGTTTTAAGTTCACAGCTACTGAGCACTGTGAGTTAATGGTGCTCCACCAAAATTAGCAGAAAAAGCCCATTAAATCTAGTAGAGTCTGGATTTCACCTTCGATGTGCCCTACCTGCTCATTGTGTCCTGCTTGTATATGGGCCTCTAGAGTTAGCAGATGGGGAGAAGAGCATATTTCATGGCATTTTATAAGAAAAAGAAGGGATATGCTTCAGACTGACGAGTTGCTGAGCTCTCTGAGCCGATTGTATACTGACCAGACAGTGGTCTCAAATGGCTTAAATAAGGGGCTTGTGAGTGACCCTTAAATCTCCTCACAATATTTACATCAGGAGAGGCTTTGGAGCTCCTGCTGTCTTGGTTGCCACAACCCTGGACTGGCTGAATGTGATTTCTGGCAATTACTTATTATGGGCAGGCAGAAAAGCAGTGGCCCTGACAAGAAGCCTTGCAGGCAGCAAGACAAAGAAACCAAAAAGTGGAGGAAAGAGAACTTCAGTATTTCATAAAGGAATACACAAAGACCTCTTGGGGCCTGGAACTTCTTGCACAAATAATGTCTGCCCGAATGTTGTCTTTGGAGTTGGTGGAAACACACAGTGGGATGTAAGTGGATGTGGAATAAAGTTCCTACAAGCAAGAAGGCTTTAACAGACAGATTTCATCAGTCAGACCCCAACAGCCTGCTGAAAGTCACTGTTTCCATTGCAGGGGTGCTAGGAAAGAAGACTGGGCAAATTCTTAGGCTCTGCAGTCTGCGATCTGTTACGTCAGGGTTAACAGCAACAGTTGATGCAGTTCTGCCTGAAAAGCCACTACACCTCTCCTTCTGCTGCCCCTTTCAGATGGGTGGGACAGAAAGTCGGAGTGTAACTTCTTTGACTACCTTGCCAAGAACAAGCTGAGGTCCATTAAAGACATAAAAAGTGTTGATATGACAGAGTTTGGGATTCACGGGAGGGTAAAGACATGAGCAGCGAGTAACCCAGATGCAAATCTGTGACACTTGAACTGTGCAGTGAGGTATCAGTTACCAGCTGAGAATACACCTTTGTTACAGGTATAAAAGATAACAACCTCCCCTTACCTTTTTCACATGTTTTTCCCTGCCAGCCATGCTTGCATTGACAATAGAAGTCGCCCTTGAGATCTTCACATTTGACAGTTCCCTCTTGGTGACAAGGGTCCGGAGAACATTGGTTTGGCAAATCTGGTTTATATAAGGAATAAAACAACGAAAACAGAACAGAACAATACACTGAAGTGAGTGACAACCACGTATTTCACTCTCATTAAAAGTCAAGAAACTTAACCGGTAGTGGGGAATCGCTGTTGGAAATACACTAGGCAACATGGGAAGCTTAGTGCTCACATGCCGAACAAGCTGTGCCAGGAATTTTGCAGAGCACATGCAGTAGAATTCATTTCATTGCAAAAGGGAGTGAGCTGCCACCCTGGTACCTGAAGGGCACCACTTGAGAGAAACAACTCAAAGTAGCTTATTTTAAAGAAAGTTAGTTCTACTCTCCCTAGTTTTGGAGAAAAGAGAAAGCAGGTAGCAACTAAAGTACTCAAGGAAGGACCTGTACTCTTTTCAATTACTTTTGGTAGTTCAACAGAGGATCTTACCAGGCCTGAGAGATTTGTTGCTAGAAAAGGTCTATATTGGAAAGTTTTGTGAAAGCTATCCAACTTAGGCTTTCCTATTACGTAGAATAAAAAAGAAATACCAATGTGTTAACAGCATAAGAATAGCAAACCACTAATTCAGTTCACAGACAGCACAATCTTCCTCTGTGGCCAACACAGAGTGAAGTCTGCCACTGATTTTCAAGCGAAGTTCCAATAGTTGGCCATGGATTTTCTCCATAGGAAAGTAGTGAGAGAGAGAAGTAACCATACTTTGGGGAGAATTTAAGGAACAAGTAGAAAACTTCATATAAGTGCTCAACAAATGGAAGTCACCTGTCCAAATTCACCTACCCACCTATTTGCAAACACCCAAGGATGGTGGTTTGCAGAAATAGCTAAAGGAAGGATGAGAGAATACCCTTGTGTCCACAAAATGTGAGTTGGTGGTTATCATGTAGTAGTAACCTGTTACACTGGTGTTCTAGATCAGTGATCTTCAAAAAACATTAATGTGTTAACTGTTTCAATAACCTTAACCAGAAAGAGCAGCACAGAAGCTCATTCTGTAGACTACAAAGCTGACGTAATCAGGGGGCTTTTCTGTTCACATCTCCACTCCAGCAGTGGGGTTCAGGAGAGACAGGGTACTTCTGCAGTCCTTCTATACTTGGGTGAATTTTAGAATCATAGAATCATAGAATATCCTGAGTTGTAAGGGACCCATAAGGCCCATCCAGTCCAACTCCTGGCTCCACACAGGGCCAGTCAAGTCAGAGCATGGGGCTGAGTGCATCGTCCAGACGCTTCTTGACCTCAGTCAAGCTGGGCGCTGTGACCACTTCCCTGGGGAGCCTGTGTCAGTGCCTGACCACCCTCTCAGTAAAGAACCTAATTTTAGTCACAGTCCAGTCTGCCATGGATGTCACCTTCTACAGAGAACATTGGAACCTGACCAGAGCAATAGCAAACCTGAACAAACCTGTCCCACTGTGCTGCTGCAGGGGAGGAGGGAGAGAAGATCAGGTAGAAAGAAGGGAGGGGTGGGGGATGGTGTTTCAAGATTTGTTTCTATTTTCTCATTACCCTACTCTGATTTGATTGGCAATTAATTAAATTAAGTCAAATCTGGTTTTCCCATGACGGTAATTGGTCATATCTGCCCCTGTATTTATCTCGACTCACAAGCCTTTCTTTATAACTTCTCTCCCCTGTTCAGCTGAGGAGGGGAGTGATAGAGCAGCTTTGGGGGGAACGTGGCCTCCAGCCAGGGCCAACCCACCACACGCAGCTACAAAGCAATGATTATGCCAAATTCTTTTTGGGCATGATACAGGAACTGTGGGCAGCTGCTGCAGCTAGCAGTCTTTAAAGGAAGAGCTCCTATCATCAACAACGCCTTCTGCAACCTTACAGTCTTGGCAACACATCCTTACTCCTCAGCAGAAACCCAGTTCAGTCCAGACAAAAGGGAGAATTTATGAAAAGGGGACAGACAGGTACATTTAGAGCACCTGATCAGCAACAGCCTTCTGCAGACCAAGTCTGGTCTGTGATACCAGATTTGCAGTGCAAGAAGTGCTCAGTGGGTTCACATTAAGTGAGCAACAGCAGCAATGACGACTTTTCATACACTGGTTCTGCTGAGACCAAAGTTTAGTAGGCCAATATCTAGTTCAGACACCTTGTGGTGTTTTGAAACACGACCTGTGAATTGATGGGCAGGTGGGCTGGCAGGCAGGCATGTAGGGAAAGGAATTGTTTGTACATCCCATGGACTTGTCAAATTGGGAGAAGCATTAGATTAATTCCTACTTTCATCGGGGTTATAATGCTTCTACCTGTCTCTTCTTAACTTCCTCTGTGTGACCCTGAATGTCACCTTCACGACAGACTGCTTTGAAAGAAATCTTTAACATTTCTGTGAGTGTAGGTGGAAGCAACTCCCTTTGGGGCCTTATAAAACATCGAACAGCATTTGTGTGTGCTGACTGCCTTGGATTTGAGTCTCAGTAATCCCAGTCCATCTGAGATTGGCAGGCACCTCTGAAGGTCATCTTGTCCAACCACTTGCCACTGACAGCCTGCTGCCCAGGACCACATCCAGACAGCTTTTGAGTATCTCCAAGGCTGGAGATTCCAGAACCTATTTGGGCAACTGGTGCCACTTGCTGGGTCACCCTCACAAGAGAAAGTGTTTCCTGATGTTCAGATGGGCCCTCCTGTGTTTCAGTTTGCCCTATTGCCTCTTGGGCTTCCAGCATGCCTTTTGGACAGCCATTAAGATTCGTGCTGTGTTAAGCATCAAAATAAGGCAAGAACACATGCTCAAAGGCTGGATAGCATTTGTGCTCCAGCTAGCAAGAAAAATTGGTCAGATTCTTGGGCTGCACCACACACTGAATTACCTGAAGACTGAAATTAGCTGCACAGTGTTGTGCTTTATTCAGATTACCACTATATATTAATTTCATATATCTTTACATTTGTCACATTGTATAATACAAAAGTTTTCACCACTTTTTTTTATTTAATCGAGCTTTGGATATAAGGACTGTCTGGTGCAAGTTCAAGCCTGTGACAAACATACCTGTTTTCTATGTGCATGTTTATAACAAAGACTCCACTGTTCCCTCTCTAGAGGGCTAGCAGGTGCCAGAAGTCAGCAGATGGTTTGCCATGGCTGTCATTAAATATAGTGGGCTGAATCAAGCAGGACAAAATAGATGAGGCAAAGAAAGGAGCTCTATAAAGGATCACAAAGGATCACAAATCTCCACAGCTGAAAGCATTTGCATTTCAAGCTGTAATTTCATGTACTTCTACCAAAACACAGCAGTTCCATCCAGCCTCTCACTTCAGGTTCTTCTCTGTAAGCAGCACAGCTCCAACCTCTACCTAAGGCTGTGCCACTGAGGAGATAAGCATTTATCCAGAGCACCAGCAAGGTGTTCCCTCATGTGCATGGGAGGAGAGAGCCAGAGGGCTGATCAGGAAGGGAGCATGACTTGGCCAAAGAAATACCAGGTTTCAGTATTTTCTCTTGATGCCTAGGAGCTACTGCCTAAGAAGACTCTACAAGAAGAGCATGGTAATAACCATCCACTCACCACAAACAAGGTCTAATTAATTATCCTCTTCCTCACCACTCTAGGTGTGCAGACCTGGGGCAAAGCCACAGCCAAGGCAGAGGCCAGGCCACACAAAAGAAAACACAGGCTGCCTGAACATCCACCTGCTGGAACACCTCCCAGTAAATCACTGCCAGGTCAGCACACCACTGGAAGTGGAGGCATCGGGGAAGCAGAGGCCAGGTTAAGGCAGAGATGAGCCACCATGGAGCAGCTCTGATCAGCATGTTTCTTTTTCTAGGCAGACCAAAAGTTGTTTACAGTAAACAGAATGGTTTAGGTATGGTAAACTGAGTCTGTGTTTTTTGAAGCAGCACAAACTAAGCTTCCCAGCCAGGGCTGCGGTTTCAAAGTCACTTGCCAACCAGAACAAGTCAGCAGGGTAACGCATGGCTTAGCTGGTGCATCCTCATGCTGGGTTCTGAAGTGCCTTGCCGAGCCGTATGGAAGTAATGCTGCCCAGCCCTACAGCAACACACAGTAAATGGCAGGAACAACCAGGGACAATTCTAGTGCATCAGTGCTGTGCTGACAGTTTACTCCTCATATCATGAGAGTTTGAGAACATAAGTTGCAGGCTTATACTCTCCCAGTGGCTTTGCAGTGTTGTAATTCTGCCAACTTCATAGAGGGTGCTCTATGAATCTATCTATAGATTTAAACCACTGCAAGAAAAATGGAGCTTTTGTTTCCATTCCATGAGAGATTTTAGTAAAGGTATTAAAAGTCAGGAAGAGCATGACCTTCTTGTGTGCTTTGAGCTGTGTCTGATTCCACATACATAGCTTGTAAGTGCAGGCAGAGAATAGAACTACCAGTTCCATTTTGGAAGTCTGTATGGAAATAAGACTTGACCTAAGTACACTGACTGCTGCTTCCAGTTTATTTCTCTGTACTGGGATTTTACTTTTTGATATTCACAAAATGGTGTGAATTAAAAATGTGTTGGGAAAAGGTTGTGAGCATAACTGAACAGCAGACACACAGCTTTTTCTCAACAAATTCCTGTACACTTTTTTGAACTCTTGCAGGACTAAATCCCTAATTCCTAGCTGACATACATTACCTGTTTGAGGGAAAAAAAAACCAAACCAAGATCTGCAGACCAAAGCACAGGTATCTATGCATAAGGGAAGCATTTGTCTGCAAAGCAACTGTCTTATATTCTCACTGTAGTCAGTGGAGATCTAGTCAGTGCAACAAACAGAGCCCAGAGTGATTCAGCTCTCCCCAGGGCAGAGGCAGCTTAGTCAGTGGTATCCCTCTAGAACCACTGACCACAGATTAGCTCTCCACTGTGATGGGAATACTGCTCCTGTGGGCACCTATGCTGGCATCTACCTCTGAATCTGGAACTGAACCCTACCTGTAACTCTGATTGAAACATCTTATCAAACTGAGAATCCTCAAATACTCCAGGAAACTCTCTAATCACTGTCACAGTTGAGATGCTTACCTTATTTCCAGTATAAACTAGTCTAGTTAATCACCCTCCAGCCCCCGGGTTGCGCAATGCCTTTGTATGCCAGATTAAAAAAGCCTTCTACTACCTTGTTTTCAGAGGAGAAAGACTGAAGAAACAAACTTTAAACACGTCTTGCAGGCACAACCCCACAGAGCTGCACAGCCTTTTGGCAGCCTCTGTGAAAAATTAAGAGGCACACTGGAATTGGCCAAGCACAGAGCCTGTCACTCTTCCAAGCGCGTTTTAGGCTCCTTCTCCGGTACTTGTGCTGTGAATTGACAGTGCCTAGCCAAAACTCAGCCATTTAAAAATATTTTAATGGGGGAAAATATTATCTTTTTGTTTCCAAACCACTGCATCTGCAATGGGCAAAAGTCCTAAAAAACAATTATTCGGCTTATTTTTAGGGGTTTTTTTTCCAGATTTTTTTCATCACTACTCCTCAGACTTGCACTTCTGAGACACTGATGAGCTGTTTGGGACAAGTGTTCCCAGTTGATACCACCATTTGCTCCTGCCTCTTTGCTGTGCCATGCACATGAGCAAAACATCCCACAGCCTCACATCCCACTTTGCTGGCATAACACAGCCAACACGGGTACCCCAGGTCCAAGAATTCCCAATTCAGAGGACTCTAACATCCCCAGGTGATGCTGCTGCACTGTACCGGGCCAGGTCTCCACATACCATTTATTAACCTTGGTATTCACTTTCAAAATAGTTTATAAAAGTGAAAGCTTGACTAAATCCTGATCCTCCTTTAGTTGTGCTGGTATGAACACATGACTAATCAAACTCAATCGCAGTAAGAGCCTTAACCACATGGGTGAAAGTGGAAATAAATATAGAGAGGTGTGTTTTTCTCCCCATTTGAACTGATTTTCTCCCAGAACCTATTTAGAATATTTATGCAGCTTTGTATCTTTAGCACTGCTAACCTTCAAGAGGGAACTGGAAAACTATTACAAGAATTAATTAAATCCTGATCTCTAGTGTTAGTGATGAGCAAATACCCCTCCCCCTTCTACACAGATAGCGGGTTGACTTCCAAATTGATTTGAATTTTTAACAGGTGCAGTATTTAAACCACAGTCATGTGATACATGAAACTGATCTTCTTAATGTGAAAAGTCCAAAACCAGACTGGGTTGGACTATAAGTTTTTTTTACAAGGTTCCTCAAAAGGGGCAAGCCAAAGTTAGCATTCAAGAAAAAGGCAAGTGAAGGCCAAGCACAGTGTACAACCTTCTGATAAATCCTATTTCTCATCCCTCCTGCTTCTCAGATCATTCAGACCTTGGGAAGCTTGTGGGAAAGAAACGCCCTGCATGATAAAACACCAAAGCACGGAAAGAGGACAGCGAGATGGCAATAGGTCATACAAGGGAAAAGGCCTTGTTTTGTGGCTCAGATAGGACAAGCAATCTGGAGTCTCAAGCCTTGAGAACAGAAAGGTCAGCACTAAAATACTCTAAAAAATGGAGATGGCTGAGGTGGTGTCACTCCTTCAGGTAACATGAGAGAACATTTAACTACAATAGACAAAACAAAAATGCTTACTATGAACGCATGTAAGGAAATCTGGACTTCTTGTATACGGCGACCCATATTTCTGAATACAAGCTGAAGGACAGAAAATGAAATTGTTATTGTTATAATGATGACATGGCAGCTGTTCTAAGCATGTAAAATCATACCTGCCCTGCTGATTCATTAAGCAAGGATTTGGAGGGTGGGTGCAAAATCTGTGCAATGCTACAATCTCCCAGATGCCTTAAAATTCTTAAGTTCATGAAAATTTTTTAGCTCTGATGTACAGTAGCATTATAAGCTATCTGAAGAGGATGATCACTTTACCAGATGCTACTACGATTCTAAAAGTATGTTAGTAGCTCCTCAAATTTGACCTACTAAATCTCTTTTAAAAAATAATCTAAAAAGCACATGGAGTTTTCTAAAACAGTTAGCATTTGTGATCTTAAATACTAAATATTAAACACAAATAGAAAATAATATGATGCCATGATGATACAGTCAATAGGATAAGCCAGTGGATCAATCAATAAAGGCAATTTTAATTTTTTAATAAGGAAATTAGTTAATAGCTAAGTTAATTAAGAAGGGGGAAAGGTATAGGACTTCAAATTGTTTATTAATGCTGCAAGCTACAGATATAAATGCAACATCAACATTTTAACATGCAGAAAACACACAGAGGATCTCTGTATGCAAATCTATACATAAGTGAAAACCAAAATCACATTAGGAATGTACAGTCTATCTTAAAAGTTAGAAATGCATGTTTAGAAATGCATCAGATTGCCATCACTTCCCTTAGCAGAGACTTCAGCTGTGACAAGCTCCAGTGTTAGGCACCACACACCAGCACTGCCACAAAGAGAAAGTAAAAGCTGCAACTCACCCAAGTATTTCGGGTAAAAATAGTCCTGTAGGAGGGGAGGGGGAAAAAAAGAGCAAAGATTTATTGAATAATACTTGCTTATGTTATCATACTATTTAAGAGCTGCTATTAGTTTGGTGGTCTTTCACAGCACTTGTTTAACAAGGTATGAAGGCAAACATCCTCACTTCTTTTTATTCAGAGCCAGAAGCAGCACAGCATCATGCATGCATTTTGACTTTTGAAAGGGAGGGAGGCATTAGCTCCAGTCTGAAGGTGTTTTTTGACAACAGCTGGCCTGGCAAGCAGCAGTGGCTGAGCGTGAAGCCACTTACCTGCTATCCAAGATGTAAAGGTGCTGATGGGGGGCATGAGGAAGGGGATGGAAGAGCAATCTGGGGACAAAGCCCCAAAGGGAAAGTACAGAAGCATTAAGTCACCCAGCGCCTCCTCGGAGGCCCTCTGGTGAAGCAGGGCACAGGCAGCACCCTAATACCACAGCCCCTAAAATGAAAGGCTACATTTGGCTCTTTATAACAACGAGCACCCTACAACTTCCCAGCACCCACTGCCATACCACCCGCTCCAGCCGCATCACGGAGACTGACCACTCAAAGAAGGGAATGCGGAAAGTTTGCAAGTGAGGCAAAAACTGCCTTTCCTTGACCTCAAACTGGACTGCAGAAGGCATTCCCAGTCCTCTCATGGTACACGACTGCGTGTCACTCTCCCCTATCCCGTGTCAGTAAAGGGTAGCCACACAGTGGGAGCCGCAGTTTGCTGACGTGACGTGGATCTAACTTTGCCCGTTAGAAAATTACTCAGCCCAGGGAGACCTTGCCAGTCGCATGGCTGCTTGCACCAGCACAGGGTAACAGCAGGAAAATGCAGCTGTGCTGCATGGAAGGGTGGGAGTTTGGCCTAAACCCGTTGTTAAACCACATTATTAAAAAAATAGGAAAAAAAAAAAAAAAAGCCATGGCCAGGAATAAGGATTTCTTTCCAGCTTCACTTCATACTGGATTTCACAATGTCTAAGTCAGTAGTTCAAGTGCTGTTAAAATTGTAGTTGGGGCGTGCAGTGAGGGAAAACTTGTGGATTCTATCAGTGCTTTTTTTTTGTTTTGTTTTGTTCAAATAAACCTTTTCTCAGCTAATTATGAAAGCATGCACATAGTATAATTCTCTTTCATGCAACGTGAGTGATTTGCATATACCACTACCTGCAGTGAGACCAGGACAGGAAATATCCTGTATTCTACAAAATTCATTTAGTCTATACTATGTGCAAGAAAAACAAACTATTTTATCTTATTACAGATGCTTGGATAAGCTCATGCATATAGATACAGGCGTGTACATACAACAAAGACAGGCACACAGCGTGAGTCAATTTGACCTGGACTGACCAATGCAATCAATTGATTGACAAGGCCATATAAACTAAAAGTTTTACATTTCTGTCAGTCATCAGAAAAAGTCAGTCGCTTCTGGCAAACATGCTGCAGTTACTGAAATGCACTGTGTAAATATTCAGCCTAAATCATGAAAGCATCAATTAAGTAGAGGAATTAGTTTGCACTTATTCTAATTTTCAATTCTGACATGAGTGTAATAGTCTGGGCATCTCTGGGGGTTGAGCTTTGCAATATCCCTTTGGGTTAACAAACAGAGTGAGGACCTCAGAACTCACTACAGTCCCTTCCCCCTCCACCCCCCTCCACTTTTTTTTTAGGTTTAGTTTCGGAAAAGTCAAGTCAAAAAAATACAGTCAAAATAAAAGGAAATCTAAACAGTCTAAGTATTCAGATGAGTGCCCAGCTGCACTATAACCACAAACTGAACGTCAGCCAGCACTCGAGGAGAAAAAGATAGTGGTGTGATGAAATATTCCAAACATCTTTTTTCATTATTTCCCCTTTATTCAATAAAAGTCACAAGAATGTGCAGATGCATTTAACCACCAACGGGATAATCCAGACACTGGCAAGAACAATTTCTTCTGTGCTCACAGGACAAGAAATGAGAGCTTTCATATTCATGGCCACCAGCCTAATTGCTCCAAGTCAGTGATGGCAAAGGCATGAAACTTCATTTTCTCATTGGCCTCTAATGAACGAGTCGAGTGCTAGAAAAGCTGTTACAGAGCTTACTTTTGAATGAAAGATTAAAGTAACTTGTTATTTTCCTTACACAAATAACCTTCCCAATGTAACCTGGCTGGATATTGATACAATGCCAGCTGAACAGCAGAACAGTGAAACTCCAAGACACTGTGCCACCACAAGCTTCATTTCTCAAGGTATGTAACAGAGGTAATTGATTTAAACTGGAGGGTGTTCATAGAAATTTAACCCTTCTTTCCCATCTTCCTCATTTTCTTATGTTATACAAAACATCTTGCTGACCAGTGGGACTTCTCCAGGTCTACAGGACCTGCTGATACCATTCTAAAATAAAGCAAGGTGATTGCAGGTTCTAATATTAGTCACTCTCATATGATTAAGTTTTCTCTGTAACCAATTCTCATTACAACAGGCTTCTGGAAATACAATGACAACATTCAGCCAAAAGATTAATCAGGAATGAAAAGAAAAGCAGGAGCAATGGGTTTTTTTAAATAAAAAGCTATAAACAAACACATATTGGACATAAACATCCTTTGGATAATCTGTTGTACAGACACTGACCTCACCAAGCTTTCTAACCATTCTGTCTAGTTGTAATGTCCCAGTGCATGCAAGAGGAAGACAATACCTTACAGAAGCACCAACCTCCACAAGCAACGAACCTTCACAATCATAGCTTCAACAATTCCAACCTCTGTGCCTGTTCCTACCAAGAAAACTTTAATGTATTTCCACCCCTGCTTCTTGTGACCCAACACACTTTCTGTCTGTCTGGTTCCTATGTATCAACCAGTACAGCTGGGACACCAGAAACTTCACTCATGAAGGGCCTGGCACCAGGACACCCATTGCCTGCAGACCTGCTTGGAGTATGTCTTATACAACCAGAAGTTCACCTCAGCAGCTAGGTCAGGTAAAGAGGGAGAAACAGAAGAGACTGGGAAGTGCTTCACATCTACAAGCCTCCGCCCTTTCAGTGAAGTGGAAAATATGACAGGAGGCCATCCCTCCTGGCAGGTCCTGGCTTGCTTATTTCAGCTCAGTTCAAGAGACCTTTTCCTTGCTGCCCAGGAGACAGATCTGTGCTTTAACAGAAGAGATTTAAGCTCTACAGCCCCCATCCCTTCCACGTGAAGACATGGACATGCTAGAAACAAGTCTTTTGAAGCATTAAACACAACTATTGGTTTCCACAACAGTAGTGTATGCTTTTATTTCAGGGTAGAGTGACACTAAACACTTTTTCATTTTCTTTTTTTTAATAACTTCCTCTTTCACATATATCCAGAGCTTATTTCTACCCTTCTAACCCAGCCACTACAACACCTAGTGTGGATATATAAAATGAACAGTATAAATGTGTCCTCAAAAAATCCCAAAACAACCAAAACAAAGCCCCTCCAAAACTCCCCATTGTTCATTTATGTTTTTCCTCCAACTGTTAATGCTTGCAGAGATATAGTTAGGAAGAACATCTGTGGAGCCACTCCCACAGTACCCTGCATTGAAACAACTGAGGAGAACAGAAACGTGAAGCTGAGAATTCAGAGCAGGCCTGTGGAGTTGAAGGGGCAGCAGAATTACCTATGTCAGCTTCCCCACTAAAGGAGACCTACAGCATGATTGGGGTCACCATGTATGTTCAACCCTATCGCCAAACTCTCCCTTAGTGGTAAAATCCCAAAGTTAGTGAAAATATACCCAGTATGCATTAGTCCCGCTACAATTTTAGAGAAAATGGAAGAACACCAAATCAGAACAGGCGTTAACATGAGTCACTGTGTAAAAATAGTCCTTCTGAAAACATAACAATGACCCTGTCAACACCAGGAAAATGTTCTCACTGTTGCTTAAAGTAATTGGCAACACTGGAAACCTCAGCCAAAAGGACCTGCCAACTGCTTCTGTTTGTTTTGTCTGAGTACTAGGTCAGGTAAACCCGATCAGCACTGAATCTAATCAAAATCATGATTGAGCTGGAGTGGCAGCAGGTAAAAGATGTAGCCTGCAGAAGGACCTTTCATGTTCCTGGGCAACAGGTTCTCAGTGGCCCTGCCTGAGCAGGAAGGTTGGACCAGGGGACATCCAGAGGTGCCCTCCAGCCTCAGCCACCCTGTGATTCTGCGATAGCAACACCGCTTACGTGGAAGATCTCACAGACTTTTATTAGCAGTGGCAATTTCTAAAAAGCACTTTCTTGGTTACCTAGTTACCTCTTAGAGAGCAGCGACAACTCCCACATTCTGCCCTTTTCTCATTTCCATCTGACTCTCCCTTTTCCTCTTTCCTTCAGGACTGTTTGTCTTGGGCATGGCCTGACCTCCTTGTTTATAAACGTACTTCACGTTTCCACAGCACTATCCTCGCAAACCAACGGCCAGCATCTGCCCTATGACTGGCCATATGGAAGCTGCCATACAGTTGGCTATAGTTCAGTGTTTGACTTGGGCTTGCTGTTAAACCAACAGTTGTTCAACTGTTACAACCTGAGAGTGCAGATCTCATTAGTGCTCAAGCGCTCTCTCCATTATTTTAAACTCAGCCCTAGGCTTTTGATGCATAGCAGTTGTCATGTTGAATGGTTAGGCCTTTCTCCCATACAGTGCAAGTAAACAGGCCTACAATCCAGAGTTTTAAATGTATAGAACCTATAGGTGTAGAGTTGCACTCAAATCAACGCCATGTTGCGTGCATGAGTTTTCCTTCTCATTGTGAGGAGCCCTACGCTTAGCAAGGTTAGTTTGTTTCCTGTTTTGCTTTGGGGCAATCACTATTCTCTGTGCAAGGAACAAAGACAACCTCTCTCCACAATTTGGCAAGTGACGCTAGAGAAGCAAGCGGGTCGTGTTACAATCCAAAAGCAGTCTCAAAATCTCACCTCCCACCACGAGAGTTACTGTTGTTTAGGGTGGCTTTTAGATTCTGTCCCACTTGCAGAGTGCCCATTTCACTGTCCAGCTAGTCAAAAGATTCCTGACATCTCCTTCTGCCAAATTGCTGGTCTTTCCAAACAAGAAGCATTCGAGACCACTCTCTCTAACATCACCTGTGCCATAGCAACTAGGCATCTCTGCAGAATCCCAAAGACTTGAAACAAAAAAATATCTATCGTCATAGCTTCCCTCACCCTCTCCTGAGAGGCAGGACCACTTCTCAGCAGCTTACTGAAGTGCCACTTCAGCAACAGACTTGCTCTGCAATGGGGAAAACCCCACTAATGATTAGATTGCCCAATTACAGGGAGAAAGTAATGAAAGGGGAAGGAAAAGTTCTTGTATGTCATAGCCAAGCAAAACACACATACTTCACATTTGTGAAGATGTGGGGGGCACAAAGAGATGATTTCTACATGTGGCCTGAGGCAGGGTTTGACTGGACAGTAATGGTGTGAAATGGATGCAACTGGTGCCAAGGGCCAAATGCTCCAACAAAGCTCATTTACAGAGTGTTTCCAAATGAGGCAGTTGCACACGCTTTTAAGTTATCCTTAATGCAATCCAGTCATTAATTCCTTGAGGTTTCCTCCAAAGGCTACTTTCCCTCCAGCTGCATTAATGTGTGATGTGGAAAGAGGATCTCAATTCGATAACAGATCTTCCTGGGGTTTGAATCCTTACTCAGTGCAATAGATTTCTGCATGTGGCGTTAAACTAATGCTCACTTAGAAACTTCAGTCAATTTAAGCAAACCAGAATCTGACTAAACCCCTAGCATAACTAAAAGGCCCTCTCCCTTCAACATCCTGTATCATGTCATTACTCCACATTTAAGCTGTATTTAAAACAGCACAGATTTTATGTCCTACCAAACGTGATTACAGGGTCTGTAACATTTTATCCACCAAAGTGAAGAAACACTCTATTTTTCCCCCCTCCCTGCAACCTAATGACATTCCTAGGATTCTGCTTACCTGCAGAGGCTGCAGCTCACAGTCACAGCATTCAGCCACTTTAAGGCATCGCCGGATTTGGCTCAGAGGAGACAGGCAAGCAAAGAACAGGGAAGTGACATCTGAAACGGCACTAGGCCCTTGTGACAGAATCTGTTCTCATACTTCCCTGTTCATTATTTTAATAACTAAGTAACTTTTGCTTTTCTGTTCCTGTCTTAAATGTTTTCTGGAACTGAACCAGGACTCCCTGTTCCAAGAGTCAGCAAAATGTGGTAGCTCTCCAGTTCCAAATGATTTTGTACAGTGCAACCATGACCCATGCTCCTTTCAGCTCTTCATTTATGTGCCCATCTGTCCTGGCAGGTAGCGTGACATGATACAGAATGAAGACACCACCAACACTTGTCCCCCTTCCTGGGTACCCTCCTTACTTCCCAGTTTTGCTGTTTCTCTGAGTCCAACTGCTGATGCAGGAAGAGGAAGAAGCCCCAAAACAGTAAGTAAGGAAACTTCCCCCTGACATGGGCTTATGTGGTGACCCTCTAGAACAGCAGGTCATAACAAAACAGTGATGAAGGTACAGATATCGAAGGGAAACCTGCTAAAAAACTTCAGATTCTCCAAAGCGTGGGTCTTCATTCACTTCGTTGACAGCATAAGCTATGATGACCCTTCCCTCTTCTCCCCCAGCATACAGCCTTCCCATGCGAAACCTATGCTCTCATTTGCAATGTGTTGCTGCAACCCTTTGCGAAGCTGGATGATGACCTGGACCAGGGAATCAATTCAGCTGCAGAACGATAATTTTCCTCCCCAGATGACTTTTCTTTAGATCAGCTCCTTAAATCGGTCCACGCAGTTGCACAACTTGCTGCACAGGCAGTGTGAGCAGAGTAGGCAAGGGGGTTACTTACTCTCACCCAGATCAGCTGAGCTCCCAAACATGAAACCAAAGCCTGTAAAGATTATAGTGTAAGTGGAGGAGATGTGGACTGGAAGAAACTCTTCCCACCCTTTTCACATCGCCATGGTTTTAGTCATTGAGTACTTGCTGCATTACTTCACTGTGGACTAAAGTATGAGAGAATTAACACTTTTGCTGATTCTTTAGTAACTGCCTGGCCCCAAAGTTTTCCCCTCTTCATACCCCAGCTCTGTGTCCCAGAGTCTCCAGAGCAGTTGTGCTGTCCGCAGCTCCCTTGCTTTGTCCATTCCCAGATTCTTCCACATCTCTGATGCTGGTTCCATTCCTGTTCTTCATACGTATTGGAAAGTAATTGCTTTTAATTTATTAAGTTTACTTAAAGTTTAGAGCACATGTGACCTGCCAATTTATAGATTCAATACTTCTCTTGCCTGATGCTCCTGCAGCTGTACTAACACACACTGCATTAATTCCCAGTAGGATGCTCCTTGGTTTGTTGGGGGTTTTTTATTTAATTGAAAAAGAAAATTAAATGACCCTTTGGCCACAAAACAGTTTTCTTAATTTTTAATTGGCTTTTTTCCCCCTTTCACATATCTATTAAAACCTATTGGATTCCTCTCAAAAACTGACTTAACTTTATCTGCTTTATCATTATCTTCCTTCTTGACCCAAACTTGTATAATTCCCCTGCTTCAATTTACCATTCTTAGCACCTTTTTCCATCCTGTCTTCAAACAGGCCCTCAGTGTAATATTCACCACTTTGTTTTATCCTGTTCCTTCCCTCTTGCTGCACAGGAGGTTTAGCATGCAGGACTTTCCGTGCTGTGGTGTTTCTGTATTTCGTGCTGTGGCACTTCAGTATTTACAGGTCTCTTCTGAACTTCTGGTCTAAATTCAACATGAGTGGGGATAGATAAGGATCAAGTAGGCACAAGTCCAGCGGAGTTGATGGAGCTGCGTCTGCTTCCACCACCAGCAAACTTTGCTCACCCTTCTCAGTAACTTCTGATAAAGCAGCATTTAGCAGCGTACCACCTGCCTTCCAAGGCCAACAGGAGTACTTTTGTCACCCTCCTGCTACTGAATCCCCCACCACAAACAAATGCTATGTCTGTACCACCAAGCAGGTAGAGGTATCCCAATC
The DNA here is from genome assembly GCA_020800305.1 of Porphyrio hochstetteri. Lineage (NCBI taxonomy): Eukaryota > Metazoa > Chordata > Aves > Gruiformes > Rallidae > Porphyrio > Porphyrio hochstetteri. The sequence goes on along the minus strand of CM036905.1, from coordinate 154,782,053 downwards.
TCCTTTCCTTCCAGATCAGTTAGACCCACTGGGGTTTTGTACAACTCTCTCATCCTGTGTTTTCTTTTTAAAAAGCTGCAGGGAGAAGGGAGAAAGGGAAGGTAGACACTCAGATCTCATCCCAGCAGAGAGCTCAGATGTCATTGTGGCATATCTCTAGGCACTCAAACTTTTCTAATTCCTTCTTCTCTCCTTCAGGCCATTCCTGGACAAAAGTCTAAATCTCCCTTTATTTCCTTTCTCACAATCTATTAAGCAGGTACCACTGTGCCTGGGAATCCATTCTTTCATATACTGAGTCCAAGGTTAAATCATCAGCACAGACTTCTCCAGTAACTATTCCCCTCTCTCAGATTAATTCTGCACCAACAAAAAGAGATACAGACATTTATACCAGCTATAAATATATCCCTCCCTCCACACTGCCAAAATTCCATAACAAATTGGTATATTGAGAAGAATTTTCACAGCAAATAAAACCATATTTTTTTGCCTGGATCTAGAAAGTAATGTTCTATACAGGGATGATGACATCTGTATTTAAAGATGGTATCAGCATTTTTCATGTCTAGACTACACAACATTCACAAAATTACTCAAAGAAATTTTACACCACTTAACTCTCCCAGTAACTCCTCACCTCTCCTCCCCCTACATGCCTTCATACTTTTCTGATTAGTATTTACAAACGTGTATCTACCCTGCTATTCTTAAAAATAAGACCTAAATATTGACTACTGAGCACCCCTCCTAAAAGATCAGAGTAAAGCTTGGATGACTGTAGTCCCTTCATGCAGTTCATCTGTTATCATGACCATGTCATGTAATGGGAGAAAGAAAGAAAACCAATGAGCCAGTAACACTAGGAAACACAACCCAACGGACCGTTATCACACCCTTATGTATTGCTTGATCTGCACTTCAGCTCCTCAGTAAACCCAGCCTAGCAGAAAGAATGCTGACACTGCTGGATGTTTTGCTGGGGTGAGTAATTTTCAAGATGAGACTGCAAAAAGCCCCGAAGACCCTGGTCTGATCTTACTGCTGCCCTTGCCATGAGTGGGAGACCAGACTAGATGAGTAGACTACAGACCTCTTTAGTCCCCTTCAGTCTGAGTTACTCTGTGATCCTCTGCCAGTGTTTCGTGTATCTGACTGGACTTTGGATGCAAGTCCCTCAAAAATCAAGAGAACGTTTCCCGTGCGTGCCTGTGAATTAGATGTTTGTTCTGCTGAAGCCCAGCTGGCTTTCTGAGGTACTCTACTGAGGGACAAGTCCATAAACAGTAACCACAGGTGGCCAGGCTGACCTACAGAAGTGCTTCTGGTGGGCCTGACAGCTTTCAAAGTACCTGCCAGAAGACCAGCAATGCTTCAACAGTAACAACAGCAAGCAAGATGTGCGGTGACAGACGCTGTACTGATAAACTGTGGTACCAAATGAGGTACCAAGAGGCTGCATTCCAACACCTTCTCCAAGCTGAGCCTTTCAGAACAAAGAAACTCCTTGCACAAGGACGCTTTTCTGCTGTGTTTATCCTTTAATGAAACCCAATATTTCCAAGAACACCAGCAACTACACTCCCTTCTGCTCTTCGTTTTACGTGCTTGGAGGGCCAGATTTTTAGAACAGGTCAAACAAATTCCTGAGCAGTTTATCAGTAGGTTAACGAGCTGTAATACCTTGACTGCATACCAAGGTCAAATATTTCTGCAGTGCTGATTTTATAAGGCCTCATCAACATTTTAAATGAGATAACATTCTTCTCTCTATATCCGAGGTATTCTGCAACTTCATCCTGTCTATCATACCTAGCAGATCTTTTTAATACATCACATTTAGAAATAGTCCTCATACCTCCTGTGAATGTGTTTTCCATCCTCATTTTCTCCCCACCATATTATATTTTCACTTTTCTGTTTGGTACCTCTAGAACAAATAAAATTGTAAAACAGGAACCATCCCAGAATCCTGCAGAAATATCTAAGGATGTTATAATCAGCTACACACAAAAAAAAGATAGGCTGCAAGACTCATTAACCTAGGCTCACACTTGTTTTTACCATGTATAGTCATACAGACCGAGTTTTGCTCTGCATCCTAAAAAAAAACCCAATCTAAAAATGTTTCAATTGATCTTCCTTCCTCCTGTCTGGGCAAGCCGATATTTATATTTTCCGTAATATAAAAGACAAAAGCTGCTCTGGCTGCAAGTGAATGGCTATTTAGCCCTGCCTAATAGGCTATTCTTAGTGGTTGATGTAAGTAATCACACATGTGGCAACACCCCGCGTGCAGGTTTCAGAGACTGTCTATCTTCTGCTGACGGCTTGCAGATGTTGCTTGGGAGAGCTGAGCACTGAAGCAAAGGAAGGCAGGGAAAAAGGGTGCTCAGCTGTAGGTGAGCGACATTTCACTCCTATTTACTGGTCTGTCCATAGGAATGAAGGAGTAGGAATGAAATGTCATCTGCCTGTACCCAAGCACCCTTTTTCCGTGCCCTCCATGGCTTCAGTAGGTATCTTTTCATCAAATGTTATTCTTGGCTAGATGTTAGAGTTGGTTGGGTCAAGCTATGTTTTGACCTGGGAAGCATCACATAAGCTACACGACAGCCTTGCTTCATCTTACCTGAACTTCTGAGGCTGTCTGACTGAGCTCGCTAATGGGATTTCATGTTACAGCTTTAAGTTACAAGTCTCAAAACCAGGCCTTGAAGTTCTCTTCGCACTACCATGGGAGAGAAATGGCAAGGTTTGTAAGGCAGAGAGTTTCCTACATTTCCCTAGATCATATGATGGGGGGGATCAGGGAAGAGAGACAACTCCTCTGTGCTCACATCACAAGCCTTTATTGAGGTTGAACAGAGCAGCAAGCCATGAACTAACCTCAAGCCTTCGGTTGGCAAGGCAGCAAGACCGTTGCTCCCATGGGACAGTAATCAGCCAGATACCTACATACATGCTCACCTAGTGCTTTAAAGCCTAAAACCTATGAGATGCAACAGCACAGATGAGGGGTGTGCTGATGTGCTCCCCACAGTGTGCCTACTGTGAAGTTAGCCACAGGGCTCAGCCCATGGCAACAAGCACTGTATCTGTTTCTGCTGTGACCCAAGTCATTAATCCCTGTGACCAGGTTCAGCAGACAGAGGTGAAAATGTCAGCCTTCCTAAACTACATGGAATCATCAGCTGCCAACCATTGTCCACACGTTTCCCTGTCCATAAGAAGTCCTCACTTTATCAACGTGGACCATCTACAGCCTGACAACACGCTGAAGCATCTGCAGTTACTGCAGCTCCCCGAACTGCCTGGCACTCTTCACCACCAGTTTTCAACTTCCCTGACTCAAGTCCATCTCAGTTGGCTTCCTCCTTCTGTCAGTCACCAGGCAGCATTGGTGACGTGACAGCACAGTAACTTCCCTGCGTTTAAGAAACGCTTCCATTACCTCAGGTGTGTCTTAAGGAGATGTGAAAAGATTGAGACAGATGAAAATGCAGATGAGGAAAATAACCTGCCCATCAAATCCTCAGATACTGTCAGAGGAACAGTCACCTGTGCCTTACAGAGCATTGAAGGTTTCCAGTCTGTAGGCAATAACAGCCCACGTAAATGCCCTCTGCCACCACGCATCAGAAACGCTGTTACTGAAGAGCAGCTGCTGCCTCCGTGTCATACACTGATTGCAAAATGCATCAGAGGGGCCACAAATCCCCCTGATAGGCAGTGGCACACTTGAGCCCAGCCACACCAAAGCGAAGGAGCAGGACATACTGAAAGGAATGAACAAGTTCACAGCTCCTGGGGGTTTTGTATCTCAGAAAGGTAGGATCTTATGTCACTGCAGACCTAAAAATATTATAAAATACTGTACTTTGGTATAGAAGTGCATGTAAAATAAGCAAGGGGGCACAAACACTAGGAGCTCATCTAGCCCTCGTGACACTTATTCAGAGGTTTTTGGAACTGGAAAGGGACCCAGCAGCAGTAATGAAGGAAATGCACCCCCAAAAAAAAAAGAAAAACCCATTGCAATGACAGGAAGTTTTGTTTATCCTGCAACACATGCTTAAATGGCACAACTGGTTCCTAGAGAATTTACATTGCAAGGGAAAAGATTTTAAACCGATATTATTTCACTCTTTTCATTACAGTAAGAGAACTGGGTTATTTTCCAATGTACGAAGTAATACTGAATATAGCTAGAAGCTCCTGACACATATACACAGTCTGATACTGAATCTAGTTAAAAGCTCCTGACACATTTACACAGTTACCACCCTCTAAACCAATCCATCACTGCCTCCTATACCACCAGCCTTTGGCGGCTTTCTTGGCAAGAAGCCAGCTTGCTAACTGCTGACCTCACATCACCCCTTTCCCAGAAGGCTACAAAATCCCACTTGGGATATAGTTTTCTTGCACTTGCTGCTGTGCAGTGAGCACTTACACCCAGCTTAAAGGTGATGCTCTTCAATGTGAATATGGAAACAGGGGTGCCTGCCACTCTGACCACTGTATGATTACCCCTGTTCTGCATTAGCTCGGCTTTACAGGGCAGAGGCAAACGCCACAGCAAGCAGATGTACGCCTGCATTGGAGGTGTACCCTTAAACACCGCCTGGGCAAGAGCTCCGTATCGAGCTGTAAGTCACAGACTGTCAGAAAGAAAAGCCAGCACTGCAGTGTTTTCACTGTACTTCCTTCTCCCTTGTGACAGCACTGCACACACAGCACTGCGCCTGCTAACGAAGCATACATGTCAAGACTTGTCTGACTAAGCATAAAACATCTCCGCAGATGAGTCCCTCCCTTGCCTGTGGTGTGTGCCTCTGTGTACAAACACACGCACGCTCTCTCTCTCTCCCTGTCGTATCTCCTCCCTAGAGCATCATACCATCAACAGGAACACGCTGTGCAGGATCAGGCTTCGGTTTGAACACCAGGAAAATCCACTTCCCGCTGCTAAATCAATGCCAGACAACCTCTGCAGTGAGAACAGTCTATCCAAAACAGCACAGAGAGGAGGTGTAAAGTAATTGGCAGAGTAAGCCAAGCTTAGTACAGCAACATAACTGCATTCACACGCTGCCCGAAGTGAGAAGATGACTGAAATCAAAGTCAGCCTTGAGAGGACTGGAAAAGTCAGCCCCACATGAGGTATGCAGGCTGTAACTGTGAGACTCCAGGCTCAGTGTCAGAAGTGCAGCAGTACCACGTTCCTGTAAGGAGGCTCTCCTGCTGTCACAGTGACAGCTCCTGAACCTACTGATTCCAAAATGCTAACCAAGCTGAATGTGACCCCAAAGTATTAAAGTGCATTTATGACATATTTCTTCTGAGAAAGCCATAACATTAAGGGGATTTTAAATACAGCTGGGATGGGAGGCTGAAGGGAAAAGAGATGGTAAGGTGCCCAGACAGAGAAGCCATAGCATTATATCACACCGGTCTCCCTTCATGGATTTACACCGTGGTCAAACAGGACCCTTCCACTCTCCAGAGACAGCAGCGATGCCAGTGGGCGCCAGGCTGGGTCACTTGACCTGACCATCATTTCTGAGACATTTCTAACTGGACAGCACTGCCTCAGCCCTTGTACAGGCTGAGTGCTAGTTATGCCAAGCAGCTCCGAGTCATCCAGCTCAGTGGTTCTGGTTCCTCCTCCCTCTCCCAACAGCTTCCCCAGCTGTGCAAGCAGCTGGCACCCAGCTGCAGATGGACGGAGGGGAGGCAGAGCCGGACAACCCACGCAAATCTCTGCGGTGGGTCTGCGCCCTTACCGTCTCGGGGTCGTTCTCAAACACCTCCCGGGCCTCCTCCTTGCTGCAGTGCTCCTCCACGCACTCCCTCTCCAGGTGCCCTTGCTTGGTCTCCTCGAATATCTGGTAGGCTCGTCGCTGCCTCTGCCGCAGGAACTGGGCAGCCTCCGGGGCGCGCAGCAGCACGGCTGGGCCGCCGATCGCCGGCCGCCGGTGGGGGGGGAGGACGGGGGAACGAGGAGGAGGAGAGGAGCAGGAGGAAGGGGAGGCAGCGGTGAACAGCTGAGCCCGCCTGGCCGCCCCGCACACACACCACACCGCCCCCCGCACACCCAGCCGGCCCGCCGGGGGGCACCGGGCGCCCTCCTTGCCCGGCGCCCCACCCGTGGGTCCCCGCGGCCTCGGCGCGGCCCCTCTCGGCGGCGACCCCGCGGCCGCCGCACCGGCATCCCCCCGCCGCAACCGCGGCCGCCTTCCCCACCGCAGCCCTGAAGCCGCGCATCCCCCACACTCCACCCCAGCCCCAGCAGCAGCTCCCCCAACCCGCACACCCGGCGCGGGGAGGGGGGATGCTCGGCGGTGTGTGATAGAGGCATGGAGCCCCCCCTCCCCAGCCCGCTCCCCTCAGTACTCACTCTGTGAGGAGTCCGCCGCCAGCAGGACGAGCAGCAGGGCGGCCCCGATGGGCGCCGCGGGATGCGGCATGATGCGGCGGCGGCGGCTGGGGCCGGGCCGGGCGGTGGCGGAGCGGAGCGGAGAGGGGCGGGCGGGCGGCGGCGCGGGCGGGGAGCGCGCTGCTACTGCGGGAGCGCGGCGCCGGGGAGCCCAGCAGGGGAGCCGGGGAGCCGCTCGCCCGTCCTACCCAATCGCTCGCCAAGCCCCCGCCGAGCCGCGGCACAGGGACACACCTCGCGGTGGGGCAGCGGCCCGGCCCCGCGTACCTGCCCGGCAGAGGCCGTGCCGAGCTGCGGGGCGGGGGGGAGGGAGTATTTACCGGGAGCGGGGCTGATGGGCGGACAGCCGGTGGGGAGGGTGCTGCTCCCTTACCTCCGGCCGGGCGGTGCTGGCGGGCACCGCTCTTTAATAGCTCCGGGGCTCATCACTGGAGAGGGAGAAGCTGGCAGCAAACCCAGCTCTGTCTTAAAGTAGAAACTTAGGTTCTCCCCACACCCCAAGACATATGTTCTTCACAACTAAATTTTCAGTGGATAACGGCATTTTAAGACCAGGTCCTTAGGAAAGAGAAGGATGTGGTTTATATCGATAGGTTGCATACTGTCCCTTACCATCCCTGTCCATCCTAGTTAACACAGGGCACCTCTGAGGTGGGAAAAAAGCCCTGCTAGCTGTAGTAACCCAGAGCTCAGAGCCACTTGTGCAGTTCTTATTGCCACCGCTTTAAAGCTGCCCCCCTCTCTCCCCCCCTTTCCCCCCCTATTACCTGTACTGCCCTGCAGATGGGTAAATGTGACATCTGAGTAACACCAAACCTATGCAACCCTCAAGGTAACTTTAATCACAGAATCACAAAGTTGGAAAATACCTTTAAGATCATCAACTCCAACCATTCCCATCCTATGCTAAACCCTATCCCTAAGTACCTCACCTACCCTTTTTTTAAACACATCCAGGGATGGTGACTCAACCCCCTCCCTGGGCAGCCTGTTCCAGGCCCTGACAATTCTTTCAGTGAAGAATTTTTTCCTAACATCTAATCTGAACCTGGCCTGGTGCAGCTTCATGCCATTTCCCCTTGTCCTGTCTCCTGTCACCTGGTGTTACCTGTGTGGATAAAAGAACTTATCTAGTGTAATTTTAGTATTTAAGTACATCTAATACAGGTTCTGTGTCTCCACTATAAATTACTGCAACTGTAAGGTAACAAATGTAATCAATGTATTTATATTACATATAGCTGAAATTATGTGTGTACATGAAAACATGAGAGCCAGCCTACTCATTCAAGACAACCACCCCTAGGCCGGTATCTTTGGCCTGACAGCGGTCAATCGTAGACATATAGCTAAGAGGTATGAAAACATATAACCCACCATGGAGTGGTGGTGTGGTTTTGCATGGCCTTTTCTTTCTGTTTCCAGCTTTCTTAGGCAAAAGCTGAGTCCACTGTCTCGCCAACAGTCAAAAATATCCCTCTTCTCCATGAGTTTGACAAATAGCTTTTTGATCTGTTCATATTTCTGGCTTCCAGGAGTGGCAGCAAGGTCCCAAATGCGCAGAAAGGCTGGAGAGAAACTTCTCTCCATCTGTTTTAAATCCAGTGTTTAATAATTTTATAGGGTACTTGAGTTTTCATCATCTAAGAAATAGTGAATTATTATGCCCTAGTTTTTTTCACCATGCCATTTACAGACGTCTCTCATATGCTTTCAGAACCATCCATTTTCCTAAGCTACGGAGCTTTGGTCTATGGTTTGTTTCCAAACCCCTTTGATCTGGTTTTCCTGAAAGAAGCAGTCCCACCAGTCCTGGTCTCTTGTTCCCATCCTTTTGTCACATTCGCTTCTCGTGCGGGTGTGCAGCAAGCCCCATCAGAGTAACCCAACAAAAATGGTTACTTTTAGTCCAGATCAGTATCCCCTCTCCCCGACCAGCTGCTGCTCCACTGCTCAAATGCCAAAAGGGAGAGGCTTTCAGGGGTGGCAGTGAGCAGCCATCAGCGAAGGGAGCGTGGGCCTGCTAGTTTCAGTGGCAGCGCTGGCTGAAGCAGCTTGTGAAGCTGCAGCTGCAGGCAGAGCTTCCTACAGCTCACTCCCACTTTCCTCCCTCTGTCCTGTTTCCCTCTGCCCTCCCACGTCCAGAGATGTGGCTGGGCCCCTTCAACTTTCTCACCTGGTGGGAACTCTTCCCTTTTTTTCGTGTGTGGATGCCCGGTTACTGCACTGAGCCAGCTCTGTGAGAGGGCCAAGAAGCACAGAGCGAGACTCACAGCATTGAGTCCACAGGCTGCTGAGGGACTGCAGCCTCTACCCCTCATAGAGAAGCCATTTCCCATCTTTGTTTTCATCCTTCTCTGTATCTTTTCTATTTATACTTCATTTCAGACAAAGTGGATGAGCTACATCCAATAGTCAAGATGTGGCCTTACAGTGTCACTGTCCCACTTTTGTCTTATTTTGGGGTTTCTTCTTACTATTTCCAAACATTGTGCAAGTTCCCTGTTGCTTCCTGACCTGTTCTTTTCAAAGGGCTATGAACAAGAGGTCAGAGGCCTCTTTCCTGAGTGCAGTTGCTGTTTTACCAGTGGATACATATAGTGAGGGTTGCCTTCTATGGGTGCTTCACTTGTTATTCACCCTGCCCCACTAAAAGTGCTGTTGAGCGATACAGCCAAGTTAATCTAACAGCTCCTTGCTACCAAAACAGGTTGTTGTCTTCTGTCCCTCTACAATTGCACCCTATCCCTGGATGCACAAGTCTCCCTTCCTGATCTTTGTACGGTTTTGTCACTGACAGGACCTCTCAGAAAGTTGATTCAGCTCACTAAGGCAACAGAAAAGCATCTCTTTTTTTATAAAAGTCTTCTGAAATTCTTGACTGCTAGTTTAAGATTTGACTGTTAAGACAAATTTTGTATTATCTGCCAACTGTCCTCATTGCATTAAACTTCTCCATGAAATTTTTGAAGGTGTTGGACACTAGATACTTCTATGGGTTATGGAAACTGCTTTGTATTGTGCAATCTGATGTCAAGTTTCCTTTCTTATAGGTGGGGGGAGGGGGCTTTGTCCTTTTTATTCCATATGAATGCACTTATGGTAAAAGACCAGGTCAAAAGCTTTTTGAAAATCCAGGTATGTAGTATGAACAGAAACTTCCTTGTCTACATAAAAATTATACCTCGGACCTCCAATGGGTTTGCAAAACATGACATCCTGCTTAATATGTTAACACTGATTCCTCTCCAACGTGGCATTCAGTTTAGTAGTTCTATTCTTTATTGTGGTTTCCAGTATGTTGCCTGGCACAGACATCAAGCACTGATTTGGGTGAGCCCAGTAGTCCTTTTCACAGTCATATCTTCCACCTTCCATTCTTTTGACACTGTAGCATTTAAGGTGGGTTTAAGCACAGAGTTGCATAAAGCAAGTTTCATTGTCTTCATGGCTTTGAATTCATGGCTTTATACCGTTTGATCTTGGCTATCCCAGTGAGGTCTTAGGGAACCATAAAAAAACAGGATAGAAAAATTATGCCAAAAATATTATAACAACACTATATGAACTGCTTGTACTCTCTGCATGTCCCATTTCAGGCTTCCTTTTGACTTGTAAGCAATCAAGGCAGGGAGATTTCCAGATGTAAATCTGGACCTATAGGATTAGATTCCATTGGTTTCTAGATACCAACCAGGAATATGTGATTAAAAATAACACTAGAAGGTGTTTGTTAAAGACCAAAAATCAAAAACTTCTTTGACAGGTAACAGAACTTGAGTGAGTTATTCCGAATTCTGATGAGCACCTTTTGGTTCATCTTCTTTAACTAATCCCAAAACAAAAGTGAGGGGAGCATTTGCCTTATGATGCAAACCAGTGCATTGTATGTAGCCGAGCTGCAGAAGTATAGTGGAAGAAGGTGCCACTTAGCAAAGTTGCTTTAGGTTCCTGCAACTAATTACATTTGTAGGTACCAAATTGTAGAATGAAACTATCCTAAAAGGAGTAAATAGGCCTCACAACTTCAAAGACAGTTAATTTAGGAGAAGAGGAAGAGATTCCCAAATGTGCCCCTCCTACGTTCCATCTGACATTCCTTCAGCCAGGGGCACCACAGAGGGGATAGTTCTTACAGACTTCTGAGGAACCAGCTCTTCCATGTAATGTGTTTGTTTGACCTCAAGGAAAAATAAATTAGACTTAAGTCCCATGGGTTGTCCCACACTGACAAAGTATCCTAGATTTTAGAGACAAAGGGGTTTTTCACATACTCATTCCAAGTTTCTTGTTCTTTTTCCTTCAGAAGTGCTCCAAAGATGACATTCCTATTGTTTTTTTCTATTCTGTGAGGAGGGAGGAACAAATGGATGTGAGATTACATCAGAATATTAAAAAGCTAACTGATTGTGGAAGGCAGCATATGTAACCAGCAAATTCCTGTGAGAGTAAGCGAGCTGATTCTGTGATCCTTGACCTGAGTGCACTATGGGCTGGGCACATGCCAAATGTGCTCAGCACATTAAGATCTGGAACTTGCTGCTTAGTTGTGAGAGCTACAGCCTGACCACAGGAAATAAACTGGAGGCTTCAAGGACAGGAAGCTCTGAACTGTTGTTGTCCTCTCCGTGCCTGTCTTGGTTCCAGGTCAATGGGATTTCTTTGCATTAGAAGTCAAAATGGTGGCTGAAAATGGCTTTAGGCACCAGCAAAGACAAACTGCTCACCTGGGCAGTGGCACTCTGTAGCAAGCGAGGCAATGTGCAAACTCCTGGACAGAACATGCCACCATCCTCCACGGGTGATCCATCAGACTGAATGGCACTGGGCAAAAGTGCTGGATCTCCTGCCCCAGCCTACAGCACATAGTGGCTCCCTGTTCTTTTAATACCACTGTGGGTCATAGTAGGGATGAGAAGGGGATGAGGGGGGCTCTGTTTACTGGGCAATCTGAGTCACCATGATGCAGTTAGCACCAAGAACCTGGGAGGCAGGAAGCCCAACCTGTTGTGTTTGTCAGGGCAAGCAGAGGTTGCAGACAAGAAGCAGAAACTGGAAGAGGTCCTTACATAACTGACTCTGCTTTTTTACCTCTTGTTCCCTTTGAAAAGAACAGTTTTGCTTTCCCCTGTTTTGGCAAAGACTTCTGGATCCCTGGGAGGGACCCCTGGGAAGTTAGATGCTTTGTCAATGAAGCCCAATTCCTTTACCATGCTCCTGCCTTTGCATGTCTGTTGTCCAGTTAAGAATATTAAGTTCAGGTGTAACAGATTTCTTGCTTGAGGATAGGCTGTCCATCATACCACCACCAAATGCTTCTCTCCTATCTCCATATGTTGTTATTTGGCATGAAAATTCTGTAGAGGTTGAAAACATCTGGATTTTCACCCATGTGTGAGCAGGCAGAGAAGGGATCCACTGATAGACTATAAATATCTCTAGGACATCCCTGGCAGGTGACTTACATCAAAAAAGCAGCACCTCAAATATCCTTCACGCACATGCACACGATTCTGATTGTATGGATAATTGCACACAAACCCCTTACTGAAATAATGTCTTTTTGAGGAAGATCTGAGGATTTGCATTTCTGCTTCACCCAAAGATGGAAGAGCAGTATGTAAAGTTTCCCCAGATGGACCTAAGTTAATGAGAAAAAGTATGGGTTCCCAGGCTAAAAATTTAAGATTTCTTCTCATCCTCATCAGGAATTGAACCCAGAGTGCAAGACAGGAACCTTTCATGGTACCAAAGCAACCCCAACTGCTTGGGAAACCCGTATGGTGAATCAGGCTGGACCATCTCCTAAAGTGCAGCTAATGCAGCCTTTTTGCAGAGTCAGCATTTTCTTTTGTAAGAAACAAGAGTTCGAAACACATCAGTTTCACTTATTGTCTGGCTGCAAAATGAAACAAAAGGAATCAAAGTTGTAAAGTGTTTGTAATAATGAGAAGGCTGGAAGGATGAACAAAAATAGGATGGAACCCTCTTAAGAAGATTTCAAGACAAGGCACTCAGCGTAACAATAGATGGGCATGCAGCTCCCTTGAAAGGTCTTACTAACGTGTGTGTGAAACCTTATTCAGAGATACAGATTGATGCAGAGTGAGACTGGGGATGAAAGAGGATCTGTCAAAAAGATGAGGAACTGCAACTAAAACCAATAAGAAGCCACGCTTTTATCCAGGCTACTTTCAGATCCCTGGATAAATAAGCAAAATTACTCTCCCCTCTTCCAAATATAAATCCTTCCTGAAGCCACATAAACATGTATCTCTGTTTAGATCAGGCCATTGTTTTTGTGGGAAGATGTGAAACTTCATCCAGAGGTCTCCAATAATGTGATATTGTAAAATCCCTCTTATCCATTATGTTTGAACTAAACATTTTCTAATGGAACAATAGAAAAGGTTCCATTTTACTGCTTAACTCTTCTGAGCAATTAGCATATATTGGCTCAAGAAGAAAAATATTAACTTTCAAAATACACTTAATTTTGGTGGATGGATGAGAAGAATAAGCAAATGTAGATTAGAGACAGAAAAAAAAAAGACTTACATAAAGAAATGGAGCTGGATACATGGAGACAGATGTAGAAGAATGGTTATTCCAAAGGTTAGTCTGAAAGATATTCAATAAAAGACTCCCTAATTAGTACCCCTTCTCAATAAGGAACCCAAACCCCATTTTCTGATGGTGATGCTGGAGGGAGAAGAAGAGAAAAGCTTCCTTTCCTGCAGGAACTGGTCACGCCCATGTGCATATGCTGGACTGAATGACTGGAGGAGCAACATTTGCATGGGACCAGTTCATCATCAGGGCACCAGCATGGAAGAAGCTGTTTCCTCTTGCCTCTTCCCTGCCACCCTCATCCCAGTGGAAGCACACTGAATTAAACATCCTGGTGATGAAGTGACCTGTCCAATTGCTGGGAAAGAGTCAAGAGAAAGGGCGAGGTCAGCATACAGAGCCCATTTCTGGCTTTATCAAGGACAGGAGTTCAACAAGCTTGAATCCCCAACCAGACTTTCTGAATATGAATGGATTTTTGAGCGATATGAAGTATTCCTTAAATATTCCTAGTGGACATGATTCGTGTTTTACTAGGCCAGCTGTATATTAATATACTATTTATGAGGTCATCGTGTTTTCTATTCCTATGATACCACATGTGCCTGTTTTCTAGGAGATTTTTAGTTGCTTGGATAAAGCCTAAAATAAATATAAATTAATTTAGGGGTGACTACAAAACTGCACCTACAAAACTTGGCATAAACGCTGAGTTGACAAAGTGGACTTGCTGAGAGATTATATGAGTATGAGCTGTCTCTTGGAGGCAGGAGGAAGCGTACAGATACCCATTACTGCCTTTGAAATGGGGCTTCTTACTGGAAGAGCACAATGTGTCCTTCATCATGCTTGTTAATACAATAAGCATGTAACATAAAAACTGCTTGAGTATATAAAAATGTTGTCTTATTGCAAGTCAGTGGCTAAGCTCCTGGCTATAGGATGGGATGACGAGCCATAATTTCCACGAGATGCAGCCTTTGCAAATGCTCTGAGCTCTGAGAGGGTACTCCACATGGAAGCAGCCTCCACAAATCGATCTGCATTTGGAAGATGGGGGAAAAGCTGTCACTGTGCAGTCACTCCCAAGCTCAGGTCCCTGGGGCAGCTGTGGGTGGTTGGGGAGAGTTGCCTGGTAACACGGAGCTGCTTCCTTCTCATTTCCAGCTGTTGAAACTGCATTGAACGGAGGTGAATGATACCAGAATAGAAACCTAGCTTGTCATCTGCCAGGTTTAGTGTAACAGAATGGGGGCTGTTTAATGGTATCTCTAAATTGTTTACCAGGATAATGTAGTGCCTTACAGGCAAAGCAAGCAAAACGGTTTCAACCTGTTGCCACAAGGCCCCTTTCTCCTGTGGGTGCGTTTTGTCTTAAAGCAAGTAGAAAATCTGGTGAGCCATCAGTAAGTGCTTGTGCTTGGTTTTGTCCCTCACCTTTTCCCTATTAGCAGCAGGAAACACTGACCTGCCTGCCAAAGCCAAGGGTATCTATTCTTTTTATTTGTCCCTAATTAAAAAGCAAACAAAGGGGATGACATAAGTAAAAATTCCACAAATGTGAAGAGCCCTAAACAGAAGCCAGTTGCTATTTTCCGTGTTACACGCACGGACACACACACCTCTCCCTACCTCCTGTGTGTGTGGGTATGGACATACACATTCAGTGGCTGAAAATATGTTTACTAAATGTGGTGAAGATGACATTTTGCCCTCCAGGCTACATCTGTATTTGTTTTGTATTCAAAGGAGACAAGTCATTGCAGCAAAGTTCCAGTTGGTCCGTGTTTCAAAATGAATGTAATCTCTCATTGATTAGCTCCTTGTTCCGACAAGATTTGTCAGAGGGATGCTGTAACCTCTGGCATGCATGAAGGATGAGGAAAAGGTAATAGGATTGTACCAGAGTGGGACAAGAAATAAATATAACAGACACTGAAAAGTCATTTTGGGAAGGTACGTGCAAAGAAATGCATTGAAAATGTCAAAAATTAGATTTACTTTTTGAATGGAAAACAGAGTATCTGATGTGCTGGTTTCTGCATCCGAATGGAAATGTGTGTATTTATATTTTGGTGATGATGATAATTATAATAATATAATAACAGCAACAACAACAGTAGAAGATTTGTACAAGCTAAGCAAAGCAAAGGTTCTGAGTTTAATCCTAAACCTGAATGCATTCTGTATTGGGTCTGTGGGTTTTTGTGTGGAACTGAAATTCTATCAGCCCAGTTTGGGAAGGAATGAGAAGTGAATCAGACCTTTTATCATCTTTGTGGGAGACAAAGAAAAATGGAAGTGGTGGTCAGGCTGGAGCAGATGGTTATTCCTCTGTAAGCCTGGCATTGCGGGAAGGAGTTCCCAGATGTCGTGTTTCTGAGTAGCCTGTGATTGATTGCCATGAAATTTCCATCTCCCAGAGGTGAAGGAAATGAGAATGCTTGCAAACTCCAATGGAGCAAACCAAAAGGAGGTGTGGGCTACAGAAGATAGATCATAAGTTCTGGGCACAAAAGGTGGGTGTGGGAGGCAGCCCTGCATCAGCTCTTTAGGAGGGCGCTGGCAACAAGAAAAAGAGAGAAGATCTGTTTGGGTTTAAATAAATAAATAAATATCATAGCTCATCAACTTGTTCATTAAACCAGGAAAATTAGGGAGGGAGAGGCATATCTAGGTGAAGTATTACTTCCCTTTTCAATTTTGGACTGCTCTGAAAGATATGATAGCGTGACAACACGCTGCCAGCGAGAGCTGGTTTTGAGCCTGTGTCCTGCTACATTTATCAGATAGCAAATCTTCCCAACACTGGCACTCAAAGTGGGCCAGAAGTGTATGTCAAGAAAACACAATGATTCATCCATGGGCAAGCTGGTCTTCAGGTAAATGTCTTGATGCATCTGTAAGTGTTTTAGGAAGATTGAGCTCTTGTGAGGAGGAAAGCTGGGAGGCACACAGAAAAATATAAATGGTTTGTACCTCCATCTGTAGATACATAGAAATAAGCACACATATGTGTATCTCCATATCCACATCCGTATTGCCATGTCCCTGCACCCTATACACATGGGTCAGTTAAGCTTCTTGTACCACATCTCTGAGACAGGAAGGTATTATTCCTGTTTACAGACTAGAAAGCTGAAGCCTCGAGGTGAGGAAGTTCAAATATAAAACCAAGGAAGAGCTGGAATTGGTTTTATTTTTTTAAGTCTAAGTTGCTGGGGTTTTATGCCCAAGGTTTGCAATACCATCTTTTCCTTCCAGTGTTTGACTTGATTTCAAAATTTCTATGGTAAAGAGAAAAAAATCATGGGATGGAATAGTGTACAAGTAAAAGGAGACAATTATGATTTCCTTTAAAATTGAGAGAGATTCTTTTCCCCATATTATTCTGTTTCAGAACAGTAACTTAAAAATGAAGGTCTGATTCTTCAGCAAGCAGTTTATTTTTGCTGCCATTGATGCCAGCTGTACTTGCACACTGTGCCACCGGAGAGGGGAACAAGATGTTGAGAAAACCTCAGAATGAGTTACATTCAGACCACAATAATGAAAGCCCTTCTTGGATCTTAAGTGCCATAACCAGAAAAACAGTGCTCTGAAAGACCCAGTTCAGCACTATTGCATTTTGATGTGGGCAGAGTGGTGTGCCATAGAAAACACAGCAGCAAGACCCCATTAAAAGGAACAAACAGGGGCAAAGAATGTCTGGATGGGCAGAAACTCCTTTTACAGAGTGGTGCAAGAGACAGATTAATCCATCCTCACCACGGGATGTGGGTTGGGGCTTTCCTCAGCCTGTGCTGCCAACCCCTTGTCTCTGAGGAGCGCACCCTCACTTCCTGTAAGTGAAGCTTCGAGGCAGGCAAGATGATGGAGAAGGGAACTGTGATGCTGTGGCATATGGAGGGGACACTCAGCAGGGAACAGGGTATCTATCTCCTACCTCACCTGCTTTCAGTATTCATGCTGTGACTGTATATTGTAAGTAAGTCCCAGCTTAACACTTGGCGCTGGGCTCTACTGCAGATTCTTTGCTAGATTTACTCATAAATGACTTGTATTGACTCTCTCCAAAGGAAACCTGATCACTCAGTGGTTGCCCTTTGTCTATAATCGCTTTGCTTTCATCTGTGGTTTGGCATCAGCTGCACAAGGAAAAGGTACATAATTATAGTTTGCTTCTAAGTTATTTAACCAGAAATCCAAATTTTAAATCCCAGAAATTATACATTGGTTATAGCTAAGAAAAAAAAAATCAAGTATCCCTTTAAGGAGCCAGTGTTAAGCAGAATACTCAAGAGTAAGACAAATGTATGGCAAGAAAACACCTTAATATATGAAAAAAACCCCACTTTAAGTCATTATTTGGCTAGAAAATTAAGTGCAGTTGTTTTCTTACTGAAGTTTTCCAGTTCTTATTTTTATTAAGTGTGCATTGTTTATACACTGCACTCTAGAAATATTTTATTGCATAAATGTTTGTATTGAGGGAGGGAGGAAAGGGTGGGGAAAAGCCAACAAATGAATCCAGCCCACTGAAGGCTTTCGGTGTGTATGAGTGCTTCAAGGAAGAGCCTCACAGCGTGGCTCGCAAGCTGCCAGGGGCATTTGCTGCCTGGAAATGCAGCTCAGCTCTCCATACTGCCAGCAACTCTGTCAGAAGTCTTTGATATGCCCATCGTTTGTGCAGATGCCAGCTCTTAGGTCGGGTGCAGTAAATGCACAACTGATGCACATTTTGGGGGTGAAGCCCACTAAATCCCCCACACAGTGTCCTGAAAGCAGGGCACTCACTGTGTGTGACCTGTATAAAGTACACATCATCATCAGAGCCCGTGCTGCATAACCTGGCCAGGTTGTAGCAAGGCCAACCAGAGCTTTTCACAGACTCACAGAGTCACAAGGTTGGAAAAGACCTTGAAGATCATCAAGTCCAACCGTTCCAATCCTGTGCTGAACCATATCCCTAAGTACCTCATCTACCCTTTTTAAAACACATCCAGGGATGGTGACTCAGCCCCCTCCCTGGCCAGCCTGTTCCAGGCCCCGACAACTCTTTCAGTGAAGAATCTTTTCCTCACATCTAATCTGAACCTGGCATTTGGTGGGAGATGAAAGGGAAAGATGAGGTGCTGGCAGCACTTCTGTTGCCCTGTCTCTCCCACAGGTAGTGCTACACTGTAGCCTTCAAGCAGAAAAGGGTTTGTGAGCTCAAAGCTTTGTGTTAGGTGCTGAATATAAAGTTGAGAGGCTGGGGCAATGTCACTGGTGAGGTTCCTGCACACCAGTTGCCCGTAACGCACATGACTTCATGTGTGGTCCCACACACAAGCATCCTGCAAACTGTACACGTTCTCTGCACATGGTTGTGCTTCAAGGCTGCTCAACTCAAGGTGCTCAGCAGTGGTTACACTGCAGGGAGTGATGAAACCTGACCCCAGAACCTCCCCAAGCACCAGCACATGCTTACCTGAGTGGACAGAGGCAGCCATCATCCAGCAGCCCTTTCCTTCCCCCTTTCCTTCCCCCTTCCTCCCCTCCTTCCCCCACATGCCTGGGTATCTTCTGAGTGACCCTACAGCCCTGATACCCACAGAGAAGCTGCAGCACAAGCTGTTACCATGGGATGATTGCTGCACCCCAGTCCTCTCTCCCCACCTCTCGCTGTGCCAGGGCATCATTGCCTTCATTCTGCTCCCTTGGGGGGCATGGGAGGCTCCCTTGAGACCAGCCAACTTCAAAGGGGATGCTCAGCTCCTCTTGCTGCTTGTGGGAAGGCTGCCTCCACCCCAAAAGGGCTCCCTCCAGGTTCACTCCCTTTTCCTCCCCTGTGCTCAACTCTAAATACATATCGCTATAGCATTGTGCAGCTTCCCACAGGTGCTGATAAGCAGACTGCAAAGGCTCATTTTTATATATATTCTTTTTTTTCTGGAAAAAGGCAGAAAACTAATACAAATAATGTCCAGTGTGGTGTTATATATGTGCAGCTTGATGCTTATCACCCTGGTAGTACACCAGGGAAAGCAATGGCAGGATTGTTCTTGTCCTACAGGGAATTAAACAAGAAAAAATGAGAAACAATTTGTGTTGCAGTCAAGCGTAACTGAGGTTTCCACATCTCCAGAAGTAAAGCAGGTCCTCTGGCCAAATTTAAAGAAAGTGGAGAACTGCCAAAGAAAACATTTTTGTCCAGCCTAGTTTATCTGATGTTACCAGCATGTAGTGATACTTTATAGTAGCGAGTTATTTCCTCTGTTAAACATAGAAGCAAGAGCAAGTATGAATAAACAATGCATGCAACCCAACCCCAAACATTTAACTGTTTTAGCTTACCATGGTGGGAAGTTGGCGGGGGGCGGGGGGGAAAGATAAAATTAAGCATTCTTCAAATAGCCCAGCTACTGTTTCTGTGCTGGAATTGTCTCAGTCAGAGAAGAAAGCCTGAAGCACAGAGAGAGTGGCTGTACTGTAGCCAAAAGCTTTCTCAGAACCTGGATCTGTTGTGAAAGATGGATGCTCTGCATGGGGCAGGGGTGGGTGACTTGGGGAGACACATCTTTGCTTTGGGGGTTGGACTCAATCCCTGGAGGTCCCTTCCAACCTCTACAATTCTGTGATTCTGTGGTTCTGTGATCTCAGATCTTCTGGAGTGGGAGGTGCACAGGAGGAAGCAAACATCCCATCTGCCTTTAGCCACATCTGGAGCAGATGTTTGTGTCTGATCTACTTGCTGTGAGCTTTCCTCATGACAAGCAGAAGGATGTAGACACAGTTAGGGGCAGGGTTAATTTGAACTATTTAGACATCTGCTGTGGGGTTAAATGATGCACACCTTGCATACATACTCATTGGTTAAAAGGAGATTACTCCATACTGGATGTCTGTGTTATAAACATTGCTATTTCATGAGAAGACCCCATAAGTCAGCACAAAGGACTTTCTTGTGGTGGTTGCCATCAGCCATCATCTCTTGGCCCTGGGAATTGTATGGTGGTGTCCACCCGAGTGGCAAAGGGAGAAATGGGAAACCAGAAACCTTCCTTTGTACAAGTCAGATCCTGACCCCCCAAAGCAAGTGTGTAAAGCTGCACTGTGACAAGGAAGAGTGGCAAGGACTGTCTCCCTAGACAATGCAGTTTCACATTTATCCCTCCATCCTTGAATCCTACAATTGAAATATTTAGAAAATTCCAGTGCTTCCCAGGCCAGGAGCCTCTGAGCAGAACAGCACCTGCAGAAGTATTCAGAAGAGGAGGTATATGGTAAAGTAAGTGCTACTAATTACCACTGTACACTGCTCTTTAACACAACAGTTTTGCTGCAGAGCTGTTCGTTAGAAGCAAGATAATATACAAAGGGCCAAATGGATTTCCCAGGGTGAAGGGCTGAAATAGGTCTGTGTGACTGAGACAGGGTTCTTGTGCTGTAGCACCCCATTATCTCTGTGGCTGGAAGATGAGAAGCAGATCCAAGTGCCTTTAACATGTGAGGACATTGGGAGGTGATGAGCACTGCAGTGCAAGTTGGGGGACAGAGCGTGATCCTCCCCATCACGGAGGCCACAGTCAGTATCATTTGATCTATGATTGCTTGAACCTCTTCTCAGTTAATTATGATTTAGTGTGATGTGTGCATGGTGAATTATGTGGGGTTATGGAAGGAAAGCTCTGTTTCAATGTCCAGAACAAGATTTCACAAGGTTGGAAAAGACCTGTAAGATCATCAAGTCCAACTGTTCCCGTCCTGTGCTGAACCATATCCCTAAGTACCTGATCGACCCATCTTTTAAACACATCCAGGGATGGTGACTCAGCCCCCTCCCTGGGCAGCCTGTTCCAGGCCCTGACAACTCTTTCAGTGACACATTTTTTCCTCACATCTAACCTGACCCTGCCCTGGCACAGCTTTGTGCCATTTCCCCTTGTCCTGTCTCCTGTCACCTGGCTGAAGAGACCATCACCCACCTCTCTACAGCCTCCCTTCAGGTAGCTGTAGGCAGTGATAAGGTCTCCCCTCAGCCTCCTCTTCTCCAGGCTAAACAGCCCCAGCTCCCTCAGCCCAAGGACTCGCTTGAGGACCTCAATGTCCTTCTTACAGTGAGGAGCCCAGAACTGGACAGTATTTGTATTGTCAAACCTGTGTGGTGGAGCAATGACAGCTGAGCTGGCCTTTAGGACTGGCTCAGGTAAGGCTGTGTCAGCACCCTGCCACCAGTCCTATTGCCTAGAGATTGAACCATGACCTGGGATGTCATTTCCTCACTGATAATCCCTATGCCAATGGGCTTTGTTTGCATAAAAATGTACTTTAATATGCAAAGTTCCAACTCCTGCCTATACCTCTCCATTAAATTGGGCAGGGTGAGATAGCATATGGTGATGGTTAAGCTAGGACGTTCATTGGCACAGCAGCCAAAAAATGTATTTGCTAATCCTTATGCACATCAAACAGCTGCTGATGGCAAAAAGTTGTTCTGGAGAAAGTTGCAAGGAACCTCAAGGCGGAACAGAGTGCTGCAGAGTTGTCTCATTCCCTGTCATCCAAAATTACCTGTGGCTTCTTGAGTTAACTCAGTTGGAACTGAGAATTAGCAAGAGAAACATATGTAAACATCTATGTATGCAGAGGTAGAAAAAGTAGCATACAGAAAACAGTATCTTGGTAGCTTACATAAAATTCCAAAGGAACACTATGAAGAAGATATTTATTGAAGCATTTATATGTTTTCCAGTTTTTAGTTTTTGCTGAGAGTCAAGAGGCCTTGATTCAGTACAAGATCAATCATCACTGAGTCCATGTCTGGAGCTGGTGCTGGGCACTTCATTTCATTGTCACAAAATGGCATTGAGTTACATCTTTTCAGGGTCTCTGAACTAGGCCCAGGCTGGGAAAGCTCTCACATGTGTGCTAATTTAGTCATAAAAAAAGTCCTCTGTGCATCTGTGGTTTGATCTGGGCTACTTATGTGCTTTTGTGGTGCAGAGCTGTACAGCTAGATTCATGAGTAGGATGCAGATCCTAAGAAAGGATTGAGAAGGTCGATGCCTTTGTGAAATTAAACCTCTCAGTCAAGTCCTGGATATTTTCCTCTGGATAATCCTCAAAATTTAATTTTAGAAAGAAACCAAACAAGTCATTCATCTTGTTGCAGGCTGAGATTCAAGTCAGCAACAAATATTTTCATCCAAAAGGGTGAAATCTGCAGAAAGCACCTTTAATCCTAAATTTCTTAAAACTCATTCAAAAATAAACTCAGCAACATAAAAACCTGGTCTAAGCAATATCTGGTTATCTTTAGAGGAATTTCTTAAACTAATTTAGGAAAATTAAGTTAGAATAAGCCTCTGCAGTATAAAAGGCTCAAAATCTCACTGGAATTTTTTAGTTGTTTGCAGTAGGTTGTGATGGGACTTGTCTGACTAACACAAGGTAGGATAAACAGTATGTGGATATCCAACTACATTTTCCTAGTGTGCTTGCAAACATGTCCCTGTAACACCTAAAACTGAGTCTTGTGAACAGCTCGGTGGGTATGAGCAGAAGAGATGTAAAACTCAACCAAGCAAGCCAACAGAGAGATTGTGTTGTATGGGAGAAGCTGTTCACCACTTCTGTGGGGACACCGCAGTTGCACCCACACTAGACAGCTCATCCCTACGTACCAGGCTCCACCTGCCATGTTCAGGGTCTTGAATGGCACATCACTTTCAAGCTGAGATGTGGAGGTAGGAGGGGGGCAATCCTCTGCTTTAGACAGACGATTTTGACATCAGCACATCCAGCTTTAACAGGTTGGTTTATGGATCCAGTTATCGTATCTGCAGGAAATTGTAGGACCAGGGCACTTGGGCTTGGCCCGCCAGCACTGCATGCCCAGCAACATGACTACTCTCATCGCTGAGCTCACACAGACACAGGCAGTGGTAGTAGGAAACTGAAATTGGAGTAGTCTTTGCTTTTGTTTCTTCATCTGTGGGAAGAGTACAGAAGACAGTGATTGGAAACAAAGGGAACCAGTGAGAAGAAAGAAGCCCGAGGGATGCTGACTGGTTTGAAAGACTTCAAGTTTGTTTACATCCACTCCTCTTTCCTTTTTCCTCATTATCTGGGGCTTTGGAAGCACTGTAGCGTGGAAACATCTTAATGTGGAAAGGCCAGGAGGCTCATCACAGAATCACAGATTCATAGGGGTTGAAAGAGACCTCCAGAGATCATTGAGTCCAACCCCCCTGCCAAAGCAGGTTCCTTAGAACACATACATGCAAAGATATGTGCTGAACGAGGTTCCAGCACCAAATGAAGATCTTACAACCAGCAGCAGTAGTGTGCTTAGGGTTACTTTTATGTGTGGGCTTCAGACTTAATGCAGCCTATCTCAACTCAGAGGATTTTATGGCTCCCCGCAATAAGACTGACTAAACTTTCCTGCAGCCCTGTTTATATTTACACATTCTTGTCGGGTTAAAAATTGGTAGTTTTGTTTTTGTGTTTTGTCTCTGTGACTGCAGCGGATTTGGAAAAAAACCCAGCAAACCTGAAATGTCAACTGTATCAAGAGGAGACAGCGGTGTCTGTCTGGGATTACTCCAAGCGCTTTCTTCCCTACAAAAGAAGAACAATAAATTTATATCTGCTTTTATACAGTGGGGGAAACAGCAAAGTTTGGTACATTGCTAAGAGGTGCCTGTGTCTTCAGAATGTCCTGAAGACTCATATGCAGCAGTAACTGATCCCCCAGCTTCTCCTTCCATCACAGCCACATGGACCTTCACTATGAGGCTTTACTTTGGAATGGAAGTCGCATGTCAGGGCAGCGGTCACGTGGCAAAGTTTTGAGGGTACTCTGTTTTTCAGACAGGCTATTGCAAGTCTCCCTCTGCTCTTCTCTCTGTGGCAGAGACGTGGGGTATCTGGCACATCTTAGAGTAGTCACATAGTTTAGATCTACCTCTTTGTTTGGAATAGTTGGGTTTCTTCTTATTTTTTTATCCTTCTTGTTTTAAAGTTGATTTGCTTTCCAAAAAAAATTGTGTGACAGAAACTTCTACTACTCCCATTATAAAATCATGTTTTCTCTTAATAACAAACATCTTACAGATGAGCATGTTTCTACAAAATCTATGTTAATTAGTGACATCAGCAGAACTAACATAACTTATTCGTGTTGGGGTTTCCTCTCTCTTGACAGCCTTTCCACTGTTATTTCATCAACCTCGACAGAAATAATCTGGCTCAGAGCACACTAATGGAGATTTCTCTATCTCCACAATGTAAGTGAAGATCTAAAAATAAAACACTTTTCTACCCTTTGTTGAAAAGCCATACATTAACACAAATCTTTCTGCTTCTGTCATTTTTACCAAGAATGATGTTTTCATCCTTGCTTAATTGTCTCTTGAAACTTGTTTTACTGTGTTCTATTCCCCCTTCCCCTTCCCCATCTGCAATATACAAAAAGCACTTTCCTTTCCCCTTCTGCCTCTGTTTTACTTTCTCTTCTCTTACAGTGGGTCTCTGGTGACTCAGGGGAAAAGGAAGAGTCTGTCATCTGTTGTGCAGAAGGGACACACGCAGCCCAGCATACTTTTTACTGTAACATAACAGCTTGAGAGTGTTGATTCATTGCATCCTATAAGCCACTGAAAGTTGCAAACCTAACTCTGAAACTTCATATTTCTTATACTGAATTATTGCTTTCCAACTAGGACGCTCATTTATCAAGACCTGTTTGAATTCCAAACCTGTTCACTGAAGTGCTTGCTGCCCTTCCCAATATGGTGGCCTACAAGATGAGAAGTACTGAACATACTCTTTAATGCCTTATTGAAGTTATTCATTAAAGCATTGAATTGCAAAGGACTTAGGCCCTTGTAGACGTCCACGTCACACATCCCTCTATTCTGCTCACAGATCACTGATAACAACTCTCTGAATACAGTTTTTCAACCACTTTTTTATTTCTCTTGATATAATGTATATATGCAATGTGCATGAGGATACCATGTGAGCTGGTTGCAAGACCTTGCCAAACTGAAGAGATATTGCCCCTCTCCTATCTACTAATAATGTCTTGGAATAAATAAATCAATCTAATTGACAAATCTGTGCTAAGTTTTACTTTTGGCTGTTTTGTTTTGGTTTTTTTTCTATAAGACTCACAAATTGCTGGTTTGTGTCTGGCTGTGAAGCCTTTCATGTGTAAATGAAACTGGCGGTTCAAAGCCAGTCAGAAATAAATGAGAGGATTTTCAGCAGCTGAATTGATCATCTAAAGGGCCTCTTCCAACCCAGGTGATTCTGTGTGTACACTGATGCACAATGGGGTGAAGAAACAGAGCAGTGATGCCAATAGGCATCCTTCACCTGTGCCTCCTCAGAGCTAACCTTTTTGTCAAAGCATAATGTGTATAATCACTTAGTATTTGCCAAAATACCCAAATTCCTAATGCCTAGAGGTTATTTGTTTATATTAGGCTTTCAAATTGCAGCTGTGGTAGGAAGAGTTTGAGGGTACACCATAAAGGAAGGATTTCAAAGTCCTGCAGTATTTTCATCCCTTTTTGCCAGTAAAATCCATGGCAAAACGCTCGCTGATTTTGTTGAAGTTGTGTGATCTCTCAGTGTGTTTGGAAGCTGTTCTGTATTTGATCCACTCAGTTACCTGTCTGAACAGTGCATATGTTAAATAAGGACCTGCTGGTTGCCTCTTCCCTCTTACATACCAAAGCTGGTCTGCTTGAAGACACAAAATCCCACACCCCACTCCATAAAGGATGGCAACAGATGTAGGAAGCTCTGTGGTCCCTGACGCAGCCCTTCCACCGGACCCCAACTCATCCTTCCTGCTCACTTTGCTGTTCCCACCAGCTTCAAGGGCTGCAGGGCTGCTCCTGAAGGGACATCTCCCATCCCGGAGAGGTTTCTCACCCCAGGTTGGGGTTAGAAAGGTTTAAAAATGCAAAGAGCGTGGCTTCTGGTCCTTAAACCACCCCTGCCAATCGCAGCTTCGTGATTTATCGTCCCCCTGAAATGAGGCCTGGCACAGATAACATCTCAGCCAGCAATGCTCCAGCAGCAACTCACAGCCAGCATGACATGCATTTTGTACCCCTGAAAAGGGACACAGCCTGCTCACGTGCATCAGAGCTGGCAGAATTGCACTGTACACCATGGTGCTCCCTTCTGTGGGGTCGCTTCAAGCCTGTTCCTGATATTAATGGGACTAATGGTAGTACTAAATAGTCCCCCTGGTAGCAAGTGAGTCTCGCCCGTTCATTTGACTTAACAAAAGTGAAATAAACATAACGTTTTCCTTCTGAAAATAAACAGGAGTCATATCTTCAAAAATGAACCTAAAATAGACACTGAAGTCATGAAAAAGACTTTTCCTTTTTGTTATTTCAAACCATAATAATTTGTATTCGTTTTGGCTCCTTCAGCAGCAGCTAGCAGTGATGGAGCAACTGAAAAAGAGAGTAAAGCACTGAATCAGACCTCACTAAGTCATGTAATGTCATGACCTATATATTCATACTTAAGTGACTTGCTATATTTGTATGGTTGCAGGTTGAAAGGAATGTGTGCTTCTTTAGGAACATATAGCAGGGTGGATGGAACAAAAGCATACTGTGGGTAATAATAAAAAACCATGAGCTGCTGAACATGGAAAGACAAGGCTGTGAGTTACTGACGTTGCTCTTGAAATCCATCTGTTTATCATAAATCTTCATGTCTGTGCAAGCATATTAAGAGATATTCAGTGATGTGGTAGCTATTGAAATCATTACAAAAACAACAAGCCTGAGGAGAAAGCCAGTTCTTCAGCATTTCATTTACTATACGGGACAAGCCATAAAACACACTTGTAAAATTTTGAAACTTCAGCTGTACTGAGCAAGCACTTGGTAAGAAAAGCCCAGCTTTGCAGCAGGTTTCAATTACATCTATAAAGGATTTCAGGGCAGTTACATCAGCTCCTATACGCCAGGCAAATCAAGAGGCTGACTAATGTGCAAAGAGACAACTTGTGGTTCTTCTCTTGGTTGTTTCACCTCCGTTTTCTTGTGCTAACACAAGGGCTCCTCAAGAAGCAGTCTGTTTTCAAAATATCCTTGTAATGAACTGTTGGCGTGATTTTGCCTGTTAGGATGCTGCTGAATTTGCCTTTCCTGAGAACTTGGGAATCTATGAACAAGTTGGGTGTGCATTTGGGTTTTGTATTCAGATTTATTTTAAGTTCTTACCTTACGTGGGCACAATTTGTATTCCACTATTCAACAGGAAAAATAAAGGAAAACAAAATTAGCAACACGGACATTTTCCCAGTTTGATCATTAAGGAACAGACTTAGGTGTTTGCAGAATAGGTTTTAAATGGGAGTAGGACAGTTCAAAAAAGGTTAAATGATTTGTTAGCTAGTGATGTTTTAAAAGCAAACTGCTGTAGTTTGGTTTTTTCAAAAAATAACCCCACAACAACAAAAATACCCCAAACCAAACCAAGCTAATATCCCCCCAAAACCCATAGGATAAATATAGTTTTTATGAGCTTTAAAAACCCCAGTAGAGAGTCCTGCCAGACCTTTAGGAAGACAATTGAAAAACCAGCAAACTAAACACCATAATCAATTGCTTGTGTAGACACAGTCCTCCCACCTCCTTTCCAGCCCTCTCCGCTCTCTACGGCCATTCCTGAAATACTTCAGCAGCGACTACCTGCCCATCCTTGCAGACAAGCAAGGAATTCCCCTGTGACAGTCCAAAGGTCCCAGCAATAGATTTCCTCCTGCCATTTGACTTGGGCAACAAGTTCCCACAGAGGCAAGGGGAAAGTGAGAAGGAAGCCTAGGGCTGGAATGATGTGCTGGCCACAGGAAAAAATGAAAGCAAGGCAGGAGGTATTTTTTGCAGACCCGAGGGGGCTGGTGTATGTGTGGCTGCGGTGGAGGGTGCCAGTGAAGATTGTGAGCCTCCTGATCCACACAAGGAGAGGCTTGAGGTTGCCTCAAACAGTGTTCCCATGTTGCTACGGGAGCCATGAAATGCCTGTTAGGAGGTTCAAGCAGCCATAGGCCTCTTTGGTTGTGCTCCCTTTTCCTGGCCTTCCCCCTCTGCTCTCAGCAAATGTGGAGGTGAGGAGAAGGCAGCAGGAGCTGCAGCCCAATGATGCAGCTGAGATGAAGGTATGTGGGGTGGCTCCTCTTGCCCATGGGAGTGGCTGGCTATGGCCATGGGCGACACGGGCTCTGGAGTTCACAGTAACAGCAGCAGATCCCAGCTGTAGGGAAGGGGTGGGTGGGAGGAAGCCTGGTTCCCCAAAGTATCATAGGGCTGGTGGACAGCGTGGTTCTTGTGTGGGCACTGGGAGGGCAAGGGGCTGGTGGAGGTACACGGCTCTTGAAAGTCAAGGAGGCTATGAAAGATGTGCTGGGAGCTGGGGTAGAGGGCTGCCTTTGCTGGAGTAGGGGGATAGGGATGTTGTAACCAACAGAGCCATCAAAAGAGAGTGCTCTGAAAGGTCCTCCGTCGGTTGAGGACTGCAGAGATCTGGTGAGAAGCAGGACAAAATCTCATCCTGTTGCTGCATGGTTGGCCAGTGATGTAAAAAGAGATTCAGAGCAATTCCCTTTCCAAAAGAAGATATTGTTTTGAAGCAAACTTGTACGAGTCACAGATGTGCCAATATACTGGCTTCCTATTCCAAAAGAATATATTATTTCTTCTTGATAGGAGGTGAAATAAAGAAGGGAATGGACTGAAACCACATTCCAGTATATTTGTTATTTCCAAGCTCCAAATTGAGAAAAACAGAGTTGCACAACGTTTTTTTGCGATTTCATCCATGATTGTTCTCCAAGGGATCAAACATTACAAGAGACATTCATGTGGACAGGCTGGGCAAATATCTCCTTAAAAATTCCAGCAGGATGAAGAACAAGATTTTCTGGAAATCACTCAATGCTAAAACACTGTCCAAATTCCATCTGAAGGAAAAGGCACGTCTGCAAATACACGGCCAGCTTTCAGGCTTCAACAGTGAGTCCTGTTTAGCTCAACCTCTGCTGTCAGGTGGGAAGGCCCCTGTACTCTTCAAAATGCTACAAGCACCAATACATCTCTT
Organism: Porphyrio hochstetteri; assembly: GCA_020800305.1. Classification (NCBI taxonomy): domain Eukaryota; kingdom Metazoa; phylum Chordata; class Aves; order Gruiformes; family Rallidae; genus Porphyrio; species Porphyrio hochstetteri. The sequence continues at coordinate 154,752,916 of CM036905.1, read as the reverse complement.
TGCTCCTGACAAGATCTTGCTGTTCAAGCTTCTCAATTTTGGAGTCTTCAGCGTGAGATGTTATGTGAATGACATCTAATTTGCTCTGCCGAAAAGGGCTGGAGAATCAGCAAGAGCCCTAGATGTCTGATGTCTGCAGGCTTCATGGTTAGCCATGGGCTGGACTGCTTTGAGCAAATCTCCCTGGCATGAGCCTGACCTAGAAGAGCCCTAAGCGGTACCTGACCCCTTCACCTTGGTACATGGCCCTCTTTAGATTAACTGTGAAGAACTGTCCTTCAAGTCCTGCTGAGCATCCACAGCCTCCACGACAATTGTTTCCATGGCATGAATACATGGCAATTAGGGACCCAGAACCCTTCCTTTCCTTTGAAGTGGCTTTTTAAAGGAAGGAGAACTCTGCCTTGTGTATGGAGGACGTGGGGTTGATGTCCATGTTTTCTTTTCACACTGTAGTTCAGTGCCCTGCTGAAACACATGGCTCTTGAGAATTTAAGTTTTGGGAATCCAAGACAGTTCACTACTCTGTACCCCAAGATTTGACAAGGCAGTGCTTTGCCTGTGACACCCGTGTGCCAAGCACACATCTGCAGGGCTGGATGGCTAAGGCAGTGGCTGCTGCCCCAGACACAGGAAGAGGAGCCTACACATTCCTAGCTGGAGGGAAAGAAGTTAAACCATTGACCCCAGAAATATGTTCTAGGGTGACTTAACTGGGTAGGTCAGCAGAAATCACCTTCAGTCCCAGCAACAGTGCTGCAGTGGCAGAGGTATTTGTAAACAGAAGTTGTTTCATGCCTCAAAAGAGTGGGACCTGCAATGCATACTTTGGCTGAAACTAGCACCATAAAATTCATGTTGTGGGATTACACTTTCCCCTAATGTTAGGTCAATAATTACAGATCACAAAGGCTAGTCAGATTCTCCTTCTGCCCATCTTCCTGGCTACCACAGGATATTCTTCTGCTTTCAATTTCTTCAGCCATGGGGTCTTTGGGACAACATCCCACCACCTGAGGGACTGTGCTGGGAGGAGTTTCACCCAACCCCACCTGTTCCAGGTGTCAGACTCCTTTTGGAGGCACAGTTGTATCTCACTATCAGACGGGAAACATAAAAAGCCATTGCTTTGCTTCAAGGGTATTTGCAGTATCTAAATAGCAGCTGGTCCTCCCACTGCTGCCATTTAACCATGCAGCATATTCAGATGGCAGTCTCTCCCAAAAAGTCATGCTGAGAAGCCCTGTCACCATGGGGAGTGACACCTCTTAGCCACTTTCTCAGTCAGCCCAGTCTCATCATGACAAGTCTCAGCTGGAGCAGCTGCTGCGGTCATTTCCCCAGCAGCTTTTACAGAGGAGGTGAGCTACATCCCAATGCTTGGGCACGGATATTCAAGGGACACCAATTTCTGGTTCATATTTCTATTCCCGCAGCACTTCAAAATCTCATCTCCAAGTCACTTGTTTCTGCCCCATGCAGAAACATGGTCAGATGCCCCTTGGCTTTGCTGCTTTTCAAGACTTTCTTTTTCCTGGGTTCACTCCTCTGGTATTTCTACTTGTGTTTACGTTTAGTTTTTAAGAATGAATGCAGTTTTTGACCTTACAATCCAATCCTGTCCCACAGATTTCATGCTTGTTAAAGGGAAGACCTTTTCCCTCAACCTGAGTCTTTCTTATTGGTGCATCCACAACATGGAGTGTGCCATTTACTCTTGTGTGGAGAAAACACATAGGTTGTGGCCTCTCACCTCTCACCATTCTCCAGCTCAGACTGGACCACATTCACTCTGCAGGGTCTGCCTGACTCAGGTGGAAGGAGACGTGATGTGAATTGGCCTTCTGCATTTTCTGCTTTTGGTGTCAGCTGCCTGGGCCCATACCACAGAGCTCAGAGGAGAAGTCTACCTTCTCTGCACAAACCTGCAGCCATTTGGCTCTACATGTGTCCCACAGCTCAGCCCTTAGGGATGAGATCTGTTCACAGAGGAAGGATGGTTGTTCACCAGGCAGCTGCAGGAGGAAATGCAGCGAAGCATGGTAAGCAAAGGAGTCAAGCGGGGGGAAGAAAAATCTGCAGCACTGGAACTAAAGCAGCCAAAGAAAAGAGAGTTCTGGAATGGTAATTATTTAAATACAAAAGCTCTTATAAACACAAATATTAAAGTAAATAGTAGGCATACTACCCTGATTTCCAAGTGCAGTGTGATCTGCAGGGCAACAGTGCCCGTTTGTCTTTGGTCTCTTTTCGAACAGATTTTGGCACACACATCCCATGCCAAGTCTGGTTAGACAAGATTGCAGGTACCATTTTGAAGACAGAAGATGCTTACAAAATCAGCAGCTGTGTAGGGGAGAAAAAAGCTATCATGAATGGGAAACCAGAGAGATCCCCATCCGTACTGGCTCCATGCCACAGCAGCCAGGGTGTGCGTGATATCAGGCAGCACAGCTGTCAGGGTGATGATATAAGCAGGTACAGGTGACATGGGAAGGAACTGGGGAGACGTTGGGAGTCTTGGAAAAGACATAGGGATAGTCCTCTCTGTCTGTTTTAATTTTAGAGTTATAGTTCTCCCTGTTCTTGCACTTTGTGGCTTTATTTTTTAGAACTAACGCCGTATGAGCTACACTGTGTGTGGAATAGGCGAGAAGCATAGCCATAAAAATAAAAGAGAATCCAAGAATAGCAAGTGGGACAGTGGCTAGGGGTAGTGCAGTAGGATGCAGAAGGTCACTGAACAGGAAAAACCCACAACGAATGTGTGAGGAAAGGCTGAGAGAGCTGGGGCTGTTTAACCTGGAGAAGAAAAGACTGAGAGGGGATCTGATCAATGCTTATAAATATCTCAAGGGTGCGTGTCTAGAGAAAGGGGCCAGACTCTTCTCAGTGGTGCCCAGTGACAGGACACAGGGCAACTGACACAAACTGGAACACAGCAAGTTCTGTCTGAACATGAGAAAAAGCTGCTTTATTCTGAGGGTGATAGAGCACTGAGACGGGCTTCCTAGAGAGGTTGTGGAGTCTCCTTCTCTGGAGAGATCCAAGACCCATTTGGACACCATCCTGTACAGCCTGCTCTAGGCGATTCTGCTTTGGCAGGGGGGTTGGAGTAGATGATCTCCAGAGGTCCCTTCCGACCCCTACCCTCCTGTGAATCTGTAAACGAGGTTTTGTTGGCTCTTCTGCTCCCAGAACTGGCTTGAGCTCTTTCTAGGACTTTTTTTTTTCTTTTTCCCATCTTATTACAATTCATGCTGGTTAAATTTCTCAATAACTCCTCAAATTCAAAAGCAACTGTGGCACATCAGCCTCAGCAATTGTGGAATTGCACATTCTTGTTTTCCCTTCTACCACCACCAAGCAGGCCTAGGTCACAAAGTTTAGGAAACTGCTTAGATTTTTTCACTGTTCAGCCTATTCCAGCCCCGGGGCTTTGTGACAGGCTTTGTGACAGGCTTTGTGAGAGGCTTTGTGAGGATGTCAGCCTCAAAAAAAATACCCAAACCACAATGGCTTGAGGCATCATTGTCTGGCATTGCAGGTAGTCATGTGCATCCTGCAGAGTGAGGGTAAAAATGTCACCAAACCAGAACATTGCAGCTATGCCCTGGGAGCATCAGGAGGTGTGAGCCAGCAGAGAAGCAACCTCCAGAGAGCCTGGGGCAGGACCTACACCTCTTCTGAGTAGCACTGTCTTCTACTTTTTCCACAAGCTGTTCAGAACTCACCTACTTTTAAACCTACCACAAAAATTATCCTTAAATGACAGCATTCAAGGGACAGTGTTTACAAGGAGCAATTCACAAAAGTTTTAGAGGAGCAATAGGTAGAGGAAGATTTAGGTTTGTTCTTCCCCCTGGCAGGCAGCTGCCAGATACGCCCAGCTGATCATCTAACAGTTTAGCTCCACAGTGCTTTCCCCAGAGGTCCCCAACCCTTATCTTTTAGCAAGCCAGTGAAAAGCATGTTCAGCTTTGCCTCAGGCTACCTCATTACCCAATCTCAAACACCATTATTCCCTCAGGCACAGGCCATCCACAGGCAGACCCAGTTTACAGGAACTGTCATCTCAAGCCCTGGAGATTGCATCATGCTGGGTGTTTAGTCCTCACGTTTTCACCCCTCCTTAGGCTACCAATATTTCTGTGTAGGTGTTGCCGTTGGTGGGGGAAAGCCTACCCCATGGGCCCGCCCGTTGTCGGTCTGCAGCTACAGCAGCTGGCTGCTGCTCCCCACTCCTGTGTCATGCCAGTAGTAGCACCGGGATCCGTTTTGTCTCATGCCAGCAAGCAGGAGGAACAGTTCTTTCCCTCCAAGACATATACAGAAAGACTCTTTCTTAATTCTGAGGCTGCCTCAATAAAGGAAATGGCTGAAAAATTACAGTATTATGTATTTCACCTCAGGGTAACTTCATCTTCGCCAGCTTCTCCTGGGAGAGGGCAGACCTGCGTGGAAGGGACACTGTGTGCCTGAAGAGCAGCGCAGAGGGGAAGGACCTCATGGTGACTTCAGTAGCTGGCTCTCGTTGCAGATGTAGATGTGGCCTCATTTACAGGAACAAGAACCAACACGGGCTGTAAATATTTCCTGCACAGTAAAGCCTGATGAGCCCTCCGTTCCTCAATGGTGTCACATGTTCAAGGTGATCAGTGGGCAAAAGGCACCGCTGCCCTGCTGCTCTCAGAGATGCGAAAGTCAGTGACTGCTGCTCCTTCACAGCGAAGAGAATGATTATTGTTTCTGACTCAGCTCAGAAGATTTTGTCATGTCTGATTCTGCTGGAGGCTGCAGCCCTTCTTGCCAAGTTACCGTATCGCGTAGCAAGAACAGCTAAACAGCCCCAGATGGCCCGCTGGGTTCGCATTAGCCTCCTAGGTTTTCAGCAGCACTGTCGTATCCCCTGTTACTCTTGGACAGTGCAGAGGTTGCTTTTCAGAGCCAGGTTTGTCAACAGTCTAGGTGGACTCTCCAGGGCTCCGTTCTGGGACTCGGCGCGCTTCGGCTTGGCACGTGTTTAAAGTACACTTTGGTTTTGAATAGATCACATCCCCATGTACTGCCATAAGGGAGTGTGGATGATACTCTGGTGGCTATCCACAACGTCTTTGCGGAGATTTTGGGAAGAAAAACAAATAGCACCCTTCCAGATATTTTGAAATGCTACCTCTGACTGGGAGGGAGAAAAAGTTTAAAGAGAAATTAAGCTGTCATGAGTTGTTTGGACTAATAACCACTGGTAGAAGAATAAGCCTACCTTCTAAAAATATTGTTCAGTCAAAACCTCTCTGGCCGACCCACACGGTAATGCACACACTGCAAAGAAAGGATTAACCTTCAGTGACTTGATAGGTGGTTACTGAGCTCTGAAGTATGGTTTTGTCACAGAGCTCTTGGCCTGCATAAACTGGAAGACATGGCAAAGCTCCTGCTGAGTGCTGTGGGGAAGCAGCATCATCCATCAGGTTTTAAGGTGGCTCATTTTTCAGCCTAGAGAAAAGAAGACTAAGGGCGGACCTTATTAGTGTTTATAAATATTTTAAGTATGGGATGCAGGGGGAAATGGCCAGCCCCTTTTCAGTGGTCTGTGGGGACAGGACAAGGGGCAATGGCTGCAAGTTAGAGTAAAGGAAGTTCTGCACCAACATGGGGAAGAACTTTTTCACAGTGAGGGTGACAGAGCCCTGGCACAGGCTGCCCATGGGGGTTGTGGAGTCTCCTTCTCTGGAGATATTCAAGACCTGTCTGGATGCCTTCCTGTACAACCTGTCCTAGGGAGCCTGCTTTGGCAGGGAGGTTGCACCCGATGATCTCTCAAGGTCCCTTCCAACCCCTATGATTCTATGATTTTATTGGCAACAACTCCAGCTGTGGTCTCAGTCAAGCTACCATCTGTCTGCAAAGGTTGAACTAAAAGGTTCTGCGGAGGATTCTCAGTGTGGTACAAACTTGCCAGATTTATCGAACTGTTGGGTTTGGGATTTGTTATTCAAGCACTCCTTCATCAGGACTATCAACAGATAATTTGACAACATATTCAAAAGAAAAATCGGATTTCTGTTACGTACAAATGATGTGTCATATTTAGCTCAAATAGGAAGACGCCGTTCTGTTAGCTCAGTTTGGCTCATTATGACTGTATCCTGTCATTGATCTATATCTGGGTCTCCAAGCAATGTCCATTAAGAGGCCTGGAAAAGTATCAATGGCAGGATGTAGCCCTTTGTTCTTTCATGTTACAATCACAAGGAATTGGAGTGGGATCTGGCTCCCAGGACTCCAAGCTGGCCTGCAGCTATTAGCTTTATGAGAATGGCTTGCATCCCTCAATGAGAAATGCCTTTGGAAAAACAGGCCATCATCCGAGAGCTTCCAAGCTCTGATGTTGCCAAGTATCAACTATTTTCTCATCGTATGAGCATACCAGCCATTGCACAGCTTTGGTGGTGGCTTGAATTTAAGAACAGTGTGTTCTCGGGTCTTTCTGGCAGCACCTCTTGACCTGCCTCCATTTGTTATGTTTTTATCATAGAATCATAGAATAGTTTGGGTTGGAAGGCACCTTAAAGATTATCAAGTTCCAACCCTCCTGCCATGGGCAGGGACGCCTCTCAGTAGACCAGGCTGCTCAAGGCCCCATCCAACCTGACCTTGAACACTTCCAGGGAGGAGGCAGCCACAGCTTCTCTGGGCAGCCTGTGCCCGGGCCTCACCACCCTTGTAGTGAAGATTTTTTTCCTAATATCCAACCTAAAGATATCCTCTTCCAATTAAAAAACATTTCCCCTTGTCCTATCACTCCATGCCCTTCTAAAAAGTCCCTTCTCAGCTTTCTTGCAATCCCTTTCACATACTGGAAGGCCACTGTAAGATCTCCCTGGAGCCTTCTCTTCTCCAGGCTGAACAAGCCCAACTGTCTCAGCCTGTCTTCACAGGAGAGGTGCTCCAGCTCTCTGATCATATTCATGGCCCTCCTCTGGACTCGCTCCAACAGTTCCCTGTCCTTCTTATGTTATGCCCTCCAGAACCAGACACAGTACTCCAGGTGGGGTCTCATGAGAGCAGAGTAGAGGGGCAAAATCACCTCCCTCGACCTGCTGGCCTCCTTTTGATGCAGCCCAGGACACAGATGGCCTTCTGGGCCGCAGCATGCATTTTTGGCTCATGTTGAGCATCTCACCCACCAGCGCCCCTAAGTTCTTCTCTGCAGGACTGCTCTCTGCCACATTGCCTCCCAGCTTGTATTGATGACGAGGATTGCCCTGACCCAGGTGCAGGACCTTGCACCTTCTTTATCCTCCATCAAACATATGTTTGATTTCCCCAAATGCTTTTGCACACTGCGTTAGCCCTGTACATGCAGGTCTGGCTGCAAAACAGCAGAGAGGAAGGAGGGAAGAGCTCAGACCATGTTCCTTTTTGAGTGCCCAAAACTGCCTGGCTGCCAAGGGCTCCTCAGGGTTCGTTAACTTCCTAATATCCTTGCCATAGACCCCATAACCTTGCAGCATCTGTGCAAAGAACAGCGGCAAACATGCTCTTGGTAGTGTCAAGGAAAGCTCTTTCTCACCAGTATCAGGTCCAGCCTCCATCCAGTGCCAGCACAGGGTAGGACTAGAAACACTTCAAACCCCAAATGTGCAAAATACATTGTTTATAGCTAGGTGTCATGGTGTCAGCTTAATAAAGCAAGATTTGATCTGCTGTCATAAATGTCTCTGTAGAAGCAAATCTAGCCAATCACACACAGAGAATCACACAGAATCACAAGGTTGGAAAAGACCTTTAAGATCATCATTCCAACCGTTCCCGTCCTATGCTAAACCATATCCCTAAGTACCTCATCTACCCTTTTTATAAACACATCCAGGGAAGGTGACTCAACCCCCTCCCTGGGCAGCCTGTTCCAGGCCCTCACAACTCTTTCCATAAAAATTTTTTCCTCACATCTTATCTGACCCTGCCCTGGCACAGCTTTGTGCCATTTCCCTTTGTCCTGTCTCCTGTCACCTGGCTGAAGAGACCATCACCTATCTCTCTACAACCTCCCTTCAGGTAATTGTAGGTGGTGATAAGGTCTCTCCTCAGCCTCCTCTTCTCTTAGCTAAACATCCCCAGCTCCCTCAGCCGCTCCTCATAGGATTTGCCCTCCAGCCCCTTCCCCAGCCTGGTTGCCCTTCTCTGGACTCGCTCAAAGACTTGCTCGATGTCCTTCTTATGGCGAGGAGCCCAGAACTGGACACAGCACTTGAGGTGCTGCCTCACCAATGCTGAGTACAGGGGCACAATACTGAGCCAAAGAAAGGTGTCAGCCTTGCAGTCAACTTTCATTCACAACCTGTTCGATGTTTTGCATTTAATGCCAACCAGAAACCCATCAAAGCTCTTAAAGTACTCGAGTACAAATAGTATTTCAGAATTTAAGCCAAGTAACTCAGACTAATTAATTTGTCTAAATATTTTTCTTGCATAAATTTATCCAAAACACTCTTGTGAGAGTTATTTAGGCATTGTATCTGTTATGGAAAAAAACCTCTCCACTACAATTCTGGATTCTTTGGGGGGGTAACTTAGTATTGAATACAATACATAGACCAGGTTAAATAAAAAATGCACCCTTTTTAAAACCAGCTCCTGCCACTAATGGAAGGGATCTAAATGAAGTCTCTTGGAAGACATGCACAGGAGCTCAGGACTGTATGTTTATGCATATCATTTTATTAAAAGACTCACACTGTCCTTCTGAGCCATTACAGAAATCAGTTTTACAATGAGATATTTCTTAATGAAGGGGTGATAATTTTGATTATGATTTCCTGGGCAAATATTTTCTAACTACAGAAACTTTGTGACTTATTTCTAAAATGTAAATTGAAACCTCTTTTTCTCATATATATATGTCATTAATAGATGTGAAGAACAATGCAATAAAGGAGTGTTCAGAGCAAAAGGTTTTCAAGCACAACTTTAGGTAATGCTCCGAGTGATTTCTCACATGCACTTTGATTCCAGAGGACTGACCAGCCTGCCAACTCCCATATAACCAATACTAATGTATTGGTCATGTCCAACTGTTAAGGTACCCATTTTAAAACGTTTTGTAGTTTAAAAAAAAAAAAAATTAAGAGGAAAGTGCTTTGTGTAACACTTCACAAATAAAGTCTGTTTCACTAACACTTGCATATTACAGTCACCTGCACTGTGCTAACATCTATAGCATAGAATCACAGAACCACAGAGACTGGTTTGGGTTGGAAGGGACCCCAAAGCCCATCTAGTTCCAGCCCCCTGCTATCGACAGAGACACTAGCCCAGGTTGCCTAACGCCCCATCCAACCTGGCCTTGAACACTGCCAGGGATGGGGCTTCCACAACCTCTGACAGGTAGGAAGCAGTTTTAGAGCTGTCTGCTTTGTCAGGTGTGAGGCCCAAAGTCCACTGGAAAATGCCACGAGATGGGCAGACCTGGAGTTCAGGTCTCTTTCGACACTTGCAGGTTTGTTTCTGCCAGCCCCAGATCTCTGTACAGTTCACCCAGCTTCCTTTTCCTCTTTCTTTAAATTGATTTGGAAGCAAAAGCCTGCTGTCCCAAAGAGCTGGAGGCCATGAGTTCTTCAACTCATTCCCCTTCCAAGCCTTTCCCTTCTGGCTCATTGAAGGAACCTCTGAGGCAAGCAGGAATACTTTCAAATGTGACCACAAAGAGGCCCTTTATCATTACAACACTATCACACCGAGCTTCTTCCCCTTAAAAACCTCCTCAGGTAGGTGAAGATGTAAAATGACTGTCTACTGCTGGCTCCAGCCACCCTGCGTAGGAGCACAGCTCTGAATTCAGTTCCCACAAGGGACATTTCTTTTTCTTTTACTTGGAGAGTGGTTAAACACAATATTTGGGGTTTATGTTTCTGCCCTGCCTGAAGCAACGCCTCCCCTGCATGTCCCAGGCTGCTGCTGCTGTATGATGGAGAAGCAGCACACAGGCTTTTGGTTTGGACTACTCATGGGTTTGGAGGCATTCCGTGTCTCATCACAGCTGATGCTAGGACTCAAAGCTCTCCTATGTTGTGCACACTATTAACCAGCCAGCAATGTCTAAAATATTTTTATTGCTGCTAATTACCCTTCAGGGAGACTGTAAAACAGAGTCTTTATGGGAATCTCTGGGCTGCCTGTGCCTGGAGGAAAAGCATGGGAGTGATTAGCCACGTTTGCTAACCAGAGCGCCACGGCGCTTGCCTCTATGTCCCTGTGCCCAGCTTGTGCCAGGCTGCTGGAGGGATGTTTACATCTCGCCTTCCCACAGCTATTCCGAACACTGACACTCACTTGGGAGGGAAAAGAGTCATAAATACCTTCCTGTTCCTGAAATTAGCACTTCATCCAACCTTCCACCAGTGAACTGCAGTCGTCCCCATTTAAAGTGCACTGCAGTGGCTTGGTCCTAAGGCAGCTGAGGGTAGTGGTGGGGTGCTGTGGGGAGGGGCTGTCTGTGCCGTGCTGAGGCTGCAGCCAGATTTACTCTGGGTGCCCCTCTCCACCATATTCCCCATTACACCTGTGGGAGCAGGGTGCTGGGGAAGGAGCTCCCGTAGCTCTGCCCTGCCCCATGCTGCCCTGCCAGGGCTGCCTCAGGCCAGCCTAAGGTTGCGTGCAGCCAAGAGACAGTCCCCTACCTGCTCCGTCACCTCTGGCCATATGGGATCTTCCCCGTCCTTTAGTGCCAGCACCAATCCTTCTAACACCACGGCTAGCATGTGGCAGGAGGTCAGTGAAAAAAGGGTGGGTGTCCAAACAGCTGGGGACTGGAGGGTGCATTAAGGCCCTTCCTTTGGCCACTGTATAGATTGTATACATACCTAGAGAGAGAGAAAGAGAGAGGTTGACGTTGCACCAGGGTGTCCTTGAGCCACATACCTGGCTGCAGGTCTGCAGAAGAGGTGCCATCACCTGGGTTCATGTGACACCATGCTGAAGGGTAGGAAAGAGCCAGCACAAAATGCTGCTGCAGCAAAGAGAGGGCTCCTCTGTGTTTGAAAGGAGAGGAAAGCAGGGGAAATTAAAGAATTTACACTCAAAAAGAAGAAACAAAAAGGAAAGAGAAGTGGGTAAAGGAGTTAGCTCAAGGTCTTTCTAAGGTGCTGAGGAAAGGAGAGATGAGAAGCTAATGGGAGAAAGCAATCTTGTCTCAACAGCAGCACAAATCCATGGAGAGCCTGGCAGGGGCAGGGCTGCCCAGGTCTCCTGAAAAGCAGTTGGTCGGAGGCACGAGGCTGGGGACATGCCTTGTCCACACCACGCTGCCATCCCTGCCCCTCTGGGTAGGCTGCCCACCTCCTCGCTGTCCTCAGCATCAATCAGAGATGCAACCACTGGTTCACACTTCCCCTTGGCCTCCACACAGACACTGAAGACAAGAAATGCTGGTCCCTGCCTCCACCCATGGAAACCTGGATGTGCCTCTGGGCCTGGCCCAGCAGTGTCACGCCAGGCTGGTGGTGCGAATAGCACCTCCTTTTGTGGATTTGAACGTTGCAGGGCAGATTAAGGATAAAACGTTTTCTTTAAGCTTAAAATGACACACTTTTGCTGGAGTTGAGTCACACTTGAGCTATTTTAAAACTCTCTTAGAATGCTTTGCTTTATTTTTTCAAGAGTAATAAGTGAAGATGGGCCAGATTTAAAGCTGTGGCTCAAACAGTGCTGAGCTTGGGTGGGGGTCAATAGAAAACTACAGTGCAATTTTCCAGTTTGGCTCATCCTGTTGTAGGAGACTTTTGGAAACTCGTGTACTCGAATGCTCTTGGTGCTCAAGGTTTTCCTTCCACAACTTTACTTCTTCTGCAGCTCGTCAAAGTGTGGTTTGACTGAGTATTTGCTTCACTGTGGTGAGCTCGATTTTTAAAGGAACAAGGCACAAAAGGCTGAAGATCTGTTAGATCCCTGCCGGACTGAGCTGCGAAGTGGAGTGAAAAGCAGCAATGCTGATGGGAAGTCCCATAAATAAAAAGCTCTCTATCCTGGGGGAGCTCGAACCCAACCATCTTTCTCTTCGAAGGAGCCAAATATTTCAGTGAGAAACCCTTCCTGGAAAGACTTGGATGTTTGAGCTGATGTGATCATGTGAAGAAACTTTGTAACCACAGAAACTGAAAATCAGAACAGATTTGCTGACCTGAGCTTTATTTCTGTCAATTCGTTTGGTCTGGATGCTTGCTCCTTCTCCATCTGAGCTGTCCTTGATGCTGTGAGTAGTGTTCCACCAGGAAAGAGGTACCTGACAAGTGCCTGATATTGTCCATGGCAATTAGGGACCGATGCCCCCCTGGCTCTTATTTCACCTACTCATCTTGATGTCTGGAGTTTCTTGGGATCAGGGCAGCAACCCAGCAAGCTCCGAGGTCCCAAGTGGTGAGCAGCAGTGTTTCCAAATTACAATGTGAAACCACTGGCATCCCTAAAGCGCACCACGACACATGACCACTGCTGCCAGCTAGAAGTGAGTGGGAGGTGTTGGGTTGATGCCGTGCCTCCAGGGTGTCCACACTCCCTGGCTGGCCACTGAAACCAGTTGGCAGGAGCAGGACTGTGAGGTGTGCAAATGGGGCTGGTGGAGCTGCAGCATGGGAGGTAGGGATGGCCATGCAGAGGCAAAACAAGCATAGCAGAAGGTCTTACTGGGGGTGGATGAAGATACACACACAAGCATACATGTACACATCTCCTGCTGCCTGCACCACACTGAAAGGTGCTGAAAATTCAGAGGTGCAGGGGCTCCAGGAGACTTGTGCGCTGGAGGCAGAAGAGCTGGGTATCAGTTGAGGAAAACATAGACCGATGCCCTTGGCACAGACATTTCAACCCATATTCCTTGTGTGCCCTTCCCCCAGAGCAGGTATCCCATCCATAACCCACTCAGAGGGTGATCTTTCACTTGACAGCCTTCCAGGACTTAGCTTTGAAGCCACAAAATGCTTCCAAGAGATGTCAAACCCAAGGGAAAGAGGTATCTGCTGCTGGCACTTGCCTTTTCGTGACAAGCTTTCCCAACACACAGGGGTAACTTTGGGTGCAATGTTGCTGAAGGCAGCACCTTCTTCTGTTTGCATGCATTCTTCTGGACTCTGTAAAAAGCAATGACTGAAGTGTTAAAAGAAGTTAATTTAAATGGCTGCCAGGAGGCAATTGCAGACAAGTCTCGCTCATGACGAGTCTCAACTTAGGTTATTGATTTGTGTGGTACATACCTTCATGTTTCAAAGGCCAGGAAAGTTTTTGCAGCAATGCCAAAGTATGAGCAAATAACACAAAAATTAAATATCCACAGGCAGAGGTACTATATGGGAGATTCACGGTCTCAGGGGGTGCTCCATTTTTGGGTCCTACCCAGTATGGGCTACTAGCCCAGGCTGCCCTGCGGGATAACCTCATTCAGATAAAATGATGGATTGCTGCACAGTCTTTCCAAGGAGGTTACACACTTACTATGAGCTTTTTTCAAAGTGAAAACCCCCCTGAATCATCCCACCAAGGTTTTTGGATCAGGCCCTTCAATCTTGGAGGTTAAAGGAGCATGGATGAGATAACTTTCGGCAAGAGCACAGGAGAGGAGTAAATGTCTGGGTCTTATTTTCCATTACATTTTTCTATATGGGGATTGGAATTCCTGGGCATGAGACCTCCAAAGTCACTATGCTTCATTTTTGGAAAATGATGAAGACAAAAATTGCCAAATTTGGGTCACAAACCAGTTAGGTGCCTTCCCTGTGAGTAGCATCTTTCTCATGCAGTTCCTGCTTTGATATCAACCAGTGAGGTGAGCTGGCTCCATTTTCCATATTATTTCAGTAGACAAGGTCCAGACTGGTAGAGCCCTAGAAGGTAAGACTTGATCTGCAATTTGGGATTTTTCTTCTCATCCTCAGAGGTAAAAATATGGCTGAAATCCTGACTTTGTGGTAATGAACGTCATGAAGTCCCTGTAGGCGAGAGATGCCAGGTTGTAATTTTAAAAGCCTACCAGTGCAATAATAAACAGAATAGAAAATATTCCAGCACAGGGTAATAAACTCCTTATGGACATGGTAAATTCAGTCCCAGAATGATGCAATAATTTAGACAATAATTCACAACAGCCAGCAAAATCAGACAAAGTTCTCATTGACTTCAGCAAGGGCAGGATCACTCCCGCAGGAGACTCTTGCTTTGGCCAAGAGCTTACAGTGTTTAACCTCACGTTTTCCAGTGGAGAGAGCTGCACAAGCTCTTACCTCACTGTGTGTCAGGGCACTGAGGCTGCTGTAAGAAAACATCTGCTGAAGAAAGCACGGGAGGAAAGGATGAGACCCAGAGCATCTGATTTAGGTACCAATCTCATGCATATGTTTAGGTGCCAACTAAAGCCATTCTCCAGCAGGAAGTGCAAAGTGCCCTGTACCATTAAGGTGGCTTTGGAGGTGGGTGCACACAGAGGACCTGCCAGCCAAGAAGCATGGGTGTATGAAGTGCTGGCCCTAACCTGCAGCTGCAGTGATGGCTGGCCCTGAACAGAACAGAACAGAACAGAAGAGTACCCTGTTGCTAAATAATCTCTTCTGTGATAAACCCTCAGATTTTACCACAGAAGGTGAAGTTTTCTGCTTGCTTTAATCATAGAATCATAGAATGTGTTACGTTGGAAGGGCCATCTAGTCCAACCCCCCTGCAGCAAGCAGGGGCATCATTAACTAGATCAGGTTCCTCAGACCTTCATCAAGCTTGACCTAGAATGTCTCCAGGGATGGGGCCTCCACCACCCCTCCGGGCAACCTGCGCCAGTGTCTCACCACCCTCATAGTGAAGAACTTCTTTCTAATGTCTAATCTAAACCTACCCTGCTCTAGTTTAGAACCACTGCCCCTTGTCCTATTGCTACATGTCCTTTAGATTGATTTAAGTGTGGGTTGCTGCTGATGGGAACCATCTCATTCTCCCCTTTGCCTCAGGGCCAGTTCCTGCCCTCCCCTGTGCTGCTGGGACTACTCATCTTTTTGTGGTTTTGGTAGACTTAGCTTTCAATCAGAGCAAGTCCCCTGTCTGGCTTCGATGTTCAGCCTCACAAGCCCCAGGTCCAGGAGAGGAAAACCTGTTTTGGGTGGACTGACCTTTCAGCGGCATCGCAAAAATACAACCTGTTTGTGAGCAGTTTGTGGAGCTCATCAGCACCACAAGTAAGGGTGTTTTGAAGTTAAAGGGCAAAAAAAATCTGCGACAGACAGGATGTCTGGAGCCACACAATGCAAGGATAAACAGAGGAGAAAATGTAACTGCTGTCATTCAAAGTGGGGGTAAGAAACTTTATGGATGTGGTGGATGCAATCCCAGGGTACCACAGTAATTTAATAATTTATGCCTTCAGAAGCCATGTAAAGTTGTTGGAGCTGAAACCATATCCCACACAATTGGGAATGGCTATGACCTTACCAAAAGTATTAAAATAGCCTAGTAAGGAGGGTATCAACTTTCTCAAACTGTCCTTTGATTTATGTTCACACAAACTGTCCTGTGTGGAGGCCTGCGATGCTGAAGTCCTGAGTATCCTATACCATGCTGGGAGGTGTACCCAGCAGCTCAGGCCAAAGCCTGACCTGAGCTGGACCACTTGTGCGTGGCACAGGGGCTCCTAGGGACGCACAGGGTGCCAGGGCTGCTGGTAGAGGCTTAACACTGTCCCCAGGTTTAACAGGCTTAGTTGAAGCAGGCTCCCAGACACAAGAGGGATGAAAGGATTTGGCAGGCAGGAACAACTTGAGACCACGTGGAGCTGCAAGAAGCAATTTAGGGAGAAAATCTCTGTACATGTACCATCCCGACCGCATGTTCAGTGAGATGGGCCAAAAACATGAGCAGGCCGCTTTGCAGGCCTGGCTCCATGTCTTCATCCAGCAGCACAGCCAGCTGGTGGGTTCTGGGGACACTGTGGAGCCTCCACACCAGCTGAAGCAGGTATGGGCACCCTCCTGTAACATTGTTGTTGGTATAACAAATTAGGGGAAAGAAATAAACAAAACCAATAGCTGTGAGTTTAAACAGGGAAAGGGTCCTATCCCAGAGTGGCCACTGGGCCTCTTTTTCCTTTATTTTAGGACGTTGCAGAGGCAGCAGCTGACGGGCGCTTGGGGTCCTGGTTCAGGGGTGGGGCAGGCAGTTAGAGGAGACAGTGAAGGTATTTAGTTCCCCAGGCGGTCTGGGGGTGAAATTCTGGCCATAGCAAAGCTGGCAGGAAAGCTGCCATTGCTTTCCACCGAGCCATGATTTCACCCCATAGGTATTAGCTTTTCCTCTCCTCCCAAGACCAGTAGAGATATTTGAAAACCGCAGCTATCAGGGTGCTGCAAATAAATACTCTTTCTGTGTCACAGGCCTGTTTGTTGGGTTGGGGTGGGTTTTTTTGTCAAGAGGGACAAAAATAACCTAAGAGGACAGGACAGAGAGCAGGGAGGACACGACACGACGGAGCATGGTTAACACAAGGTGGAACAGGAGGCAAAAAAGCAGCTTCTGTCCTCAGTAGGAAATAATATTGTGTTCTGCAAAAATAATCAGCTGGGACACACAGCTTAAACCATGTTATGAACTTTGTTTTCCTCCTGTTGTAAGCAGCATCTTTCAGCAACACGCTCCACACGGCCTTCAGGTGCCTTTCTGCCCAGGAAGCACACAAACTGGCCAAGCTGATTTATGACCATCATGACAGACAGAAAGGCCTTTCCTGACAAAAATACCATTTTCTTGCTGAACTGAGTCTGTACTCAAACCAGCTGCTCCTTTCATGGCTGCAGGGTGGTAGGAGGAGTGAGGTGGTGGTGTGTTGCATGGGACTGGGCAGACAGAGATGCTCCTCTTATCTTTGGGCTTTCTCCAGCCTAGTCCAGAAGATGCAGCAGGTCCAGTTTTCAGTTAGGGAGAAGGAGAACAGATACATTGACTAAAACTTCTTATTTTCTTTTTTTACATCCATGTGACACCACTTCAACCTGGTCACAGAGAGGGACCAAGTGATGGTGTCACATGTTTGTCACACAGAGTCATGAAGGTGCTTTCTATGGATGACCCTCACAGGCTGCTCCCTTGGGTTTTATCTGAGATTCAGCTGAGTGTTTTAAAAGGCAAGGTAGTTATGAACATCTGACGCTGAGAAAATGCTGCATAGTTAATGTGGCTGCTTTCTAAAAGCATTTCATCATAACCTGGATGGCTGCCTGTTTCTGTTGAACATGATAAGGAGAAGAGCTGCTGTAGCGAGTATAAATGAAACTAAACAGGAAAACAAGACCAATGGTAGCATTAAAAATATGGGTTTGGAAGGATGGGGTTTTTTTTAGACACTTCTCTTACTGTAGCCCAAGGGAAATCAACTGTGTCGCATTTTTTTTTAAAAAGGGTTCAGACTCCCAACCTGCCAAATGACCCAAAAGCCATGGAGATGGAGGAGAACACTGTCCACTGTGGCTGCCAACCCACAGGTATGGAGGGAATTTTGCTAAGTGTTGCATCTGGTAACATGGCTGGGGAAAGAAAACCAAAATTTTTCACAGAAGACAGCTTGCTCCTGAGAAAATCTGCTGAAGATTGATGACCTTTCTCAAGACAGTCGCCAAAGATACAAATGCATTTACATGCTGCAGTCAAACATGGCCTTCTTATTTTCAGGGTTTCCTTCACACTTGACGTGCACATGAAGTACCTGGCTATGATGAGGGCTCCTGTCTGACCAGCCTTCAGGAACTACATGGACAAGAGCCCAGCACTGAGCTGAGCCTCCTGCGCTGATCCTGCAGGAAACCAGCGAAGCCAGCCAGTGGGATGTGGGCAAGGAGGAGCCCCTGCATCGGTCACCAGTGACTTTCTAATCCAGAGGGAATCTCCTCTACATGGAAACTACTAGGAACTTCAAACTGGTTTGAATCTTTGTTCCCCGTCTCTGCTGAGAAGAAGGTAATTTTGTGAGAAGCTTTGCTTCTGTCCCTGAGTAAAACAGAGAGTTTGAAAAGGAGAAGAAATAGCCTCAGCTTTGATCAATTTGCTTAAATTTCAGTGGTCACCAGCACTGATCCCAGGGCACCTGCCTGCCTCCAATGTAGGGAAACCATTTTTCTGGCTGTTCTCACAGAAGAGGCTGAAGTTGAGAAACCAGCTTTGCTAAGGGGGTGTCCAGAGCTGCCCTGGGGACCCTCTAGGACAGGAGACCGGAGCAAAAACATTTCCATACCCAGATCTGCTCAAGCCTGGGAGGAAATCTCATGTGCAGCAGTGATTAGAAAGAGCAGAGCCAAATGTGCCCAGATGCACATTAGACAACCCCTGAGATGTCTTACAGCAATGAGGATCCTGGCACAGGGAGGAAGGAGAGAGGTTTGCTTGGAGTGTGTTTTTTAACCCTCTGACCTGCAAATTTTGAGCTTTGTCTATGACTGAAATGCCTCTGGTTCAGAAACTCCTTTGCATCATCTGTACTCCCTCACAGTATTTCAAACGAGTGGAGCGATAGCTTTCAAACAGGGCAGTAGTTTGAAAATACTCCAATGAGAAATACCCAAAGTAGTTTGAAACTTCAGAGAGATCAGTAGGCTGAAGAGCAAGGGACGTACAACAGTCTCCCTCATGTGAAAGCTGACAGAAGTTCTTGTTGGTGGCATCTCCTTTCCCAAGGAGAGGGATCCTGAAGGAATTACCAAATCAGAGGAGACTTTGTACCGAGGGGTCTGTGAAAGACATACTGGAGTTAGTGTGAAGACAAGTGAGGCCTGGATATTCAAGCTGTTCTTGGGCACAGGAAGGTCAGAATGGTCAAACAATGTCAAATTAAGTTCCAACCAACCCAATGCCATTTCTGAGCCATTCACTAGCAGAAGAACTACACTGTCTGTTTCAAACCTTCCACTCACTTTGGATGCCCCAGATTCACCCAAACACAAATGCAAGAGCCATGGGCCTCCCAGGGCCTGAGGGCCAAGGCAAGGTGCTGTGCCAGTGGGGCCAGAGGAAAGACCACGAACCTCTGGAAGTTTGAAACCAGATGCGATGCACAAGTAGAACGGACATTCACCAGGGGAGCACAACGGGGTGGCTCACAATACCATAGACATCTGTGAGGAAGGTATGCAGCCAACATCTGGTAAAAGAATACAAATATAAAGCAGTGGTGGGTGATAAATAGAAGTACAGTGAAAAGAAGAGAGGCTTGGCACTGCATCTGACAGGGCTGCCATTGGTAGAAGCTGCTTAGTCAATAGGTTTTGTACTTCTTACTCCTAAAAATACAGTGCTCTTCAACTGTAATCTGTCTTGGGTGCTGTGATGTGCTTTGGCAAAAGCTAACTGATGGGTTTTCATTGTAATCTGTACGTTATTTAACTTGATGGTCCCTCTCACTTGTACTTTTATGGCTGAAACAACTCTGGATTTTCAATTTTTCATCAATATGTAGGTCCTTTTCATCTTTGCTGTGTTTCTTGCTGTCACTCCTGCTCTATTATGCTCTGTTTTGGCTTGAGTTCATACACCCCACCACATTTTTCTTTTGGGACGGTCTCTGTGAGCTTTCCAAAGAGACATCCACAAAGATTGGAAGGGATAACCAAGGAGTTAATGTCAGGCTGCTACCTGACAGGGGGGCAACACTCGGAGAGATAGGTTGTGAAATCTGTTGTGGCTTTGAATGTCTACAATGACCTGAGAAGATGAGTCATGAGCTGGGGAAACATCTCAGACGGATTGCAATGCAGGTGAAGTGCAGTGTCCAGGCAAAGAAGGTCACAGTGTGCAGCATGCCAGATCTGATCCTAACACAAACATGCCTCGACCTGAGCTGGTGTGCGAGGGCTGTTCCCGCAGAACAAGGCAGAGGCCCTCAGAAGGGATTTCCTCATTCAGAATTGCAGGGGAAGCCGCCCAGACAGCTGTCCTAGTGTCAGCAGCTTGGAAAGGGAGTTTTGCTGATGTAAAAACCCAAAGGAGAAAAGTAGGGCTGTCACGCACTGATCCTCATCCAAAACACCAAAGACCCCGCTGGTCCAGCACAATGCAGTGTAGCATCATTGGACTGTGAGAAAGTATGTCCCCACCCCAGATGCTGGGTCTGGCCAGGGCTGTCCTGGGGCGGCATCATACACAAACTCATCGCAGTGAGGATGGGGAATTCGGTGAGAGAAGTATCTGTAATCACCAGGATTCGCTCACACAGCCTGGCTCCACTAGCCATGCCCCTAACTCAGGACACCAGCCTTTTCTGATCCCCAAAAGAAACCAAGAAATGTATTTAAAAGCTAATTTCTTTCTTCTCTGGAGGGTGTTTATACATATTAAAGGTGGGACGTTCTTGAAAAATAAGGTGTCCAGCTCCCATGGGTGAGACCCTTCTATTCTGCAGCGCTGCAGCCTGGGTCACGCTGCATCATGGCTTTTGTCGAGTCCCTTCTGGAGGACAATGGTTTCCACAGGATGACTGCCTCTAGGGAATCCCTGAAAGACAGCCAGGAGAAGGCAGGCTATTGTTTATGGCAGTAAATAGATGCAGGGAACCCACGCTGCCGCAGGGAATTGTTTAGGAGTCAGAGACACATGAAACATTGGCAAGCGGTGCTGGCAGTGCCGGGGAACACGCGGTTTGTAATTTCTGGCTGCTGATCCTGTAGCCTTTGTGGTGCTTTTGGGGTTTTCTTCTTTAATACAATATTGCACATGGTTTGTTTGGAGTGTCATAGAACCACAGAATCACAGAATGACTCGATTGGAAAAGACTTTTAAGATCATCGAGTCCAACTGTACCTGTCCTCTACTAAACCATATCTCCAAGTACCTCATCTACCCATCTTTTAAACACATCCAGGGATGGTGACTCAACCACCTCCCTGAGCAACCTGTTCCACATCCTGACAACTCTTTCAATGAAGAACCTTTTCCTAACATCTAATCTGAACTTGCCCTGGCACAGCTTGAGGCCATTTGTGTTGCTTGGTGTAGGTCTGCAGCGGGGACCTGCCAGCAGACAGTGGGATACAGAGAGATATTGGCACATCCAAATAACTTGCCTACACACACTGTCATGGTAAACGCTGTCTGTGTGTGTTCTTCCATCATGGGGGCCTTGGAGACCTGGATTTATTCCAAAGTGCAGCGATACTGGAGAAATGTCAGAGCTGCCAGTTGATCTTCACTCGCTTTACAGTTAATCAGCTTTACTATTCTCTGCTCGCTTCATTGTTTTGGTAGCTATGAGCCACATCAAAACAGAGAGATGGGAGAAACCAGGAAAGCCCTGTTTTCAACTTCAGTATCTTGAGGTGGTGGTGGTGATTTTTTTATACCAAGAGCAACTGGGTCATATTTTGCAATCCAAACTTTACTGGTTTATTTCCTTCAGCTGAGGCTGACAGAATTTGGCACTTCTTGGCACTTCCCTTTCCTAGGAAGCCTGCTTTGGCAGGGGGGTTGGACACAATGATCTCTTGAGGTCCCTTCCAACCCCTACGATTCTGTGATTCTGTGACACCAGGAAGAAAGACTCAAGCTGACATTACATTCATTCTCTCAGAAGACTGAGCTGCCGCGCGAGCAGTACTGCGCCTCTTCCCTGGGGCTTTCTACTGACTTAAACTTGTCAGTTTAAATTTATATTTCTGAGCATTTTTCAAAAGTAAAACATGCCAAAAAAGTACTTTGGCTGCATGGATGTGCAGAGCCAGCACCTCTCCAGCCAGACAGCGGCTTGGTGCCTCTCACACGAGCTCATGGATTCTTGGAAACCCTGCGTCTCCACGGCCAGGAAACAAGCAGCGCTGGGACATTGTGCAAATCTTCCTGTAAATCACTGAATGCTCCTTCGAGGTCCCCAAGCAGGGAGGGCAGTAGCTTCCCTCAGCCAAGTAAGTCTCCATTCACATTTAGCTGAGAGGCAACCCTTCCTTAGCCTTCACAGATCCTCCCTTCCAGTGATGCTGCTCCAGCAGCCTCAGGCTTGGTTGGGGAGAACATCTCCAGGGCTGTCTGCTGCTTGTGGGATAGACCACGAAGCTCCTGTCAAACAGAAGCACTTGCTTATGGATTGCCAAAGGCAACTAATTTCAAAGAGGTTGAAGCCTTGTCCCCAGGCCTGTTCATACGTCATTCCTAACTTCTCTGGCCCCATGTTTCTGCTGGGAGGATGCTGAGGGAGGCAGAGTGCCCTTAGCACTGGTGACAGGCCCAAACTAATACACCTTTTTGACATAGGGCAGAAGACTGAGTGATAGAAAAATCAAACTGGGGTCCGTGGGTGCTTTTCCAGCTAAACTCCAGGGAGGGTGGTGCTGCCAACATGCAGTTGTGGCCTCCCTGCCTAGTTCCCATATGCTGGCAAATAAAACCTGATGAACAATAAAGAGCTTCAGACAGTTCGTTGTGGACACTGAGCCCTGGCCCTCGGTAGGGTTGCACTCTAGGTCACTTCAGCTGACAAGATGTGTGCACCATGTTTCCACTGGAAATCAGCTGAAAGACACCAGTTACAAGAATGGTGAGAAGATTGGTCTCAATGTCCCCCCTCAAAGGGTGACTATTTTTCTCTCACAAACACCTGACGTGTCTCTGTCACTGGCACTCAGAAATCTTGCATCTTATCAGCTCCAGTATGGCGTATGTGGGGCTCGTTTCACAACGTGCTGCTCTATCTTTTACAGAACCACTGGAGAACCTTCTGGCTCTCTTCTTATTTACAAGGTGGACAATTCTTACCTTGTCTGCCACCCTCTAGAGACGAAGCATTCTTGACAGGCCTCTCACAAGGGTTAATTTGATGAAGGTGAAAAAGTGGCTGCTCCCAGAGGCACTAGAGCCAGCCTCAGGCAGTGTGGGACCACGTCAGGCTTTGCTCTGCAGGCATCGTCTCTCTGAGGAACGCACTCCACTTTTGGTGTCTGGCTATAAAACACATTGTGGGGGGAACAACACTGCAGGCCCCCATGTTATTTCTGACCCTTCGCACCAAAAGGATACAGCAAACCCAAAATAAGTCTTTGGGTCAAAGAGGGACCCTGGCCAAGTGTGATACAATGTGAAAGCAACCAGCGTGGCTTCAATCTGCCCAACGTGGGGCAGGTAAGAGGTGACAACCTCACAATGGGTCTCCAGTCCTCTTTATTTGGCAGCAGTGGGGCTGGAAACAAGGTGGTGAATTGGAACAAGGCATTTCCAAGTCAAAAGAGTTTTCTACATCACAAGTCTCTTCAAGTATGTTTTGATGCTTTCTACGTGGTATTGATGGTGGTACCCAGTGGGGGAATGGGAGGGGGGGAATAATCAGGTATCCTGTGGCAACTTACTGAGAGGCCTTGAGCAGTTTCTTTATGGCTTGTTCTTTAGCTTGGCCTTCCCCAAGCTAAGGCCTGGTGTTTGCAGGGCCGGCAGCAATGCCGGCCAGATGTGTAGGCTGCACCACTATGGCACCTCTGCTGGGCGATGGGTACGATGCTGCACCAGGTAACAGGAGAAGGACAAACAAAAACTTTTTATTTGACAAAAGTTCTTCATGCACCTTTTAAGCTTCCCCCTCCTGCCAAAAAAAAAATCCAAACAACCTCCAAGTGACAGGAGATAGGACAAGGAGAAATGGCACAAAGCTGTGCCAGGGCAGGGTCAGATTAGATGCTAGGAAAAAGTTCTTCACTGAAAGAGTTGTCAGGGCCTGGAACAGGCTGCCCAGGGAGGGGGTTGAGTCACTGATCCTGGGTGTGTTTAAAAAAAGGGTAGATGAGGTACTTAGGGATATGGTTTAGCATAGGACAGGAACAGCCGGATTCAGTGATCTTAAAGGTCTGTTCCAACCTTGTGATTCTGTGATTCTGAACCCAGTGTATGCATCTGGGTCTGTAAGATGTACTTGGAGTCTGTGTCCAGCAGTAAGAGACTCCTGTAGGAAGAGTCTCTCATGCCAGCGGTAAGAAAATCCTGTCTGTCACTTGCAGGAGAAATAAAAACTGAGCAGGAGCTCTGGGAGCAAAGCAGTCCTCTGCCTGGCCTCGGAGCAGCAGCAGTCACTGCAGGCCCCAGAGCTTACCTGCCTCAGTGTCACAGCAGCACTGCTGGAGGCACAAGCTGCTTTACGCTGGCCAGCTGGGGAGACAGGTCAGACACACCAGTCTGCCGATGAGCTGGGCCATGCCCACCTCCCTTGGCCAGGTTTTCTCCCCCATGACCTTCCCAATTTCTTACATGCAAATCAGCAGGTCATTGCTCATACCCACAGCCTGCCCTTGCCCAGGGTGTGCCTGGGCCCCCAGCAAGCACTGGTGAGCACTGGCTCTGCTGGCTTTGAGCAGGTGGGTGCTCCCTGCAGCCAGCCCCACCACAGAGCTCCTCATGGGACACAGGATGGACAGAGAAAGCTGGACAGGCTCAGAGGGTGAGGAGCCCTGTACAAAGGTACAGATTTGAGTGGGGAACTGAATTGGAGCTCCTAGTTTCAGGCTGTAGCCAAGGGTTAATGTGGTTTCTGGTCAAGTCCATGAAGACATAGATAGAAACAGGGAAGAACTGGTGAATCTGTTCCTGGACAACCGGGTCTGATTATGTTATCTGCCTTTTGAAGATGTTGAAGAATTGGAGAAGCGTGTGGTTTGCTGCCAGAGACATTGTCTGGAAAACATCAGACCGTGGCCTACAGGACATCCACCCTCCTCCAAGGCAGCCTCTCCGCATTGTTTTTGTACGCCGTTGCCAAGCAAATCAGTTGGTCAGAAGAGGGTGAAGAAATCCAGCTTGCAGAGCCGCCTTGCTGGCCCCCTGCAAGCCCATTGCTGTAAATGACATATTCCCTCCAGTAAAAATGATCTCAGGGAAAAGAACAGAAAAAGATAGACTGTCTGATGAAAAGCTGTTTCCATCTGCAGCTGCAAGGTTGATGAGACCTATTCAAAAGCAGTTAAAGTGACACTACCCTTAGCGTTTCAAGGAGGCTGCACGAGCATCAGAGGAAGGCCTTCAGCCCTAGAAGGCATTTACATCAGAAGGGGAACGATGCTCTCCAGATCTGGGGGCACAGGCTGTGCTGAGATCTGATGAGATTTATCCCCCTGTGCAGCACTGCTAGGGGCACTGTAGGCATTGTAGGTGTCTGTCACTGACGTATCTGACGTACAGTTGGTTTGGAAATGGCAGTGACTGATTTGGTTGCAGCAAGAGACAGTGTTGTGCTTTTGAGGAATACAGTGGGTCTCCCCATGAGCACGGGGAGGCAGTCCTGGATGCACGCCAGTTACTTGGAAGAAAAGGCATCAGTCCCGCTGTTGGAGGCAGGGCAGAGAGGGGAAAACGTGGGATGTTGACTATTCAGCAGCAAACCTCACGCTTCATAGGATGGAAAATGACCTGTAGTTCCAACAGACACCACCGGGCTCCTGACCTGGATGCAAGCCCTATGGGAAGGAAAGCTATGGTGACCTGGGAATGTTTTTTGGATGCCTCAGGCTGAGCTGGAGCAGCTGCACTGCAGACAGCCCCACACCAGCGCAGACTGAGTGGCAGCCCTCAGGGTCTGTGCTGGTCCAGCTCTGCAGCCCTCAGGCAGCCTGTCTGCACGAAGATTTGCCAGAAGGCTTTGGAGGAAGGCAGCTCTCACATTTCTTTCACACTTCTTACACCTGGGAGGCATGGTGTCTTCAGACCCCCCTCACCAAAGGGCCAGCTAATAGACAGAAATCCCACACTCTAGTTCCCTCCCTCTAATACCCTGGATATCGCAGTGACAAGCCTGTATCTCAGTCCTTTGGCTTAAATACAGCCACAGCTCCCTGAGATGCTAGTTGACATGTACTGAGTG
Source organism: Porphyrio hochstetteri (assembly GCA_020800305.1). Taxonomy (NCBI): domain Eukaryota; kingdom Metazoa; phylum Chordata; class Aves; order Gruiformes; family Rallidae; genus Porphyrio; species Porphyrio hochstetteri. The sequence continues at coordinate 154,727,076 of CM036905.1, read as the reverse complement.
CAGACAGTGGTGGTGGTGAGGAAGCATTAGTGAATGCACATGTGTCATACCGGCATGTAAACATCCCCTGTCACACCATTCTCCTGCATCTGACTCTATTGACCTGCGACTAACCACGGCAACAGCGGCGTCTGTGGCTATTTTTGCACTTTCCAAATCAGAGTTGTGCAGACATGACCTCACGTTGCCCAGAGGGTTTGCAGCACCAGAGGCTCAACAAGAAACAGGCAACAGAGAAGTTTGGGAACTGCTGTGCTGAGCTGAGCAGGGTTTTGGGGTGTTATTTTCCAGATTCAGGTGCCAACTCTTAGTTTTGGTGGGATTTGAAAGGGTGTGAGACCACACAGACAGGGTGCCGGGGGGATTACCTGGGTCAAAGCATAATCCACCAAGCCCTCACAACTGAATCTGAGTCTCCTTTTCTTGCTGATAGTTCAAAGCCCTGAGGATAAAGCTTTTGCAACCCATTTAACAAGAGAACATGTGTGTGACTCCTGGGCAGATGCATGTGTTCCACATCCTCACTGCATCAAAAACGCCTCTCAGAACCCCCTTCCAGATCCCTACTCCTGAGCAAGTTGGAAAAAGTCCTCTGTTAGTGAGTCCTAGACCACTGCACAGCCTCACTGACGTTGAGGTGCGTCTGGATGGTGAGTGTTTGGGTTTGGGCTCTCACTGCCTGAGGAAGGGGCGGGGGGGTTACCAAGTACATCACACTGAGTGCTTAAAGCAAACACTGATCCACTCCTTGAGCACACAACCCCGCTCCCGCTCACCCACCAAGGCAGCGGCTCTGGGGAGTGGCAGAGGTTTCACCTCCAGCTGGTGTCTCACAGCCAAGTTTGCTCCCGTCCTTTCCCTCTTTCCCAGCTGCCAACCCCCAAGAACTTCTCAGCCACAGAAAAGCTTTCTGCAAAGTTTTAGCCCAGAGGTGCCTTCCTTGGCCTTTGCCCAGTGGGAGCAGTGACACAGGGCTCTCGTCAGCGGGATATGGGATACGGCCTCTCTACTTAGGCTGTTGTGTGGAAACCTTCCAGCCTGGTCTCACCTGTGCCTGCAGAGAAGCAGAGCAGACAATGAGGAGAGGGTGTCCTGTATTTAACTATGCTTTCTTCTCCCTTTCATGGAGTTCTGCCTTTGCAAGGAGGTGCTTTGAGAAGAGCTGTCCAAGCACACCCTCACTCCTCTGGAGCAAGAGGAACTTTTTCTTTGCCTGGGTGTTAAAGGAACAGAACACTGATGAAAAGAACGAGGCAAAATTTAGGCCATGGGAAGTAGGCGAGAGACAGACCAGCAGCAGGAACCTGAGAGGCAGGTAGGGGGGAGAGCAGAGATTCACCTAAGTGCAGAAATAGGTATCGAAAGAAAAGGAGAGTGACTTCAGCATAACCCCTTCGAAATCGCCATTGCAGGTCACAGAGCAGCACAAACACACCCCTTGCTCCCCCTGCACTGACCATAGTGTCACATGATGGGTGTTGGTCCTCTGCAAAAGGCCACCTGGAGGGATGAACAAGTCAGGCCGGAGTTCTGCTGTTCTGTTCTAATAGCATCTGCTGCTCAGCTGGTCCTTGTCAGCCCCCATAGCCGAGGGAGAGATGCTCCAGCATCTGGAGACAGACATAGCTAGCCAGTGCATAAAGCATCCAGTCTCTGGCAATGTAGCTGGAAACAGCCTGTGCGTGCCACAAACATGCAGCTCCCCACCTCTGGCCAGCCCTGCCTCCATGTTTGCCCAGGCACAAGGCACTGTGATTTATTGCTGCTGCTGCTGCGGAGGGACTGCCTGAGAAGTGCTCTACCCCAGGTCCCTGCGTTGGCTCCAGCCTCAAGCAAACATTTCTTAAGAAGGGAGATCTGCATCACGTGCCTTCCAGGGAAAAACACCCAGCACAAACAAAAGGCCACACAGCTGGCGTGACTTCTGCTTCCTCTCCCAGGATGTGCCCTGGAGAGGGGCTCCATGGCTGCACGCTACAACCTGGCCAGTGCCAGCACGTCTCTCCTGGGCAAAACTCCCTGGGCTCGCTCCGTCCTGCCAGTGGTGGCCGGTAGCGTGAGGGGAGCAGGGGCTGCTCCTCTTGGGAGACTGCCAGCAGCACCCCCTGGTGCCAGGGAGGACGGTAAGAGCAGAAGGGGCTGGAGGAGGTCAGGTTTGGGTTAAGGCATACCAGGGAACAGGTCTGAATGCAAGGTGCTGGGGAGGAGACATGAAAGAAGGCAGGTGGAGAAACTTTCTGTCCCGCTGAGGTTCGGATCCCTCCTCAGACCAGGCCTGAGCCGCTCCAGAGACACAGTTGCCTGTTTAGCACCTCTCCTCCTCTCTCCTGCTTCTCCCCCTCCTCCAGCCTGGGAGGCAGCCCAGCCCCTCTGGGGCTTGGATGCCAGGAAAGAGGCAGGGAGGGTTTGCCAGCAGCTTTCTGCCAAGGACTCTGTGCCAACAGATAACCCTATCTGACCCTTGCAAACAGAATGGTAATGCACAGAAGATGCTTAATCCATCTCAAGGAAGTGCTTGATGGTTGTTCTGGATGTCAGACAGCCAAGCGGCTCTAGAGAAGTCTTCACCTGGCTATATTTCACATGACTGATCAAATACAGCATTATTCTGGTTTTGCTAGTGCTTGCAAAAACCAGAGGATATCCCTGCTCCCAAAGTTAAGAATGCCAGTACCCTTCACATTTTTCAGAAATCTCTTCAGACCTGCGTTCTAAACATAAGTCCTTTGGGTCAGCCCTAACGTGGATGTGATGGTTGTAATGCTGTAAGGCCCTGTGGCCTTGGGTTTTTTCTTCCCAGCCATCCCAGAAATGACCGTGGGGCCAGCTTGAGGCCTACGGTTCCCAAGCTGTGATCCACACCACGGGAACCATGTGTGGTGCTGGAGGGTTCAATACAGAGTTGTTTTCCAGCCTGAGTTTAACAATAAGGATGTGCAGCTCACCTGGTCAAGCAAGTTTCCCTTCCCAGGTTGGGAAAGAGTAGGGAGCAGGGGGAGATGAGGTTCCAAAACTGTGCTCAGATCTCACACATGGAACACACGAGGTAAGCACAAACTGCGAGCAGTAACCGGGGAACATGTTACTGCTCAGGAGCCCCACACCTGAGTGGTACCAGATGAGAATAGCCACCCTCCTCCTTGTTATCCCTTTAGCCACCCTTCTCATTGTTATCCCCTTTAGCCACCCTCCTCATTGTTATCCCTTTGGCGGTGCTGGGGCAGTGAGTGATTTACCTTTCTCTGGCTGCCCTCCCCTGAGCAGCCATACCCTATTTTCCAGTCCCAAGTACCCAATGGAAAACCACTGTGGAGTGAGGCTCAAACCTGTCTGCTCAGAGTCGCTTGTCTGGAAGGGACACGTTGTCCAGGCAGCCTTCACAGAGCATCAGGCGCTGCCGGAGCAGGCCGGGCTTTGTACCAGGCCAGGTGCCATCCTGTCCCGCCGCAGCAGGCAGAACAACAAGCTGGTTCAAGGCAGTGGGGTGCCATCTGGCCAGAGGGACCCACGGTGGGCTGTCCCCCGATGCTGCTGCTCATGAGCTTCTTCTCCCGGTTGGGATTCACTGCCAAGCAGCATAGGCAGGGCAGCGCTGCGGGGCTCGGGACGATCCTGCGTGAGAGCACCTCCATCTAGTGGCCTTGCCACCCCTCCAGCACCCGAGGCGGGAGGGAGGGAAAAGGGCTGTGGGAAGAACCAGAGCTTGGGAGCAAGCGGCTGCTGCACAGTGAGGGTGACTGAAGAAGGGTGCCGACCCAGCCGGGCTCCTCTCCTGTCACCCTGGGCAGGGGTCATTTCACCAGCTTTGGATGTAAGCAGTCACGACAGGTACCTTGTGGTCAATAGAAGGGAACTACCTACTACTGCCCTACAACTATCTGAAGGGAGGTTATAGAGAGGTAGGTGATGGTCTCTTCAGCCAGGTGACAGGAGATAGGACAAGGGGAAATGGCACAAAGCTGTGCCAGGGCAGGGTCAGGTTAGATATGAGGAAAAAATGTGTCACTGAAAGAGCTGTCAGGGCCTGGAACAGGCTGCCCAGGGAGGGGGCTGAGTCACCTTCCCTGGGTGTGTTTAAAAGACGGGTCAATCAGGTACTTAGGGATATGGTTTAGTTTAGGATGGGAACGGTTGGACTGGATGATCTTAAAGGTCTTTTCCAACTTTGTGACTCTGTGAGTCTGTGAACTGGAAATTTTTAGGGTTTGATTTCATTCTTAGGTAGACATCTAAAATTGTGAGTGATGCTTCAGTGGGGCTTCTCTCTTTCCTCCTGACTATTAAGGAGGTTGAGTAACTAACTGGAATGGAAGCATCTACACAGTGGACATTTAATTAGTGATAGCAACCAGGACTAGAGCAGTCTCAGACAAGAAGTCTGGGACATGGGAAGGGACAGCAGGCTGGGCCTGACACGTGGGACAAGAGGAAGGCACTGACAAGTGGGGACTGTCCTCATCTCTTCTCCCCGGGCAATGAGAGATGGGGACAGTTTTGGGACGTCAGGGGCAACCTGATGTATTTAGGGGGAAGGGAAGGGCAAGGACTGACAGCCCCTGCAGCTGCAGGGGGCCCATGCACACGTGGCTGTGTGGTGGCTTGTAGGGTTTTCACCCAGATGTTGCTCTGAGGAACACAAGAGAAACCACCTGCTCTCTCCTGCTGCAGAAAACACTTAGGTAGGAGAAGCAGGCTGAGAAAATGAATTACTGAAAGGCCTGATTAAAGGAGAATCGTTCAGCTTGGGGAGCCTGGTGAACAAACCGAGGTCCTACTCTTCTGCTTGAGCCTGCCCAAGGCCTCTTGCTTTACTGTGACTGTGTAAGGTCCCACCCTAAGAGCCAAGCAGGCTTCCAAACACCAGGGCACTTGACTCCTGCCAGCCCAGGGAAACAGCTGCCACCTTCCTCCAGCCCCCATGAGGATTTCCAGGCCTTCCCCATCTAAAGTATCTTATCTGGCTGATAGTCTCCACTTGCCCAGGCCAGCCAGTTTCTCCATCCCCTCTCTTCTGCACTCACAAGTTCTAAATAAAGGGAAAGCTCCAGCCATCTCCTTCTGACACTAAAATAACTTGGACACCAGTTACCCTCTGCTGAGAACCAGTGCCAAGTCCCCTCAGAGGGCTCTCCACACTGCTCTGCACAAGGGCTTTATGCTTATTGTCCTCCCTTTCTGGTACCTTTGATAGAAATGATGCCAAGGGGACTCCTCTGGAGTGAAGAAAGGCTGACAGTTTTCAAACAAGTAAGGTTCAGGCATGGCTCTCCAGTGGGGAACCTGCCTTTAAGCCCTCCTTCACCAGGCTGCTTCAAAGCAGCAAAGAGCTGTCAAGGAGGGTGCCAGAGCGACTACCATGGGCCCAGCTCCTAGGCAAACCCTGAGGAAGCATGGTACTGTGCCAGCAGGAGACGCCCCATCTCAGAGCTGAATTTCTCTCTGATTTTGCCTGGCTCTAATGCTGGAAGAACAGCAGGACCCTCGGGCATCTGCCAGCCTGCACACGTAGACAAGGCAAAAGATGACAGGGATCACCTACTACGCCACGTGCTGCTGGTGATAGGTAACAGCACCACTTCTTGTGGTGAGAGGACATGTGCACAGGCACTGCTGACTTCAGAAGGCCACATCACAGGTGGTGCTGTGCACTGATGATGTGGATAGGGAGCACTAGGTGCTGGAAGCAAATGGATTTGGAGGACAGCTGGGAGATGTGTGTGTCCTGATGGCAAAGCCATCTGGGGTGGCTTGTCCCCACCTCACCAGCTATGAGTGCAAGTGTTTGTGAGGCTGCAGTAAACCTGGTCAGGAGGATGAGCCAGGTTTTCCTAGAATCTCTCCCACTTAACAGCTCCCAATTATTTCACTGATTCAGTTGCATCTGGGCTGCTAATGGGATGCTGAACCACGGCTGGGGCAGGGGAGCAGCAACAGCTTTAAGGGGACTTTACCACAAGAGAAGACATACCACGGGGTTGTCCTTGCAATACCATGGCTCAGCAGGAGGCAAAGCATTTGTGTCTCCAGACATTGCAGATGAACCTGACTGTTTTTGGAGTCGCTTTTCTCAGCTGCGAGCCTCTCGAGCCATTCCCATCATGGGCACAGGATCTCATGGCCATCAGAGGATGGCTTCTGGAGAGAAAGAGAAGTAGGAATTACAGCTGAGCTGTAACAGAGAAGCACTTGCTAAAGAAACCAAAACCCAAAGTGCTTGAGGGTTGGAGTTCAGAGTTGTTCCCCTATAATTCATAAAATTTGCTTCCTTCATTCCCATCAGCAGGTTTCTCTACATGAACATCATGGCTACAGCTTTAGTTTCCCCTCCTAGGGAAACACAGGGCTATGCTTACCCAAAGCACCTTTCTTGATCAAGTAAATGTATTTACTCACATCCCTGGTAGCCCTGCACATCACAATCACCTGTACCAAGAACTGCTTGTTTACACAGGGGTCCATATCCAGGCAGTACCTTTGTTGAGGGCTTGAGGGAATAATAAATATGGTAATTTGTTTGGATGGTTTTAGGGCAGAACAGAGCAACTGTTTCCCCTGTACTCAGCACTGGTGAGGCTGCACCTCGAGTACTGTGTCCAGTTCTGGGCTCCTCACCACAAGAAGGACATGGAGGTCCTGGAGCGAGTCCAGAGAAGGGCAACCAGGCTGGGGAAGGGGCTGGAGGGCAAATCCTATGAGGAGCGGCTGAGGGAGCTGGGGCTGTTTAGCCTAGAGAAGAGGAGGCTGAGGGGAGACCTTATCACTGCCTACAGCTACCGGAAGGGAGGTTGTAGAGAGGTGGGTGATGGTCTCTTCAGCCAGGTGACAGGAGACAGGACAAGGGGAAATGGCACAAAGCTGTGCCAGGGCAGGGTCAGGTTAGGTGTTAGGAAAAAATGTGTCACTGAAAGAGCTGTCAGGGCCTGGAACAGGCTGCCCAGGGAGGGGGCTGAGTCACCATCCCTGGGTGTGTTCAAAAGACGGGTCGATCTGGTACTTAGGGATATGGTTAAGCATAGGATGGGAACAGTTGGACTTGATGATCTTAAAGGTCTTTTCCAACCCTGTGATTCCGTGGGTCTGTAACTGCGACAAAGATTAAAGATGTTGGGTGAATTTAGTAAAATTAGTTGGACACCATATAGGCCCCAGACATTTGCAGAGAGAGTTTGTCCTCAACATTAACCAGAAAGGGGCACGTCTGGGGCACTGTTTTGTTAAGCTTCAGCATAGCATCATTTTCATGTGGCCTCTTTCCCTTTTTATTACTTAAGCATTCTTTACATTCAGTCCAGTCAGTGAACCTGTCCTTTAACCAGTGTGTCAGCATTAGCTTTGTGGGTAAACCTGCCAACACCGGGCAATGCTGCAGTTAAAAGTGACAGCTCTGTGGAAATGGGCAAAATCCAGAGATTTGCACATTTCAGGTAAATCCAAGTGACTCGGATGGAGCAGCGGATGAAGAGTGGGAATGGAAATGGAAAGGCACCTGTGATTCGTTCAGCAGTTAGGAGGGCGGGTTAGGAGGGCTCTGGATGAAGCTCTTGGGATCCTGTTTTACCTCAGGAACCCAGAGCAATTATTTGTTCTGTGATGGCTCCTCCCAGTCTTCTCTTAAGATCCAGGATCTTACACACACAGGAACACAGCACTTCTGTCCTAAAGCCTGTCCTTTCTTCAGTGCCCACCTGAGCTCTGAAGACAGAAAGCAAAGACTTCTCCAAAAGCCCTCCAGCCTTTGCCTCCAGCTGTAATGAATACAGAAGGCAGCCTGTGGGAAGATGCAGTTAAGACTTTATCTCCAAGCACTGCTCAGCATCAGCCCCAGGCTCTGGCCGCACACTGCCCTACACCACAGCCCTCCGGCAGCATCCCTTTCCTGGAGCTAATGATGGAGACTGGCAGGGCTCAAGCATTCTCCTGCTACCCAGGCCAGCTTCTCCCACAGCCCTTTCTAAGCATGCCTACAGGATTTGAGTTGAAATGACCTCCTTGAAACCATGTGGGGTAGTGCAGAGGGGTGGAGATGGGAATCACATCGACGTTCAGGGCCCTCACTCAACTGCATCGCACCACCAGCTGCCTCAGCCCCACACCAGCTTCTCAAGTAGACAGAAGTTGTGATTTCTCACAGCGTCTCAGACAGCAGCCACTGACTCCCATGAGCCTTGCAAAGACATGGGGGGCCCTATGCACTCTTCCTAACTGCACACTGTGCCCAGGGTGCATCGTGCTTTCCTTTTTTCCACTTGATGACTTTTATGTGGAAACATGACCAGGAAAGAACCATGTTCCTCAACCCTCTCATCCATACACAGACCTCATTAAAGTCTTACTGGGGGAAGAACCAAGCGCCACTGGTGCCCACAGCTTTGAGACATCATTGGCACATGCCAGGCTTGTCACTCCTGCTGCCTGCATCCAGCTGTGTCCCAGCACAGCTTCAGACACAACAGCCACAGAGTGAGAAGGGCGCAACAGAGATGTCATCACTGCAGCAGCTGCTCTCCATCCCTACCGCATCCACCTAGAAAACACAGGCACCCAAGTGACAAGATTTTATCTGTCCGTTTTTATCCTGCCCATTCCTAAGGAAACCCCATCAGGCATCTTGCCTTGGGGCACAATTTCACAGCCAGCTCCCCCAGTCTGAGCTCTTCTGAAATGTGGCAAGACCTTTGCCTGGCAAGAAACCACCCCTTCCAACTGGAATGGGGACAGACCTGGGCCACTTGGGTCCTGCTGCCAGGTTGGGCCCTGCCCTAGCACGCTGCTTCTGTGAGGGAGAAAACAGGCACAAGGAACATCTTTGGCAACAGGAGTCTCAGGAGAGACCAGCCCAGCTTCAAAATATTTTTCTGCCAAAATTCACTGTTTTGCCTTTCAGGCTGAGATAGAGAAGGAAAGAAAACTGACCTGGCACGGTTACTTATGTTTATGCTTTTTTCTATATATATATTTTTTAAATTCATTCCAGATAAAAGGGATGATGTTCCAAGTGTCCCTATCAAGTCATCTGTCTTGTGGGAAGAATTGCTGAGTATTTCTGAAGGTAACATAAGAAATACATGCTGCAGACAGACAGGAGACAGAGAAACAAGTCTTGGAAGGCCACTTTCAACACAATCCTCACCAACTGTGTTAATGAAGTTAAGAAAAGCAGCTTTCAAAGATTTCTTACAGACTTAAGCTATGATGTGTTAACAGGAAAACAGAATGTTTGTACACACTGGGTGAAACTGAGTGGAAGAGACCCGTAAATGGAGTTGCAGCAACTCTGCATTTGGCTCTGCTCATTGCTTACAAATCCCATGTCAAGTTACTCTCTCATCCTACTGAAAACCTTGTTAGCTTGTACACCAAGGTTCACAGCTCCTCGGCAAAAACACACGCTTGCGTAATTGTGGTCAAGTTCACCTTCACCAAGGCACCGGTGATGTGTCTTCCACCATCAGTCTGACTTTCTTTCCTGGCTGTGGTCTACCTGCTAAACCACGCCGGTCACTCCGCTACCGCGCCTGCTCTTCTCCAGAGGAGTCTCGGAACCGCACGCCCGCATCCCACAGCCCAGTGCGGCAGCGGGATAGCCTAACGCACGCTGGAGGAGCCCGTCCCAACAGCTTTCTGTCCTGGAGGGGCTGCTGCCCAGCCTTCCTGCAGACACCCCCACAGAACCAGCGAGTGCAGCTTGTCACACAGCATCTCGGAGCCAAAGCTTACTCCACACAAGTATTCAGGGAGGACTGGTAAGCTCCAGAAGACTGATTTAACACAAACCCCCATGCACGTGAGGTGCAGTGATCTCAACCCTTTCCTCCTGTCCTTTCAACACGGTCTCAGCCCTCCCTTGCAGCAGGAACAGCTGTGCAATAACACAAGGAAAGTGCTGATGGGGCTGAGCCATAGCTGCTTCCTTTGCCACAGCAGCTTGTGGCTGGTTCAGGTGCCCAATCTTCTTTGCTGCAGAGTCCCACGGGCGCAATGCTGCGCCAGAAAAGGGCTGGGGATGGGAGGAAGAGTGAAGATGGGACTCGGCAGCCCCAGCAGAGATAGGTTTACACTCGTGAGGATCTCCATCCGTGGTCCCACTTGGAATAGTGGATGCTGTGCCAGCAGCACCCCAGTGACCACTGTGAATCTGAACAGACTCCCAATGCACACATGGTTTTCAGAAATAAAACATTTCTTTTAATTGGCAAGTTGAACACACAATACAGATCTCATTAGAATTTTATAAACGGTATTAGTTACAAATGCAAGTTAAAAATTGCAGTTCATGGCAGCTAAAAGCTTGGAGTCCAAATGTATCTCTGCAATGCTTCATTACTTCCCTTTCCCCAGTCAGCTGGGTGAAGATGAATAAAAGATCATTTATCATCTAGCAGGATATATACTCAAACAAAAAAAAAACCTCATTCCTAAGAGCATCACTAACAGAGGCATTCAAAGTACTTCAGCCATCTTAAATCAAATCAGATACAATGAGGACACGGTTAAGAGTTACTCTGTAACACTTTAAGCAAAGATACAGGTATCTTCACATTAAACTGGTAGTCCAATGCAGCTTAAAACCAACACTAGCTTCTACCCCACAGAAGCTTAAAGTCCATCATGCAGGCTTCTGTGCCACCATAGCTAGCTGTCCGTAAATCAGACCCTTACACAGAGGAAAGTTACAATGTACAACAAAACAGCATATATAAATACGTATCTTGTACTTAGCAGATCTTTATTCCCCCCCTTAATGACTTTTGTTGGTATTAGTGAGATACACAGCTCATTCCATTTTCACTGCACTCGGAATATTAACAAGTTACCATTACGCGTGTTAATATACTAAATATCCTTTAACAAGTCTCTTAAAAAAAAGTATTTAAAAACATTCTTGGAAAAGTAGAAATCCATTTTCCAGAAAAGCAAGTGGTACTAGGACAGCGTGGACTCCAGTGCTTCAGATGTCCTTACAGAGAAAACCCGTCTTGATGGCTTTTGTGCCAGGAGCCTGTGCGCAGCAGCTGCCAGACCCACATTCTACCCGTCCTTCTCGCTGTGGTGACAGAAGGTCACCAAAACCAGCTTACCTTGCCTTTCAGCTGGCAGACTTTCAAGGATTACCATTCACTGGACTGCATAAGAGAGGCGTGTAGCTTTGACAGAAGTTCATTTCTTTCTTATTCACACCTATGAGAGTCAGTTTCATCGCTGACACCGCATCTTCGCAGCCAAAGCCTGCTGAATGTGTCTGGAGAAATGAGTCTGTATCTCAAAAATATCAAGAGTACCATTCAGATTGGAATTTCTATTAAAAACTGTGCACATTTATCAAAAATTATGCTGCTGTAAAAAACAAAACAACGAAAGGCCTGCTCGGAATACAAGCTACAACGCAAAAGATTACACCAGAGGGGTTTTTTTTTTCTCTGCTTCTTTTCTAAAGGCAGGCATTAAAAGTAAAGTGTTACTGAGCTTTTCCTAAGAGAGCACACTGGGCTGTGGCATAATATACATTAAACAGGAGCAAAATACATATGTTTTCTGCCGCGTATTAGCAGCAAGCTTGGTTTCCGAAACATAAGGAATTGCATGGGAGTTGTCAAGATGAAGTCCACACACCTTGATCATTGAACTGATCACTAGATTCCAAGAAACCAAAGCAATTTTAAAAATAACACGTGACAACAACTGCCTAGAAGGCAGAGTTTTATCATCTGTCAATAACCAGATGAGTAAAGTGCATAGCAACTATTATAACAGTTTCTTGAAAAGAGAATACATTTAGCAAGTCTCAGAGTTTGACACTTATCCGTGTGTTTTGCTACATGTGTGGCTTCCCTTTTGTTTTGCCATTGAGCTTCACCGATCGACCCTTCAAGCACTGTCCTGGGATTTCCTTTGCATGTCATATAGAATGTGCCGAGATCTCTGACTGCTGCCTGATGTACGTCTGGAAGCTCTTGTCACCGATGGGATGCTCCCTAGAAGAAAAGAAAGATAAAAAGCACTACAACACAGAGCCTTCTGTCAGAGCAGCAAGATGTCAGAACGGAAAGCAAACAGACAAAACCTTCTCCCTAACTTGGACTTTCAAAGTTGTAATGGAAATACTGCATCTTACTTAAGCTGGAAGAACTGACTGATTGGATCGATCCTCTTTTCTGTTAGCCTCCCACAGAATGCTCCTTTATTTATGCATACACAAAATACCATCATGCAGCTGCATCAGCCACTCTTCCCATTTTTAAACCAACACTCTAAAAGAAGCCAGTAAATACATGTATCTTCTGGAATTTACTGCTCATCCCAAGAGCACGGGTTCAAAATTAAAAAACAAACAAACGAAACCAAAAAACAAAACCCAACACCCCCCCTTCCAACCTTACTTTCAAGAATTAAACTGCATTTTAAAAAAATAAGCATTTATGTATTCCTTAGAGTCCTTTAAAGCATTGTGATATGAACCCTCTGTATTTGTAGAATCCTTTTTGAACATGAGGATGGTGAAAGCCAGAACGCAAGCAAGGGAAATAGCGCTTCCCAGACTATTCCCACGTGGACAATCCATTATACTTACTGGCTTCCATATTTTGTCTTCTTAAATTTATCCCTCTTATATTGAGCATGCTCCTGCTCTAAATTTCCAACACCTTCAATAATCAGCTTTAGTGTTTTGTATGTCTCCTTAGGGTCATCAATGATGAACGTAGAGTACTCTTCCTCTTCAGGTCCATCATACACAGATTTGCTGCCACAGGCCTCTGGGGAAGCAATAAAATACAGAAATAGGTATCAGGAAGGCTGGGGGGTGGAGGGGGAAAGCAAGACACGCAGCCTGAAAATACTCAGTCTGGAGTTCATACAGCTCATCAGAATCACAGAATCACAGGGGTTGGAAGGGACCTCGAGAGATCATCAGGTCCAACCCCCCTGCCAAAGCAGGCTCCCTAGCACATACTGCACAGATAGGCGTCCAGACGAGTCTTGAATATCTCCAGAGAAGGAGACTCCACCACCTCCCTGGGCAGCCTGTGCCAGGGCTCTGTCACCCTCACTGTGTAAAAGTTCTTCTGCATGTTGGTGCGGAACTTCCTGTGCTCCAGTTTACAGCCATTGCCCCTTGTCCTGTCTCCACAGACCACTGGAAAGGGGTTGGCCAATTCCCCCTGCATCCCATACTTGAATATGTTTGCTTCTCTATGACCACCACAGAACTGTGGCTGGCAGTGACAGTAAAAGGAGCAGTTCCCTGTCCTTCTGCTGGGCTCTCAGCAGGCACAGGGGCTGGCCCATGCCTGTTCCGTCCTCCTTGTCTCGTAAGGAAAGGGCAGTGAGCCTGGCAGTGGCTCCTGGCTCGGTGGGAGGCCGGTCCCTGCTGCACAGGCAGTGCTTTCCTCTCGAGTACCGCTAGCAGCACCCCATGGAACATGGTGGGAACCCGTGACACAGGCGCCGCAGGGTCGGCCTGCACCGAGCCAGGCCTTCCATTCTCCGGCCCGAAGCAGCGAGCACAGCCCTGCACCACAGACTGAGTGCAAAGCAGCTACAGGCTGAAGCAATCACGGAAGATGGTTACCCGTTACCCCAAGACTAATAGAGTGAGCAGAAGCAGAATTTGTCATGACAATTGCCTGGCTGCCTGCTTAAGGATGTCCCCTAGGAAGGGGAAAATCATTTCTTCTCCTACCAGGGAGCCTTCCTGGCTGAGAGACCAGGCCACTGATCAGGACACACGAGCATTCAACACATCATGGGATGTAGATCATGGGATCTACTCCTGCACTGCAGCCGAGCGTATTAGAAGGGGAGAGAGAGTATTTTTTACTCTGTTTTTCCCTAGCTGTCTAGCTGTAATGCTGCCTCAGGCTCAGCTTTCGAGTTACCTTCCCCTTGCCGCGCTGTCTGCGCCAGACCTGCGTCCTTTCCCCCGACACCGAAACTCGATGCTGGCTCTGGCAGTGAGGATTGGGAACGGGGGAAAGCTGGGCATTGGTTCAGACAGCTCGGAAGTGGTGGGGATCTTCAGTTTGCAACTGCACGGCGGCCAGGAATGGATTAAAGTGCTTTCCAATCTGTGTGTTTGACACCACTAGCTTATCTCATATTATAAAATAAAGTCCTATTTAAAGATCAGTGCCACAGTGAAGGCTTCCCTGCCACTCCCTGTGCTAAATCGGGATTTCAAGTCTGGCACTGTGTATACCGGATACTTTTCTTGGCATGCCTACCAGGACTAACTTCCTCTGCTGTCTCTTCTTTCTTTTATCCTTCATGGCACATCGCTGCTCCCCTCAGCTACCGAGGGTTTCCTAGCCCAAACTTCACCTCCCAGCTTTCACAGACATCCACAGGTTATCTTTCACTGATAATTCCAAAAGAGCCTTCCTGAGGAAACCGTTTGCATCCAGCCTCTTCTTGGGATCTGAATCAAGGAATGTGCACATGACTTCTGGTAACACAAAACCATGTTCCACTGAAAACTCAACTTTGCTGGTGCTTCTTTTCAGGATCAGTAAACTTCTGGTTTAGCACACACTCAGATTCAATTCAGAGCATCCAAGCAATGTTCTGTGCTTGAGCTATTTTAGGGTGCCGTGTTTAAAGCCGTGTTTAAAACAACTGTTTGTCATGCAAAGAACTTTGTACAGACTGTGAGACTGCACACTGCACCAAAAATAATTCACACAATTGCCTTGAGACAGCAGAAGGGGAAAGATGGCCACCACGTTACGGGTGTCACAAGGGAAACAATTCGCAAAGTTGGTCTAGCTAGACCATACAATTTTTCACAGGTATTTTAGCCTTGCTGAGTAGACTGAAGATGCAACGATCTCTCATCCTCACCTTGCATTTTCTCCAATTTTGGCATATACAAGTTGAAAAGAGAGTAGATGCGCTCCGTTTCTCTATCTCCATCTATATCCAGTTGTATATTTGCTGGCAGGCCTCTGTAAGGTATCAGGAGAGAGGCAGAAGTTATATGCTAAACAGTGCATTATGGCATGAAAAAGTGCTTAAAGATGAAAGTAAAAGTACTTATGAAAGCTACCAGCTCAAAACTTCCTATTTTTCCCCAAAAGAAAAGAGAGGCAAGTTCAAACTTCTTTATGCCTAGATGTATCCTGCATGCTTTCACTCTGACATGAGAGGGCTGTATCTGTATGCAGACATCCGGGTGAATTAGTCCACTGTAACCAGACGGAGGAGCCAAAGCACTGAACTCCCAACTGCCCAGGCCCCTCATTCTGGTACTACCACTACAAGACTTGTAGTTACTTCTCTCATTTGAGATGAAAACAGTTTCCTATGAGAAAGACAGTACCTCTTCATTTGACAGAGAGGATGAGTGGGCTCCTTAGGAGAAGATCAGTTTAGAATTAAATCTGGAAGCAGATGATTGGGTGTTTCAAGAAGTTACAAACAGGTTGCTGAAGGGATTTCTGATATCTTATCTTAAACTTCTGGTATCTTAAACTGTCTTATCCAACAGTCAAGTCCTATCAAACTCTTGAACTCTAAGAATGTCAATGTTTCGACCAGGGTCTGCAGATACTGACAGTATCAGGACTAACGACAGAGATGGGCTTTGGAAACACACACACCTGTGCTCCCAGCAGATCTTCTTGGTAACCACGTACCTGCAAGTGAAGCTGCAGGGACACACATACCCCTGGCAATACCTAGCCCAGCAGCATGTTACCAGCCCTTACCCCGTGCAGGGTGTGCAGCCAGGAGTATTATCTGCAGTAGCTTTGCAGCAAAGCCAGTGGCCGTTGAGATAGGCAGAGGGATGGTAGACCGTGAGGCGCTTCTTGTTGCACTGGCTAACTTTGGTGAGGATGTCAATCCAGTCCTTTGCCTCCACACAATTATTTGCTTGGATATACAGGACTCTTCTCTCAGGCTGGATCACCTGGAACATCTGCAAATAAGGAAATAAGCCACAGAATAAACCACGGGAATGAGTCGTTGAACGTAAGACTGGGCTCACACCGATGATTTATTATAGGAAAAACACAGCATGCTTAAAGAATGCACCAATAAATACATTTCAACACAAAACCAAACAGCAAATGTGCCCTTAAAACAACAAGACCTTTCACCTGGTACAAGGAGTAATATACTGTTCCTGTAGGAGATGATTTACAAACAGCTAATATCAACTTGCTGGTTGGACTTCAACAAGATTAGTTGTCAGCCTCGGGGATGCAATTGTAGTAATGTTGCAGCTCCAAGTTTTGGAAGGCTGACAGAGCAACCCAAGGCAGGGCTGAAAGGAAATGCTAGACAGCAGAGGGCAGAAAAGAGAAAAACCAGAGCTTGGATCCAGCCTCAGTGACAGCTTTGCTTTAACACTGCTGTATCTCGAGTCTTTTAAACACCTATTCCAGCATGATCCTTTCCTTTGAATAGCTTTCACACCCAACTACAGCTGGTATTAACAACTCACAGCAACATAGTTTCTCTGGCTCAAATAATTACACATTAATTCTAAGCTATGGCTTGGCTGCTGAAAATCTAAGCTAGAGCTCTCCTGCCTGTTCAGAGAAGCATGCAACCTAAAATGGCACAACTGCATTTATTTTCCTCCTCTTGAAGAGGCAAGTTTCTGCTGCACAGACTTATTGCTTGATTATACTGATCATACACTGAACAGAACTAAGCTCAAGTTAGTGATCTTAACTGCAAATTATGGAAGGGCAAATGGCAAACATCTTCATTTCCTCCAGCTTCTGAAATACTTAATTTCAATGGGCTTTCCTCTCTCTCTCAGGTATTCCTATATGATCCCTCCCCTCTCTACTTCTTCCTTCAATTATTCAAATCATTAGACATTACATTGCCCATATTTATGTGGAGTAATATTTTCCAAACAATTGTTTTCTCTGTGCTACTTTAAAAAGAAAAACAAGGAGCATGGGAAAAAAGCCCCTAAACCAACCAAACAAGAAACCAATCCCCATCACTGAAATTCACTTCTGCCTACTACACAGAGTGGAAACACTGGCCTGAATTCTGCACCTAGCTGGTCAGGAGAATGTTGCAGACTGGCACCAGGTGCAGCCTCTTCTTCCCTTGTGACACTTTTAGGTGCACATTCCTCGAGGTAACTTGCAAATAGAATTGCTAATTTGTGAATGAGCAGGTTTTTTAATTACAACATCTCTTCTAACAGGAAAGGGAAAGCTTACCAGGCTTTAGTATCCTTATAGATGTCAGACAATAATTGGAAAGGTGCAAAAAACCATTGTAGGAGCTGCTAGTGTAATTGCTCCAAAATACACACCCAAGAGAGGGTCCTTTTGCTAAAATTTTCCAGGACATAGCTGGAAGTTTGATTTCGGAGAATGGGGAAGGAAGGAACGAAGACGGGAGCGTGCAGCTCAATCCTCCTTTAACATAGAACTACAGGGAAAAGAATTTTAATGTCCTGCTGGGGTAAACGAAGCCTTTTGCTTTACAACAAAGGAACAGATTTAAGGAGTATGGCTTTGTGTAAGGGGACACCAACCTAAGTGAACTAACATATGGCAACTGTTACTGAGAAGCTCACAACTAAGCCAAGAATTTGAAGTGGTTGTAAGACCTTTACACTACCACAACCACCAGTTGCTTCTCAAACTGCATGGAAGACCTGAATGGTACTAAAGCCGCCCTGCCCCTGCATCCCCTGAACTGTGCTTAAGCAAGATGAAGGCTACTGGCCTTAGTGCCAGACAGGCAGATTTATCAGGAGTGAGGAAGACACGCTCGGTGCCATTCAGAGCACTGATACATAGAGAATATTTATAGAAAACGTGGATCTTTAATCACACTCAGCAGCCATGATGGAATATCCATCACAAATACATCTGCTGTGGTGTTTTGAGAATTCTTTCTGCAGTGTTCTATTTATGATGAGCAAGATAAATGGGAGTATATTAGCATGGCTACGTGATAACAGCATTTTCTACTGCTTAGGGAAAGACTCTGAAACTTAGCTTTCAGAATGGATGTAGCAACCTTCATTTCCTGGGTAATACTGAATTTAGGCAACCAGAATAGCCCACAGTTTCTGATGGTAATAATAACGGGACATTTTTCCTATAATAAATCTTTATGACAAAAGGATATTTTGGATGCATTCTACCTCGGTAGACTCAGCTAAGTTAAAGACCACTGTCACCGATGAGTTGATTAGAATTGTAGCTCAGCTCCTCTCTACACACACTAAGTTTTATCCCAAGTTATTTTGTGGACTACAGTTTGCAACAGTTCATCACATGTTACAGCTGCCTTCTGATAGCTTGAGAGTTATTTTGAAGTTTGGTTCCTTTTGCCTATGTAATTATCACGAGTTATAATCACTGGAGCCAGCTCAGCACAATGAATCACAGATTCACAGAATCGTAGGGGTTGGAAGGGACCTCCAGAGATCATCGAGTCCAACCCCCTGCCAAAGCAGGTTCCCTAGGACAGGCTGGCACATCAATGATGTGCTCTAGAAGCAAGTGAACTTACTCCATCTTTTAACTCCAAAATAATACCTGAAACAGGGAAAATACTGAGGAGTCAAACACTGCATTTCACCTGATATCTAGGACAGGTTCAAGCACTGCCCTGCGTGGTGTCCACAACCAGTGTAGGTGGCAGGAAAGACTTAAAGACAGAAAAGTGAAGTCACCACCATTTATGTGTATAAAGAAGCCTGTAGAGGATGCGTGTTCAGAGCTAGAAAATACTGTGCTTTTTGTTTTGTTTCTCTTTAAATAAAACTTTTTAAGGACTGTACTCAACTTTAGAGGCAGCACAGTATGAAAAAGGCTCCAAATATCACCTAAAATGATCATGCCTAAGAACTGTTCTTGCACAGTGGATGGTTATGCCTCACATACAGAAGTTGGCAGAACAGTTCCATGCATAAGAAATACAGCTGTATTTTTTTGCCCAGTGTGGCAATCAAAATACTAAACTATACTGGCACAGCACAAATGTTGTTTTGGCACATGACCTAACCCAAATATATATGCACTTTCATTAACTGATAAAGCAACCCTGAAAGATCCTGGGATACTTCCCAATTATAAGCAGCCAGTTCCTTCCCAACAGAGAGGTCTGGCAGAAAGGGCAGGGACTCGATTATCTTACCTGTGTGCGACATTAGGGAGCCCAGACAGCTGATCAGCAGTGGTCAGTACTGAGTGTGCCGCAGATCACGAAACCCAAGGACTGCTGACTGGGCTGTTAAGAATCTGAATGGGCTGTACTTTTGGAAACTCTTGCTACTATATACAGAACAAGCAGCTGTGATTGTACATCTTTCAATAGAAACCCAATCCAGGTTACAAAGGGGAAAAAGGCGATTAGGCTGGCGATCTAGACCAGCCTAACAAGCAAATTAATGAAGATGACCTACTTACATTTTTCATCTTAAAGGATTCCTCCTCCAGTCTTTCCACTGCCAGAATGTTCTCGATTGGAATGCTACACAGCGGGTGATCACCTACAGAACACACATGCACACAGAGACTGAGCAACTTAACCACAACTCAACTTCACCCTCTGTCCTTACTCTAAAGGGCTGATTAAGTTCTTCTGAAGATCATTTAGACTGCTCAAGGAAAAAAAAAACCCCAACAAACCAAACCAAAACCACAACTTTCACTCAGTAGGGATTTACTAGCATGGTCCTTAAATGTTATCTGAAGTTCATTTCTCTTTTAAGCTGCACTACGTTATACGAGCAAAGCTCTTGGAGGCTGAGTACTGCAGCAGGACACAGTGTACTTCCTGAGAAGGTGACAATGAAAGAAATCATTCCTCCCAGCTCAACTGAACTATGCTGATGGCGAAGATGTAAGATCTCAAAGTTGAGTGTGAAATGATGACTGGCATGATCTGAATCCGTTTCCTTGTCTCTCTCAGTCATCATGTATTTATATGATGGAAAGAAGTGGCATTTCCTGTGTGCCACTGAACAGACAGGAACAATTGGCCATAATCAAAATCCTTGCTATGAGGCAACACTAAGTGAGCACGTTTTTGCAAGTAAATTTGGGTCTACTGTGGCCTGTTGTGTCAATGTGACAGAATTTATGAGATCAATCTGAGATGTATCTGAGAATGCAATACAAATCCAAATCCCAGAATGAGGTGTTTGTATCCTGAGTTTTGTTTGCTTGGAAAATCTACTACCTAACTGTGAAACCTATGGATGATGTTGATAACTGATGTTAGACAGCCATTACAAAATGCTGTGCTAATTCACAGGGTATGGAGCTATCCAAGAAGCTTCTTTAACAGTCAGTACAGACAGACTAAAAAAGGACAAGAACATACAGGCTGACAGACCTGCCCACTCTGTGCTTCCTACAGTTACAGATCTAGATCTGAGCCTTCTGCTCTTACACAATCCTTATGTTTAATCTTTGCTTTAATGTATCAAAAAAGACTGGCAAACCTCTGTTACCTTTGCTTTTCTGATAGGTAAACTCATGGTTTGTCAAGCGAAACCATCTCTTCTTGAAGTTTTTCATACCAAATCGTTTTCTTCCTTGTGCTCTCTTTATCATGAACCTGGTAAACAGGACAACAGTTGTTACAATCCGCCAGATTTCATATATACATGCATATAAATATATGCATACATATAAAATATGTATTCATGTATATAGATATACATATATATATATATACACACACACATACATGATTGCACTTGCAAAGCTTTGGGGGTAGGGGTGGGGCACAGCGTTTTCTAATTGTTGAGGCCTTGTCATGTCAAGGAAAGGAAAGTCATGTTTGGATAGGTTTAGTCCATCTGTTAGTTAAGCATGTACTTTCTCCAGAGCTAGGTAAGGGGCGAGACACGTAGCTTGACTTGTAGTCTACGCAGGGGCTCTAGTTAGTTAGCTGAACTGCAGCTTGCACCCTTTTTTAATTACAAATCCAGCTGAATGGTTTCCTGCCACAGCAGAAAAATGGCAGAACATGGTTAGTATGGCTAACTATGACTTGTTAAGTCTCCTTTTGTTTTCTAAAGCTGTGAGATAGCTCAAAATGTTTAGTGTCTGTTTAATAACGAAAAGGAAGGTTGTAAGGCCTCTAGAGCAGTAGCCTTACATGCTTCAGTCACTCTCAAGCTCTAGAAACGAAATCAGGATGTTACACAGCTCCATTTGTAATTGCACATTGATGCTGCAGTTAGAAATGCGTTTTCAGTAACATACAAAGCAATCTGACAGCTGAAAGCTAGAACCCTCTATCTCCTCCTTCCCCCCTTTTTTGGCAGAGGAGGGATGTTCATTTAGTGAGTTGTCAATTTTAATTCATTTCAAATTTGAATTAGCTTACAAGAAACCGTGATGTATCCACCACCTTCCTAACCACTAAATCAATCCAAAAGCTTCAAGGTGACTTTGGAAAGCCTAGTGACATCACACTGCTCAGCATCACTTTTGATGGAAAAAACCCGTGTATGCATATGCAGCAGCGAGTTGGTAACGGCTACTCTACATGTTGCAGTAACTACTGCACCAAATACAGAGTTGTATAAGGGAGCCAGTAAAAACTACTTACTAGAGAGTAGTTTTTATCAAGTAGGAAGGCACCATACAGCACAAAGAGCACACAGAGAGAACAGTGAATGATTTGGTTGAAGGTTTTCAGTAGCAGAGCTAAAACACTTATAGCAGCCAATACCATTTCTTGCCTCTGGTATCTTCAGCCAGAAACAACTGCACTGCAACCAACTTTATTGCAGGTTTGTTTAAAGACCTAAGAGAAGCCCAGGTTCCTTCAGAGTTTGACTGTTTTGTAACCAGCTGGGCTGGTGCCTGCTGCCTGTTCCAAGCTGCGTGGGCAAAAGCTGACAAGGCAACAGCTTTCTTTTAAACCAGTTTAGGTAGATGCCTCTCACTGGTAAAAAGGTCAGTTACTCTCTCCATCCTTATTCCTGGATTACTTGAGAAATATTTAATAAACCCACGTGAATCAGGTCATCACCAGGCCTGCTGGTGGTAGTCTTCATATTTCAAGATTAAGGCAAATCCCAAGGGAAGAGCAGATACCCTCAGGCTGGACAATACGCTCTTCGAGTTAGTTTCTCTTCCTTCTCCTGACAACACTTAGAAGGTGACTTAAAATGCAAACTCCTACGGAGCCCCCCTCTTTGCAAAATGCAAGCTCCCTGTTCCAGAGCTAAGAGCACATTTCTAATTACACTCCCCACAGCTGATGGGGCCAAGAGAAGAATGTTCTTTGTATGTCCCACAGATAGGTGACAAACATTCAAAGCCACAGAAGTTATAAGGTCAATCTAGAGGATTTCTTTGCACAAAGAGATAAAACATCCATGAAACCCATTCCAGTGCTGGGTGGTTGGAGACAATTGTTTCTTCTCACGTTTATGGTACACCTGAGTTTGGAACTGCCTTAGCCTTACTTCAAAGCATCAGCACGGCCCTTTCATCTACAGGAATGGCAGGACTAGTTCTCTATTTAATTCCCTTCCTTTTGGAGAGGACTGGGCAGACAGCTGTTAAGCAGCAATAAATAGCATAATCGATGCCAGCAAATCCAAGTGCCAGGGACTAATATTTGGAACTGTACGTTCATTCAAAAGTAGATATGCTATAGCTTTCCACCTAGATACTCTTAATAGAAGCAAAGATAGATAAAAAACCTAAAAGCAAACAAAAAACATTGCTAAGGCAAACAGAAAACCCACTAACCAGCCAATCAATCTGGAGAAGAATCAAATCAAAGGCTGTGAAAATTCCCAGCCACTCCCCGTGATATAACATGGCAATAATTCAAAAGGCCAGGAAAAACAGACAGCTGAAGGCAACTCCTTAACCTTGAGAACGATTTATGTGAAGGCTACTTAAGAGGTGCCCTGAAAAGTATGGCCACTTCTTAATCACTTCCAGTGAGTTCACTGGGATCTATACACTGAGTATTAAGCAAATCTCAGTGCTCCTGGGAGCCTCTCCCTATGGATAAAAGTCCTTTATTCTCTATTTTACAGCAGGGTTTTGTTTTAAGGAAAGGGGAGAAAAAAAAAAAAAGAGTTGGTCAGCATCAAGACATAGATAACAATGTTCTCTGCTGGTTTTACATGGGAATTTCAGGAGTGTTAAACAGAGTGCTTCCTCCCCAGCGTTAAGTCAGACAAGTCTATTGCTGCGAAGGAAGGACATGCTGTCAGCCCCTAGCTACAGCAAAGCACCAACTGCCCCTACCATCTTACCTGCACGAACTATTACCATCAACTTTCTTTACTGTTAGTTTAAGAGTCCTTACAACAGCAGCCACAGGCCGAGCAAGAAAAGACAGAAAAAAATCAGACAGGAGCAAAAAAAAGACAGAGGCAGAAAAAAATAATGGTTTAGAGTTAGAGGGAAAAGGTTGCAAACTATAAATTTATTTTTAAAAACAAAAGAATGGTAAATGTACAGAATTAAAACAGACAAACTTGCTTCTAGGGACAGATGCCCATCAGAGAAGTGAACTGCAGAGGTTAAGCAGAAGGACCAGTCATGTTTTCATTGAAAACCTAATTTCTGCATGACTTTGAGCAACTGTGAAAGCTTGCTTTCAAGTGGCAGTTCAGCTTACTGAGCTTTGCTACGAAGGATTTTGATTTTTCCACTTTCTTCCTCCCAGCTCAAAGAAGCTGTTTGCACAGTGCACTTCGATGATCTTAACAACTCAGTTTTGTAACACAAAAAATGTCAACAAATAGTATCTAAAACTAATACTGCATATGGAACATGCTTCCAAAAAAAGGAAAGGTACTGAAACTAGAAACTATCCCAAGTGCATCACAGATTTTCCTTGAAATGGCCATGATAATGATTAGCATATGGATCTTACAGGGCAGCAAAAGCAAATTGCATTTGCAGGCTTTGCCCTCACTAAGATATTCAGTATCTGCCTTCACAGTGGAATTTTACAGCTTTTGTTCACTTGATTTGAGGAAAAAAAAAGTAAACCTGATTTTAACACAATGCTGACAACTTTATTTTGCTTAGCTGCACTGATTAAGTTCTACAGGCTCTTCTTTCCTCCACTTTTTTCAAAACATACTCAAATTAAAAGGTTTAAATCAAATGAAAATATGGTTTAATCAGCTATAGCAGCCACAGAGAGTAGAAATAGCAGCACAAGGATCTTCCTACATTCTTCTCTGAACACATGGATGGAATAGGGGTGGTAGAAAAAAAAAAAGATAGCTGCCTTAGAATGGTAGCAAGCACACAAGTAGAGGGCTTTGTTCCACAAGCATGCTTACCCTTCTTTAAGCAGAATAGGTTGCTCTATGCTCTTGTGATCTCTCCTTCCTGAAGATGAAATTAAATCTAGAAACTAAAAGGTGAGCAAAAAGCACAGATAAAAATTACTAGAAGGCACTACCCAAATTAAAATCTTTAATATTTGTACAGCACAGATACAAGAAAATATTCTGTTTAACTACTAGAAGTAGTTAAACAAAAGGTAACAGCAGAAGCTTGAGGAATTTGGGAGGTTCCCTGGCTTGTAAACTAAAAACAGCACAAATGCTCTTAAGCAGAAAAACTGCAGATGACCAACACTTCGTGGGCTTCTCCTTTGTTACACAGATCTTTCACTTCCTTTTGGACTACACAATTTTCATCACAGCTCCACAGCATCCTCTGAAGCATGCACGTCTCAAGCTTTAAGCAGCAGTTTGTTAATCCAACCTAATCCAAAGAGATTCTACGACTGACATGCACAGCATTTAACTGTAATATTCAAGAAACTGTTTGCATCAGGAGTCTGCTTTCCCCCCGGTCTACAAACAGTGTATGTTACATTCTAGGATTCTACACATCAGCTTCAACACCACAGCAGGATTTTCAGAACATTCACACGCCTTACTTACATTTTTTACTGCATCTGCATATTTCTGCTCATTAAAATAGTCATAAAAAGTAGCCATGTAGGATTCCTTGAAATTGGCCTGAAATACAAAGCCAAAACCACGCATCTCATAATACAGTTTATACAGAAAATATTATTGTTAACAGCAGCAGACCATGAGACAAGCACCGCAGATAAGAGGGTTGGGTTTTTATGTCCAGAGGTAAAATAAGCCAAGCATTATTACTTTTATGTTGTACAGCACACATTCAGTAGTACCACACTTTTATTTTTAAAAAAATGCAGAATGAATTTCAAATGTTCAGTAACTGCAGTTAATAATGCATTCTTCAAAAGCTTCAAACTTCTGCTCTGGCTTTTAATCTTGCTCCTGGAAGAAGCTGACAGAAAGTGCGAGAGAAGGAATGAATTCCGTTGTCTTGAAGGATTTGTAGTTGAAGTATAGATTCATCTACAGTTGTCTGTGTGAACCCTAACTAGACCACCAGGAACCCCAAATTATCACCAGACAGAGCAGTGTGTTGCCCTAGGTATACAGGATTTATTTCAATCAAATATCCAGAGCATGGGCATTTCGATCTAATCTCACTGCTCACTGGCAGAAAACTGAACTGGTATGAAAAGAAGAGCACAGACCTCCCTGTCACTGGGTGATTCTTCTCAGCTGAGCTTTAAAGTGCTGAAACAATCTGTAAAACCCTGTAGAGCTGCTATCAGGTACTAGAGGCACATAAAAAACTTTCTGGGTTTTCCTGATCACTGTCTTTCTGGAAGAAGCAAGGCATGAAAAGCCCTGGAACCAGCCCTTCTGGGTTGGTCACACAATTTTGCTTTACTGAAATCTAGTTCAGATTAAGACAGATTTAGTTTTCCTGTGAGCATGAGAGGCTTATATTCAAAGCAATCATAACCAGTTTTGCATAAGCCTAGTGCAAGTCAAGCATTTTAAAGGCTTAATTACAATGAGTGATAAAAGATTAAAAAATAATAAAAAGAAGGAAAATCACTTTCCTAAATCCAGCCTGTAAACGAAAATGGCATACTTACAGATTTAGATTTTGATAAGCTGCCTAGTGTTTGAATGGTTTTAGAGATAAGCGTCAAAGTTCGAGAAGTCTGGGGATCCTAGGAGAGAGAACAGTGTTATATGGACTAACTATTTAAAACAGAATAGAGGAAGGTAAACTGCATTCCTTCTTTCTCATTTCACTTGCAGAAAAGTAACATAAAATTAGAAAAGACCCAATAAAACACTACAAGGAAACAGTTGCTTTTTTAAAAGGCTTTTGGCTCTTCAGCCGTAATGCTTCATAGCTACCCTAATGCTTTTCAGAGAGCCAAAGGCAATTGCTTGCAAAGCAAAAATAGAGCTTTCTGTCTTGAAGACAGTGCAGGCCCTCCCCACTCTCAATAACTTCTAGAAGTCTTGGACAAGTTGCTTAACATCTAAAACATTTCCAACATTGCTCACAATCAATCCATTCAGCATTAATGCAACGTGACAAAAATGAAGCAGTGACCATCTTTTTCACAGCAGCTCAGACCATCTACCTTGTCCTTAAACTTCACTGTTCTTCCCATACCTCCCAAGTTCTTCACATACACTGCCACTCAACATATGCTTCATACCCAAGAGAGACACAGGAGATCTTTGAACCAACAAAGGTACTTCTAAAGGCTACTAAAAGAACTGAAGAAAGAATCTTGATAGACAGACTACAGTGACAGAACCATATCCAGATGTAGAAAAAAGTTGATACAGTACTTACTGGATGATGTGGTGTAAGCTGAAAGAGGTTTGGAGAAAGAATGGCAGGAGCAAAGAATCTCAGGAAAATAAAGCTGCTGACAGCTGTATACCTCACATCTTGGTCACCTATTAAGAAAAAAGACCCCTACTCAGCATTTCAATAATCCTTCCTTAAAAACCTTCTGAAATTATCAGAATGCCTTCAGAAAGCTAACTCAGGCATGGGTTGGAAAGGTATATACTTGTGAGTTACAGGACTGACTGATTTGGAGCCAGAGATCAGCTAGCATAAATCAAAGAAATATCAATGACAGCCTTTTAAAAAACAAGGTGAGTTCATGACACAGGCTACAAGGAGAACACCATTTACTTTTCCACCACACAGGGAATTTCATGCAAACGTCTGCTATTCCAGCTATGAAACTGAAGTATGATGGATAACCTGCACAGTTTATGAAACGTTCAGCACAGAGGCCAACTCTCAGTTATCCAGTTATAGCCCCGAGTGCAAGTGCTGTACAGACTCCTAAATGCATCTACTCCAGTTGGTAATTACAGAAAATATTGTTTATTTATTTATACATAAAGAGCACGACAGCACAATAAATGGCTTTCTGCTTCAGCCTCTCTCCTGAAGTATAAAAGCTGACCTTGTATTACTCTCAAACTTCCTTGTTGCAATCTGCTTCCCTTCATGAAAACGCATGCTCAATTTTTGCTCAATCCCAGTTATAAATTGCCAGCTCGGTCTCACAACTGGGAGGGAGCGGAAAGAATTCTCTCCTGACAGCCAGAAAACCTTCACAGCACATGGGCCTCTGAGGGCAATGAGCTTGCAATGACTCCAATAACGTATAGATTGGCCTCTATAACAGATTGACGCATGAGCAGCAAATAATTCAGCTGTGTGGAGTCTGCAGAATGAGCCATTACAAAACCCTGAACATTTGAAAACCGAACATGCTTTGCAAATCTTGAAACCATAAATACACACCATCATAATGCTCTTTTCAAATCTTGTTCTCCCTTCAAAGATGTTTAAAGAAAACTCTTACAATCATTAAGAGCCATGCTCTTTGTGGAGTGAATAATCAAGGAAAAGCCTACATTAATACACACTCCAAATGGTACTTTGGATACACCGCTGTTCAGTTACTAAATCCATCATGGATGATGCAGATGGCTACACTACACCTACATGTAATAAAAAAATACATAGAAGCTCACCTTGAAAACGCTTGGCAGCAGATTCTCTCAGTGAAAAGAAAATATCACACATCACTGTAGGGCAGCTTACACCAGATTTTGTAATTACAGTAAAAATGCGATCGACATATTGCCTCAGATTTTCCTGAAAGATGCAATTATGATGACAAAATTGGTATCTTTTTTTTGCTGTGGAAAGGGGTATTGTTCCTGATTTTATTCATAATGGCATCATTAAAAGCCTCTCACATTATATACTTGTAAATCAGCCTCATACTCAATGATACGGTCTTGGGTAAATGTACATATTGGAGTAGAAAAGTAAACACATTATTTCCATCAAAAACAAGTGTTAAGTGATGCAGCTGCATGGTGTATTGTCCCTTTTCATTGTGCATCTTCTGCTCCACCAGTAGAGCCACAGGCTAAAATGTCTTTGTCCTCAAGGGTGGGGGCAGAAGTGAATTTATAGCATAATGTAAAGCCATTGTAAAATAATTATAACTGTTTGTGGTGTTAAGAGATCTTCCAATGTATTCTAAAGAATGGCAAAACTATTTGCTACTTCAAATGTCTGAGGCTCTCCATTAAACTTGACAGTGTGAATAAATAAATAAATAAATCTTCACAGTCTAATGCATACCCTATTATTTTCCAGGTTTTCCCCATCTTTTAATTTCACAGGATCAATTTCACAAGGTTTATGGACCTGGCAGATCTAGGGAAAAAAGTGAACAGTTAATACATTAGTTTACCTTCAAGCAGAAAAGCAAATTGTAAAAAAACGTAATCTGTTAGTTTTGTGGAGTAAAAGGCAAAAGCCAACTTTATAAATGGATTTTTTTTCTTCTGACAAAGCACAGAAGGTAAATTAGCTGTCCTCTTTCCCCCCAACAAAATCAGTAGTAATTTGTTCTACTGTTTCCTTCAAGTGAAATGAAGAATTGTTCATTAAGACTCTTCTCAAGCAAGGCTGCTCAAGGAAAGTCCTATTTCGCCAAAACAGTCAACTTTGAAAGTATATCTATATTCTTTAAAAACTTGACATTTTTTGATGAAACATTAAAACAAGAGCTGGTGAAACTGTCAATCATTTAAAGGAAGTCTGTGGTCTCCAAGTATTGCCCAATTACTGCAGTAAAATACCCACACCCACTACTCTGGACTGAGTAGATAATAAACCACTATTATAATACATGCATCACATACACAGTTATCTAAGAATAATTTTATTCTTATATAACCACTGGATGAAACATGTTACTTGTAGCTTCCCAGCAGCTTTCTGTTGCATATATTCTTTACTCATCTACATTATTACTTTATTTTCTCAGAAATAAGTGTTCGTTTTATAAAACAGAGTACTTAAATTACACAAATTGAAACTTTCTTTTTCCTTTAATACAATCCAAATGTTTCCAAATTGGGTGACTTGATTGTGTCTAAGCTACCACACAGGATTTTAATACAGAAACAGGCTCTTAAGCATTATTCCTACAAAGTCATCTTAAAAAGGGAAGGAATAAACAGCATCTGCTCCCTAAAGGCCTTTTACAGTGACATTTTATCAAATAAACAGTCTAATCTGCTCTTACCTCATCTATAATTGGCTTTAGTGTAACTTGCAGATAATGCATCCCTGCCAGTTTCATTGTCTCGTCAATGCACTTGGAAGTTAATGAGTTTCCTCTGAAAATGGTGTTTGGATCTCTGGAAGTGAACAATTTTCTGTAATTTAGTCTCTTTGTAATAAACTGCTAATATATGGAAATAAAAGAAGCAGTGAAAGGTGACGGGAATCTGGGTTTGAATGCACAAACCAGCCTGCCATCTAATGCAGCCACGCAGTGGTTAGTGCACTTCCAGGCTGGAACAGAGAAGCAGCAGTCACCACAAGTCCAGAGAGACTATGGATATATTTCTTCCTGCTAGTGCACCATCCTAACACAGAGCCACACGCAGACTCAAATCAAAGGGCTTTACAACATCAACAGGGGGAAATGCACCCGCTTTCACGTGCTACTGAACAGCCTTCAGTTGAGTAAGGGAAGGAGACTGGGATTTTTAGACTTCCAACACTGGATATTACATGTGACCTACTACCTTCTACAAAATGAGTACTTGTAAGCTGGAGGGAGACAAAAACACCGTCTCCAACAGCATAGCCATCTTTCCTAAGTGACTCACAGCCCTGTCCTGTGATAACTCTCTTAAACACAGCGCAGATCCCGGTTCTGCCCTATGAGCTCTGCGGATAGCTGATGCCATGTAGAATCTCACATTTTTCTGAGAGACCACTGAATTCTTCTCACACTAGACATACAGCCAGTGTAATTAGTTCAGCTTTAGCTACTGCACTGTGCTTTTTTAGTATTGCTTATATTTTGAGAATGCAGTTTCCTATTAACTTCATACCTGTAATTCCTTGTGTAGCAAATTACATTATGCAGGTAGGTACATAATCAACAATCTCATCTACTCCCATATGGTCAAAACTTGGATATGAAGTTATTTGCCTGTTCTCATACACAGACTGATGTCTTACTACATTTGTACCCATTTACTAGCAGTGAACAATGTGATTTATTACTGTGATTTTGCTTCCTAAACCACTAAGCTCAGTGCCTGTGACAAACACCAGAAAGCCCCAAAAACGGACAGCACCTTCGCTGTTTTGTCGCAGGAGCAGGTCTGTCAAGAAAGCAGCAAATTTCAACATACTGCAGCAACTAAGCTGCCTCAGCCAACCTGCAGCACAGAAAATACACACCCACCTACAGGAAGAAAACAGTCTATCCCTCAGACACTCTGAAAAAAGCCAACCCACACAAAGACTTTGTTCTGTACTGAGGAAGCTGTTGCTTTAGAGTCAATCTCTGTCATTCCCCTTGACTCCCAATTGTCTCTTCTACTGTCAGTCAAGACCATGACTGCACAGGCACAAGGCTTGGGGCAACAAACGTTCTTTAGGATCTGCCTGGTGTGAATACCAGATCTTGCACTACTGAACTATCGGCACACCAGTAAGTCAAATAAGGGACTCAGACAAAGTGATAACAGAAAACTTTTTCTGCTATCCACTGCCAGATCCAATCCCATCTTTGATCCTCAACCCTCTTAATTGGAAAGATTAGACACACAGCTTGCTTTAAATATTCATGGCTAGGAATAAACTTGCTTTTTGATTTGGAGAAATTCAACAAACACTTTCACTCAGCACTAGATGATTTATTAGCACACTATAAAGCTGAAATGTTTTTGTATGAACAGCTAAAAGTAACAAAGAATTTCACAGTTCTTGTCAAACATCATTAAGACTGAGAAGAGTGAAAATACCTGCTCTCAGACCTTACAATAAAAGTCTTGCAAGTAGACTTCACAAAACATGATGGGAATTCCTCCTGAAATCAAATTTACTAGATTTTCCGAGCAGTGAATCTGTTCATAAAGAAGTCTGCCACTCAGCTGGGAGGAACAGGGACAATGTCAAGAGTTTCTTGAGAACTTACAAAGTTTAAGTTCTAGTAAAAAGTTCTAGAAAAGGAGTGGGAGATCCTAACACCAACCAATGCAGAGTAGGTATGTTTGACAGCAACTTGGTATTTGGTACTTACTGAGTCCTCTTCACTTCAGCACTCGCAATGGCACTTATGAAAGGCACAATTCTGCCATAGTGTAAGAAAAGCCTGACAAGAGGTATGGCTGCTTCCTGTTTTTCTCTGCAAACTTCACCCAAAATATGTGCAGCTGATGCTGAAACAGGCTGAACAGTGGAAAGAAATAAAAACTTTGACAGATATTCTCAGAACAAGCATCCTTTCTTTCTTTTCCCAGTAAGCTACTTAATGCAGAGCCCCACACAACAGTTGCAATGGCGTTACCCAAACGTGCTTGTAAGGTGGGTGGGCATTACATCCCAGTTCTTCTTGGCTGTGAGTTCCCATCACAAGAGGGCAGCAATTAAAAAACTATTACAGTACTGTCATTTTTTTTCCTCCCATTTTTAATAGCTGTCTTTTCACTGACTGTCACTTTTGCCTGGGAAGCAAGTGAAGAGGAAGAACTGGAACCCTTCTTAATTTCAAACCATAGTTAAATACAGAACCCAGTTCCTGTACCAAAAAAAATAGAGGCACTGTTACTACTGCTAAAAATACACATAATGGCACATATGGTCCAAGTCTCTGACATTTCCGGATTAGTTCCTGGTTTGGGTTTTTTTGTAGGGTTTTTTTTTAATTATTCAAGTAAACCTGTTTCTCTCCAGTAAAGGAAAACCAAATGATCAGACTAAAATTTACTCTGCATTTTCACATGTCAAATTACAAAGTCACAGAGATTATGCCTCTGCTAAAACCACTAGTGTTCCTGGGTGTGCCTTCACCCACCTTACACATGCAGATAAAGATCTTCTCTGCAAGGACTGAAAACAAGCACCAGGGATATGCAGAGCTTATCAAGGCCCTCAGGTCCAAAAAGGAAGTTGAAGTCTCTAGTAATTACACAACTAAAGTGCCAGCAAGATAGTGACAAATATTCAGAGAGACCCCTGTGAGCATGATCTGCAGGTAAACAACAAGCAGTGCAAACAAATTACCTCAACATCTGCAGATCTGAGCAGGAGATCTCTAAGTGGACTGTAATAGTCTGAGGAAAAAACATGGTCCTCAGTATAAACCACATTTAACCTTAAGGAACCGAGGTCATCAGGTTTCAATGACTTGTTGCCATTATCTCTGGGCTGCAGGAAATACCTGAAATGTGAAAAGTGAGACAGAAAGTTTGTGCTCAAACACAGTGTTATCTCAGGCTATACATGAACAGATGCACACATTATTTACATATGTATCAAGTTCTTGAAGGTTCTGAATCAGACTCATAATTAAGTTTGTCAGTCTACTTTGCACCAACTGCAACATGGGAAGTTCTGAACATAGAGATTTATGTAGATATGATTAAAAACCCACACACTGAAACTATGGTACTGCTGATGAACTGCAGTAAATAATATCATAAAGCCAATGTATTAGAACTCCCACGTGCAATACAGAGGCAGACTGAAATTTCTCATAACATCAAAACTTCTTGTTCTTACATTTCTAAGATTACTTTGGCTTGCTTACAAAAAAAGATACACATTAAATCCATTTAAACTTTATCACATAGCAGTAATTACTCTTAAGTCTTTGCAGCAGACATATGTTTCTACTTATTCTCTAAAAGAAAAATGTCAAATACCATGCTTCGTAAGAACTAGACTGTCGGAGAAATTTCAAGGGGAGTCTCAGTTCTCCTAGAAACTCGTCTCCAAACTTCAAGTTACTGGCATTCCAAAGATCGACTCTGTAATAAAAACAAGTAAGAGATTCAGAATCAATTAAAAAACACCCGATTAATCCCAACCTTGTTTTCAGTATTTCTTGGGGTTTTTCCCCCCTCAAGCCTATGAGTTAGAAGGTCTCGAAACTGTACTCTAAGATTTCCAAACAGTGAAGAGACAACCCTACCTTAGATTTCTGAAGCCTTGCAATTCACCTTCAAGAAACACCAGTGAAAAATCACCTAGTTTACCTTTCCCTCATGGGTACCATTTTCACTATCCATACTGATAAAGATTCAGGGGGCTGCTTGGCTACCCCATGTAATGGAAAAATACAGGTAAAATAGACACTGGGGCGGGGGGCGGGGAGGAATGTGTAGAGCTATTTAAGGACTCCATTCTGTCAGTCCTAGTGTGATTTGGGGCTTTGTAGCCAAGAAGCAGCTTTACAGAGTTAGGCTGAATGTCTACACAGTCCCTCTACCTCCTGGGAAGGTTCATTGTGTCAAGCTTACAAATTTCTTGCACCTCAGCTAGTTCTGTACAGACACTCAAAACCTTATGGCAGCTCTGCCACTGTATAATCAGTGTATTGACTGACACCTGCACAATTTTTGGCACTCAATCACGTTTTGCAAGTTCTCCTATGCATCTCTAGATGAAACTTCCCTTTCATGTGCTCTTCAACACTGATGTAAAACAACTGCACTGGGAGTCACAGAAGAAGTACTGGTGTCTAAGCTGGCATTTTAGATAAGTGCTGCAAAACCCACCTCGGAACCAGCGTATCAAACTTCAGGGTAGGTGGTTTTGTATGTATTTCAAGATTTCCTCTGAGAAGCATTTTTATTTTAAAACAAGATGACCTGAGAATTTTACAGCTAAGTGACAGCCTGAATGTGCCCTAAACTTTGGGGGAAAATGACATATTGGAAAAAAATACAGGTTTTCAAAGAACAAGGATTTTTGGAAAAACAACTTTAATTTGGATAAGGTGCAAAGCCATTCACTTATGGATGTATTCGCACAACCTTTCTACTCTCAAGCAAGTCACAATAGACTTGTCAAGGAATGATGTGGATAGTCCTGCTAAAGGCTTATCCTACCTTATGCAAGCACAGAGGATACCTACCACTTTTAAACCCTCTGACGCTTGTAGCTCTCAACAGTGTCTGGTGCA
Organism: Porphyrio hochstetteri; assembly: GCA_020800305.1. Lineage (NCBI taxonomy): Eukaryota > Metazoa > Chordata > Aves > Gruiformes > Rallidae > Porphyrio > Porphyrio hochstetteri. Next base: position 154,692,744 of record CM036905.1, on the reverse strand, counting down.
TCAAGTTTCATACACTAGACATACCAGCAGCTCACACTGCATACCTGCTGGGTTAAGTTCTTCAAACTCTGATATTTTGACAGCATTTCTGCAGGGCAAGATTCCCCCCCCTGCCCGCGCTCCCCCCAAAAAAACCCAACCCAAACCAAAACCACCATCCCCACCTTATTTGAAACTTCAACCTCCTCTCCCCTTTCTCCATATCTGGTTGGTTGCTATCTTGCTAACTAATTCAGATGGCTAAGAGAAGCTTCAGGAGGAGAGGAATCTTTTGAGAAGTTTATTTACATGTAGCCAAACTTAAAATTTACCAACTATTTACAAGCTACTGATTTCTAGTTTATCCAAATTCTTTCAAGATGCCCACTAGCAAAAACACTTGCAAATATATGCAGCCAAAGGGTGTTTTCCCCACACCAAGTTGTCATGGAAAAAAAATAATCAGTGCAAAGGATGTGTAGGAAAGGAACCAACTAAAGGTAGATCTCACACTACACTGTAAGCAAAGCAGGCATGAACATTCTGAAAGCATTACTTTCTGCACTTAGAGTACAAAGCATAAGCAGCATTTAAAAAAAAAATTAATAGGCAGATCTCAGAATCTAAAAGATTACTATTTCCTGAGGTTTTTAGAAGGCAAGATTATGGCAAGTGTTATTCTAAAACTGCTCCGACTAGCCTCAGAAAGAAAGGAGCAGCAGAGAGGGGGAGGAGAAACAATGAATTTCACCAGAACATCTGGTCCCCGACTGTTGATATGCCCTGCCTGCAACTTCCTACACCCACTCAAAAGGAGAAACTTTCTTAGCTTCAGAGAAAAACCATGAGAGACTGTCTCCTCTGTACCCTGCGGAATGGCATTTTCTCAGGAGAGAAAAAGAAAACAAAACCCCAAACCCATAAATTGTATGATCCATCCAGAGGGCATGGGGGCAATCTAACTCTGACTGAACAGGCTAGAGGAAGTGAGCGGGGGTGGAGGGGGAACCTGAGATGGAAACAAAACCACTCTGTCCTACAGGGGACAAAACCTCTAGGCAAAGAGTTTGCCCAACCAACACTAACACTTTATCTGCTTTTGTCTAGTATTTAAGTGCTTAATCTTTTCCCAACTATTTTGTAAGCCTCCTCACAAACTATTAATCTTTACCACTGTCACATGTTGGTTTTAAGAAATGAAAGACTTCTTTGAAGTTCAGCTCCACATACATTATCACTGTGGACAGTCATTTGTCAGGAAAATAGACTTAGCAAGTAGAACAACTGTATAATTTCATTTAGTCCAGTTGTACAGAATAAAAATCAAGTAGAATATTAAGCAATGTGTAACCACTGTCCATCGATGTCTAGGGTCCCCTTCCAGAATCACCAAGCCATCAGAAAATCCCAGCTTTCCTTTAAAATCATCTCACGGCTGGACATCATGGTTAGAAAGACCAGACTGGGACTCTGTAGACACTCTTCAGTTTCCCATTCCATGACAAACATCCCATGGGATATGAGACATGTTAATTAATGCAAAAGCTTTGCAGAAATACAACCTGGCACTAGGATTGGGCAATCTGCTGTGCAGCACCACTGATGGCACCAAAGCAGCATGGCACTGAATGTGAGCCTCTGCTCCCTCTCCTAGGACTTGGGCTGCCCTTGAAACTGCACTGCCTGATGCAGGTGTTCTCAGTGAAAGAGTACAGCTCTTGCCTCTCTCACACACACCCCATTTCCCCTTCCTGACTCAGAGAGCCCTGGCTAACACAAGCCACTAATGGTCTCGTAAAGCTGTGATGCTGCACTAACAGGGTACACGAACCAGCAGCTGACAGTCAAATTAGAACAGCCCCTCATCCTTTTCTGGGTGAACATAGATGCATCTTGCTTGCTGGGAGTGAGCATTGTTTCCCCCTTCCTGGTCTCTCCTCCTTTCCTTACAGCCAATTGTGCTCCTGAAGGCACTAGGGAGTATTTTGGGAGACAAGCCCTCACCACCTCTCCAGTGGGAATAGCTGGGGAGGAAGAGGGTGCCACCGTTCTCCCTCAACCTTTCTTCCTCCAAATCCTAGTGTACAGGAGAGGGGAAATTCACACCACCTGATGCAGATATGGCATTTTTCAGCTATACACCACACCCAGATCCCCAGGTCTAAGCTCCTATGTATGCGGTGGTATGACACATGTGATAACTCCAAGTTTTGCACCCTCTATTGTATCCTCTCCACTCTTTCTGTTCACCTGTCTCCACAGACACTGTTGACAGGCGTCAGTAGGTTCTAAAATAGTACTAAGTGGGTGGCAGGGGGTGGGGTAGAGTTGTTTTGGTTTTGAAATCAGAGTTGCTTCTTTCCAGTGCAATGAATTTCACATATATCATGCCCAGTCCTGCCAGAAGGGGTTACAGTCTGGCAGGAAAAAAAAGAGAAACTGTCTCTGCCCCAGAGAAACACTGAGCTCAGGAGTTTCCTTTCAGGGAAGAAGGACCTTATATGGGCTGCTAAAATTAAGTGATAGAAGAAAACATAACCGAGAGCATGATAGAGCGTCTGGGCTCTCTTGGGAAACTGAAGAAGGGAGGAAATGGGGGCCCAGACACAAAAGGCTGCACTCAGTGACAAGTGCATGTTGGGATACACACAGTGCACACAGGGTACCAAGGATTTCTCCTGCAGAGGAACTGTCACACATTCACATGCATCTGCAGGACAGTGCAGGTAAAGGAGCATACAGATACAGTGACAGAGACTCATCTTGATTTATGAACAATAAAACCATGCTTGCCACTTTGAAAACTGAGTCTACTGCAAATTTACACAGCTTTGGATGACAAGTTTATTAGTACAAAGTGTTTTGTTTTACCTAATCTCCATTTTGTCAACTTCATCAACATCTTCAATATCAAAATGGGATTTCTTGTTGTAGCTACTGGGTCTTGTGACCTAATAAAAAGGAAGAAACATTTAAGAATTGATCTGATACAACAGCATTCCTATCTTGTGCAAAATTCTGACAGATCACACAGTCTTTTACTGTCAGTGGTGACTTCAGTCTGACTCTGAAAATATTCATGCATGTGAATAAACATGTTGACTAAACAGATTCTTCTCCATGCAAAAGTGGTGGTTACACAATCATATCCAAGAATGACTACATACTCCACACTTTCTTTAGAGAGAAAGGATGTCTTGAATATTACTACAGTACTTTGAGTTTACATTTAGAAAAGAAAAAAAATCACAGAAAGAAACACCACTTTTATAATCCATCTAGAGAAATAAAAGGGTGATCAATAACTAACTGAGTTTTAAATACAGCTGGACAAGAATGATGGACTTTGAAGGGGAGAGGGGAGCCCAAACACAAAACCACCCTTAAAAAAAAGTCTTAGTGTATCTAATTAAAAATGAGAAGTCCTGTTTGTCTTGATATCCTGAAGGTCAGTTTATCATGCTGATACAAAGAACACCAAGCAGATCAGCTGTTCCAATAGATGTGAGCCTGCGTTCTGCATACCAGGTACACAGTTCACCAACCATGTTTGCAAGATTGATGAACAACAAAGCACAGGCAGAAAATACAGGGAAGATAGCTGTGTAGATAGAAGCATAGAGCATCATCAGAAGTCTCTGTACAAACATTTCTTAAAATTTGTTTTCTGGTGTGATTATAAACAGGCTTTGATGGTTGCATTTCATGTGTCAGAAACTTGAGAAAAAGGCTACCACACCCAGCTGAAACCACAGAGGAACTGATTAAATTCAAGTGTTTGTATGATGTGTGGGTTCAGCTCTTGGTTGCAGAACTTTATTGTAGCTGTCAATACATTTGTGGCTCAATACTTCCCCCTCAAAACCCAGTTTTATTGTAACCTTAACTTCTTGGGTTCATATTGTACATCAGATGGTACAAACAAGGGAGGCAAAGATAAAACTGCAGAAGTGGTGATGAATTGGAGAGAATCTTCAGCATGGGACACTCAGTAAAGCCTTTTTTGATGTGTATGTGTGAGGCAGCACCCACTTTCAAGGCAATGCACAAAACCTAAAAAGTACTAGCAGCACTAGAGACCAAATCCTCTACGCTGAAATTGAACCAAATGCACCCATAAACCCATAAAGAGCAGCCTTCAACTTCAGCATCTCAGCACAAATTTTCTCACTCTACCTTTGCAACTGCCTTCCCTGTGCCTTCAAGAAATTATCCTACCTAACTGCAAATGCTATTTTCTACTTCCCTTGTGAAGCTAATGGTGCAATTTTTAATGAGGAAGCAAACTTTTTTTATTATCTGTAGTAGGAGTTGGTAAAAAAAATGTTATGGCATAGGTGCAACTTATGGCACACCCCTTTTTAAGTAACACTTTTCTGAGTTTTGCTGGAGTCTGCATGGACAAGGTCTCTCTGTTCACCTGCACAACTGCTTGGTGTGCAGATTAATACAGCTCAAGAGTGGCATTCCTAAAAATGATAGCTGTATGAGGCCCATCCCTCCCAAGGATGAAGCTGGAGATGAGAGAACTCCCAGTCCACAGTGCTGAACTAACTGCTGCGTGCCATTTCACAAAAAAAAAAGGGGGGGGACAGCTCCACCGTGCTGGTCTCTTTCTTCCTGCAAAGCTGGCAGCCACTTATCAGGGGTTTAATCTTATTAGCAAGTGCAGGACTGCAAACAGGTCCCCAGCACTACCTTGTGTAGTTCCCGTAAGAGAGGCATTTTCCTGTAGCTGCATGTAAAACCCTGAGCCCGCACAGCGCCCTGCAGCTGGAGTGGTGGTGAAAATGTCTCCTAACTATCAGGTGCAAGTTTCGCTCATAGCACCCCTTAACAAGCCCTGTGCTTTCCCGAACCAATGATAAGCTATTTTCCACTTAGAAAAATCAACTCTCTGCGACTTTTTGGCTGTAGTGAAGAAGGCACTCGTTCGCTGTCTTTTACAGATCAGCTTCTTCCTCAGAGGCAGGGCCAGTCGCTGTGCTAGCAGACTGCAGGAAAGCTGATGAAGCTGTTTGGAAGCAGTAAGTGACACTGCTGTCAACAGCGTGAATCTGTGCAGCTCCACAGGAATCAGAGTGCTCTGTTAGCAGGCACCAGCCACAGGTCTGCCCATGTCTCATTAGTGAGTGTATTTCCCAGTCTTAGCAGTTCTACTGAACCTTGTTCCTTGGAGACATTTAAGCTGATATGCAGTAACCACGTTGAAAATGACATAAATCTATGACGGCTCTGTCTGCGCTAAGGGTATGTTTATGTTTCTGTGTTCTGGCTGATTCAGATGTTTCCCAAGCTCTGCTCTTACCCACACAGAAAACATTTTGCTCTGAGTTAGCAGAACAACTGGGCCATGGGCTTGAGTTCAGGTTTTCCTTCTGCTGGTAACTTGCATGCAGCAGAGCTCTCAGCATAAAGGCAAGCTAAGCAAGCCTCCAGGCCGCTCCGCAGCTCCAACTGGAAGATGCTGTTTCTCTCCTTCCTCTTCCGATACGGCACCACCTGCCAAGTTCAGTGTTTAAATACCAAGCGTTCAGCCTTCTGCAGCACACAGAAGGCTGAGGAATCAGACAGGTGAGGTTTTGTGGTTTCCAGGCTGAACTCCTGGATTACCTTCTCATTAAAGAGCTTTTGCTGTCAGATGCCTCCAGAACTGCTTATGTTACAAATAAGGAAGCCCATTTTAGTTTATTTACCTATAGCATCACTCTTGTGTCACTGCCAAAGGCTGCAGCTTTGGGCTGGATTGAAATCCTGGGCAGCTCTGAGTGCAAGGTCAGCACTCAGTACTGTGGGATCTCTCCCCACTAACCATGCAGCACCTCCAGGGAGTCAGGCAAGCAGGCACAAAGGCTCACTGCTAGCTAAAGTTAAGTCTGCAGGGAAGTCTCACTCTAGAAAGAGACTTACTGGTTTACTGGGGGAAAGATTACCTTAGATAGCTATCCCAGCCAAGCCCCAAGGCTTCCACCCCTTTGGGCAGTGAGAAAGTGTTCCTGCCAATACAGAACTTGCTATGTCTGTTCCTCAAATCCAAATCAATAAGAGCACATTTCTGCTGCTGTGACAGACTTTAGATTAGTCAGTACAATTGGCAGCTTCTAGGCAAAGACTGTGGTTTGTAGAAAAGGGAAGACAGCAACAAGCCTCTCAACTGGCACTGCCAAGAACAATTCGTGCGCCACAGATGTGCACAATGCAACAGCTCTTGTCCAGCTTCTCTCTCCCCAGGTCGCCTTCCTGATGTGGCTGTCTGTCTCCCTGAACTGACTAGAGAAACCACATCCCTGTGCCAGGAACAATTTCTAATGCAAACATGACCTGAATGATGCAAGCCGTATGGGCAGAAAAGGGTTTTTCAGTGATGCACCAACTGCATTGTACTACTCTGGCTTTTCATCAACTTTATTATGCCAGCTATGTTCCTGAGGTATCTACTGAAATAGAACAGTTAAGTGTAGCCTGGAACTAAGATGTCCAAGAAAAAAAAAACAAACAGAGAAAGAGACACATACTTTAGAAGACAGAATGACAAGTTTCAAGAGGTATCCAAATTACAAACACATGCACGTACGTATACGGACACCCCACAATTACAGCTCCTCTTGCCAGAAAGGCCCAAGATAAGCACTTTGACCAAAGTTATATTTTGTCTTAACTGGACTTGTTGAAAATGCTCTGCATTAAACAAAGCTGCAGAGGTTTCACCCACTTGGGAAAGGCACTGGTATTGCAGCAGACTGGTAGACAGCCAGAACATCCAGTTTAAGTATATTTTTCCTCTAAAGTTTTCAGTATTCCTAGGAGATAACCTTCCCCCCCATTGACTGGGAAACACAGGGTGGAGCAGCTATGAAACCACAGGCTAAAAAATTATAAACTTGAAAGAACCCATTTTTAACTATCCTTTTTCAAAACTCTTCTGGGATGCGTCACACAATGGAGTAGAGCCTGCTGGTCAGAAGTGCCCACCTTGAAGCTTTTCCTTCAGAGTACCTGAGCTAAAGCAATATATTGCTCCCTCAGCAGATGGCTAGCCTGATTCTGGGTACTCCTTTCCCCTGCACCACGCTTTGAAACAGTTTTCAAAGACGACAGCTGGCACAACATAGAGCAGGATGCTGTGCCAACTATCTACTGTATAGTGTTTCAGCTTATCACCCGTTCCTTTGAAATACCAACCTCAAAATAAAACACTTCATCAAAATGTGGATTGTTGGTCTTCTTTTTAACTTTAGTCTTTTTGGCTTCCGTTCTGAATTAAGAGAGAGAGAGAGAAAAAAAAAAAAAAGTAAGAAACACCAATAGCAGAAGTGTGATCCTAGAACAGAGCCACTGAGGAACAGTCATCCACTTGATTTACCCGATAAAACTGGAATGCCATGTGGCTCCTGCACAGCAAGGCATACACACTCACACACATTTAGGAGAGGGATTCGCTGCATGCCTACTTCTCTAAGGTTGCAGTAATCACAGTTTGCTACCCTCAAGTCCTTGAACCCTAATTCTGTCACTTGCTTGGTTCAGCAGAACCTTAGATCTGTACAAAGCAACTGGCAAGAAAGGGGCTCTGAGCAGCAACTTTTGGGGGATGATCTCAATCGTGATGTAACCCAAAAACTCCTCATACCGTAAAAGCACAGGAGACACGAAGACTGACACAGCTAGTTCTGTGTTTTAGATTTTATAATCCTGGCCTGAGGAATCAGTGAACACTTTTCAGCTGTGCTAAATAATAAAAAAACCCCAGAATTATTTCCTCAGTAAGAAATAAATTTATTGCTATATTATGACCCTCTTCCCTGCAGCCCCAACAGCACCTAGTTAATGTTAAGGTGCTGAATTATGATGAGTGGCACTGAGCAGAAATCTCTTACTGCTCTGAAGGCACAAGACATGGCAGACCTCCTCCTTCAGACCACTTACCGGGCAATAGGCCTGACAAAATTCAGCACTGCCCGTTCACCCTCTACGGGCAGTGCGATCTGCCTGTGCCTGTCTTTTAGAATACAGACATCTAACCGCTTGGCATGGGGCTACAGCCAGCCAGAGCATTTCACTAAGGCCAGCCAGCACCTGTTTGATGATTTCCAAACCTTAAGGACCTATGCTTGATTTGTTCTCGTTACCTATGAGTGAAAAGCTCTGTGTTGTCCTGTGTCACCAATCTTCCCCTACAGCTCTGCAGCAATAAGAAGGCATAGATAAGACAGACACAGATGGAGAGGTGCATCAGCCAGGTGGAAAACTGACCTACTAATCATTTCATCCCAAAAATCTATCCCTCATTTCTCATGCAGCAAAGCTGCTTAGATAGCTTGCAGCTGCTTAGATTAACTGGACAACTCTATGTATTCTTTCACAGAGGTCAAGCAAAGCTGGGTCTAATTCCCAGCGCTGCTACAGGCTTCCTGTGGGACTTGAATGGGCCAGCCCACCAGTGTACAATGCTTTCCCATATATAACACAGGCATAGAAACAGGAAGTCTGATGGCTCTTTAAGTACAAATCACACAATAAACAGCAGCACATTTGTTGAAATTTTTATGCTTGGCACTGCATAAATGCAGCAGAATAAAGCAGCTTTCCTACTCTGAAAGGAGACACTGAAAAATCCAGAGAGGAGAATGATGTACAGATTAAGAATATCCCACTATTCCTAGGAGGAGCTGAGAGATAAGAGACTAATCGCCTCCAGGATGCAGGGCAGATTGCCTATCCCATCTCATCAGTCACACTTGCCAATCAGCCTCTTTACTGATAAACCCATCTGGGAGGGGACTGGGAAGCAGGATGTAGAGTGGGAGGTGATTAAAGCAAGCACAATTACTGGGCAATTACAAAGCAGTTGATGGGAGTAAGCTGCATGCTGCTTGCTGGAGATAGGAGGCAAGCCTTCTTCCCCCACTGCCAAAAAGCAGATAGCAGTAAGATGAGGCTGTGCTCCTTATTATGAAAGGAAATACGTTGTTGGTTGTCATGCGTTATTTGGACTGGGGGAAGGAGGGAAGCAGATGAAGAAAGGTAAGTTTGGACGTTCAAGGACAGAAGAGCTAGTCATAAAGAATGTCCTTACAGTTTCAGTAACAGCCACTGAAACTGTAAGATCATTGAATCACCACCCAGTATTATCTGAAACAAGTTATAGGCTTAATATGAAGCATACAACCCAAACACACAGCTCGTTACTGGAGATAAGGCATATCACACCTAGGCAAAGATGAAGAATACAGATCAGTCTCCAGGACTCCTCTGCAGGTCAGGAATGTATTTGCCAACAATGCATCTTATTTATAGTATTTAAAATAAATTGTTGTAAAACAGTAAGAATTACCCATGCTACCAAATCTGCTTCTTTTAGGTCACAGCAGAGCTGGTTTGTTTCTAACATGGCACAGACACAAAATGTGACTCTACAGAAGCAGAAAATAAAAGGGTGACATTCAACAGAGCAGGAAATTTTTATAACAGGCAATTTTAATCCCAAATTTAAACTGAAGAGTATTATGCAGAGCCTCATTCCAAATTTTATCCATGCTATCATGTCCACATATATCAAATTATAGAACTAAGCCACCTAGGGCTTTCAAAATACACATTAATTTGCTACACCTTGAAAGCGAAAATACTCTAAATATTCACCTAAAAATGTGCATACATTGCAATATATTGATGCATTCAGCTTTCTCTTCTGCCCCTGGCCAAAATGAGACAATAAATTTGCTCAAAAACTGGCCTCCCACTGTGAGGTGAGAAGAGGCACAAATTAAGCCTAACCACAAATTACCTACTCCAGGATATTCAAATGATTTGGGGATTATTCAGACCTTTCCAGAAATCAAAACTGAAACAACCCTCAAATTCCTTCCTCTAGTATAATTCAGTGGTTCATACATGCACACACAAACACTTCACATATTCTAGTGGTGTCTAAATGCTCCCATCTGTCCATCTGAGAATGCAGATTTCCAACAGACAAAGGAAACGGAAAACATCCTTATAAAATGGAAGCTTTATATGTGCCATACTTGCCTGGAGGGTCCTGCTAAGGTAACAGTGGCGTAGGGATCACACTGCCCATTTACGATGGGCAGCCCTTGGCATTCTAAAACTCTAGAAAAGAAGAAACACAGACAAACAAGTCAATGAAATGGGAAGAGACTGGAGTGAAAGTAAAAGCAATGAGTTTTCATCCTGTACCCTTTTCATGAGACTTTACATTAGGGAACTGAAATGTCACTAAGCACAAGCCTTTAATTTATACCTAAACTTGAAAACACATTTTGGTCTTAAACACTGACTTTACAGGGTCAAGAATGCTGTTAAATTACAGAGAAACCTTAACTCAAAGGATTCTTATTATGCAAGCACAACAACTTAAGGTTCATGAAATAAGAGTCTGCTGTCAAGATGGGAGCTGTCAGCACTTTAAAATTATGTGACAACTTATTCACCAAAAAAAAAAACCCTCCCCAAAACCCAACAGAATATACTTCTGTAACAAAAGATTTTTAAAAAGCCAAACAAACCACACAGACAGATCCCAGCAGCAGTCAAGTAATTTCCCAGAATCACATTCACATAGGCCTCAGTGCTTTTGACAAAATTTGGCATGGGCTTATTTGTAAAGGTGAGTTAACTACAGACAGGGAGACAGTATGACACAGACATCTTTCTCCACAGAACCTTTAAACAGCAAAACTGAAGAGACCCTTTCAGCCGCTCTGCATTGAAGAAGTCAAAGAGACACTGGAGGGACGAAATGGAACAAGTTGGGTTTTATGGCACACCACAGTAAGAAATCTGTGCTTCGACATCTCTTTGGAAAGAAACCCCAATACAACCCCCCAAACCAATGAAAAAGTGTTTCATGTTTCACAAGGGAAAAGCCACTGAGGAACGCAGCACCAACTGGAAAGAAACGCTGACAAGCCAGTTGCCGGGACTCTCCCTCCTGAAACAAGCCCTGCTTCCAACAGGTAAGCCTGTTGGGCTGGTGTCTTTACACAGTTCTAACTGGAGAAATTTGCTGAAGAGAAACTCTGAAACTCTTTAGGCAGGTGAGCAGTACTACTGCAGTGTGAAATATCTTGTACACTTCTGGGTGCTATAAAATCAGCAAGAAAAGTAATATCCATTTTACTGTTTTCAGTAGCATCAACTGTGATACAAACAAATATTTTAAGAAATCAATAGAGAAAAATTTACTAACAGTACCAGCTGGAAGGCACAAGCTCCAATAATCCTCAACCCCAAGCAACACACAATAGATGTGATACGGTTGTCTAAACACATACATCCTGTGCCATTTGAGATGAATTAACAGTTTCTTCCCTGGGCCCCAGCTGTCACTCCAGAGAGGCAGAAGGAACCCCCAGAACAGCTATATTTGACAGGTCCACACCATTCAAGAGGCCTCATAGACTAGATGCCTGTTTTCAAGCAACCAAGACCTACTCCACAGATTGTTAGGGGTTGGAAGGGACCTCAAAGGATCATCTAGTCCAATCCCCCTGCCAGAGCAGGATCACCTAGATTACATAACCTAAGAACACATTCAGGTGGGTTTTGAATGCCTCCAGAGGAGACAACTTCACAACCTCTCTGGGCAGCCTGTCCCAGTGCTCTGTCACCCTCACTGTGAAAAAGTTTTTTCCTTAAGTTCAAATGGAACCTCCTGTGCTCCAGCTTGCACCCACTGCCCCTTGTCCTATCACTGGCCATCACTGTGAAGAGCCTGGCTTCATCCTCCCGACACTCACCCTTTATGTATTTATAGAGATTGATGAAGTCACCTCACCCATCAGTTTCCTCCAAGCTAAAGAGGCCCAGCTCCTTCAGCCTGTCCTCATAAGGAAGATGTTCACAGAATCACAGAATAACAAGGTTGGAAAAGACCTTTAAGAACATCGAGTCCAACCATTCACATTCTAAACTAAACCATATCCCTAAGTACTTCATCTACCCTTTTTTTGAACACATCCAGGGAAGGTGACTCAACCCCCTCCCTGGGCAGCCTGTTCCAGGCCCTGACAACTCTTTCAGTAAAAAATTTTTTCCTAACATCCAATCTAAACCTGCCCTGGACCAGCTTCATGCCATTCCCCCTTGTCCTTTTGCCTGTCACCTGGCTGAAGAGACCATCACCTACCTCCCTATAACCTCCCTTCAGGTAATTGTAGGTGGTGATAAGGTCTCCCCTCAGCCTCCTCTTCTCCAGGCTAAACAGCCCCAGCTCCCTCAGCCGCTCCTCATAGGATTTGCCCTCCAGCCCCTTAACCATCTTGGTGACCCTGTGCTGGACCCTTTCAAGCAATTCCCTGCCCTTGAACTGAGGGGCCCAGAATTTGCCCAGCCTACCTTACAGAGAAGGCTTGTGTATTAATACACATGCTGAAAATTGCAAGGAAAATGCTACTTTTTAAATTTTAAAAGGGCGGAGGTGAATAGAAATAGTTACGGGGAACTTTACACTGCAGCCTTCTGGCAGAGTAGCCAGAAATGCAGGAGGAAAAACCTTAAAGTATCAAGAGAAAGCCTTTATGAAGGGCAGGTCCAGCTTGGTTTTCTCAGGAGTAAAGGACAGACCATTTTCCTTCCTTACATTAAGATGACTTAGATTTGCACAGCAGAAACACTTTGCCAGCATGCTACAGCATGACTGCTGGCAGTTCTTCTAGAATAGCAGATGTGGCTTGAACACCTTCCCATTTGAACAAAACAACTGTACACCAAGTGTCAGTGTCAACTCTCACACTGCTTCCTTAAGGCAGCCTGGAATTCCTTAAAATGAAATAGTAACTCAATGGCTTTATAGCCATCAGCCAATTTTCTACTGTTGATGAACAGCTTCCAAGTCAGCTCCCATCCATACAGGAAGAACTATGTGAAATTTAAACACAGAGAAAGCATGTTCAGGGAGAGTATGATTCCTGTTTTAATAAAAGCAGTCCTTTCAAGAATATGCAGACAATAGCAAGTGTTCCCAGACAGCATGATCTACACTCGAGGACATGCAGTGTTTATAAATCACTACACAATAAAATCACAGATGAATTTGAATGATGGAAAGTGTGAAGTTATCCATGCAAAACCCACCATCCATACCGTAACTACACACACACACAATCACAGAATCACAGAACTGTAGGGTTTGGAAGGGACCTCCAGAGATCATCGGGTTCAATCCCCCAGCCAAAGCAGGTTCCCACACATGTAGGTGTCCAGATGGGTCTTGAATATCTGCAGAGTTGGAGATTCCACAACCCCCCTGGACAGCCTGTGCCAGGGCTCTGTACAATGATGGGATTTATTTTAATATTGCCACATAGCAGAATTTTTTATGGTTTTGGTGGATAGGCCTCTGTTATCACATCAACCATCAGGAACAGTTAAGAAGACGAACAGTATCATTAGCTGGCTGGGGGGAACAGAGCAATGTCAATCACTGGGCACTTGTATCTTGAATTGTGAGTGCTCTACAAAACACATGGAAAAGAACAACAGGATGGCTTCTGATCACTCGTGGCTCTCCCACGTTTGTACTCTCCAGTTTGGAAAACAGAAGTTATCCATTCATGAACAGCTTGCAAAATAATGAATGGTGTGAAGAACACTTCCTCTCAAAATCAGAATTAAGAGGCACATAATGAAATTACCAGACAGCAGGTTTAAAATAAACAAAAGGAAGTACTTTTTCCACACAATGCGTAATGAAATTGCAAAACTTTATTGCCATGGGATGTTGTGGAGGCCAAGAGAATACATGGATTCAAACCAGCACTACATGAACTCATGGAGCGTAGGTCTGCAGGCAGCTATTAAAGCTTAATGGTCCAGAAGCCTCCTCCAGTTTAGGAAAGCCCAAATTGCTGATCAAGAAGGGTGTAACACTGGAGCAATCATACCGTATCTGAAGCATCCCCCACCAGCAAAAATCAGGAACAGTACTAAACTAGACTAGAGGGGCATTTAGCACGGTAGGGTCGCTCTTATGTTCTCTGGGAAAAACACAAAAACAAACCCCCAACAAAAGAAATGCACAGATGTTCTCATGTAGTCACAATGACTTAAGAGTAAGATGTTTCTTTGTGTGCAGTTGGAATAAGAAAAGCAAAAACAACCTTGAAAGAAACAAAATGTGGAAAAACAGGAAACAGATGCTGACACAAACTGTATCCCAAGCCTTTCAGGTAATGTAAAATGAGTTCTTGTTTAAGGATGCAGGCAAAAGACTGAAGACGTAGGATTGTGAGGAAGGAAGGCTGTGTCTGGACAGAAGCTCATTCTGGTCCTTATTGTCTCTCCCCACAATGCTTAGTAAGATATAAAATTCCACAAGGCACAGCTCTGGTTGACTCATGTTAGTATATCCTCATTAGCTGCAGGAAACTAAACCTAGAGCTGCTTTCATTATGGTCATTTTTTTTCCAGTCATGAGAAAGCTGCTAGGTAAATTAACACTCCTCCTCTCCCAACCTGGTACCAAATTACTGGCTTTAATTGGCAGGCAGGAAAAGAACTCCAACAAAACGACAGCTACTCAGAGACACGATGAAACGGAGCCTCAGTTCTGCCAGGCAGGTATCAACAGTTCGGATATGAACTAGATGAGAAGAGATACAAAAAGGAACGTGTAATAAAAGTGTAATCTCCATGTGGGGGGGATGACACACACATCAGGGATGACACACACAACACACACAATGCCGGGAAGCAGTGAAAAAAGCCAGTAAAAATTAAATGCCTTTGCTCTAATCATCTGCAGGATTAATTTAACATACATGTTCTAGGATAATAAAAAAAAAAAAAAAAAAAAGAGCCCAGGCAATCAAGATTATTCAAGAATTACAAGTCAACTCCTCAGGCCCCAGAGGCAAAACGTCTGGTAGAATCTTGTCTGCCCAACTGGTAGTTTCTGATCCTGAGCCGTCCCAAACCCAGCTGGGGCAGGGAGAGCCATCCCTTGCAGCTAGCCTGGCTGGGCTGGGCTAAGGTTAGTGCTGGGTCATATGGGAAAACTCTCAATGCAGCTGCCTCACTATATTTTGCTTGTGGTTTATAAAATTAACAGGTTTCAAGGAACAAGACATTTCAGTTTTCAGTGTGGTTCATAACCAAACCTTCACAAAAGTAAATAAGCTATGGAAAATTCCCCAAGGGTAAAAGAAAACCTCAAACCCAAACACACCATGAGCATGCCCTTTTGCCTTTAAATTACATGATTACAGAAGTTGAGAGGGAGGCAAGGGGGAGAAGTCTTTGAAAAAAGAAACAACTTTCCAACTAAGATTAGGCAGCTCCCATCTGACAATACAGGCATTCCCTCTGCCTCCAGGTTGCCAATCTAGAGCTGTAGGCTGCAGTCTCTGAGGCAGCCCCTACACAATTGTACTCAAAACCAGGCTTAGCACAGGTGAGCAACATCAGGATGATGATCCAAGCCTGTGGGTGTTCCACACCCCTTCCTTGGAATCACAAACATTACTTAAAAATTAGAGGCTGATTAGTTCAGGATGCACGCGTCATCAGCATCTTTGCATGCCAGAATGGACAACCAACGCAGAATCAGAGGGCAGAGAAAAGGGACACAGCAGTTCTTAAAACATCTATCCGTATTTACTGTTCTTCTAGACTAACTCACTTCCAGTGTACCTAGTCACTCTCAGTTCTTCCCCAGTTTCAACCTCGGGTAGGGAACAGCATACCGTCCCCATCCTTTTTTCTCAAATCAGATTGTTTTCTCACTGCAGTTCCTCAAGAGAAATTAACCACGTTTTATTTCTACACAATCTTGCTTTCTATTACTGTACCTAAGCCATGGATTCCAATTGCTTTCATGTATATACTGGGTTCCCAGGCAAGGTTACTGATGTATCTTACTAATCTTCTATTTCCAGCCTCCAATTGTTTCACCTCTCTTTCATTTGTTTATCTTGAGGCTTTGTCCTGTGTCATGTATATTTTTTGACCATACTCAGGTTCTCCTCTGCATCATTTCAAAGACAAAAGACTTCTTCCTCCTTGCTTGCTCTAGTGATCTAATTATTGTTGGAACACTTGGTACTTACTCGGTGTGGTAAGCCTGACCAGACAGAGAAGTATTAACTTAAAAGCAAACTTTGTGGCAGATTTGTCACAACTGTAAACCAAAACATCTGTGGCTTGTGCGAAGTACTTGTCTGGTAAGGTACATTCCCTGGCTGTATATCACTGATTTTCTTAAGTATCTCCGTATCTCTCTGTTTTGGGTTTATTTGGTTAGTTTTTGTTTGGTTTTGGTCTTTTTTTCTACTGACTGTAGGGTCATCTTGTAGCACATGTACTATCCTGAGTACCTTGTCTTCCAGGAGTAATGGAGCATCTCTGAATAGTCTCCCTTTGTCAATGGGCTTCTCAGGGCACATCAAACAGGGCACTAATCTTTAACTTCATAATAGAGTAGTCCAGTCTTCTTGTCTAGTCTGGCAGTGACTCTTTTACTGTCCCTTCAGGAGACCCACTTTTCTTTAGGAACTCCTGCATTGCCCCATCCTCTGCTGATGATACCCTCCCTCTTTTTTTTGGTTATTTGGGTTTTTTATTGGTGTTTTGGGGGTATTTTTGTGAAACAAACATTTTCTAGCTTACAAACAAGAAAACTCTTGCCATCCCCTTAACCACTGAGAAGATTAATTCTGAATAGGAGCTACTTTTTTTTTTTTCACTTTCGTATGACAATTCACTTTGCCACAGAAATCTGTGGCAGTAGATGAAATCCTGCCCCCCCAAAAATGGCACAACTTTACCCTGGGTCCAGCATTTCACTCAATGTGTATTTCCTTAAAATAAAGGCTGTACAGCATTTGGTGCACTAGCTCTGAAGCATTTATAAACAAGGTACATCACAGACTCAAGACCATCCCCATTTCAGCCTCTGAAATCTGGACAGAGCTATGCAGATCAGGGAATAGGCTTCTTCCCCAACCTAAACCAAATAATATTAGTGATATTACAGCCAAACTACAGACAATGCAAAAAACCTGTTTCATTAAAGAAGAAACACTATCGATACATACACATCCCTAGATCACTTCAAATAAACTGCAAGATTTTCTCATGTCACTAGATAGCTAAACATTTATTAATAGTTTCAAAATCACGTGGACTTTCTTGTGCTATTAATATGGGAGCTGTCCTCCATGCTACAGTTCAAAACATCCAATTTAACTCCCAATATCAGCTCTAGAAAGACTTTCAAAACGACACATTTACAGAGTACCATCTGTACTTTGTACTAAATAAAGAGAACAGACTAGAAAGTGGGTGTCAGCCATCCTGTTCTCACAGGACGAGTTAATCCATTAGCAGTTAAGCCAGTTTATGAGTCAATTACTGAAGAGTTGGAAGCTTCCTAAAAGCCACTTCAGAAAAGTTTTTAGTTAGGTTAATATCAAAAATGGTTAAATTATGTCCTGTGATAGTGTCTTGAGGCCTTGAACAAAGACATAAGCTTGCTGAAATTTTGAACTGCACTGATTTAGTGACTATTACTGGCACTGGCATCATCATTTCCTCCTGCCTTGGTGTCCGACTTGCAACCCCAGTTGTTAACAGGGAGTGATAGCTGAATGAGAGGAGAGTAAAGAGAAAGGATAAATAAGGAGAAGGAGTTAGAAGGACATTTTCAGAGGAGATAGAAGACCCAAATACAAGTCACAGCAAAGCAAGCAGCATGTAAAAATGATAAGGGAATAGCAACTTAAAAGAAGAGGTACAACCAGAAAAAGGATAAATTTGCCTAATGACAGTACTATGTTAGTTCTGGTAGGGAAAGGGAATACATTTGCATTTGATGTAGCATGAAGCCAAGGAATGGGACAATATATCAAGGCAGCTGCCAAAGCATTTGTGTTAAAGCAGCGTTGTGAGGAATGCAAGAGGAGTGAAGCACAAAACGACAACAATTACAATACACAGCAAACAATTAGAGCCCAGGCAACAGCTTTAGCTGAGCTGACTGTGGCCTATGGCAATATTAAATGGAAGCAATGAGACACTGTCTGTAGAGGCAGATAAGCAAGGAAAGAAGGCCAAAGACCAGAAGGCAGCATGGGAGTCAGACACAGAGAGGCCGTAATGGCTCCATAATGAAGCCAGCCAGTGACACAAAAAACTCTGGTGTTATTTTTCTCTGCTTGGAAAGGTAGGTTGGTCTCAAGCAGATGCACAGGGTGCTACAGGGGTTATGGAAAACAAACTGCAATGATGCCTGACTTGAGGCCTGTCCAAGTTTAACCTGCTCCCAGGAAGGAGCTGCCTGCACCCAGCACAATCCCTCCTTTCAGGCAGTGCCAGCGTGTCACCGTACACACATGCATGAGCACATGAGCAAACAAAACAAGCTGCATGAACATGCCCTGACTCTTCCCCTCTGCCAGAGAGCAGGGGCCACAACTATCTACAGCTATTAGATGGACTGATAACCATATGACAAGGAGGAAGACAAAAATGAAGAAGCTAGTTTTGGAATGACTGAAATTCAACCCAAAGATGGAACATGATACTTGTCATCAGGGCAAAAGTTACCAAGAGATCACCCAAACAAAGAGCTTTAGAGACTACTACAGGGTTCTGATTATGAAGTAAGTAAAAAGATAAGAGAGGAAGAGCCTAAAATCAGAAGCTTTAAAGAACTGAAACAGAGAAGTAAATAAGGCACCTCAGGGGAAGGGGGATATTCAACTATAAGAAACAAACCAGCAAAACTAAGCAGCATGTCCTTAACTTACCTAGGGGTTTCCTACCTAGCTGGTGAACAAGGGTTTCCCTCAAAGTGCTGAGTGCAGCCAAGCCAAACAGGTTCAGCCACAGACAGTAATATTTTAAATAAAAATTTGGACTGGTTACTGGTAAGCAACCTGAACAGATAGACATCTCTTAACAAATGGGAGAGCATGAAGTACAGCAAACAGGAGGAGGAAAGCATCTAAACCTCACACCACAATAGACTTGAAGCCCAAGGCATGATAAGCCAGAGCTCTTGGGCCAAGGGAATGCATCAGCCGATAGTCTGGACCAAATCTCAACAGCTTTTGGGTCGTGGGAGGTGCACACAGGAAGGGAAGGCAAGGGAATGAGATGCTTAACAAGAGCTGTGGCACCATCAGCTTGAAAACCCATCCAGCTTCTTCTCATCCCTACCCAGTCCAAGTATAATGATTTCTCTACCTTGAAGAGATAAATAATACCTTCAATAAAAACCTTGAAGACTCTTTCACATAGATTGTCACATCATATACCTAATTAGACATGTTACAGTAGCAAATACACCTTTCTAAAAAAAAAAAAGACAACAAAAAGAACACTACATTTTAAAAATAAAAGCAGTAATTTGTGAACCTAGAAAACAATCAAAGGTATCTTCAAATACTACATGAAGGCTACAGCCTTCTGTATTGGACATGCCTTGGCACACCTGAGGTAGGTGGAACTTTTAATGCTTTAAAAACACAACTTGAAACAACTCAGAACAACTTCTGATTACATTTATGTGAATAATCAGACAATCTGGGATCTTGATTAACAATACTTATTATTAAAGGGCAGTGTCCTTTCCTACACATGCAATATTTTGATTAAGGAATTCAAATTAAGCTGATTCATCACCACTACTGAAAGCTAATGGCAGTTAAGTTGCCAACTGAATTGCAAAGTAACGCTGATGCACTGAATTCATTTTAGTAAGAGTAAGATTATGGTTATACAAATTGTGTCATGGTTAACATGAAAATGTTCTCCAACTAGAATTCAAGAAATAGTATTAATAACTTGATGCTGTCTAGATTTACATAACTAAAAAGATGTTAAGATATCTCATTGTAATTACAGACAGTGCAGTAATCAAGCAGGGGAGGTAAAAAAAATTTAAAATCACACAGTATCAGGTATTTAACAGTAAAATTAAGGCATTTATATCCTAAAAAACTATGTTTTATTAAAAAAACAAAAGTACAGAAATGTTCAGTCCAAATCAGCATTCAGATAGACCCACTTTGTGAAAGGAAGGAAGCAGAACTGTTGAGTCTTCTTTAGTTACCCAAACAGCAGCATACAGCCAGGTTTGATAAGTTTGATTTACCTGTATTTTTTATGCAAAGGCGAATAGAGCTCTTCATTCCAGAGGCACAAACATCACGGGCATCAAAAAGCACATTTTGTAATAGACTTTCCCATGAAACTGACTGAAAAATCCTCCTCCTCTTTTTGGCAAGAGGAGAGATCAATTAGGATTCATAAACCATTCATTTAAAAAACAGCTGTCACAGGATGGTGACTTGCCTACTTTGAATAGTTCCTCTGGTCCTACAAGGCCTCTTACTTTGTTGTGACAATTACACTAAAAATCACTGAAGTGGATACAGAAACATCTCACATGGAAGGCAATACAGGTGCAGTTTTTCAGAGCTAGTGCAACACTTTCATTGATCAATCACTCTCCTTTCTTTTTTCTTGTACTGGTTATACCACTATGACTGGTGGTGTCCTGCTAAAGCCTCTCCCTTTCAAGTTTCAGCAGAGACAGGGACCTCCTCTCCTGGAGACATGCAGTCGTCTTCTGTGCCTAGAGGATCACACCGTGAATGTTATATAGAAGCTGCAGGATGTTTGGGACCATTCTGTGGAAACACCAAAGGAAGTGGGTCCTACAGACAAACCCTTCCATTAGCAGTGAAACCTTCTTAATAAAGCATCACCCTCTGCAACCCCACACCTGTAAAGCACTGGACTCTTATGATTCTCCACAATTTTTAAGACATTAAGAAAATACCTAGATTAGTACAGACATACTGTTTATAGGCAGTGGTTTTTTTTGGGGGTGGGGAGGAGGGGACACACATAAACAAACAAACCAACCAACCCCAAACCAAAAACCATAAAATGATTTAGACTTTTCTGAGTGATGCCCTACTCCTGTGTAGGCCACGGAACAATACCCATAAAGCACCGGGAGAGGAAGGCACACACTTCTAATGGAAGACAAGATGTCTCAGCCAGTTGGATGGGATAAAGCACCAGCTAAGAGTTCCTGCACAATGAGAGCACATCAGAACAGGAAACCTCTTACCCTACCAGGAGAGAAACATTATGCATACTGTGAACAGTTTCTGCTGGCACCCTGTCCCATTCTACTTTCTATGCTGAAAGGTCAGTCATGTCTGAGGTTCAGCTAAAACCAATGATATCCCATCCCAAAGAAGGCTCTGCTTCACCCAGCGGTGGTTATGTTGTTGCATGTACATTACAACATCCGCGGTGATGAAAAGCAATGCAAAGTAAGTGTTCTTTAAAAAAGGTTTTAGTGTCTTGTCACTTTAGATCTTCCTAAGGAAAAACAAGATGCAAATTAGGGCATGGTCAGGTAGGCATTCTGGTATAACCAGCTGTAATTAGTAAACTGCACCAGCTTTATAATTCCAGCTATTACACAAACATTTCATACTTGCATTAAGCTTCTCCTCGTATTTGGGGACCAAAAGGGATCACCTGGATCACATAATCTGGCCTCTTCCAAGACCGTGATGCAAGGTCTCACCTAGTCAAATTGTGCAAGAAGTTCAAGATGTCTACTGCCTCTCCAGAGCACCTTGAAAGAAAGCAAGGCTTAACCTAAAGGACTCCAAAAGATTAAAATACCTTTACAACGTTCTACAGGGAACTGGTCACTGATTAAAGATCACGACCAAAAAGAGTCTTTTACTACTTGTTTCCCACTAGATCAGTGGTTAGCTTCTAACCATTGGGTATCACTGTGACAAAAGTATAAGTAATCATACAATCAGAATACTCCTCTGAGTACTGTACATACAGTGGTCCCATCGCTTCAGAGTTTTTCTTGCATAAATCAAACACTTGCTCACTGAGACACATTTACCAAGTCTTCAGTTCTTCCTACAGCTCTTCTATGAACCCTTCTGAGTTTAACAGCATCCTTTTTAGCCTGGTCTCCTAAAGGTACAGGCTTATGAGAGAAGGCTTTCTTGTCTACATCTGCCCCTCAATTTCCCCCAAATGATGTTTTTGCATCGGCTGGTGATTTCCATAAAATTTGAAAAAGTGGCAGACATCTCAAAAGATACTCCAGTTCTATAAATTTTGTTAAATTCAATGGCTGTGTAGAAAAGTGAGCACCACTGGACGTCCCCAGGGAGGAAAAGGCTGCACACGGCAGCTCAGAGATTCTCTGTGGCCTCTGACTGAAGAGTACATAAACAGGGAGAGCTGGCCACCGTGCTGTGGCACCTCTTACCAACGCCATGTTTAGGCCAGCAGGGCAGGGAACGGGGCAATGTAGCAGCGACTGTCAAACAACTAGAAGGGTAACACCATGTGCAGCCAGTACATCTGCAGCAGCATAGAGTCTAGCTGCATTCTTGCTTCTGTTTGAAGCTTGTATGAAATTATTATAAAACCATCAGCTTGGAAGCAAGTCAACTGTAAAATGAGTTAAAATTAATTGCAGACACTGCCTCCAAAAGCACAGCTTCCTTGCCAATTTCTGTGCTTGTCAGAATGCTATCTTGCATTTTCTTTCAAAATATTTCCCTCTTTAAGAGAACAAAACGATTACAGGAGGAACTAGCAAGCTACCTTGTACAGTGACTGATCTCAAAGTGTTATTAAAAATGTACATTTAAAGACAATCATAACTGTTTAGTACATTACAAATATAGGATTAGCACGACAGATTAAATATATCACAATCAACTCTTACTGAAAACATAACAAAATGACATCCAAGTCCAAGGTTTACAACAAGAAAGGTGAGGAGTATGGTAGACACCTGGTGACTTTACCAGTGTGGACTGTGGAAAGAACGCGGTCACAGTGCGTAACCAGTTGCACACTCAGTACAATAATGCACCCAGAAATACAAACATGATTTCTAGCTTATCTGGATGGAGTAGGGAAAGAGATACTTTCTCATTGCCAAATACACCATCAGACTTCTTGTGATAGTTTCCTCTCAACATACAGTTCTGTGAACAACAGAGTAAATGAAAGGCATTTCCTATGCACTGTGTACCAGGTCTTTACTCTCCTTATACTTGCAAAAAAGCCCAACTTCAGCACCTGGGGCCCTGTGGCTTCACCTTTACCCTCCAGCTTCCCCTATTTCTATCACACCTTGATGTTCCCACTTCCCTGTTCTGCTACCTGAGTATCACCTTAGCAAGTGCTGCTCTTGGAGCAATGGATAAAAAACTTGCAATTTGTAAGTTGTGTTCCATTACATTGCTCCTTCAGAAGCTTCACCAGCATTAGCCTCGAGCAGCCTGGTCTAGTGAGAGGTGTCCCTGCCGAGATGGCAGGGGGGTTGGATGGAACTTAGGGCTGGAAGGGGCCTTAACAGTCACCAACCGTTCTACGATTAGTTCTGGATGGTGACTGCCACAGAAGTGGTAGGAATTCCAACAGTCATTCAGAATGAAACAGCATATAAATCTACCTTTTTATTATGCTAAATAACATGTACTTCAAAGAGCTTTTTGATACAGGTCACGTTGCAAGACAGCTAACTATTTTTTCCTAGGGCCCTAACTCAAAGGTAACCAAACTGCTCCAGCCAATCAATATGAAAGGACACCAGTGAGGTAAACCTGCAGATGTTTTCAGTACTGCCAGCATATCCAAGGTGCTAACAATTCACAGTCCTCAAAAGACAGGCATCTCTTACAAATACAGATATCCCAAGGAATGTTTTTTAATGCTACCAAACTACCTTAACACCATGACCTCAAGCACGCTTAGAAGTTAAAAATCATTTATCAAAAAAGGATTTCTGCTTGAATAATTTGCCTCCATTTGTAATCCCAGCCTTTGTTTACTCTGTGTAAAACAGGAAGTACCCATTTAAACAATGGCACTGACTCTTGAAAGAGACTGATTTAAGAGTTACATTCCAGTCTTGAATCACAAACCCAGTTTTATACATATTCCCCGAGAGTCACGTGATGACGAGTCAATCTCAAAATGGCGAGCGCTTCAGCTCACGTTCTGCTGGAGATGGACTACTGCCAAAAGCTCTAATCGAAGTTGCTCTTGATTAGGATTACAGATAAGAAGACATTTGTGTGTGATTTGAGTCAAAGAACTTCATGACCAGAGGAGAAGCACTAAAGACACGCTGAATGGAAAAGGTGAAACTGAAACTTCATTTAGTGGTAACCCTAGCAGCAGGAGGAGAGAGTATTTATAGATAAGGGAATTTTGATGGATTGTGAGCAATTTAAACTTGATTTAGGTTACAAAATAGCTAGGAGACATTTTGGTGGGGATGGAGAAGCAAAGGGGAGAAAACAACTTAGATGGCAGGAAGTGGAACCTCAATGCTACCAGAGTTGGGTGGAAGGATAAAAAAATTGAGGTACTATGCTAAAGCCTTGGGCAGAGATAGATATGCATTCCTTCTCTCTTCCCCTCCCTGCTCCCCAAAACCTGCAGTATGGCAGCCTTAACATGATAGAAATACAAGATACTACGTGATTTAATCTCTGAGCAATTTCCCCACACCAGTTTGTTATGAAACACAGACAAGATTAAAAGCAGGACCAAGGTGCAATCCTGCAGGGAAAGGCGCAGCTTGATGCAGGGTACACTCTCTACAGAAAGGAGACATTTCAATGGATGCTCGAGTTTATTGAAAATGAAGCCTTGAAACCCCTTTTTGCCCTCATTATCATTACCATTCCCCACCAGCAGCAAACAGAAGTTGAAATTTTTCAAAATACTGTGAGGTGACCCGATTGATGCATGCTTTAAACTGGCCTGCTGGTAGTCAGCAATACAGCAATGCCTTCTTCCCACCCGCCCCAATTCAGCTCGTATTTCAGGCAGGAAAATACGCTTCATTTGACCCTGAAGCAAGTTCAAAGCTGTCTGTGTGCCTCTGCAACAGAACAGAAACTTCCCTACCACAACACATAAGCGTATATTCTGTAACCCTGAAAGTGGCAAACCCAAGGGGCAGGGTGGCTCAGCGACCCGTTTTGAATGTAGGCAAAGAGCGGTGAGAGCTGTACCATCGCAGGAAGGGCACCCGCTGCCAGCTCTGGCCTCAGGCTACTTCAACAGGAGCTGCAGCCTTGCACCAGGCCAACACACCATAGAGAGTGCCGCCGCTTCGCATGGTAACGAAATACTGCCTTCAGCACACTGCCTCCATGAGGGAGCACCTCCAGGTTCCTCTCGACTTGTGGGGTTTTTTGGCAGAACACCACCTCTAATTTGGAAAAGGAAAAGACAGGATGCCACACCACACTCAAGAGAGGAGCAACCTCTGGCTCTACACCACTGACAGGTAACGCGAGTTCACACACCACCATAACTATCACCACCTATTACAGAAGGGAATATTATGAGAGATGAAAGAAATTGCATCAAGCTAATAGGTCCCAGTGTTTCCTGCATTAAAACAGCATTCATGAAAAAAGATAAATCACAAACAGCACAGCATTATCTAAAAAGCACTATCTAGAACTTTGCTGGCTACCCTTTCTGCACTCTTGCTCCCCACTCGTCTCAGCATCAGAGATAGAACCACAACAGAAAGCAGACAAAATTTGGTCTTCAGCGTCATAGATACAATATTGCAATGCATTTCCAAGTTCTCTCTTTAATCCCACCTTTTAGACAGCTTTCTTTTCCTGTTCTTGGGATCTGATAAAGATAGTTATCTACAAGAAAGTAAACTAGCTCCAATGTAAACAAGAAAAGCAGGAAACAAGTTAGTTAGTAAAGGAAAATTCTCAGATGATTCAAAGATGATGCCTGTATGGTTTAATTTTACACAAAATCATTTAAATATATTCCCTGATTGAAGGACTAGCTCCACTCTTGTGTATTTTCAAGGTGTCTCCAAATGCAATCACAGGTGACAACAGGAAAGCTTCACCAGACAAGATGGGATCATGTTTTCTTACTCTTCAGTTAGGATGCAGACTGCTGATCCACACAAAAGAATGGCCATTGTCTCAGCCCTTCCAACTAGACTTGATACATGTATCTTGGCCCTTCAGGAGCTGTCCCTAGCAAAACACAGAGGCTGACCCTTTAAAACTGTCAATATGGAGCATCATTTATCCTAGCCTCAGAAATACCATGTTGCATAAGAGAATTTTAAATGGTTCCATAACGTCAGGCTGATTTAGGACAATGGTTGCCAACCTGCAAGCAATGTGCTGCCCTCACCACTTTCCAGCAAAGCTTGTGGACAAGGACATTAAAATCTATAATATGAGCAATCAGAGAGGAAGGTCAAATGCTGCCCACTGCATGCTCTGTGCTCAATTCACGCAGCAGAGAAGGCTGAGGAACCATCGCCGAGTCCCACCACTCCCAGCCCAAGGCAGAGATCTTCTGCTTTAACCACACTTGACAAATGACACCTTCCTCCTTACCTCCCTCTTCCTCTTCAGAAGGGCTTTTAAAGCTCTTAACATGTCCACAGCTCAGTCACTGTTCCCTTAATGACCCCTGAAGTGTTTATCTTAGGGATGTCATATCTACTTATTGTTTCCTTTCCTGCTTGCTCTTGCAAACAGCCCATTTAACTTTGTTCCACATGGTCAGAATACATCTTGCAGAGCTCTCAAGAGAGTTGCATGGCATTTAATTCATTAATTAATGCATAGTAGCCACTTTTTCCATACCAGGGCTACAAATGCTTCTTTTATCAAATAAAATTTCAGCATTGCTAATGTTGTGTGTGCATCACTTACTGGAAAATGGTGTTACCACATATGAAACAGGGCAGTGGCTACTAAACCACATGTTATTATCTAGCTGTACAGCTACGGTGGAGGGGGGGGGCAG
Source organism: Porphyrio hochstetteri (assembly GCA_020800305.1). Taxonomy (NCBI): domain Eukaryota; kingdom Metazoa; phylum Chordata; class Aves; order Gruiformes; family Rallidae; genus Porphyrio; species Porphyrio hochstetteri. The sequence continues at coordinate 154,665,912 of CM036905.1, read as the reverse complement.
TTGGGGGGGGGGGGGGCAGTTGGGGGGGGGGGGGGGGAAGAACAAAAGGAGGAGCAGGGGGAGGGGGAAGCTTTCCAAAGCAGATGTTCTCAAGCTTTTTTAAACCTAAGAGACAAGACATAAGACAAGACTTGAAGGAGCAGCTGGGGACACTGAATAAATACAGACATTTAAATGTGAATAATTACATACACATGCTGGAATTCTCAAAGGAAGATCAGGGAGCCAGGCTCCCAGCTCACGCTGACTTTCAAAAGGAGTTCAGTGGTCTGTTCCTTCAGGCATGCTGGAAGTCAGATGTCATCTTGCTAAATACGGAACACTGCTTCTAAATGTTGCCTCTGGTAGCTTAACCACAGCGAAGCCTACAGATTTCTACAAAGCTATCCTGCAGGAGCCCTGCTGTTTATTAAATAAACACAAAGGCACATATCTGCTGATCCGAGCCTGTGCTGCTCTGGGAGATGGCAGAAAGTCGTCTGGACCAGCCCAGAGGCATTACAGCCTCGGGGGAACCACCGTTCTGGGCTAAACAAATGTGCTTCACAAAAGCTGCTCTAACAATGGTGAGGAAAGGTTTACAAAAGGTCTAGGGCTCCTGCTTTGAAGGAGGAAGGATATCCATATATGGAAAGTAGTGGCTCGGTAAGAATTTAGGGAGGCTCATGTGCCATTATTTTTCAGAGGTATTCATGGAATACGGGTACACATTGTCCATTCATGGCTTAGTGCAAACACTTCAACCTGGCACAGCTGCAGAAAGAGCATCCTTCCCTGTTCCCTGCTGCTCATTTTTCCTTCCTCTGCATTAGAGAAAAAGAACAGGGCAGTTTCTGGGATGCATGGGATTAAGGCCTGGTTCAGCTTAAAAAAACATGAGGGGGAAAAATAAAAACACAGCACTGCTCATGCAGCTGCCAGGAGCTGTGTGTCAGCACAAAGGGCTGGATAGGGACATAAGCAGCAGGAAGCATGTGAAAGTCTTGACCACGTAATGCGCTGGGTGAGCAACTGGCTGAAGGGTCGGGCCCAGAGGGTGGTAGTAAGTGGGGTTACATATGGCTGGCAGCCGGTCACTAGTGGGGTTCCCCAGGGCTGTTTTATGTCCAGTTCTTTTTAATGTTTTCATTCTGGACTCAGGCCTAGAGGGTGTCTTAAGTAAATCTGCAGATGACACCAAATTGGGAGGAGCTGTTGACTCCTTTGAGGGCAGAGAAGCTTTACAGAGAGACCTGGACAGAGTGGAGAGCTGGGCAATCACCAACAACATGAAGTTCAACAAGGGCAAGTGCTGGATTCTGCTCCTGGGAAGGGGCAGCCCTGGCTACACATGCAGAGTGGGGGGTCAGACGCTGGAGGCCAGCCATGCTGAGAGGGATTTGGGGGTCTTGGTCGACAGCAAGTTAAACATGAGACAGCAGTGTGCCCAGGCAGCCAGGAGGGCCAACTGTATCCTGGGGTGCACCAAGCACAGCATGGCCAGCCTGCCCAGGGAGGTGATTGTCCCACTCTACACTGCGCTGGTGCAGCCTCACCTCAAGTACTGGGTGCGGTTTTGGGTGCCACAGTACAAGAGGGACATGAAACTATTGGAGAGTGTCCAAAGGAGGGCAGTGAGGATGGTGAACGGTCTGGAGGGGAAGACTTATGAGGAGAGGCCCTTGGCTTGTTCAGCCTGGGGAAGAGGAGGCTGAGGGGAGACCTCACCGTGGTCTATGGCTTCCTGACAAGGGAGAGTGAAGGGACAGGCGCAGATCTCCTTTTCAGTGATAGAACCCAAGGGAACGGTGTGAAGCTGTGACAGGGGAGGTTTAGGCTGGATATTAGGAAGATGTTCTTCACTGAGAGGGTAGTCGGGCACTGGCACAGACTCCCCAGGGAAGAGGTCACAGCGCCGAGCTCGGCTGAGCTCAAGAAGCATCTGGACGATGTGCTCAGTCCCATGCTCTGACTTGGCTGGGCCTGTGTGGAGCCAGGAGTTGGACTGAATGATTCTTATGGGTCCCTTCCAACTTGGGATATTCTGTGATTCTGTGACTTCTTTCCATGGCCTTGTACCTTAGAAAGCTCATAAAATTATTGACAGATTTCTGGCAGGTGACAAAACACTTGGAAACAAGAGGTGGCTTTTACTTTACAGCCAATGGAAGGTGAGGCCAGATGTTGGTAGGCACAACAAGCAGCAGTTGACTGTGCAGAGGGCCAGGAAGGCTGTGGGTGTAAAGAGCATGAAGACGACAACATGAGATCTCTTGTGAGTGAAAGAAAGAGAAGGGAGAAGCCAGAACCTACTGAATAAGACGTACTTTTCCCTAGCACTCAAGATGACTCACTACATGGCACAACGGTAGTTAGTACAAACACAGTTACATGAAGGTACCAGGCTGCAAAGTCCATACATGCTGTCTGTTATCTGACAAGCACCTGGGCAATGGTCCATGCTCAGCAGGCTATAGGTCTGCTCGCTGTATGGTGTGAACATATGTCTCCATCCCGAGTCCTGTAACAGTGACAGGAGAGACTTAGAGACCCAGCTGACAACTGTGTTCAAACCAGTCACTAGGACCATCAGGTTTCACAGCAGTTTGCACAGAGGGAACCCAAAAGCAGGAAAGTGTTCCCAGAAGAAGCGTGCAAAAGTGAGAGTTGTGGTTCTTACAGAGGATGACAGAAGGAGCTGCTGAGGAACACACGAATTCTGAGTGTGGTGCTTGCATGTGTATGGTTAATGTAACTTTTAAATCCACTAATGCTTCTCATAATCTCTGCGAAAGAGATTCAGCGTGGGAGATTGTACTGTGGCAGCTGGCAGAGGATAGGGCCTTTGAAGAGCTCTGATGAAGCACAACAGCTTAGTGGTTTAGGGCTAAATCAAAGTATTGAATGCTTTCTAAGGAGCATATTAGGTAACAGGTTTTAAACTTTTTTTGGTTTTGCTTCCTCTTCAGAGGCTAAGGAAGCTCACACACCTTTTGTATTTCAAAATCATTTACTAGTTAATGCTCAAGAGCTCAGCACCTAATGATTCTAATTTGCCCTTCCATTCAGATGAATGTTCCCACCAACCCACCCACCAGGCTGACTGTTCACAGTGCTCCACAGGACAGCAGGCTGGCTCAGCAAGGCTCCAGATGCCTTTGAGGCTTTCTGGAATGCAGAGGTAGCAGCAACGCACAAAGGCTCAGAGGGCACACTGGAGAGGACCTACAGGTAAGCTTGTAAGAAAACTGATGTTTATTTATTTTCTGGATAGGTAAAAAAAGTTTCCTAATTAGGCCTAGTCTTCATTCTGCCTGAATACATACCTTAGAAAACAAGCACTGTTCTAGGGCTTGAGAAAGCATGCATCTCTAAGGTATTTTTAAACAGCTGCCTACTGGAAGCAGCTTTTCTTCTCCTTGCAGACCTGAATTGTTAACCAGTTATAACTGTGAGGCCATTTGCCAGGCTGTGTTCATCTTTGCAGTTAAGAGTCCCTTTTTTAAAAAAAAAACTTTTCTTTAAAACTTAAAAAAGGAAGTTAGGGAAGTTCACAGGACAAGTGTTAGATTCATCAGAATAGTCTGTTTTTAAGACAAAGTGATTCTAAGTTCTTGCTTGTGGTTTTGCAGCCTCATCTTACTGGCTCACTGTGAGAAATTCATGAGCTGTCCACAAGAAAATCAGTTTTCTTTACAAACCTCAGTCCCAAGCTGCACTCCCCTAATACACTGTCTCTGCTTTCCACTCATTTCACTATAACAAAGGTTCTGCCCCTCCAACCTTTGCTGCTTTTTCCAGATCCCAGCTACACAGACATTTAGTTGAGCATTGCTTAATCACCACACCCCACTTTGCTTACACGTGCAAGCCCCAGAACCAAGCTGTCTGCAAACAAACCTGAATGAGATTTCAGATCATGCAAAAACCACATGAAGACCTACAGTTTGCTGTATGCCTTCCTGAAGTAAACAGCATGGCATGAAGAAAATGCTGGACTCCATTTCCAAGTGGGTTTTTCTTTCCTCCCAATGAAGGAATTTTTTTCCTTCATCATTCCCTTCCTCTTTCTCACTTCTAAGAGACGTTGCCATGAAAATCTGCATCAAGAGAACACCATACTCTAGAAATATTTTTATTTCCTAATTCCCTTAATTAAGCTGCTACAGTTTGACTTACCATTCAAATAACAAATAGCTGTGGAAACCAGCCAGAGCCAAAGTGTGCCCAGGTCAGCTACAGAACAGATGATGACAATGAGAAAGATGGCTTCAGAATACAAACACTTGCTTGCACTCTGATTTTCAAGCTTTGTTTCTAAGAGCCAAGGGCTGGATTTAAATCATGATAAACTCTGAACGTTATGATTCAGTGGTTAAAGACTCAGGATTTTTCTATGCATTTCAACTAATACATTGTATTTATTGCACAATACCTTGCAATTCATGGTTACAGAATGCTTCACAAGCCAATCTAAGGATTTTCTCTGCATTGTAGAAAACGAACAAAAGTCTTCAGATAAAGGCCCTATAGGCAAAAATCTGAATAAAGATTTAAAACCTTTCTGGTTAAACAAATAGCAAGGTAGAAAAACATGCTGCATGCTGCCACATTATTGAAGTTTTCACTGCCTTATTGTTTCTCATGAAGCAAGAAGCTGCATGTGTTACATGCTGAGGAGGACCTTTTCAGATGCCTATTTCTAGCATTTCAGGAATTTCACTGAAAAATCCATTGGTACTATAATGTCACCAGGTCTCATTTAACCGAGGACAAAACCCTTAAGAGAAAGCTGTCTGTGGTTTGGCACATGCTTTCATAACAAAACAAAGTGAGGCAAACACTTCTGAAGGTCCTTCAGTAGACCACCTAATTATTCAAACCAGACCATGGTGAGAGTGGAAGGATGTTCCAGTTCATCTATGCTTGCAGAGTTCCAGACATCATGAGATTTTAACTCACAATTGGGGTTTGAAGGAGATGGCCAGAGGCATTTGTGCAAGAAGTGCACTATGTACTTCCAGAAAGGCCAAAGTAAAAAAAAAAACCACCCAAAAAAAACCAACTCTCTAAGCACAGTATCCTCCAGGCCCGCTCTGAGGAAAGTCCAAGCTTAGCCATAAGCACACCACCCCATGTGCCCCACACACTGCTGGGATACAGTGGTGTAGAAAGACAAGAAACCACCTTTCCTCACCTTCTATTCCCCCCTCTCCTGCAAAGTGACAGGACCTACAGCAATACAAACAACACTTGGACAAGAGATGCCAGCCTAGAACATGGAAGTTGCAGGTTTGATCCCTGGTTTCTCAGAATGCATGTGATGGCCATCACTCCGTCACGTTCAAATTGCAAAATGGGAAAACAACACAGTGAGAATCCTCAGGTCACACTTCTGGGCCCTCCACGTCATGCACAGCTATACTGACAGCAACTTCTGTTCTGAAAGAGGTACAACTGTGTCCCAGTGGCATTGTGCCCTGGTTACTAAGTTCACTTGAGCTCAGAGCCTACACAGCAACTCGCACAGGACTGTGCCTGCTATTCACTCAGCCTCAGCACAGCAGGCTGCAGAAAGGAAGATCTCAAACATGCAGAGCTCTGGTAAGGCCTGGGTGGCTAGAGAATATACACCCAGGCAAGCAAGATCACATACCCCAGCACATCCTCATACCACACCCACATGGCTCACAGGCATTTGTTAAGAGGTACTAAATGTACAGGCTACCACGAGAGCTTATTGACAGAGCCTTAGCACAGGCAGGGGGGAAAAAAAAAAAAGATGTCAGATATTGGCCTGAAAATAGGGCCAGTCACAACTTCCCTTGCAGAGCAATGTTTCTTTTGACACAATTGCCAAACAGCTAGAAGGGTACGATGCCAGCACTCCAATTCTGACAGCTCTTCTGCCAGACAGAGAACACAAAGCAGCTTCATGACAGAAGCCAACTGGCTCTGCCACTACTCCTGAGGTAACCACCTGAAAGGTTTTGGTGTGGTCAGAGAGCAATGGCCTTCCAGATTCTTCCTCGGAGGAAGGAGAAATCTTGGCTCCCATCTGAGTCCTGTGGCTTCTAGTTTCAATTGGTCTGACTGAGATGGGATGGTTGGTTCTGAGACCGCTTTAATAACTGGTGACAGACTTTTGTTTGTTAAGTCAGCTCTGTAACACTCTGTCACCACACAAGTTGTGCTACAGATTTCCTTAGCTGTTAAGGTCCTTAATGCAAATCAGAAGGATATTATCCTTTGATCTCTTAGTATTTATGCCATGACTAAATTGGATAAGGGCTTTATTAATATTTAAGACTATTAGGAAGAAAATTATGTAGATTAGGTGGAGCAAAGAAGAGAAAATTAAAAAAGACTCATGTCCTATAAATTCATAAGGATATCACTGACAAAGAACATTTCACTGCCCAATCAATGTTTTGATTCCTCCAACTACTTTTAAAGGAAGCACAGCACACCACCTGTAATTAGTGCACTTCTCATAACTCTGCAGTTACATTTCGGATCCTACCGTGTTGCAAGCTTATGGCAGACGACACCGGTGTCTGTTATGACTTCACTCAGTCTCAGCTCCAGGTGGACCTTCCCCTGAAATACACCAAAAAAACCATATGAAATATCAGTTTTATGCATAGCCAGCCACACCATTCAACTTAAACCAAAGCAATTCAGTTAATGCAAGTAATTCTCAGAGTTTACAGATTAAGCAATAGCTGTATAGCTAAGGTATTTCACCTGCCAGAGAATCCAGATAAGTATCCATTTCACTGAATTTCAGTGCCTAATTCCCACCATTGTCTTATCTCTATATATTTTACTGAGAGATATGGAGCATCTGTGGTTGGACAGAAAAATACTGTGCTGGAGCTTTATCTGTGCTTAGCATTTTAAATATTAAGCAAAGATCTGCAACACAGTCATTGAAAAGATAACCCTGCAGTGTGCTATAAATGAATACTGACATGTTTTAAACATTAGAAAAATAAAAACTATGAAATAATACCAACTGTGAGACAAGTATCAATGAAACTACAATGGGAATCTAAAAAGAAAGTAAGTTCAACCATGTTGCCATAGCATTTACCACTACAAAGTCTTCAATTCCTTACCATCACATTAAACTTTATTATTACTTGGGCTGAGATGTTATGTTCAAATATGCTAAGAAAATAAAGGCCATTGTGAATACAAACTGCATTCCACTTACTAACTCTATTACATTTCAAAACATGAGCATCCACTCCCCCTGACAACAACTCAGCACCACTCTTACAGTGTATATATGGTAAATGCAAACCACATTTTGTTATTGCCCTACTCTGACATACCAGCACTGTTCAATCTTCTCCTACAAATCACCATGGCAGAAATTGAGTCATTCACCTTCATAACCTAACCTAAGGACCCTAAAATCCACGCTGCTAGTTAGTCAGAGCTCTAATGTGGGTGTCATCTTTGGTTCAGGTCTACCTCAGCTTATACACAATTCTGTTGCCACTAATTTCTTAAGATCTACCAGATTTGACCTATTCTCTTTTTGCACCAGAACCCTTGCTGGAGACTTCACTGTCCCTTCTAGCTGGTTACAGCAACCCCCCGCTCTATGATGGCGTCTATCCTGTGTAACTGAAGAGAGTGAAGATCAAACCCTGGCCTCAAGTAACACCTACACTGCTAACACCTACTTTCTCTCCAGCAGATTTGTCTGGACGAAAGCTGTCGAGAGCAGTTCAAAGCAGAGCAGGGAGCACTGTAACAATTAAGTAGCATGGGCATGCAGAAGTTCAGTTCAAGCTCATTCCCTGATCCTCTTACATTCAGCAGTATAAACAAACACTCAAGTCAAAGCCTGAATACTTATCCTGAAGAAGCCTACGAGACATTATCTTTCTTGCTGTGACAGTCAATCTCTCCCCTTCCTTGTATCCCTCTCAGTATTATTCTTTCAGCACCATCTTGAATGCTCGCTTCCTGCTTCCCTGCATTTCACGCTTTCGCTCCCTAAACCTCTATCATCTACTTTTAGTAATCTGACCCAGGAGCAGTTTTGCCTGTCAGAGGGCTGTAACACAGACCTTCCAAGTACTCGTGGCAGATGATACTGGTGTTTGTCCAGAAAATCAGAAAGAGAGACCTCTCCAAGATGTATAAAAGCCCATGTTGCAGAGCCATTGCAGCAGCTTGCTGCCATTTTGACCAGGGAAGCGCCCAAAGCGCTGTGGGAGTTAAAAAAGATGGCTCCTGCCAAGTGTCCTTTCTATCATTTTAAACAAGATAATAAATACAAACAACGCAGGGGAGTTGGACCTGATGATCTTTTGAGGTCACTTCCAACCCCTACGATTCTGTGATTTTGCTGTCAAGACTCATGATTCTTCATGTCACGTCAGCAGGACATACATCCTCCTTCACTCTGTCGGTATACATGAATGGCAACATTTCTCATTTTCTTCTAAACTGAAACCTGTTCTCATCAATAAGAGGAGGATTCCTCTTTGCAGATGCATAAAGTCACTTCTTTACCCTCCTACTTGAGACTCAGTACCACTGCAAGGCCCATCACACCTACGTAACAGAGTCTAAGCATACCACCAGTTGAAAAGTTTGGATGAGCAAGACAATTTTCTGGTTTTATTTCATAGAATCACAGAATGTGTTAGGCTGGAAGGGACCTTTAGAGGTCATCAAGTCCAACCCCCCTGCAGTAAGCAGGGTCAACTTCACTAGATCAGGTCGCTCAGAGCCCCATCAAGCCTGACCTTGAATACCTCCAGGGATGGGGCCCCCACTACATCTCTAGGCAATCTGTGCCAGTGATCCACCACCCTCAGGTTGAAGAATTTTTTCCTAATATGCAACCGAAATGTCCCTTTTTCTAGTTTAAAACCATGACCCCTTGTCCTATTGCTACGTGCCCTCATGAACAGTTCTTCCCCAGCTTTCTTACTGGCACCTGTCAGGTATTAGAAGGGTGCTGCAAGCTGCCCCTGGAACCTTCTCTTCTCCAAACTGAACAAGCCCAACTCTCTCAGCCTGTCTTCATAGGAGAGGTGCTCCAGCCCTTTGATCATTTTTATGGCCCTCCTCTGGACACACTCCAACAGGTCCATGTCCTTCTATATTTTACTATATTTTCCCTATACTCTTCACTGTTCTCTTTTCCACTGGTCACATTTTATCACAGGAGCTAAAGCACAAGTGTCTGGAGGACAAATTCATATTATGAACCCATAAAAACATTACTGCCACCTTGATGATACCCTACGCATTAGCTTTACTAGATATATCAAGAATAATAACATTTTTTAAAAAATTAAGAGACAGGAACAGAGATTAAGTAACTCTGGAGAAAATCTCTCTTTGTAGAAAAACAGTAAGAAGATACAATAATGTGTTTATTGAAGTATTTCTGCTCAACTTAAACAAAGGCAAGACTGACCTCTCTCAAGAAAGAAATAGTGCTCCAGTACACTTATATGAGCCTGAATGCAAACTTACTTACAGTGCCAGTTCGCTCAATCTCACAGGCTCTCACAGACTATGATGGAAGCTCCCTATTCTAGAAATTAAGCTGCAAAAGTCTTTTTAAGTCAGCAGTGCTCCACACAATTTCCCAGCTACATTAAGCACAAAAATAAAGTGCTGCCTCCTTTGGGCTGAGAGCCATTTTTCTCTTGCAGCTCTCATTTTTCTCTTGTGAAGACTTTGAAAATGGTCAGCTGCTCCAAAAGTGACTCAAAGCTTCAGATAGCAAAACAGAGGTCATGGGATCACTGGGACTGGCAGCTCTACAACTATTCCCAGAACAACTACTTGCTTCCAGTTAAAAATTCAAATGCATAAAAACATTAAAATAAGGCTACAGTAACATACTTGCAGCCTTAATTCACAGAAAAATTAACTCCTACATAAAGAGAATGCATTTTCCCACATCGATTATATTGCTAGGCAAAACATATGAATTCATCTGAAAAAATTTGCTCCTGAGCAATGCTGTTAGTTGGTGTACAGAATATAAGATAACACATTTTTCAAAGGGAAGACAGAAAACCATGCAGTGAATCGGTATCATAAAATCAACAGTCCATCGAACCAACAGAAGGTGAGTTGATCACCTACACTGGATTAAACATACCACAGAGACAGGGAGCTGCTGATAGCTTTATTTACTGAGAAGTTACAACAAAGAGAATCTTATTTGTATTATCAAAAGAACTACTGTGATGATAACAAGAGCATCCAAATGTACTATGTACACACAATTTCTGACACCATTTACAAGCAGGAAAGATCAGATAATGCGGCAGGATAAAAAGTCTGCTGTCTTAGTTTCACAGCTGACATGGTGGCTTGGTCCTGCTCAGATGGAATCCCTGTTCCAGGCCCAGGGATTGAGCCCAGGATCAGTCCCAGACCTGTTTTTTTTAAAGGGTATTTTCCTTCAGCACAGAGAAAAAAAATTCTGAGAAGCTGCATGTTTGACAATTTTAAAGAACACATTAATTACCAACAAACATTTCCTTAAAGAAAGAGTCAGGATGTTCCTAGAAGCAGCTATGCTCATTAGCATACCCCTCACATTTGGAAGGGTAGGAATTTTCAAGGAACAAGCTGAAGGAGTGCCAACTCAACTGCTGAACGCTTCCTTTTTCACAAACTCCTGATGATATGGATGTGTGGGTTCATAGGCCATACGCCCTTCCTAACCACATCTAACATCATGTAATGGGGCCAGCCGGCTTCCATTTTTCAGTTCTTGATTAAAGAAGTCATCAATAGATTGAAGTTCTTGTGGGGAAATAGACAGTATTCAAAAGGAAATCAGTAACAAATGAAACTTTTAAAAGGTCTTACTGAGGAAAAGAAATTATATTATGCTTGCTAAGTATCCCCTTGACTAAAAAAAACATACTAGGATCCATTTCCAGTTTTGTTAACATGGTCACAATGCTAACAGGCAAAGCTACACACACAGTGTTCTGAAAAAAAAGAAAAAAACCCAAAAAAACCTGAAACCCCTCATAAGCTTGCAAAGAAAAGAAAAAGCAGAATCAAAGTCCTATTTTTATAGACACCAGAAAAGCCTGTCTACGCCCACCTCATTTCTCCTTGGAATATAGCTGTGAGTTACTGTGGCCCAAAACACCAGGAGACAGGTATAAAGCAAGTAAAAGCATCCAAATGCAGCCTACCTGTATCGTGCTTCCAGCAGCTGCAAATTTGCCGTTAAATTTAAACACAGTATGTTGAAGGGGAAAAGAAAACACATGACTGCAGATTATCCTGAAGTTATTATGACAAAGTCCTGCTACCCTGATGTGAAGCCCTTGTAGCATCTCAAACAAGCAGTGGGCCTTACACAGACGCGGCGTTTGCAAAGTCACCAGGACACTGCTGGGAGCCCTGTCTGAGTGCAGCTACACGCACACATTTTGGCCTGGAATCTGACACACACAACGTGATCCAGCAACTGAGGGTCGATTCAGAGGCAACATCTGATCTAATTCAAAACAGATGCTATCTGATTTCTCAGGGAAAGAGTTACAAAAACCGCCAACACCAGAAAGTTCTGTGGTCTAAGGCTCCAGTAAATGCACAGGAGACTGACAATCTGCCTAATTTCCAAAGACAGGAGCCACATCTACCCAAGTCTCTTAAACAGTATCTACATTTAGCAAGTATCAACCAGATCTCCATCTCTCTCGCTACTATGGAACAGTTTTTAGAAAACTTTCACTTCTGAAACACATCAAAGGAAAAGAATGCCTTCACTGTTGAACAAAAATACGTGAAGTATATAATCTGCTTGCTTGTATATTAAATATCAAGTCGATCGTTTTCATGTACAGGGCTCACAGAGCTCTTCAATTCTCACTTCTACAAAAGAACAATACCTGGTATCAGAAAAGGTCCTAACAAAGGTATGTGTCTACAATTAAACCTGCTGGACAAGAGTTTTGTGATCACCTACCATTCTACTTATCAATAGCCTACCCAATTTTGCTGGGGGCTTTCACCTCCAACGTGGGAGTGTATCTGCATGGAAGTTTTCCAAACATTTATTCCATATGGGAACCCTTATCCCAGCACAACTCCCCAACCTCATCAGCTCTGCAGCTCAACTCAAGAGCATGGAAAGAGGGACTGGGACCCACTGTCAGCTCGATCTGGCACAGTGACTGCAGTCTGTCTCTTGGAGCGCTGAGGGAAAGGGGTGGGGAAAGGAGGGAAGAGATGTTAACAGGGAGAGGAGAGGACTAGGCTAAGCAGGTGACATGAACAACAGCCCATAACTAACACCAGCTCCTCATTATTTTGGAATCTCAAATTTAGGATTGCAATACCTCTGCTGTGTTAGGTTACTTTCCCTTGCTGCAAGCTGTCTGGAGAAAGAAGCACTGGAAGAACTCAGTGCTGCACATAGACCATTCCCAACTACAGGGTAACCTGGGCTGCTGCTTTCTCTGACCTTTCCAAATTTTATTTCAGGATATAGCAAATTTTATTAGACAGATCCTGTCCACTTTTAAATCCTCTTAGGCAACTTCGAGATGTCACTTTCTGACACTTGTAAAGCTTAAAAGCAAACAATAAAACTGACCCAAACTTTAAGGGCTCACTAAATGCCATCCATGAGGGAGTGGGAGAGGAAAGGCCAAGGCTTTAGGTAAATCCAGCCCTACAGTATTATCAGCAGCTCCACATAAGGTCACAGCCTAACAGCAGGTTCATTAGCAGGAGGAAGAGTTTGTTTGCTGTCTGCATTTGCTGCTCTAACAGCTGCTCCTTCCTTTGGCAGAGGGCAGCAGGGGGCTGGGAAAGGTCTGAGGATCATGCTCCGGATTGCAGCCTGCCTGCTGGACCACAGTGCAGCAAAATCTGGTCTGGCACTGAGGAAAGTGCAACAGCTTTAATGAACACACTGCACAGATTAATATGTGCTAGGCAAAGCAGGATGTCTGCAGGAGTGCAAGGGTGTCAAAGTTGCTCAGCAAATGGCAAACATTTCAAATGGCACAACGTTAGCCTTCCTGTTTCTCTAAAGGATGAATACCTCCATATGGTCAAAATCCTTATAATTAGTGATGTTTTCCTCCTCTCAGATACTCTGGTGTGATACTATATGTAGATACTCTAAATGAAAGCCACCTGGGTTTCATTTCCCCAGACAAACTGTGTTCTGCAGATACAGAATCCAGGTAAGTTACTTTGAAAGAATGTAAATTTATTATTCAGCAGTAGGTGCTCCTTACCACATGCCATGTTACTGACCTGGTTTTTTGAAGCAACAGACCAAAACCAGGCAGAGTGTCTTACCCCTTTGCACTGATAAGAACACCGTGTTCAGACTTACATTCACACAGGGATGAAGTCTGACACAAAGCAGGATCTGGTCAATAACTGGTCTTTGCATTTATCACAAACACTACTATCAGTGGCACACGATTCAGGTCTCTGAAATAATTCTGTCAGTAGGCAACATAGCCTTGAGAATCTTCTAACCCTCTCAAAACAGAGAGTTCATCTCTCTACAACACAACTCTAAGAGGGAAACCTAAAAGCCACTGTTAATAAAAGAGGGTAACACCCATTTATTTCCTGCATGTGGTGAAAAGCTGATACCAAACTTGGAAGCAGCTGCTTCTTTTTAGCATTTGCATAAAACCACACCTACAGTAGGTTCTACAGAATGCATCGGTGGCTCATCGGTACACTAGAAGCATTTAAATACACACATAAAGATAGCTGACGTCACTGCTGGACAGTGAGCAGGCAGTGCTCTTAACTGTTAATAAGAGTAGATAATTCTGTCAGTCACCGGAGTGAAACAGCCTAGATGGCTGCTCTGCAAGACAGTTTGCTCAACCCAGTTTTCCTTGAGAATATGGGGTTGAAGATAAGTAGCAATTAGTATCAGAGCCAGCCCAGTTGAATGCCATTTGCTCTACATAAATAAAATCATTTATACAGAAGAGGAAGCAGGCAGATAAGGGACAGACAGTGGCAACTTCCACAACATTATGAAGGTAGGGCAAATGAAAATAACGGAGTAACACATTTCCAGCTTCCTCTGCAGATCTGGGATAATATTCTCTGTCACACAGGACTGAATGGAGAAGAGCTAATTCAGAAGCTTGTGGTGAAGCCTTGGCTCTGATGAAGTGATGGCAAAACTCCCATCCTGGCAAGGCCAGGATTTCATTCATAAAGCCTGACACTTGGGATACAGATTCCACATTCAATTGGAAGGTGCTGACAGAGGTAGTGATTTCCAGCATGACAAAAGGATTTTAGGTGTACTCTCAAAGCATACCTGTAAGTAATGTTTTCCACACCAATGATGTATAGTCCACCACCTGACACTCTTATCATTCCATCCTCAAGAACAGGGATCTTTAATCAACAATAGTTAAGGGCTTGTGTGGCCAAAATGCTAATGTGGTGGAAGGAGGAAGGGCTTTTGGTGTCTGAAGAAAGTATTCCTTAACATCAGTAAATCTTTTGCACAAAGCTTTGAGTACAGAAGGTTAAAATTGGATGGCTTGCTTCCTCAGTGCTGGTTATCTCCCCTTTACATGGTTTAGGGTTTTTTTGGGTTTAAGTTGATAGCCAAATAGATACAGTGCAGAGACATCAAAGCTCTTACAAGGAGGAAGGGGAAATGAACAATTTTAATTTTTTTATGTCAGATTTTTTTGCCCTTAACAATGAGTTTTACGTAAGACCTTTAGCATGACTGGCTTTGGAAAAAGCACTCTGTCATTTAAGACTGAGAACTCAGCTGTAACAGAACATGACCATTTCACATTTGTCAGTACTGTGGAGGAAGTAACTCTAAGCACACTTGAAAAGGGGAACTTTTAAAGCAAGAGCTTGCACAGGAAAACATGTCAGAATCATCTTACTGTCCTTGCATTTCTACCCTGCTTTGGCATATACAGACTGCATGGTTTGGAGTGTGCTGGTGCATTTTGGTATTAATCAGAATGTCTCTAGATCTTTAACTGCTTTGATCACATGCACACAAAGGGTACTTGGGTTGCTCAAGCTTCATAGAACAGACTTGAACTATGCAGGGCTCAAGTCACTGTGAAAAAAAAATGAAAGGGAAAATGACTCAAAAACAGGAAAGGCCTTTTAAAGATTGCATGTGCTTAAATTCTACTGAGAACACATGGACCACTGAGAGCATCTGTCATCTTCAGCCCCAGGCAAATATCTGAATCAGTTACTGTTGGGTAAACTTCTGCATATGAAGGAAAGGCAGACATTCATGGATCAAGAGAGCTGTACACACAATAGCAGGGCAATCTTTGCTTCCAGTCCTCAAAAAGCAAGAGAATGAGAATACAGCGTGTCCTGAAATATGAAAGACTGGTAGAAAGAGAGAGACATGTCCCATGGAAAGTGCACAACATCATATTCTTACTGACTTCAAACAGCTTAGAAAGTTGTGCCTTCTGTTGCCCATCCCTCCCGTCCAGCTGAGTCTGCACGATTGTTCATAGTCTATTTCGGTGAAAAAGATAAACTGTTTTCAGCAGTGGCTCCATGCTTGTACAATCAGATACGAGATACTCAGCCCTGGGCATGGTAACGTCCCACTGAGGAGTAGGCACGGCCCATCAGATGGGAACTTACAGTTCCTTCAACTAAATCTGCACAAACCCACCCGGTTACAGCTTCGTATTTTCAGAATGAGATTTCCAGTCTAGAAAGTTAAGCCATGAATTATGCATTTAACTGCTGCTGTCAAGTTTCATTCCACACTCTGTACAATAAATCTTCCTGACAGCATTTAACATGGTTTAGTATATTTAGAAAGGAAATATTCAGAAATCATGTCTTCTCATATTTTTATGCCAAACACAAATACAATTTTCCTGTTCACAATTTGTTCTCCACAGAGCAGCTTCAACTTAACCACTTGGAGCACAACTGTTGTTTCATCACCCAGGCTGTATCTAAACAGCTTTCCAGGCATACACTATCAGGACTACTGCTGACTATGCAATATGTTACTCTCAAACTAGTGAGAGCAAAACCAGCCAGGAAGATGTGGGGGCACTGATTTACCAACTGAACAAAAGCCTGTCGACCCCAAGGGGCAATTACAGTTCATTGCCAAACCACATGGCACTGTATCCCGACGGCTACTCTTCCCCACCCGCTCTGGTGAAGTGTGCACCTGATTATTCTGATTACCTCAAATAGCTAGTTTGCTACATCAAATGATGAACCAAAGCCACAAAGGGCATGTGGGTGGGTAATGCCCAATCTGCATCTGTGGGCTGAGCAGCTGCACAGCACCTGCACAGCTTGGCACAGGACTGCGTCACACCAAACAGCAGTAGCCGTGGTGAGATTAGAGTCCTTTGAGCAGCTCTTTACTGAGATGGACAATGCCCTCCCTTTTTTCTTCAAGATGAGCAGTCATGCCAGACTCTGGTACATCTTGCTGGCAAGCAATAAATGGATGTGGCATTAAAACATCCGACAATAATGCTCATATGTAGGTAGGCTGACAACTAAATAGTCCTCCTGTCAGTAACATCCTCATCTGCCATAAAGTTCATCAAGTCATAATCTCACCTTGCACTCTTCAACGTTACAAGACATCTTTGTAAGACAGTAAGAATTAGCAACATTGGAAACCACAAAACTGAACACAGAGCATCAAGCTAAACATCTTGGCAACTAAATCTGATGGAGTTCTACAGCTTTACAACTTCTATTTGGATTTTTTTTAATGTATAGGCTTATCTATTTTGTACAGCATCAGAATGCTTAAAGATATAGCTTCTGAATGAAATTTGAGAAAAGAGCACAAAAATATTAAGAAATCCACTCAAATTCCATTAAAGCTCTTTATTTGTTGTATTACTACGCACTCGGAGAAGAGGAATCTCTCCATCACACACTATTACCTCGCTATGTATGAAGACATGAAAACAGCGTTGCCATTTGAAAGTTTGTACCATTTCTGGAACTCACCCAAGCAAGGTCCAAACCATGCCAAGAACAAAGCTTTAAATTCTAGTCATTGAACTTCAGGTAGCTGAAAATACCGGGTTTTACCTCAGAAATGTTACTATCCCTAATTTCAAATCAGCTTTTCTGTTCTAAAACATGAAGTCAAATGTCTTCCAGAACTAGGCATGGGAGAACCACACCACCAACAATCACTAATATTCTGATAATCCACTGATTTTGAGTTGGGTTTTGGTTTCTGACTGCACTGATTGGTCTGCTTAAAACCTGGATATTTTCAGGTTTTGCAGACAGTAAAGAAAAGTCCTACAGAAGATTATCACTGTCACCCAGTTTATTCCATATCATGGCCTAATGAATTAGAAAGAATGAAAAACCTAGTCTCTTTGATACTTTAAAAAAAAATATTCCTGACTCATATGACCCCAAGCCAGTTGCATTCTCTTTGACACACTTCTCACTGTATTAAAGTTTCAGAGTGACAGTAGCTTACCTCAATATGGTGCTGTGATGCATAACTAAATAGCCACAAAGCAATCTACAACATGGAGATCAGTATTAAGGCCCACCACCAACAAAACCAGAAGTAAGATGAGTTCCCTGTAACACAGCCTAATGTTTAATCCACTAGATTATGTGACCAGTGGGGACAACCGCTGCAGTGATAAAACTGATAGCCAGCATGTTAGAATTGCTATTTGACTACTAGTACTGAAAAGATTCACTCAAATATTAACCACCTACAATTTCTGTTTTCCTTAACATTGGAGAAAAGTTAACAAGTATTTAGACAGCGTTACTCAGGTTAAGTACTCTTTCTTTTTGCTCTTATAAATGAAAGAGCACTTAGAAAAAGAACTGTGACAGCACAAATGCAAAGAGAAACCCATAAACACCAAACCACTCCTCCATTTGTCTGTCTTCACTTATGTAACTATTCACACAAAGTATTATCAAAGCTGCTCCCACAATTGTGGAAAACACAAACCCTCTTGCAGATTCCTTACCATAAAGACTGTGGAACATCTAAGCAAATGGATAAAATCATCAGAGGACCATTCATATTTACACTAGTTGTAATAAATGCTTATCATGGAGCCTAGAAAAATCTTGTAACAGTTGGGCTCTTGCAAAGACACAGAACAGCGGAAGTGATGAACTGTACAAACAATTACAAACAGAGAGCATGCAAACGCTGTGCTGCTCATCTCTCCAAAAGCTAGAGCTGCCTGTAAACCTTTCCGTTATGAGTTCACAGCTTACATTACCAGTGCTGTCCTAGAAAGCACCCTGGTCTAAAAGGCTTCCACAGGCTTATTCTGTGTAAATATTATAACAAAATAAACAATGCAGAAGCTTATCCAAATACCAGCCTTCTTCAACTAATAAATCACAAAGGGAAAGTTTTCATATCCTGCAGGAAACAAACACTAAATCTATTGTTTTAAAGTCACTGTCCTAAGAGGCCTTGGGGTAAGAAAAAAAGGAGACCAGGGTTAACAGAACAAGACCTCAAAGTTAGAAGGTTGTTAAAAGCCTTTCCATCACCACTGGCATGCAAATGTGGCATTAAAGAGGATCAATATTTCACAAGAGAACGTTGCAGACTGAACAGGCTGTCACGAGACTTTGCATCGTGTGCACAACAGCGTTATGATTTGTCTCTTCAAATAATGAGAACACCTAACCTTAACTGGATTTTCATGTGTGCTTCACTAACACAGAACCACACCTCACGGTGGAGCGAGCATGCATGGCGTGGCTTCACATCCTGCTATGTGCAGTCCTGCATGCAGGCTGAAAAGCCAAGGCATTAGGTCTGACCCTACCCCACAGCGGTATCTGAGCAGCGTTTAAGGGGACTGTTGCACAGGTCAGCCATTCGTGTCCCTGACTTCCTAAGTAAATACAGTGGCTCAAAGGTACCTGTAATGTATCTTGAAGGAAAAAAGTAACTGATTTATATTGACTCAATATCCTGCTTCATCAATTTGATTTCCTGCATTTTTGTACTTTTTTTACAAGACCTACCACTGTAATAAAATAGAGTCTGCTTCAGAAGAGGGTAAGTACAAAAGAAGAGAAGTTTCACTGCATACCAGTATCTGTAAAGTACCAACCCCTCAATGGAGCTGAAGAGATACAATTATCAGCATTCTCAGGGCTTGGAGCAGGGCCTAGAAATCTGGCAAGGAGTAGGTTTTTTGTCCAAGCTGTACTTGTTGCCATTTCTGTGACAACCTGCCTACATAGTTATTTAAAAAGGTACCTGCAGGCACTATTTTCAATCTGGCTTCACTCCCTGAGGAAAAAAAAGTTATTTATAGGGTTTTTAAGTTACCTGATAACCACACCCCCTCCTTGTATCAGTGACCCTGATAGTTCATGTGGTTTTAATTATTTCTGCAGGCAGAATCCTGGTCCCATTGATTGCACACACTCATAACTCACCCTACACCCACACAAGTTGCAAGTATCACTGAAACCTAAACCATACTAATAACCAATGCTTCCTTTCTGAAGGGAAGCAACACATCTGTCCTAGAGCCATGGAACCCATGAAGCCGCTGTGGCCCTGTTACAGACACTCCTTTGCCAAGATAATCTCACCTGTACTTCTGAATCAGCATCAACATGCTGGAGTTGGAACCAGGTGTCTCTGTTATGATACTTCTGCAGATCTTCTTTCTGTATAGCTACTTTTCCTGGAAATAAAGCAAACAGAAGCACAGTTTAAGACATGCTCTAGTTCCCCAAAAGTACATTTCCATCCAAACCAAGTTTTAAAACAATGATTTAAGGACTGTCCTGTGAATGAAAGAAACATTCAGAGCAAGAAAAATGTCTTTGGGGCATACTACTTTACATAATACATAATTCTTTCTCATGAGCAGCTTTTTCCACTTCATGTTGTGAAAGACTTAAAAGTTCCTAACATCATACTCACCTAACAGACTGGAGCACTGGGCTCTGGGTAAGCTTGTAAATATGCTTATAGTAAAAATATCGTTATTACTTCTTTGACATGACAAGCTTGTGAGAGGGAAAGCTTGAAAATTGTTGGAGAGAGATTTGAGGCAGATGTCTGTAACAATCCCAAAACAACATTCCATGCATACAGTTATTACTAACAGTATTTTAGTGTGAGGCTTTTCATTATATATTTTTGTAGGCCAGCAACTGGAAATGTCAAGTCACAGCAGATTCCCAGATCTGCATATTGAGGCCCTGTTGACCTACCTCCTTCACTCAAACCTTGCAGAGCTTGCATTCCACAACCCATAGTCACCCGAGTACTACCCCTGTGCGTACAGGGCAGGGGGGGACACACACCACAGGACAGGATGAACACACGACACACACCAAACAACACAGTAGAGATTTTCCCCTTGGCTTTTTAAACACCCTCTTACCCCTACCAAATTACTTCTTTTGGTGGTTACACCAACAGCAGCCAGGTTTCATGCTGTGAACTAATGTACATGTATGCTAAAGGCTAATACATACATAAAGCTGAAAATTTTATCTTGCCCGGGCTCTCTCAGGCATTAAGTAAAGCACTCTGAGGGGCAATGAAACTTTCTCCAAGCATCTTTCTTTGTATATACAAAGCAGAGCATGGCATGCCTGAGAAGCACATGATCCTCTGAAAGGCGCTTTGGGCTGGGTGGTTCCCCAGGCACTGAGCAAAGCAGTGTGTTCAAAAAAGAATCCGGGACAGAGACATTCACAAGGCTCAAGAAAGCTGTTTTTCAGCAATGCTGTTTGCTAGGACATTTTCTCTGCTTGAGTGAGTTGCATGCATACAATCTGCAACCACTGCTTTGCTACAGAAACACAGACTTTCTTTAACCACTAGGTAAAATACACCAGTGGACACATTCCCAGTAGGAGAGAGATTTCCCATGCAGTTTGGTCAGAGGTCAGCAATACACTACCCCAGCATATGTTAAAAGAACACTTATTAAAAAAAATAATCCACACTATTAAAGACTATGAAAGAAGCAAATACAAAGCATTCTTGCTTCTGAACTCTCAAAGCTTACAAAAGTCCCAGCAATAAGTTATTACACCCCAGTGTTCCCTCAAATTTTGGCCTTTTTCTTTAGTTGTTGGTTGGCTCCACCCAGTCCCCCTATTTGCTGAGCTGCTCCACGTACCCTTCCTGCAGCTGCTGCTGCATTCTTCTGTCACCAGAAGCAGCTCGAGGGTGACAGTTTCCAGATTTCCAGTCCCAGTTTCTAAACTACTCTGCCATCCTTCCACAGCTGGCCTCTGTAGTATCTGCCAGCCTTTCTGCTCTGGCTTCCACAGAGCTGCTGACCCATTCCTTCCAAGTCTTGCTCATTCTGCCCTCAGCGCTCTCCTCCCTCTGCTTGCCCTTTAGAGATTACCAGATCCATCTCCTGGCAAACATTAAATTAGAGATTAACGAGGCAGATTCATTACCAGGCTCTTGACTGGATATGCAGAGCAAGCGACTTGAAACTTCTTAGAAAAGCAGTAATTAAATTACGCAAATCTTCAAAACAATATAGCAGAAAGGGTAAATAAGATATCTAAACTGCACAGAACAGAGGACATCAAGTTACCCTGCTGAGAATCTCTGTAATGATGACTGTATTTTCAAACCTTCTACTTTCATTTTCCAGCCACAGCAGCTTGTGGGCAACCTAGTTTCTCTAAAACGTTTTGAAAAAGAAATACATTTAAATGCATGACCTTCCAATAATTGCTCTGGGCCTCGTTTGAGATTGTTTGCTTTCACTGCTTGCTATCCTCACTGTACCCTGCAATCTCCTGCAGCAATCTCCAGCCCTGCAACATGCACTTCCCAAAGAGCACTGCTCCTATCGTTCTGTCAGTCTCACTCACAGCCTCCTCCCACGTGCAAGGAACAGCCTTACAGAAAACTCAAGGACAATTTCACCAACATTGTACCTGTAACATAAATGGTGTTATCACTGTCCCGTCTTTTAGCAGGGAGTTCCACTGCTCTCTACATCAAAGGCGGCAAGATAACCCAGGTGGGCCTGACCACATCGTCACACCTAACTACAGCACCAAGTGTTCGGAGGCAATGGTACATGCCTCCAGCTTCAAAAGGGTTAACCTGGTGGTACAACTGTTTTGATTAGGAAACTGTTTGAACAGCACTGTTTGTTCTGTACACAAGCAAGTCTTATTAATGAGTGAAACTTATTGACTGGGCTGGCTGGAATCCAGGGTTTTTCACTGGGTAACAAGTGATCGACAAAGGAGAAAAATCTACGGGGGGGGGGAAGGGGGGAGGGAGAGAGAGACTTAAAAAAAGGGGCCTCTGCTTTGGCTAAACATATAGAAAGGTATATTACTGATATGGAAGACTGTTTGATCTGCCTTGCACAGTTTCTGTTTAAAACTCTTTGTCTGCACTGGCCACATCCATATGCTCACCCAACCCACACTCCTCCTCCTCACCAGGCCCACATCAGGCACATTGTGGGTGCTGAGCATGGTCAGGTCCTGCCCTCCTCTATACAGTCACTGCTCTGCCACCACCTGACCTACATCCAACTTGGCTCAAACAGCTTCTAGCCTCACCAGAACTAGGTTAATTCTGGGCAAATAATCACAAGCTGGTGGCACCTGTCATTTGACCTGACACTACACAATAAGGGCCTACAATTCTCCTTGAAGATAAACCTGGCACAAGAGGTCAGAAAGGTTTACCACCACTCATTTACAGGATGTTTTCCTCTTGGTGATTCTTCAGCACACTCCCAAACTCAAGCCCATTGTCCCGTGCTCTTTCTCAAGACTTGGGTGGCTGCCAGGCAGTGTCGAGTGACTCCCAAAACTTGCACCTGAGGCACCCAGCCGCTCCTGCTGGTTTCCTCAGAGCCGCCCCAGGCTGCACAATCTGGGTCTGTTTTAACTTCTAGACACTCTATGGGAGGAGGCAGGAAACAGCAGAGCATGCTGAATTGTATAAGGTGCAATTTCAAAACTGAATTTAATTACTTTTTTAAAAGTTAGATTCTCAGCAGTAAGACCAGCAACTCTTCTCATCTGCACTAACTTCTTTCCAAAGCCTGACACTCGCCAGGACCTCAGGCTGGGGGAGATCAGGGAAATCCCACACACTCCTGCATGTTTTTCACCCATATGGCAACAATTTCCCTATGTTCCCCCAGTTCAGACTAAAGAGATCTTCACTGTCACATTTAAAACACTTCCTGTGTTCAAAACAAAGATGTAACACGCCACACCTGACCCACTCCTTCTGTGAATCCCTCTTTAGGGAAAAAAAGCAATCTACCAACAACCTATTATTTCAAAGATGTGGGCAGCTCACAGATGAATGAAGTTATTACCTAAGGGTGCAGATTTAAACACCTCCTACTTTCCTGGCCCACGCACCTCTGTCCCTGCAGCAGGCTGGAATGAAATGGTTGAGGAACCAATTCAAACAAAAAAACCCACCCCAAACAAAACCAACAAACAAAAAGCCCAACCCTGAATAATGGAAATAAAAATTCTGGGAGAGGAAAAGGGAGGAAGGAATAAGCTTCAGGGGTCATGTGGGAGTGTTGGCATTTTTAACACACATCACTTCAACTGCCCTGCTTTACAGCTTCCCCAGTGAAGTCACATTAACACAGCTAGAAGATGGAAGCTAACAGAATGGCAGTCGTTTGAGCACAGGGGCAGAAACAGGCAACAGAGATGGGTAGGAATTTCTGGCTTCACTGCTTGGCAAAATGTTTGTGGAAACACCGCATCCTCAGTGCCAGTTTCTCGCTGCTGTTTAAAAAGCTCTTCCAGGGGAAGCCAGTGCAGCCCAGTAGCTTGCCCCTGGACATGCCTGGGCTTGCTGATTCAGGGTCTAACATTTCCATACAAAGACTAACAGAGTTGATAATTTGGCTCAGCGTTCTCCATCAAGTCACAACTACCTTCTGTCTGGACTACCTGTTGGTGACAAAAGGATAAATGGCTACCCTGAGGATTACATCCCACCTTTTAATGCTCATCTGCCAGTTAGCACAGTGTTTGCTTTGCAGCTTAAAGATGTGAATATTTATCAGATGTTGATTACTAGAAGATATATTAATTTACTGAAAAAAAACCCAGACAGCAATAGGACAAGAGTTTGTCATTTTAAATGAGCCTGTGGCAGGGGGGTTGGAGCTCTATGATCCTTGGGGTCCCTTCCAACCCATGCCATTCTATGATTCTGTGATTCTATGAGACTCCAGCTGAAAATGGACTCATCAGTTATTTTGCAGAACACTACAAACAGCACTTCAGGAGCTCCTGTATCTTTAAGTTATCTTTACCTTGCAATACTCGTACAGTGAAAAAGGACAGAATTTGCACATCACTACCAAGTGAGCTGAAGCACTACAATGTAATATTTTTAATACAACATCCTCCATTAACACTGACTGCAGTACAGTTAATTTATAGAAAAGGGTTAGGTCTGAGTCACATGTTAAAATGCCCCAAATGCCTAATTAATTCAGTCTTCTCTCAGCTCTGGGCAGACCACTTTGCCTCCTACGTGCTGCAATATTAGGCAGTAAGAGGACATGGAACCCAGTTCAGATGTTGCTTCATGCTAGTTAGTATATTAAATGCACAGATGCACTAGGTCAGTAATTTCATTTAAAATAACTGATATAAATGTGTACAAGGAGAGTCACTTTCAATAGCTAGAAAGACTAAGGGCAAACCAGAATTGATTTTAGAAACATTTTAGGCGGTGAAAGCCTTATTAAACTTTAATTACCTTGAAATCTCTAACTAAGAAGCCCCTCTACTGTTCCAGACTACCTGAAATTTTATAATTATCTATATGAAAGTTGGTCATCAAATAGAAGTGCGGCAGCTTTGCAACACAAAAATGCCCACCTTACGCAAGAACAGCACCAATTCACTCACCCCTCCCATAACACAGAAAAAGACTAAAACAAGCAATCTCTCTACTTGAGGATTAGAAAAATAGGGATGAGAATTAGGGGCAACGTAAGGCTTCAGAGACTTAAAAGCAACAGAATGGCTCCCTCCTTGCTCCTGTGCAGTGCACCATGAAGCATGCACACTATTAGACCATCTGCTACCATGGGTAAGAAATAGTGGGGACAATGGCAGACTGCAGCAGCATTGCATCCTACACAGAGTACTGATGTGAACTACATTAATGACTCCAGGTTTGCTTGTTTTCTTAAAAACAACAATTTATTTATTTTTCCCTTGGTGGGATTTACCTTGGATAAGGCAGCAGAGAGAAGTGGGGTGTGGATAAGACACAGCTTCTATCCTTAAAAGAAGCAAGCTGCAGCATTGCACAGGCTATCCTCTATCGGGGTAGTTTTGCTGGCCAGACACTTGGCTTATATCATAATTTCTACTCTTCCTCTCTGTTAAAAAGAAAATACCTACCCAACCACACCTCTGGTATCAATTCTCTGCCAGCTGCTCTCTGAGTATTTAAAATGTCCCTACATTTGAGAAAGGTGGTGTAGCCCATGGCAGGCTGCAACATGAGAGCAGCTGTAAAAGCTAGGCTTGCAGTCACTGCTGTCTGCCTTACAGTAGGCACCGAGCCCCTGAGCATGTTGCCTGCATAGAACAGCCATCTCCTTCATCCCCTCCATCGCCAGCCCCAGAAGCCACTGCTACTGCATCTTCACAGACCCAGTCTTTGCTTAGTTCAGCTAGACATAAACCAGACAGAAACTGCTTAACATCTGCTAGTGCTAAGTCAAGTACTGCAGAAAATAGAGAAAGCCCAGCTCAAACTATAGCTGTCACAAGTAAACTGGGAGGATGGATCTATGGTGGTAATTCCAAATACAGATAGTTTTAACAATGTCATTTGATGAGGAGGGTTGCATAAAAGGACAGTTGAGGTTCTAGCACATTATGCTCAGTATTGTTTACAATATGTACAGTTGTAGGAGAAAAAAGGAAAAAAAAAATGTATTTTTGAAAGCTCAACTTTGTTTTCCTGCTTTTGTGACCATCTGTTATGTTAAAAGATACCGTGAGGGCACCCTAACAATTTATTCCATGCAGAAAAGTATTTATTTTCAGCTTTCTACACAACTGTAGAGAATCTACACAGGATAATTCTAGCTTCTAGCTTCAAGACTTGTCATTGTGGGAAAGTCATCTGTTTCCTCTATTTTATTACTAGCTATATTTATACCATACTGAGCAGCTATTATTCCCATGTCATACAACAGTACATCACGGAAACAGTAACCCAAGTTGTGACTGCTGCCTAAGCCATGGTCAGAGTGGAGGAAACAGAGGAACACAATTTTCTATTAAAATCTTGGTATCTATTTCATGCTACATTGGGGTATCTTTCTTTCACTTAGCTAGCAAGAAGTATAGCTTAGCAGGGATGATTCTTTTTCAATTTTTCCTTTAAACCAATAAAATAATCAGAAGAGGATGATGCTTCAGCTACGCTTGGCAACAGTTACCTAATAACGGTAGGTGGTTTGCTTGGATGTTTGGTAATAAATAGTGGCAGCTCTATTAAACACACCTCCCCAGCTTTGGAAGTAGTCATTAACAAAGGCACAGCCACCTCAAACATGCAAGCCTCAAACAACTTTCAGTTCCAGGGTGTCTTCATTCTGTGTCAGTGTCCATGAGCTATAATTTGGTTTCATCTTATTTTACTACTCTGCTGTGCTGCAGCTTACCTAATAGTAAGCAGGAAGACAGCTACAACCTGCTAGGATACAATGGCCACAAGAGTTTCAATTTGCTCCAGAACAGACCTAGTAACCTCTATGAAGCTGACCCACAGCAGCTAAGTTACAGTAAACATAGTTAACAGAACAGTCACTGGTCTCCTCTCTGGCTTTCTGCTCCTTCACTGAAGGGATCAGGCATTTCACATCTGTGTTTTATTCCCAACCGTTCCGTCCATCCATCCCCATGAGCATGACAACCAAGCCTCCCCCTCACTCAGGAGAGTACCACGTAATTACAGAGGAAAGTTCTCACCCCCCCAGTGCAGTACAAGGGCCAATTTACATTTTCCCCTGAGAACTTCACAGACTGTACATTTTACTCTGCTCAGGTTCCTGCTGAACAGAGTTGTTAGCAAGTCAGTTACACACATCTGCTACCAAAACAGTGAAGTGCTGGGGTGAAAAAAAAATTTTAAAAATCAAAGATAGTTGTGATTAAAGTATAAAATAATTGGGTACTTGTCACCTGAAGGGCATAAGGGCATATGTATTAACTATTCTCTCAGCATCCTGTTAAATGAATTGGTGTGCATGTTCCCTGTTTAATGGATCTATATGTTGAAGGTCACAGCCTGGCAGCCTGAACTGTTCGTTACCAACTAGGAGAATACCAGCTCAGGGCATATCGTGCCTAAATCTAGCTCAATTGTTAAAGAGTGAGAAAAGCCTTCTGTTTCACTGTATTGGCACAGCTTGCCTCATTCAACAGTTCCAAAGCTGAGAAGTGAATATCAAAACAGAATCAAGGAAGAACACATATTTACATTTGCCTTACTCAGCAGCACTACTGTCCCTTCTACCACATCCAGCCAGAGGTATCTTCTTTCCCATTACTACTGGAGGGGTACCAATTGGCAATTTTTCAACTAAATCCCATCTCCTCAATATTTTTCTCATCATAACAACTAGATGGAAATAGCTGTCCCAAGTATTGCACAGACACATGTTCCAACAAATTGGCCTACTGCTCCTATTTGTTCACCTGGAAACAAATCCAATTTTAAATGGAATTTAAGGTTACTTTCAGTAGTATATTTCCTATTCAAAGCATGGCAACGTACTATACAAATCAGTATGCTAACTCTAGCCAGTAACAGCCAAGACACACAGTATCAATTATACAACTACTTCATACTAATTTACTTCCACAGTAACTTTGGATTTGCTACATTGTATCTAAAAGACACAAATCATATTTCCTCTGCATTTTTTTCATTATATTTCCATTTCAACTGGCACCCAAGATTCCTCCAAGACAAGAGCTGTATCTGTTTAGCTAACAAAATCCTACATGACTTAGCAATTTATGATCATGAAAATGCAAATATAATAAACATGCAAACTCCAAGATATCTTTATCTGCACAATCCTCCCATCCTGTATGCCAAAATACTACAGTATGTTTCAAAACATATCTGCTACACATGTGTTCCAGTTTCTGAGGCTGTCTGTTTCTCCTCAGAAGTTTGTCAGGTTTCAGGGGGTTCTTGTTTTTCATTTCTCGTCCCCACTCCTCCTACTTTTGGTGCCTTGAGGATTTTCATCTGTCACACATAGAGTTGAATTTCAGATGTTAAAGAATTTATCATCACAAACTTGTATTTCATGTTAGAATAAATAAAGCCATGCCTACTCTCAGCTCCAATCACCCTGGAAATCCATATTATAACACCACGAGAAAGTTCTGGCAATACTGAAGAGTGATTCAAAAGGAACTCTGCTAGCCAACCATCTTCAAAAAACAGCTACTTGCTAAACTCTCACCATTTTGACACACAAGCACTCTGTTCTCTCCTTGTCTCAGAGCCCCCTCAAAACTAGCCAAACAAACAATGCAAACAGATGTCTTAAACATACACGATCACACAGGAAACAGGCATATTCACAAGCTCTGTAACATCTGAACTTAAAATTAGTCTCCCTGGATGGAAGACACAACCCCCAACTCCCTTCTCTGAGAAAACACTTTGCTGGATGAGCATGGGTAACCACATTTTCTTCAGCAAAAGTGTCTCGTGATGACATAATACAACAAGCAATCCCTGTAATGGAAACAAAGGGGCCCTATTTGTAGAACTCGGCAGTTTGGGTGGAAAAGAGCTTATTTTAGCACTATTCTGACCAAACTTTTTCAGTAGGGACGTCGTCTAAGCCTCCCTTGCTCAAGGCTCTTCAAGAAGAGGTCTCTTAAGACTGAGCCCAAGACGCACATAAAGCTGTTGTTCCTTTTAGGTATTACAGACTGTGTTCCAATGAAAGAGTGCCCTTTACCAGGAGAACTCCACTGCTCAGCTTTGCTGCTGCTAATTCCTGTTCAGTAGGAACTACTGAAAATAACCACACAGTTACTTCAGAGCACTGTTCCCTTTCCAGAACCTTCTCCCATTACAAGCAGAACTTACAGGGTTAGTATGAAAAGTGACAATAATTCTGGATATTTTTCTTCTCCCCATTGCTATTTCTCACACTTCCACATCTTTTAAATGATCTTCCAAATATGCCTGTGATAATGAGGGAGGGGAACAGCCGGACAACAGAGGGAAAATTCAGACTACAACATCTCATAGGCCCTGTAAAATCTCAGAGGAGACAGGATAACATGGGAGTTTTGGGTTTCAGCACTGCATCAGTATCATAACACACCAGCTCTCCTACCTATAGGGTCTGCAACACATACAGAAGTGAATGTTGCCATTTCCTGAAGTAGTAGTGAAAAACAGAAACCTGATCAATCACTGGAGCATCTAAACAAAAGTCTCTTTATATCTTCTGCAGGACCTTCTTTTCACAAACTACTCCCAGGACCTTTAAGAAAAGATCACTCTAGCAGCTCCTGAAGAATTCCCCTCCAATGTCAGAGCTTGATTATTAAAACAGGAACTTGGGAAACATGGAGAAAAGGAAACAATATGTACTTCTCTATCTGCAATTTCATGGGTCTGGCTTGTGTTAAGTGTTCAGAGACCCCCTGTTCCAAGAGGGGGAGTAAAGGCCTGAGCAAGAAAAATCCCACTCCATGGCCTGTTCATGGGTCACTGCAGCTGCAGAAATCCAGTGACACACGGGAGATCAGATGAGGAAATTTCAACAACGAAAAGCTCATCAGATGAAAGAAGGGAGGTGTTACTTTCACATTACAAATTAGAGAGACCAAAAAGCTTTCGAAAAGCTCACTCAAAAATCAGAAGCTGACCTCCCCAAGATGCCCAGCTGCCAGATGCTGTTCACACATGAGCTCAATTAGGGACACAGAAAGAATGATGACCCAGTTTCCCAGCTCATATGTAAAATGTAAAAGAGTAACTAAAGAAAAAGCTAGTGACCACACGATAAACTACTCTACTGTAGAAATACATATGAGATCTGCACCACAACCCCATGCACTTTTAACAGCATGTAGTTTACAGCATTATACAAACCATTGCTCAGCATCAGGCAACTTGGGCACTGCAAGCTCTGTCAAGATATACAGACCCCATTGACAGCTACAGTCATGTTACACTGAGTTAGGAAAACAGCAGTCATGCACTACTTATTTCAAAAGTAAGAGATGACAAACTGAAAAAACATATATCCAAACAGTTAAAGTGACTTAAAGTGGGAACTGTTCTCAGTAACAAATAGGGTTTTACAATATTTTTACCCCTGAAGAGGTAATAGGAGCGTTATGCAGCTTGCTGCATGTAAAACACACAGCAAGGAGTAGTTGAAAAAGCAGAGGTCTTGCTCATGTCAAACAGGCAGTGGAAGTCTCACAGAGCTATTCTGTAAGCAAGAGCTTGCTCCTATACCCGCTACAAAACTCTGTCACCATTATACTGTGGGTACCTATGACCAGTAGCTGTCAGTCTGCACGTCATCATGGTAGTCATGGCTTAACAATATTGTATGCAAGTGTCATGGTTCAGCCACAGCTGAGCACTATGTGCTGCCCACTCCCCACTCCATCCCCCAGTGGGATGGGGAGGAGATGGACAAAAGCACGCACAGGGGGAGGTAAGGGCAGTTTGCTGGGACCTCACAGGGAGAGGGGAACAACAACAACAGAACTCCTGACAGAATACACACAGAGAGACAGCACAAAGCACTTACAGACCCAATGACTGGATGCTCCACCTGCACTCAGACCACCAAGTTACAAGGGCCTACCCCTCTCCGACCAGCCCCTTTTATGGGGGGTGTGATGTCATGCGGTGTGGAAAACACCCTTGGCCAGCTCAGCTCACCTGTGTTGTCTGCTTGGGAAGTTAACTGTCCTAGCCAGAACCAGGACAGCTAGTAAATGTAATGAGCCCTGGAAAACAGCAAGGCAGTGCAGTAACAATGTTGCCAATATTTAAACAATGCTTTATTGCCTATTTCAGTTAAACTGCAATCTGGATTTACTATCGTAACAGACAGCATTTATCTCACAGCCTTTTTCATAATATGTAACACTAAAGGCCTTTTTGTCGCTTGACAAAAGCGGTACTTACCACTGTCAGTCCTATCAGGACCCCAATTCATAAGACTACATACAATATAACAGTTAAAATCCAAGAGAAGTAAGCTATAAAGAAAAACAATAGCTGATGAACACATACCTATGATGGAATCCCTTCGAAAAACATCTCTGTCAAAAATATAAAATGACAGACGACGAAAGGTCCGAGGAATTTCACAGTAGAAGTCTTCTCCATAGAAGGGGCTGGATAAACAAACACACACATACACACACAAAAAAAAGAGAAAAAATAAATAAATTAGTATTGGTATCCTGGAGGAGCTGGTGTGTTTATACTTCACACCCAGAACATCACTTGGGCCTGTGATGGTCTTTCCCATCCATGAATGTTCACCTTCAAGCACTACTCTACTTTGAAGATGGTTCGGAAGAGTCAGAGTCCCCAGAACAAGACCCCTTACTGTACACAAAAAAAAAAAACCAGATAAAAATAACTATCTGGAAAACAAGTGTCCCTGAACAAAGAGGGCAGAGACCACATAATTTCTTAACATACAGTGCCTTGAAGGGTGAAGAGAGGCCCTGCTACCACACTGTGCTTATAGCAGGCCATTATGACAGATCATAACAGCATACACATAAACAGGATGAGCAAAACAGTGTGGTTCATGACACTTTTTTTAAAAAAGGATTTAGCTTATGTAAATTAAAAAGCCTACAGCCATTCCCTCTTTTCTCATCCCTTACAAAGTTTCTTATTTAAAGTCAGATTCAGTCAACCGATGCTAACTAAGCCTTGGAGCTGTTGTGATGCTTGTTACCTGATAGCACTGCATATCTGTCTATTTTTACTTACTGGAATTGTATAGAGTAAGTTCTTTTACAGTAAAACAAGATTTAAAGAAAATAAACGCTATCTCAGCATGAAAAACTCTTTAGAGACATAAGGGGCTTTTCTTAAGATGCTACCAATTTAAATGGGAGAAATCTCAGACACCTAATAGCAACCCTTTCAGTTTCCCTCTTAACCAATTATTTACTCATAAGAACTATAAGCATATCTCAACATTATTTATTCATCAACAGGTCTACCACTTTACACGGACTCCTCATTCCCAGTCACTCACGCTTCAGTAGATCTAAATGAGCACATGCAATTTGAGTCGTATGGATAAATACAGCGAGCACTGCAGATGTAGACTTAAAAATAAATCTAATTCCAACAGGCTGAAAGCCACAAGACTTTTTTTTTCCCTTCTTCCCTTTTTAAAACAGACCTCTCTATTGTCTTGGCTAAGCACAAAAACAGGGGACAGAATTGTGCTGTAGCTTTAATCACTATCAAAGGCTTTGCATGTTAGAAAATTAGATATGAAAAAATTATTAACAGATCCTTGCATTAACTTTAAATATTTCAGCATTTTGTCAGGATGGGTCATTGCCTTGGCTTCTTTCAGGATATTTTACAACATCATACAATTTTGCTTGTATTTATATTATGTATAAATACACTGCCCTAGAAGGGCCACATTCCCTCAAAAGCTAGTTGACAAGTCTCACTTAAAGCACACAGGCACAGCAAATTAGCTAACTGCTCTGGAAGGGAATATGCCACATCAATTTCATGAAGTCCAGAGACATCACTCAATATTCAGCAAGAACATTATTTAAGTTACTACTCCACCAGCCACATGGAAGAACATACCAGATAACAACTAAGCCCAAGGCATAACCCCAGGTTAAACTTCTGACTGAAACAGTTTCCCATTCCTTGAAATAAATTCACCCAGCCATAAGTTCTGGCAGCCAACACGAGCCCTAAGTCACCCCTACTGTGAAGGTGCAGGGGCAGCTGTTTTGACTGTTTGTCCCAACCACCCCCTCCAATTCAGTACTCTCGGTTATGTCCCTTCAGCACTCTAAGTTATGTCCCCTTCACCCATTCTGCTCCAAGGGGTTTTTTTTTGGAATCAAGAGCTCAGCAGCCACTGCTTCAGGCACAGTTCATAGAATATCCTGAGTTGGAAGGGTCCCATAAGGATCATCCATGTCTGACTCCTGGCCCCACACAGGCCCAGCCAAGTCAGAGCATAGGACTGAGCGCATCATCCAGACGCTTCTTGAGCTCAGCCGAGCTCGGTGCTGTGACCTCTTCCCTGGGGAGCCTGTGCCAGTGCCCGACCACCCTCTCAGTAAAGAACCTCTTCCTAATATCCAGCCTAAACCTCCCCTGTCGCAGCTTCATGCCATTCCCTCAGGTTCTATCACTGGTCACCAAAGAGAGGAGATCGGTGCCTGTCACAGAATCGTAGGGGTTGGAAGGAACCTCAAGAGATCACCGGGTCCAACCCCCCTGCCAAAGCAGCTCCCCAGCTCATATTGCACAGGGAGGCGTCCAGACGAGTCTTGAGTATCTCCAGAGAAGGAGACTTCACCACCTCCCTGGGCAGCCTGTGCCAGGGCTCTGTCACCCTCACTGTGTGAAAGTTCTTCTGCATGTTGGTGCGGAACTTCCTGTGCTCCAATTTGCAGCCATTGCCCCTTGTCCTATCTCCACAGACCACTGGAAAGGGGTTGGCCAATTCCCCCTGCATCCCATACTTAAGATATTTATAAACATTAATTAGGTCCCCCCTCAGTCTTCTGTTCTCCAGGCTGAACAGCCCCAGCTCTGAAGCCTTTCCTCATACAGGAGATGTTCCAGGCCCTTAATCATCCTCGTAGCCCTTCTCTGGACTCTCTCCAGGAGATCCCTGTCCTTTTTATACCAGGGAGCCCAGAACTGGACACAAAAACTGTCCCTTCACTCCCCTTCATCAGGAAGCCATACACTGTGATGAGGTCTCCCCTCAGCCTCCTATTCTCCAGGCTGGACAAACCAAGGGACTTCAGCCTCTCCTCATAAGTCTTCCTCTCCAGACCCCTCACCATCATTGTTGCCCTTTGTTCTTTGGTACAAGCAGCTTCTACCAAACTGGGAACTATACAGCTGTCCCCACAGCCACAATTCTGCTGGCAACCCTGAGGGCTTCATTCCATGCACATCACTTGGTGCAAGTTTTCACGCACAGGCTTAACCCAAGGGGGCTACACAAGTACACAAACATTGCCCTAATATCTAGGGCATTATACATACAAAATACTTGCATCATTCCGAGCCCTAATACTCTGCTCAGCCATAAAATTGTCCTTTCTGCTGGAAGAACATGACAGATGAGTTTACTCACTAATGACCTCAGAATGAAATGATACTTAATGAAGTGTAGATTATATACCCGATCCTCCATCAAGAATACAAGGGAAGCTTCAGTATACTGGAATTCTAAAGGCAACGTAAATGCAAGTGGGACTGACTTTATTTCAGCTCAGCTGATTCCGGGGGGGTAAGAGCAGGGAAGCAGCAGCAGCTGGGGCCTTTGGCAAGTCTCCTACTAATGTTTATCACTGGTGGCAGCAAGGGGCAGAAGATAACTGAGCCCACATCACAGCAAAATGAACACGAGATTCAGAAGAGTAGAGTGGGCAAACAGAAAGCATCTAGTCCAATGCATGGTATCAGAAAGATCGGTTAAGAGAAGAAATGCTATGAAGGCTCCCTTAGCCATGCAGGGACCACATCTGGTCACTGTTTTCAGACACAAGGCGCCTGAGCAGAGCCCGCTGGCTGGTATTCTGCACAGGATACACCATCTGTGGCTGTTGTCAACAGAAGAGAAGCTTTGTTCTGCTCTTGGCTTTCCCTGCTCTGAGCTCTTGTACCCCTTGTAAATTCATAATCTCTCATCACTCAGGTAACACCCCTGAAGCACACTGTGTTCTTAATTAATCTAAGACAGCAGATATCCCACTCAAGTGCGTTCACTCCACACAGGATAATTAGCCAGCAAAGTTTTAACTGTAAGGATGCACGTTAAGATTGAGCTGATGGAGTATCAGCTTGGGGTATCATCTGCCCCAATCTCATGTAGCTCTGCAGAAACAGTATCTTCTTTCTGAAGGTATCAAAAGTAACCACCCAAATACTTCCAGCTTCCACTTAAATGGCTGTTTTTCCTCCATGTATCTCTTCAGAACAGTACTGGCTTTGTCTCCCACCCAGACCTGAAGAGCAAGAGGTCGCAGCAGTCAAATCCCATGATTTATTTCCCAAGCTAACTTATGTTGAGCATGAGCCCCAGGGCTCCAGAATGGTTTTTCCAAAAGAGCAGCGAAATTCCTCCTTCAGTGCCCCCTCTCTCCTAAAAGCCAGAAGTGGTTTGATGGGGCTTTTATTGGAGTACTTTTATTTTGACATAGCAATTAATAAAAAGCAGCAGCATCTGCCTACACAGCCCTCAGGAGTCTGACAAGATCTTCCAAAACAAATAGGAGAACTAGCCTAGCTGAAAACTCAGGAATCTTTCAGAACCAAGTGAGTTCAGACTAAACTTCCAGGTTTTGAGTTAAGCTTTCTGTTCGGGAGAAATTTTAGTAATTCGAAGAGGGGGAGGAGGAGAACCAATGAGGCCCCCCTCCCTCAATCTTGCAGCACAGGCTGCACATCAGTATGGTCACAGCGGAAAGGCATGGACAAGACCAGTGCTGTCATTATTTCAGTTTCTTCAGGACTTGAAACGAGTGATGGGATGTAACTGCCGAGAGCAGGATCTCGCAGAGACAGAAGCAGGGGACCTCTACTGTAAAAGCAATTCAGCTCCTTCCAAGCTGAAAGTAAAAGCATTTTCAAACCCGGCTTCGTCAATAAAGACTGTTATGAATTTTTTTTAAAAAATTACTAATTTCTTTTTAGTTTTGCTGTCACAGCAACGAGAAGAATAGCAGTGCAAGTACCAACTATGATTTAGGTGTGGAATGAGGCTTGTTCCTAAGTCACCGTCTCTTGCTTTCCTGACAGGACTAGAAACTACAGAGAAAGACCTGCACCAATGTTTAAACCCTAGCTCCAAGCTTTCACACACAAGGTCCCACCCTCACAACCCTTTCCCTAGGATGCTTCCACAGCTGTCATTACAGAAGAGAAACAAAAAAGAAAAGCCCACTAAAAGCATAAAGAACAGTACAGTGGATTTCAGTCTGCAGACATACTCTCCCCTCACCAAAAACCTGCTTGTTCTGAATGCTCACAGGAGCAGGAATACTAGGAAATCAAACCCAAAGAGCTCTCTCTAGGCATTGTTTCACTCACGTACAGCTATCCAACTTTCAAGGTATCTATTGTTTCATCTCTTCTACTGTGTGTTTTGGCAAGAGATTTTTAGGAGGAGACAGGGAAGGAGACGGGAAACAAATTACTGTGTAGATCAAGTGGAATGAAAGCAAATAAGGAAGAGAATCCTTATTTCAAACATCATGAATGAAAACTTCTTCCCCTAGAAAAGGCTTGAAATTTGTTCTTTTATGTGTCTGACTAAACTCCAGAGGCACGCTTGCAACTTTAACTTCATACCTTCAGATATCTACTGAAATCAGCACAAATATTAACAGAAAGGAAAAGACTTCATAAAGCATGTCTCAGTGTAGAAATATTTCTGTAGTTTCAAGCTGTCTTGCAAAACCTCGTGCTTGTTTCTCAATACTTAGGATTCGCTACAGCAGTTTTGTTTTTGTTTTGGCATCAGTACTTCAGTGGATGAAGTGAGAGAGTTGCATGCTGAATAATAATGAAACCCCTCAAACCAGAAGTCTTTGTGCATGGATTTTTTCTTCTTAAACTGCTTTTGTGATTGAAAGTAAGGACTATTAACATGCCACAGACAACTCCACATCCTCTGACTATTTTAAAACGTTTAGAAATACTGGATTCATCCTGTTGCATGAACTGAAGACCAGAGTTCACATCATGATGTGAGCTGGAAGCAAAATCAGTCTGTACAAAGGAATGCACTTGTTTGTTTCTACTACTAAGCTTTTTCTACCACTTGGCTAATACGTTTTATACTCTGCTTTCCAGGGTACGTAAAGGGAGCGGGGTAGAGAAGAGAAGGTTCATTCAAAGCAGATGCAGCAAGCCAAATAAAATCTGAATACACTTCAGTCTCCTACTAGACACCGAGCTACAACACGACAGGCAAGTAAGACAGGCTCTGTAAGAGCCAAAGTTGGCAGATGTCATGGTAGCTTCCTTATACAATTTATTAAAAATACCTACCATTATATTTGAAGCACGGATTTGGCAGACAACAGGCAGCAGGAAGTATATGGCACACAAGGCAACAGCTAAATCCAAACATACCACTTATGGCCACTGTCAGAGTGCAGGCTGCAGTCTTCCAGGCATCCACCGAGCCTAAGCAAATTTTTCCTCTTGTCACTGTGCAGAGACAGCCAGAGGGACAGCGCAGTGTTATAGCCACAACCACCCCTACTACACAGAGGGGAAAAAATAAAGCAGTGTGCATTTTCTCAACCCTCTGCTCAGAAGAGAGAGACAGACACACTAGCTATAGTTACCATCCTCACTTGACAGTTGCTGGTTTGGCTCAATGAGGCTTACAGGGATTATGATAACTTTAAGCAGCAGCCGTTTGGCCCCCAGTCACCTCCTAAAATATTCTGTAAGACGACACACACAAACAACAGAAGTCACATTACAGCTGCATTTACTTTTTTTTTTTTTAAAAATCACTCAAAGCAGCCTACACCACCAACAATTGTTACTCACATGGGTGGCTTTTCATGTGGATAAACGCTCTCATTCATAAACCCTGCCTTGGGTCTCAAGGCTCACTTCAATTCTCCTCCTTCCATTAAGTCTTGCTTCCCTTCCTGGCGACCTTCCCAGCTGTATTACTTCCCTATGCAGCCACACAGTCCTTGCCTTCAATAATACCCCTGACCAGGCTGAAGTTGTATCCATACCCATCTTACCCCTTTCCCTTAAAGGTATGCGGTGCTTTCAGAATTGAAATCTGTTGATCCTAAGAATTCAAGCCATGTTTAGATGCAGTTGAGCGCAGAAGATGGCAGGCACAAACAGCACACAAACGAGTGAGCTGGGAGCACACAGGAGAGAAGCTACAGAACACACAGACAGTAGGATATGCTTCTTTACTTAGGGCGTCCTGGCTGGGAAAGCTGTTATTTCAAGGAGGTGACCTGGCAGCGTTAAAAATATGAAAGCAGCTAATAGAACTAACTCAGATATGGCAACTAATTTTGGCAACACTCCAAGTAAGGGAAACAACTTTGTGTTTAAAATCTGAGAAGTGGCCTGCATCCAAGATGTTATCAGAACACAAGAGAAGTTCAGCTATGCAGCCATGAACTCCAAACACTGGAAAATAAAAGGTTTAAGCAAGCCTAGAAGTACAAAAATAACATTAAATATGGCAGTAGAACTACTTAGAGAAAGTTCTGAGAGGTACTGAGAGACTTTGTTACCTGATTTAAAAAGAAAACAAATACACAGCAACCTCTTCTCAAAGAGAACACAGCCTTAACTATGAACTTACAGCACATTTCACTACACACTCACAAGCACACTGCAGACTCGCAGTTCTCACTGTTACCTTCACTAGAGACTAGCACTGAAATAAAAAGACTGGGGGTGGGGAAGGTGCCTCTGGCTTCATTTGCTCTTTCATTCAGGCTTTGATCACTATGTTTAGCACGTGAAAAATTCCTCAGTGAAATAGTGGAGAACTAAATAATCACAGACTCAAGACGCTTGGCTCATGTCTCTAAAGCACACACTGTCAGCCATTTGATTCTCTAATGTATGACAGTTTTTGCCTTTATTCATATCCTTGAAACAAATTTAGAGATGTCACATTCCTTCCATTCTTCACCTTTGATTTGAGAAGCTGCCTTGATTTCCTGTTGCAGCTGACACTGCCCTTTAAGTGAATGGAAACATTTGATGCAAACAGCAAAGGCAAAGTCAGCCTTAATGCTAACAAGCCAAGAAAGTTTCTTCTTGGGGAAGATCTGTAGCTAGAACAAGTCCTGGATGGTGGAGCCTCAAGTTTGAAGCTACACGTCAGGGGAGCTAAGTGGTTGGTTCAGCAAAATAATAGGCCACATTCTTGTCAAGCTGTCTACGTTCAGCTCAGAAGTGAAGTTGTAATCTGTGCATTTAAAGAAAATTAAAACCTCACATGTTTGCAAGAACATAAAATAAACTAATCCCTTCACCTACATCTCTGCTAGGTTATATGGAATGGATCCAATTCTGTTCAGTGCCTTTGTGGATGATGGTAATATAAATATTGAACAACAAATAC
This sequence comes from Porphyrio hochstetteri, assembly GCA_020800305.1. NCBI lineage: Eukaryota > Metazoa > Chordata > Aves > Gruiformes > Rallidae > Porphyrio > Porphyrio hochstetteri. Next base: position 154,626,505 of record CM036905.1, on the reverse strand, counting down.
AAAACAGAGAAGCATATTAAATCCTGGCTCTAACGGGCCTCTTCCTCCTACCTTATGACTTGCATGTGACCTTCTTAGAATTTACTAAAGCTTGTGCCAAACAGTTTATGAAAACAGTGCTGCTTGAAGAGTTCAAGATTTTCTTCCTGGGCAGCTGGGGGGCTTGCCCTGACCAACCCACACATGCGCTGTGCTTGTCCAAAGGTCCCCAGAGAAGCTGGATAGCTCTGAACTGCCCCACACAAACAGCACTGTTGCGTTGCTCTGTGGTTTCATAGAAAGGCCTGCCCATGTTACAACCCTTCACGTGTTTCAGTCAGGCACTACCCAAGTTACCCTCACAGCAGCCCTCAATCTTCCAGCACATGGCAGCAATACCACCACAGGGTTTAACAGATGCCAACAGAGGCTGGATGGCAGGGATGATTTAAGTTCCTAATTTTAATTTACGAGTCCCACCTGACTGCTGGACAGAGGAATTAAGACTCACCATGCTGGCTGCTCTCAGTTTCTGAGATGGAAATTTAGATTAAAAAAGAGCATCAGGCCCACAGAAATTCTCTTCAGAGCACTGGTAAGGGCACCAGACTGAGCAACAGGAGGTGCTGGTTCAGTTCTGAATGATTCATGCTTTGTGGATTTAAGAGGTTACTGCTCTCAGCTGTCTCCTCATGCCTCTCCCACAGCCTAAAGAAATAAAAAAATCTGTGGCAGGAGATTAGGACAGAGCTCAGGGAGGTAACTTCTTACACTGTCCCAGTATAAAACACAGGAAATCAGCAGAGTATGAAGGCCCTGCCACAGATATGCCAGGCAAGCCAGAACTGACATTCATCCAAGTCCCTCTGGGATGGAGAGAGAGTAGTGCTTCCTTTCTGCCGTTTGCCAGTTCAATTAAAGCTTTACATCAGAAGGCCTGCCTGCAGAAACCAGACATTTCTGCAGTGCCTAGTAGAAACTTAATAAGGCTAAACTGAGTAAAAAGCGGGGAAAGCAAAAAAGGGGGTAAAAGGGGAAAAAAAAAATATACAAGCACTCCTTGAATTCTCAAGTACACAAGACCATATTTCAGCGTGACTTTAATTATAAGCCTTTTAATGCAAACAAAGTCATTTTATGCTGATATGCTGGAAAAGATAAGCTTCACCAGGACAAATCTGAATGAGAAGAGAATGTTTCAGAGTCAGTAGTGCTATATGAAATATCTTTAAATTCAGACAGTCACATAAAGTGTCTTATTTTCTATAGACTACATGAAAATAATTTTTTTGAGCTTAGTGGAAGATTGGGGAAGTTTCCAGTCTGAGTGAAAACACAGGCTATTCTTAAAACTCACTTTACAGCAAGCCAGCCCTGTGTCAGCCATGCATTGATAAGAAGTAGAAAATACACATGAACAGGAGAGCAGAGCCAGTGTTCTCCCCCTACACCCACTCCAATGCCAGCCATACAGATGTCCAGGCAGGATTCAATTATTCAGTCATGCACTGGCCTGGCTTCACATCCCTGCTCCCATCAAACATCCGCCTATCGAGGCAGCGACACCTCAGAGAGAGGGACCCAACACGTGCTTTACTATAACGCTGGCAAGCGCCTGGCAAAGCAGCCCCCTACATGGAAGCAGGTATTCCTCTGCTGCACGCAAATTACACGGGCCTTAAGGGCTCCTAAGCTTCGCCTGCCCAATGATTCACGGTTACTCAACATGCATTAAAGAATCTAACAGCATGACTGGCTCCTCAGCTATGTGCTCATCCCAGTCTTACAAAAAACAATAGGCGACAGCAGTATGGTCTGAAATCATTTGAAAAACATCTTCCCCTGGAAGTCTGTGCACTTGTTTTTATGACTGTGTTTACATCTATTAAAGATAAAGTAGCTGTTCGAGTGGGCCTCACTAACTAAGAATAATTCCTATTCACAAATTGGGAATATGTCCTAGTTTTGCCATTCATGTATTTGGGATTTTTTTTTTAATGCAACAGTAAACCAATGACAGAAGAATACCTACATGGATAAATGCAAAATTCAGCTGATCACAATGTTTAAGTGGATATCAAGGGCCTGTGAAGAAGCAAGTTTTTCAAAAACAGTTGGAAAAAGAGAAGCTCACTGAGGGAGAGGACAGATTACCACTTAAAACAGGAATTCACTGGGAGAAGAAACCACAGCAGAGGAGATCATCTTTAGTCAACCCTCAGATCAACAAAATTAGGACTGTAAAGGAATTTTAAGAGGTCACCTAGTCCACCACTGCTCCAAAGCAGGAAGATTATATGTAAACTTTTAAAAGCTTTCTGCAACAAATACGGAACAGTGAAGGCAATCTACTCCAGTGCTTCAGAATCCTTAACAACAGTACGTTTTTTCTTCACAATAAACTTTAAGTTAAACTTCCTTCCCCTCTGTAATATAAGTCCATTATTACTTGCAATATCCATACTGGTCACACATAGTAATTCCATCCCTCTTAACCTTATTCTGGGGGTTTGTACTGTGGGTTTTGGTTTGGTTTTGGTTTGATTTGCGTTTGCATATTTATATCTACTCTCATCCCTCTTTTCTAGGTTAAACAATTCCAACCTTTTAACCATTACTCATTGGATATGGTTTCCAGACTTGTGATTACTGTGTTGCTCTCCTCTGAATTTACCTCAATTAACAAAAAGAACTTAGCTCCACAGGAGACCAGAAACCTTCCAGTTCAGCACAGCTTCAGTGTACCTTTTCAGCTTTATAGTGATACCTAAAGACAGATGGAATTTTTTTTTCCTCTGAAGTAGTTACACTTGGTGCTTATTCCTAGTACTAAGAGTTAATTTTCTCAATGGAATAATATGTGGATTGGTTCAAGGAAATTACATCAACTATTCTTATAGATTCCCACTCCTCACCTTCCATTTCCCCATGAAGCACTAATGATCATCCAGATAAAAACCCCACTGTGCAACTTTTAGCTGTGAACAGGAGGGCTACAGTGCCTTGACCCAAGTATTAATGAAAAAGCACAGACTAAGTATGTGCTGCTTTGCTTTCTTTTTTTCTTTTTTTTTTTTCATATAGTACACTACAAACAGGCAAGTCTTAGCATCATCATCAAGTCTTAGCATCTCAGCATCATCAGGACAGTCTTAGCTGTCCCTGGAAGTGTTCAAGGCCAGGTTGGATGGGGCCCTGGGCAACCTAGTGTAGAGCCAGGCCTGAGGTTGGTGGCCCTGCCTGTGGCAGGGGGGTTGGAGCTCTGTGATCCTTGGGGTCCCTTTCAACTCATACCATTCTATGATTCTATGATCATCACTCAAAACCACTCTAATTACGTTTAGCCAACCTAAATGCCTCAAGAAACAAAAGTCTTCATTATGGACCCCAGTACAGTGTATCAGAATATAAAATGGGGAATAAAGACTTAAAGATGACAAAAAGCATGTTAGACAACAATTAAAATAACTTAAGGGAATAGATCCCACTTGATGCTACTCAAACTGACATTCTTAAATGCAATAGGTACTTCTGAGGGGTTGGGTGGTGGGGTCTAGAGCCATTTTCCAAAGTAAATTATTTGCAATAACAAGACAAAGAGCAAAATCCCAACTGTATTACTCAGCTCTCAATCTTTTACCACTTCATATCTTAACATAAAAGTTATGAACTTGACTGTTCCTTGCTACTACTTTCCCCCAAAAAAGGCTCCCTCAGAATTCTGAGTATACGTATATGTCCAGCCTTGTTCCCCTTTTTTTAAGTTTGGGGATTTCCAGAAGGGAGTACTTTAACTTTTGTTACATGCTTCTCATTCTGTTTCATTCTCCACTGAACTTCTACAATCGCACAGGAAGTGTCCAAGATAATCAGTCAGACATCTTGTGCTCAAACCTCTTTCAGTTGCAGCCTCACGACGGAAGAAAAAAACCACCCTAACTCCACCCATCAGGGCAGCTAGAACAATGTATAATTCTAAGCATAGACAGGCACAAAATGGAGTTCAATGCTCCCTCCTCACATGTAAGTTGAGATCTAAAAAAAAGCTTAGGGGAGCTCAAAACATATATTACAGAAAGGAAGAAGCACCAGCTATACCCTCTTAGGAAAACAGTTCATATGACTTGCCTTGGTCAAGACATTTTCCCACACATACAGACAGGAATTGTGACAATAATTCTACCACTGGTGTTCTTAAAACTGGGAGGAGGATCATATTCATCCCCCCGCTTCCCCCCAAAAGTCTCTTTGGAACACTAAGCAAACATAGTAGCAGAGAATGAGAACATATATATACGTGTGTTTGTTACCATAATGACTTCTCCACAATTTTGGTCCTGAAAACCTCCTCCTGGTCCAGGTTTACAGTACAGTAGCAATCCCTCATCTTGTTTGGCCCCGGATACGTAGGAAGATTTTTGGCTTCACCTAAAGACAAGAAAAAAAAAAAACCCAGAAGGTTTATATAAAGTGTTATCTATAAATCAGTCATCTGTCAACTAATGCAGTATCAGCAACATGGCTAAAACAAAGTATGATGTTGTATTTTTCTGTCCAAATATTAAGACTCTATTAAACTCAGGAGCAATATTCTGTTTCCAAGGCAGCAGGCTCCTGAACAGTCACTGAGTTTAGAGCTCAGCAGGAGCCAGCAACAGCTCAGTTTGTTGCATCCAATTTATTTGCACATATTTGGGTGCATACTGCTTCCTCCCAGATTGATGTTCAGGTTCTAATGAGTCCTTCCATAAGATACAAGGAAGACAACATGGTAATAAAGCTTTCTGATACAGCCCACTGATTTTATCCTAACAGCAAAGGAGGACTGACCCCCAGCTCCACCACTATCCATAGACCTGGAGATGGAAAACAGTTACTGTAGTTACAGCCAACAGCCTCACACCAGGCACCGGACTTCACAGCACTTTGATGAGGTAATTAGCACTTGTGAGGCTGTATAAGATCCTCCCACGAGGGTACCATGCAAGTCATGAACATTCTTCAAAATACACATTTGTTTCAAAACTGCAACAAGAAACAAGTTTGTATCGTATAATTAACCATAAACAACAAAATGATAGAAGATTGAGCAACTAAGGGTAACCAAGAGGCTAGAAAGCAAGAATAAAACCACAGCTTTCCTCTCTACATATCCATTAATAACAAAAGCTAAGCAAACTGATAGAATCTAAACTCTCAGACAGGAAGCTGGGTAATGTTCCTTGTGGCTTTGTAAAGCACCTTGGCACTACATGGATGAGTGATTTAATTCTAAAGACAAAACTAGAACCTCAAAGAATGACTAAATGTAAGTCTACAATGCACGTGGCCTTATTTACCTTTGATCTTAGAGTACCCAAAAACTATTAGCACATACCATAGGAACTAGATCATCCTCTCCTGGTAAAAATATAAGGAATAAAAAATAATTTTTTTTTTTAGAAAAGGACAGACCAAGGCAACACAGGTTTGCTTGCCAGTAGAGAAGGGAACTCTAAATGACAGTAATATAACTTTTTATCAGACGCCTGCAGCTAAGCTGAAGTGCATTTTCCCAGACACATGCCTTTCCCAGTCTCCAGTTCCCAAATAGCTTTGTACTATTAACAGAATCATCTTGCTTCTTTCAAGCCTGTCTTCAATACAGACACACTTTTTACTTCGTGCCCATTTGTTCAACAGCACTCTGATGAATGTGCATGTAAACACCAGATAACTACAGCAAGGACAGATTGAGTCAACCTGCATCCTCAGCTTTAAAGAAAAAGCATAAAGCAACCCCAGGCTCCAGGGCTTCCTGCCTGGGATCTCTTTCCAGCACACCATTCACACACTTTTGCTAACTGACTCACAACGTGCCCTTGGAAAGGCCACACTTGCACACTTCTCACAAATGACCTGTATATGGCTGATCATGCATGCAGACATTTTTCTAAAGCTAACCACAGAACATATAAAACAGCATTAGAAAGGGACATGAAAACATTGAGACATAAAGTAATGCCTTGCTTCAGACTTCTGAGTAAGTTTGCTCTCTCAGCTCAGCTGATGCAACTTGATCGCCTCCTTCCCACTTCCTTCAGAGTTGTGAGACATTGTATTAAAAAAAGCAGTCTCTGCTGTAATTCAAAGGTGTGACTGGAACATCTGTTGGCATGCCCAATGGGGCTTTAAGCTAAGCCCAAGTGTGAGCAATAGTTCCACTGCAGCCGCTCCAGCCAAAAATATATTGAGGGCTATTGACGGCTTGCTCCGCCTGCAGCGAAGTCTATTCTGCCATGGGAAACCTCCAACTTTTATTAGTTACATACCAAAGGTACCAGCCTCACATAGGATGAGGTCTTTGAGTTTGTCTCTTCACTTCAAGTCCTGACCATCCAAATTTCTCTTACCTATTACCTCTAGTAAAGTCACATGAAGCCAGCCTATTTTCTGGGCAACTGGGCAAAGTCCCCAAGAGAGAGCAAGCGTGCGTGTCAACAGGAAGGGTTTCAATAGCAGACTGATAAGGAAGCCTTCCTCTGGGGCTGGCACACTATTCCTACAGTTCTTCCAGAAGAACAGGACAAAGTTTTTCACATTCAAAATTAAACAAACAAAAACAAATTATGCAGTTTCCCTTTTTCTACACTCTTCCACTTCCTACTTCAACACGAACACACACACATGAAACCAATTCTGGATTTTGTGATCTCAGTTTCCAGTTTTCTGAACTGCACAACAGTCCCTTAAGCGCTTAAAGTTAATACTTAGTCATGGCAGAGCAGTCTGTAAGAGCTGTATTTTGGAAACTTGGTTTTTCTCTTTGTTAGAAGACTCACAGTAGAAAAGCCCACGGCACTGAAACCTAAATGCAACACAAAGGAAGACAGCAGAAAATGACTGCCTGCACAGTCTGTACAGCAAAATAAAGCTCACCACCATCAGAATATTAGAAAGTGGGGGACGGGTGGCAGACAGAGGGAGAAGACATTTTACAGTGCTTTCTTTCTTCAGACTGGAGAAAAGCCCCCCAAAAACACTGACACAAGAACAAGGGATTAAATGACCAACCCAATATATTCATCATGTTATTGACTTGAGTAGGATCTTACACAAAAAAAAAGCCAAAAAACCAAACCAAACCCCAAAACAATCAAAACCCCACAATAGTTTCTTCCCAACGCTGGCTGCAGCCAACAGCTCTTTAGATTTCTCTAGCACTAAGCAGCTGAGAAAGAAAAATTTGTCAAGCTTTCAAGCATAGCTAAAGACTCAGCTCTCTAGCCAGACATTTTCTGTCAACAAATGCTCTCTATTAGAGCTTCAGTTGCTCTTTAGATTCCTTCAAGACAAAAACGTTCCCTCTGCGGCACTGTTTTGCCGTCTACAATGAAGCTGAACAATTTGCTCAGCAGTTTTTTTGGTTCTCCAACTACTGAAATGAAAAAAGGAAAGCTCAGAATACTTGCTGCAGTCACACACCATTTCCGTATTCTCAACCACCAGAGCTGATGAGATCATTTAATTTGCACAAGAATTCAATCATTTAACCCTTCTGTATAGAACAGGCATCTTCGTCAATTGTATTCTCAAGAAACAGCTCTGCTTTCCATCCCCAACGCACACACTCTTCATGTTTGTGAAGTACCTGTATGCTGAAGCCTTTGGAGAAGGTTTGTGGACAAGAGGTCACTAAACCTTAAAAACCTTCAGTTTTCCACTTCCGCTAAGAAGAAACAGAACATTTCCTAAGGTACCCAAGTCCTCGGCAATTTTAAATTCTCAAGCACTTTGTTTCAGAGCATAAGGCTTCCATTTGGAGCCACAGCAGCAGAATACTCAGTTCAAGTTTGCAAGAGCTTTTCTCTCTATCCCTGCACTTCTGATCATAGAATCATAGAATGTTCTGAGTTGGAAGGGATCCCAAGGATAACAGAGTTCCAAACCCCCCTGCCACAGGCAGGGCCACCAACCTCAGGCCTGGATCTACACTAGGTTGCCCAGGGCCCCATCCAACCTGGCCTTGAACACTTCCAGGGACGGGGCATCCACCACCTCTCTGGGCAGCCTGTTCCAGCACCTCACCACTCTCTCTGTAAAAAACTTCCCCCTAATATCTAATCTAAACCTTCCCTCCTTTAGTTTTAATCCATCCCCCTTGTCCTGCCATTATCTACCCTTTTAAAAAGCTGGTTCCCCTCCTGTTTGTACGCTCCCTTCAGGTACTGGCAGGCTGCAATGAGGTCCCCCCGCAGCCTTCTCTTCTCCAGGCTGAACAAGTCCAGCTCCCTCAGCCTCTCTTCATAGGGGAGGTGCTCCAGCCCTCTAAATCATCTTTGTGGCTCTCCTCTGAACCCTCTCTAATAGTTCTACATCTTTCTTGAACTGGGGGCCCCAGATGTGGACACAATGTACATGCTCCTAATTTATCTGCGTGATGCACTCAATTTAGCACCAAGTACTTAAAACCTAGCAAAGCTGACTTTAGCTATGGAAAATTTAGCATTAGGTATCTCAGACAAGTCCCAGAAAAATAGACTCTACAACTCTGAATACCTCACTGATTTGCTATCTCCTCCCTGTGAATACTGGGATACTACAGCTTAAAAATGGACTAGCACAGCAGTGCAGACAGCCTGGCTTGAGCTAGGCAGAGGGAGTGCAACAGGCTGGTAAAAAGAGGAAGGAAAACTCCAAGCCATACTTATTTTCCTCGTTCCCTTCAGTGTTATACATTCCTGCCTTGCTAAGACTCTGGCAATAAAATGGAACCAAGAGAAAAAGGGCTCTCCTGCACTTAAGGCAGAGAAGATCACTGCTTGGATGCTCAGGAGCACAAGAAAAACCTTTAAGGATATTTCTAGGAATAAACAATTATGTATGCACATGTATACATTTCCTCAAGATTTTGCCACCTTAAATTTTTTGAAGCATCTGGTATTTTTAATTGAAATTATGTACTTGGCATTATGTCATCTTTGCTTTTGATATATTTCCCCCAGGTACAATTTTCTGAAAAGCAGAGGCTGCACGACAGCCAGGCATTATTTCTACCTTTCAGAACAAAATTTGCTGCTCCTGTGCTTTTAGGTATCGGGTCACCAGCACACATCTGCCAATCTGAGCACATTAAGGAAGATTTATAATGTGTCAACAAATGTAGCTTTCTGTCTTCTAGCAGCAACAACATATTAGATTTTATCAAGATGGTAAGGGAGAATCATCTCCCAAGCTATTTCAGAAAACAAACAAAAACCCACCTCCAAAGAAATGAACCGAATACAAGCAGCTGAGCTTTCAAGGCAGCAAGGAGCAAGCCGGAAGACTTCAGTACAGAAACCAAATACCTACAATCTGAAAAGGGCAACATAGCCAAGCCAACAACAATCCACTTTGTTTCTGTATTCAGGAAAGCCCTCTCCAAAGAAGCTCATATGCAAGCATGTCAAGAACAAAAACAGAGCAGAGATGTATGCCAAGAATGGAAAGCTGCTTCTGTTCTCCCTTAAGCTCTCTATTACCAATACAGATGCCGGAATCTGAAAAAATTACCTCAACTCCTCCTTCCAAGTTTTCTTTCTTCTGAAAAAGCATTAGTCCTTCAAAATCCATAGATCAAGCAAAAACAGAAAAAGGAAAATGTGGTAGAGAATCAGAACTGTGTGTCTACACAATTCATGTTTAAAAAGCTGCTCATGCACAAACCCCAGCATGTATGTAAAATATCAAGATGCCAGTATGTCTGTGATCAATACTAAAAGTCATTTTAATTAAACCAAAAATATAATACCACTCAATGCCAATTAAAACATGCAGCAATACCTAGAAGCACATTAACTTTTGTGCCTATGAATTAATTTAAACAGAAACAGTTGCGTTAATGTTGAACATTGAGAAAGCAGGTCATTTTTTGCAAGGTGTTCTGTTTGGGGGTGAGGTGGGAATAAGGGGAGGAGTATGACTGCAATACCTCAAGAGGGATACATTGAAAAAATAATCCCTTTTAATATTAACATGGTCATGGTATAGCAGACTTCTATTCACATTAGAAACTAATTTAGTTACTTAACAGCCAATGTGTTAATTATGTGAAATTAACAGTAACTGCATATACAGTTACATTTGTATATAATTCCTATATGTAATTATACTGTAAGTACCTCTCAGAACAGAAAGCTTCAGATCATTTTTGCCTTTCAAAATAGGAAAAAGCAGTAAAAATGTAAAAAAATTGACGTTCCAAGAACTGGTGTACCCAGTGTGTGACTATAGAGCTGTATAAGTAGCTTAGTATTCTTGAGTGTTTTTGTAGTGACCTATGGGGCCAGATGACATGCATCCCAGGGTCCTGAAGGAGCTGGCTGATATGGTTGCTGAGCCGCTCTCCATCATATTTGAAAAGTTGTGGCTGTCGGTGACATCCTTCCTGGGTCACATCACTCCCAGGAAGACCCAGGGAACTACAGGCCAGTGAGTCTCACCTGTGTGCCTGGGAAGATCATGGAACAGATCCTCCTGTCATCTAACAGATGACATGTTAGAGCACATGAGGGATGAGCGCGTGATCCGGGGCAGCCAGCACAGCTTCACCAAGGGAAGGTCGTGCCTTACCAATCTGGTGACCTTCTATGATGGTGTGACAGCATCAGTAGATAAAGGGAAGGCAACTGATGTCATCTACCTGGACTTGTGCAAGGCCTTTGACACAGTCCCCCACCACATCCTTATCTCTAAATTGGAAAGATGTGGATTTGATGGGTGGACCATCCAGTGGATAAGAAACTGGTTAACAGACCGTAGCCAAAGGGTGGTGGTCAATGGGTCTATGTCCAGGTGGAGGCCGGTGACAAGCGGTGTCCCCCAGAGGTCTGTCTTGGGACCGGTTCTCTTTAACACCTTTATCAATGACATCGATGATGGAATTGAGTGCACCCTCAGCAAGTTTGGGGATGACACCAAGCTGAGTGGTGTGGTCGACACCCTAGAAGGAAAGGAAGCCATCCAGAGGGACCTTGACAGGCTGGAGAGATGGGCCCGGGTGAACCTAATGAGGTTCAACACTGCCAAGTGTCAGGTGTTGCACTTGGGCCGGAAGAATCCCAGACATAGATACAGACTGGGAGAAGAGCTCCTTGAGAGTAGCCCTGCTGAGAAGGACTTGGGGATTCTGGTGGATGAGAAACTTAACATGAGCCAGCAGTGTGCTCTTGCAGCTCGCAAGGCCAATGGTATCCTGGGCTCCATTAGAAGAGGGGTGGCCAGCAGGGACAGGGAGGTGATTGTCCCTCTCTACTCTGCCCTTGTGAGGCCCCATCTGGAGTCCTGTGTCCAGGTCTGGGGCCCCCAATACAAGAAGGATGTGGAACTGTTGGAGAGGGTTCAGAGGAGGCCACGAAGATGATTAGAGGCCTGGAGCACCTGCCCTATGAAGAGAGGCTGAGGGAGCTGGGCTTGTTCAGCTTGGAGAAGAGAAGGCTGCAGGGGGGACCTCATTGCAGCCTGCCAGTACCTGAAGGGAGCATAAAAACAGGAGGGGATTCAACTTTTTAAAAGGGTGGACAATGGCAGGACGGGGGGAATGGACTGAAGCTAAAGCAGGGAAGGTTTAGATTAGCTATTAGGGGGAAGTTTTTTACAGAGAGAGTGGTGAGGTGCTAGAATGGGCTGCCCAGAGAGGTGGTGGGTGCTCCATCCCTGGAAGTGTTCAAGGCTGGGTTGGATGGGGCCCTGGGCAACCTTGTGTAGATCCAGGCCTGGAGGTTGGTGGCCCTGCCTGTGGCAGGGGGGTTGGAGCTCTATAATCCTTGGGGTCACTTCTAACCCAGACCATTCTATGATTCTATGAAAAGCAATAAATTATTTTTAGGCAATATATGCCAAATGTCAAAAGTGTTCTCTCCCGTCCATATATGTATATAGGTCACATGGCCTTAAAATAAGACAAAACAAATTAAGTTATTCATTAAACATCTAATAAAAAAGATATATATTGAAAATATAAGATTTCTTTTAAGACAGATATAGCTAGAAACACTATTTGTCCAACAATCTCTCTTTGCTTTAACTGTAGGTATTTATGTGTGCATAAACACACACACACACTTTGCTCTCACAGAGAGACAGATTGCATTAGATTTCTAAACCAGGTCAAAAATAGCCATCTGTGAACAGATTTTGATGATCTGGAAAATCAGATTTTTAGATGGCCTGTTCTTAATCTAAGCCCTTGCCTGCCAGTCTCTTTCCATGTGAAATGTTCATCACATTAGAAGACTCATGGAAAGCACTTCCTCAAAAAAACCAATACTGATGTCCTGGGCCTTGCCAACAATCCCAGAACTACCTGATACCATAGCAAGGGCTGCTTCAGCAAGTAACCAGCAAGGAAAAAAAGCACATTACATACATTGTTTTCAACTTTTCAGACAAGAGCATTGTGTGGAAAGCCCCTTGGCTTAGGTACAATAAGCAGCACCAACCCAAAATCCTTTGGCACTAAACTGAAGACCACCAGCAATATCTCTGTGCCAAAAACTATTTATATGTACTTAGACCTAGTACTTATTAATGGCTCTTTACTGCCTTCACAGCCTAGTGATAGGAACACTTGGCATCCATTAAAATCCCTTCTGCACAAACCACTTCACTAGTACACATGGTGCCATACTACTACGGTACCACCCTCTCCCCTCACATGATTAAACTTAGTCCATACCAGTTAGGAACCTTCATATAGACAGCTCCTCCTCTGCTCCAAAACCTGTTCTGAGACAGCAAACGACAGGCCCTTCTGTCTGCTGTAACAATAGCAAAGCCTAATAAGCTACAGACCCCATGGTGGCCAGTCTCAGACCGGCTGGTAGCCAAATTCCCTCTTTCCCCCTTCCCTCTGTGTGAGCAGACATCCCAGTTCTCCTTTTGCAGCCTTGAAGGGTCAATAAACCATTGAAATATCTTGCCTTTACTGTTCCAGGCATAACAGAGGCAGCTGAGGATATTTTCATTGGAGAGCAATAAGAAGCTGCAGGCTGACAGCCTTACTTTTCTTGTAAGAGGCAAGGAACACTGAGGAGGCTCAAAAGATCTTGTCATGATCTCAAGTACTTAAGTGCTCACAGCATAAGGGCTGTTAATCAAATCCCAGGGCTGAAAGGAAAGAGGTCTATGCAGCAAGTTTCATGAGAGCTGCTTGCAAAACTATGATTTTAGTTTGTACAAGAGGAGAAGCAACCAGTTCCAGTCACTAATGTAACTGGTTGCACGCTACTTGCCAATATTGTGGTCTAGCAGCAGGAGTCTGGTTTCTCGAAAGATTCCCTTAGGATGGTAACTTAATCCCACAAAATAAAAAATGTACCGTCCAGCTGCTTTGTAACAAGACTGAAGCTATTTTGTGTAAAAAGACACTTTGAGAGATCATTTTGAAGCAGGATACTGCCAGGGAAAAGGTGTTGTCAAGCACTTTTCATTCAGTTTTCCTGTGGCACTCTGGGGTTAGCATTCCAAGTTTCTTTCATGTGTTTCTACAGGGAAAAAACTGATGAATTAACCAAACTGCCTTTTTATCTGTGTTGATAGAATGTTAGGCTCAGGTCTCCATGTACTGTTTTTCAACCCAGCTTATATTTTGAAGGTGATACTCCATCAAGACACATCTCCTGCAACTTCCCAGCTGCATTTAATAGAGGGTCTTGAGGTTTTTCTTACCAGTTTCAGTAATGTAGTAGGGATCAGCTACAGGTTGTTCTGTCTCTCTGAATTGTGACCTTTGATTAGATTGGTGGCTTGTGTAGTGTTTTGTTATTGAGGTGGAGTTTGGGGAAGGTGGGGGAAGGTTGGTTGGTGTGTGTTGTTATTGGGGTTTCTTTTAAATAAAATCAGCTTCCTAAAGTTATAAAAGACCTTTTCTAAGCAAAGTTTAAGTTACTAAACATCTGTTGTGGGAAGCCATGAGGGAGAGGACTCAGGCTGCAGGAGGGGCAGAGTAGCTGAGAGGAAGTAACTTTAAACAGGCTATTCCATCATGGAGCTGCGCTGGGAAAACAGCAAGTTCAGCTATTCTTAGAAGAACAGTATGAGGCAGGAAATGCAACCAAATGATTTACAACATCAAAGAAGACGTGACCAAAATCCAATAACAATTCAACCGCTTCCTTTTGAGAATTTTGGTATGTTAGGATCATTTAAGATAGCTGCTATATAGCAAGGAGCCTAGGCACTGCTGAAGAACTCAAGTAATCTCAGAAAACATCAGCATAAGCAAAAAGAAGTTTCTGTGAAAATAAGTATCAATCTTTACCTGCATTCATTTATATCGTTCACACACAAACCCAAAAGACAGATGACAAAAAAACCCACTATTATCATCTATGTATGTGTGTGTGTGTATAGATGAAAAAAAAGCTATATTTGTGTGAAAAAACCCACACACACCCTCCAGAAGAAATGAAAAAGGAATGAAGCCCTCTCTCTTCCAGGACATTACTCACTGCTATCACAAGTGGCACTACGAACTGTTGAAGTAAGGTTCTCTTTTGCTTAGATCAACAGCTAGGACCAAAATGAGTCATCACTGAAAGCCAAAACTTCACCAGCAACGTTACAAAAGGGTTACTGTTTCCTCTAATAATTCTGCTGTCCACAATCGCTCTTCCTTTAGAATTACTTATTGAGAAATGTCTTCCCTAACCAGCGTTTCACAGGATCAAGTTTAGAGCAGATCCAGTTTGGCCCTTTGGGCACACAGTGTTAAAAAAAAAGAACAAAAAGCCCTGGCTATTGAGAAACAGGGTGACTCAAAGCACAGCAGTTGAAGGCAATCTTGAAAATCACCTAAGATTTCAGAATTAACTGAGCAGAGTGTCTTCCTCCATACTCATAACAACTCTTCCAATTGCAAAATTAATCATCATAAGGGAGGGGAAAAGGTTGTGAAATCTCCCCAACTTATTTTACTTTAGACTTTCTTCAAAAACCGTGAAAATAGGTACTTTCCTACAAGTTCAAATTAATTTATCCATGTAAAGATACAAATTCAAACATCCTGCTCCCAAACTTGCAGTAATTAGCAGCTTCCCTTTAAACCCAGCAACAGGCAAGGCTACAACTACTTCAAGCTTGACACGGTCTCCTTAGTCCACATGTTCCTAATGTGTTCCTTCTTACACAAAGAGCACTGCGTGTACCAAGGAACAATGTTAATAAGAAATCCTTTAAGGAAAGTGTGAACACAACCAGTTCTCAGGCTACATGCTTATATGTGGTTTTTGAATGAGGACATTGCTTTAAGTAAACTCATAACTTTTGAGTTGCAGTCTTAGGCAGCTGAAAAATACTATGTTACAAACATGCCTCCAGTACTAAACACACCTCTCTGGTCAGGACATAATCAATATCTTTCATATTTGTTTTGCTTTCCTTACTTTATTTACAAAGCACTTTTTCCAGTACAGTGAAACAAAAATAAATCCCACTTGCTCATTCTTACGGTTGGTGCCTTATACGACCTATAGGTGACTTTTCCATACTGGTGGACTTCAAAATCATTTAAATTTATTTCAAAGAAAGATTTATTTCACTGTTGAACAGCCTGTACTGCACAGATGCACACTGACAACTCACAAGATTTTACATAGTTGCTGTGGTGCTTATTTCCTGTTGCTGGCTTGCTGTCCCATTAATTGAACAAAAACCAATTGCATCTCTCCTTATGACATTTTAAGATGCTTAGAAGTATTTGAGCTTGACTAACAAAGCAATCACTTGCCAGTTTGCAGTGCTGCGAAATTAAACTCTTGATTTAAGACTGCAAATGAGCAAGGATGCTCTGCAACTGATCTACAGGCCTCTTGATTTCTTTGTGGAGAAAAAAAACATGACAAGCCTCTACTCTGATGCCCAGGCTGCCTTAGCTACTGCCATTACACAGTTTGCCACAAGAACTTCTAGATGTAGCTACAGAGCATCCACACATTGAGAGAACTGGATGATGCCATCCAAGATCCTAAATGTTCAACTTGCCATGTCAATGGCCTTATGGTTTTTTAAAGCACATCAGCACAAGATTCCCTACTTCTTGCTAAAATAAGATTTTCAGCTAGAAAATACAGCTGAAGAAAAACTGACTTAAGTATAGGGAAGAAAGGACAATGTCAGCTACCACTGTCTTCTGCATTTGGTCTTTGCAGGCTTCTGAACGCTCTGGCACGCTGAGCAGTCCCACTAGGTCTAACAGGGCTCAGCAGAGAGACATACTAAAAGTCCTTCTGTCCAGACTGCATAAAGTATACTGACGAAAGTTCAGGCAATAATTTACCTTGAAAAGTGCAAGTCTATCTGCTCAGTTTATTAATTTTTTTCTTGATTGCAAAAAGACAGACATGGTTTTCCTGCTCAAATACTTAGTTTACTTCAAGAAAAACAGGTATAATTTGGTACAACTTTATGAAAATAAAGCTAAAAGCTCTCTCTAAATACAAACTATGCCACCCCACCTTATTAGTACATATAACATTCATTTAGTCTCTTGGTATTTTCAGATTCCAATTCAACATTATTATAGAGGGATTATTTTTTTAAACAATCAGTGCTCTCCCCGGGTTCTTCTAGAGATTATTCCTTCCCCCTCTTTGATTAGTGCTTGTTCAACATCCTCTATTGTTTAAGTGGTCCTTTAACAGAGTCAATAGCAATCAGACTGCTCACGTGGCAGGATGAGCTACACTGGACAAGATATATTTCCATCTTCCCAAGACACCTTTGCTGAATCAAGTCAACCAAAGATTTCTTCAAAAGGAGAAAGAGGAGATGATATCATTAGAGTGACACACTGATGGCCAGAAACAGTGCTTAGAAGTTCTAAGATCACCCTAAACTATTTTCAGACTTGTTGACAGCAGAATAACAAAGGAACTGCTAGCTTGTGTATGTGACCACAAAAGTAAAGAAGTGCTGAGGAAATGAAGAAACCATTTTGGACCTAAACAGGCCACTTCATTCTGGAGCGAGGGGGGAAAGGAGAAATTAAAAAATCCTAGGTTGTTTTCATACAAATTGACAGGTTATTACTAAAGTGAGAAAGCAAAGAAGCTTACCAATACTCATCCAAGTGCCCAGACTCTTGAGAGGCGGCCACCATGGGAAGAACCTTTCAAACACATGAAGTTCATGTGCAGGAAGGAATACCTAAGCATTCACTTGTTCTTGCTTGACCTGAAGTCACAAGGTCAGGTCCCCATCTCACAGTACACAATCCAATTCACTTCAGTGAAATCTTTAACCAAACACACTCATCTTTGCACCAAAGAAGTAACTGCCAAAATCCAGGGTCATGGACTTCCAGAGGAAGCCAATGCAGTAGGTGCAAATGAACTTCAAAGAAACACAGGACTCTTATTTCAGTCATTAGAGTAATGGGAACAATATTAAAAAATAAATTTTGCCTGTAAGTAGTCATCCAGAGGCTGAGCATTTTTCAAACCTCCCAATGATTTTTGGAAGCTGGGCATTTCCTAAGAGCTGCTCATCCGCACCCACAAAGTTCATCCAAAGTTGAATTTTTAATGTCTGTGTAGACACTGCAGGAATCTGTCTCTCACAGAATAAAAGGAAAACTAACAATCTGAGCTAATACTTGTAACGGTTGTGACTGAGTGATACCTGTAAGAATCAGCTGGAAATCACAGACAGAACCAGACCACCACAAAAAGCTTCACAAAAACACCCTATTTGAACTTCCTACAGGTAATCTTATTTTCTACCCTACTGGTCTGCACCTTCACCCACTTCATGAGTTTTTTCCTATCACAACACTGTTAACTTACACGATGGAAAATAATGCTGTTCAAGAGAGCCAGAATCAAGTTTAATATGGAACATGAATTCATCTTTCCTTCAACTCAAACTTTTGCCTATGAACTATGACAGTGTTTATAACCAGTTATTTCAGCAACTTCCAATCCTCCACCCTGTCAGAACCCTGAGTCTCTCAAGACACAAACCAGACATCGCTCCTGGGGTTATTCATATGATACTGTACAATCTGTGTGCCTTCATTAGCACCTACTGTTCACACAGACTCCTATGGAAGAGGAGTTGAGGCACGAATATAAGTAGTTTTCTGAATCATAATTTGCAGGAGTTCCTCTCTCTGTCCACTGACTAGTTAGCTAACATCA
Organism: Porphyrio hochstetteri; assembly: GCA_020800305.1. Classification (NCBI taxonomy): domain Eukaryota; kingdom Metazoa; phylum Chordata; class Aves; order Gruiformes; family Rallidae; genus Porphyrio; species Porphyrio hochstetteri. The sequence goes on along the minus strand of CM036905.1, from coordinate 154,608,368 downwards.
GTGTTTGGGTTAAGTGGTAACAGTCACACAGCACTTACTTTGCCCTCTCGCTTCCTACTTCAGATCTAGTCACCTCACATTCTCTTCATGGCTAGTCTTTCAGGATGCTGCTGTTCTTCACAATGAACCATTACCCCTAAAATCTTCTAGTACCAAGATAAAGAACTTCAAGAGTCTTCACAACAACATACTGCACAATAGGCACTGGAAACTGCCACTGTCCTAATGTTGTTTGAAATCTCCATCAGATCTTAAGTCCATCAAACATTTCCAGGTACAGATAATTCTGCAAGGGGAGTTTTTGTCTCAAATATTTCAAGTTTGATTGAAGTATCACGATAAGAGGCCATCCATGTTATTATTGTTATTACTGCTGGGTTTTTTTAATTTGTGTTTCAAAGTTCAAGCTACTACCGTAATTGCTATGTAGTTTTTATTCTTAATAGTATAATGAAGGAAGCCCAAGTTTAAGCTAGATGTAGTTCAGTGTGCTGAACTACTTTAAATTCACCTGCCTTACAGCCAATTCCTTGATAGCACTTCAGCATCAAAAGTCCTGAATTTAATACACTAATTTCATATGGGACTCCAATAATATATCAGTTACCATGACTATAAAGCATTTTTCAATAAAATGATACTGCTGAACTCAAAGAGCAAGCCCAGGGAGGGGGGCAAACAGGGCATCAACCTGCAGTGCAATTTATTTTTTAAACAAGATTTCAAACAGTGACTAATGTGATCACCCTGAGAGAAGGAACATCACATGAATCTTGCCCTGAAGAACAAACCTAACCAAGAAAGAATGACTCACTGTGCAGGCAATATGATGAGAACCAAATGTCAGATTATCCAACTTCAGTAACTATAGGAAGAGAAAAAAAACATTTACTCCTTTGCTCCTCAGCACAGTGTAGGTAACACAGGCACAACAGGGCAGAAAAACAAGCAAGAAGAGGCAGAGCATAGTCATTTATTTCCAAGGAGTAATCAAAACCAGAGTTCAGAAGTTAAGGTAGCTGTGTGCACCTGTAACAAACACATCACTGGCATAAGCCACTGAGACTTTGAGGAAACACCCAAGCCAAAACCACAATATCCCCCTGTAATTTCAGTAAATGCTCCTGTGATTAAAATCTGTATTTACAGGGAAATGTATAACTTTCCATGAAATGCCTGCAACTCAGCTATTGGGTTTTCATGCAAAGTATACAGCAGGGTACTAAAAATGGAAAGTGACCTACTTTCCTTTTTTAAGCTATGCAAAGCCTTAATATCATGAAACTCAATTGATGTTAGTTTTGTTTTATTCTTCTAGTTTCAGTTTACAAGTTAGTCACATCAGCTGCTGAAGACAGGGTGAGCAAGACATACTGTCTGTAAAGTGTTCTGGAAATGTTAAGTATTTTGCATACTTACTACTAGTGACAAAGCAGAATTAATTTGCCTATGCAGAAGCAGGGGGAGGAGGTGGAACTCAAAAACGCGAAGAGGAAGAACTGTCAACTACTCTGAAACACATTCACAAAGTATTATTTTTATAAGCATGTTCAGTCCCACAAATTTGTCTAACACAGCACAAACCTGCTCTGACTTTGCTTCAGTAGCAGAGGCCCAACTGCAGTGAGAGCTGTACAAACATGGAACACATTCTCTTTCATTAAATGCTTAAGCCTACATGAATATTCATACATGATAAAGGAAGATTAAGCTTTAAAAAGGGAAGGGCATGTGAAGGATATTTCACAGGATGGAGGCACAAAGGCACAGCATTCCCAAATACAATGAGATATAAAATATGTATAGAAACGTGATGTTAATTTTAATTAAGAAGTCTTACACTGGAAACCTTTCCAAATCAAACCAAGGCCCAACTTCAGGGTCTTAAGGCTGACATAGCTCGTTAGGGACAATAGGTTGATTTAATGATGCTTTGGCAGAGGAAGAACTTCAGTGGAGCTTATTCCTCAGTCCAGTGACCAAAAAGGACCCAAGTTTAAACTCAAGTCTTGAAATCCACAGTTATGTGCTGCCAACTACTCAATCACCAAAAGCCCAAAATACACAAAACCTTGGTCAACCCTGTCGTCAGCAGTTTACAGGGCCTATCAAGCAGGCAACAGTGATAACTTACCCACACACACACACACACATCAACTTATAGCTCATTATTCAGAGCTCAACACAAGTGATAAAATGCATATTATGTTTTTCTTGCAGATACAGCATGTATTGGTTTTATCACAAATTTAAAACTAACTGAAGCTGTGCAGACAGTGTCAATAAGTATTTATAAGCTATGCTATACGTGTGTGATACTCATTTGTCTTCAAATAATGTCCTGAAACCCCTGTGCAAATTCATGGCTTACAGAAGAACAGCACATTGGAGTCAGGGAACACTTCTGATAATGTGTAAAATAAAGTTGATTTCTGGATTACCTCAGACACTTTTACTGACTCTAAGAAAGTTCCTCACTGACATTTACCATGAGCAGCTGCAAAACTTAAAGCATGTAAATAGACATGCCTATCCAAAGGCTACTTGTTGGATAAAAAGATGCCCATTTTTACCTTTCAGGGTAGAACACAAGTTACATACAGTACATGCACACAATCTGTGTGCATGCTGTAGTCAGTATTTTTAATGCTGGGCGATGGGGATGAATATACCAGACATTTGGCTACCAAAAAAGACCAATGCTTCTTTACAAAGACACCCAAGAATGGAAAGTCATTCAGCTTCAATTAACCCCTTACTCGTTTCATGTAGCTTCAAACATGGTCCACTTGTTTTTGCAAAGCAATACCACACAGCAGAGCTATTCTATGAAGAAGTTCGTATTCCCAAGAAAGAAGTTAGCTCTTTTTGGTTGAAAATCTGGATTCCATCCCAGTTCTGCTGCAGACTCCATCTGTGACCATGCATCATAAGTCAGACAGCTAACTTCCGTGCTTGAACTCCCTCCCTCTCTAGCACTTCATATTCAAAATGCAACTTGAGATCCCTCAGATGAAAGACCCCACTGGAGAACTGCATTACAATATTTGCTAATGCAACTGCATGAGATGTTGCAGAAACCGCATTTGAGGGCTAACTATTAAAATTTGAGGCCAGCAAAGCCAACCCAGCCTGGCCAACATGCCTTACACCAGTGGACTTTCCTGCACACTAAGTAAAGATCAACATCCTTGTGGCTCTTGCCTACTTATGTAACTGCGAAAGTCAGGGGGATTCGAACACAAACCAGGATTCACCACCACAATCATGCAAGAAAAAGCATGTGGTCCTTTTAACACAATGGTAAGGCAGGCAAACAGCTCCCAGTAACCACAACAGGAAACATTAGCAGTGCATGCTTCCAGCAGTACTATCACATACATAAAGAGAGGAAAAAAAATGGCTCGCAAAGGCTTTATTGCAGAAAGAACAGCAATTGAGGCATCAAAAAGGTACTAGAACAGCTGCAAAGCAACCTGGAAAAAGAATGCTTCACAACAGAAACTACTTTGATAGGAAATACACCTTTCATGGGAGGGTGCCTGAGGTAAGTTGTACCAAAGTATAGGGGCAGAGGAACTCCAGGTGGTAAGAAGGCAGGTACACAAAACAGAAGCCCAGGAACAGTTCCCACTGAGCCAAAAGTTCACCTCAACATACTCCAGCACTCCAAGTAACCATGTCATTATCTGCTGCCAGCTATAGATTTATGAGATCTGAAGAAAGACACTACTTTCCCAAAAGATAAACCATTTGTGAATACGGATGTTAAAATTCTTCAGCACAAGAAAGCATCTGTTCTGACTTTTGCACATCTTTTGAAATACTTGACTAGCGAAGCTTCTGCAGAAGAAACTACTTGCTTCTTACGTCCAGCTCTAACTTGTTCAGAAATTAAAATACTCCTATTATAAATTCGGAAGTGAACCAGCGGATACACCTGCAAAGGGGAAAACACATCCAAGTTTGCTATTCAATTCAACCAAAGATAAGCAAAAATATCACTCTTTAAAAGAAATATCTACTTAGATGACAACATTCTGGGTCATTGTTATTTGCTTATTTCCTGAGAGTTTTCATAATCATTAATCAGAACTTCTCTCCTTTGAAAGCCAGATGTAATGGAACAGATTTTTGTAGTAGTATGTTCTTAGTACATATAGGATATTCTGCCAGAGAAAGGTTTCCAGAACTAACAGGTTATTTCCCTTTCCTTTAGATAGAAAGCAGTGAAGAAAGCTAATCTATGTAAAACAGAACTAAATCTTGTCCACTTGCAATGCTTGAGCTCAAACTGATTTAAACCTTTTTTCAGGGTATTCTTTGACCACGTCTCTACTTTTATCTATCCTTCCCTTTAATTCAGCTGAATCATCACTGTGATTGAAGTTTATATTGTACAGCACCTCTTTCATAAGGCCCCTTACTCCTTATTAAAATGAAGTCTAAAATGCAATCCAGAAACCCACATGGTAATCCATCCACTGGACACATCAAGTGTATCCATACCCTACTCACTGTCTCCATCTGATATTAGATATTTTCCCAAAAATATATTTCTGTATGTTTCTTGGTGTCCGTATTGCACCTAATTCTTTACAAATGCATACTTTCAAATGAGAGGCTGGGTCACCAGTTCTCCAGTTCCAATGCTTTCCCTGAGGTCAAATGTAGCTAACTATTCCCTCTGCTTGATCAGAAAACTAAAGTGTGTCATGGCAGGGCCATGAGTTATCATCGTGGTTTAGCCCCAGCCGGCAGCTCAGCACCATGTGGATGCTTGCTTACCCATCCATCCAGTTGGATAAGGAGGAGGATCAGAAAAAAAACAGGTAAAACCCATGGGTTAGGATAATGACAGTCTACTATGATAGCAAAGGGAGAGGAAAATAACAGCAATAATACTTAGAAAAGAATATACAAAGTGGGTGATACACAATGTAATTTGCTCACCACTCAAACCCAATGCCCAGCCCGTCCTCCAGCAGTGATCCCTCCTCCCTGACCAGCCCCCTTACCCACTGAGCGTGATGTCATACGGTATGGAATACCCCTCTGGCTAGTTTGGGTCAGCTGTCCTGCTTGTGTCCCCCTCCCTGCTTCTTGTGAAAGTTAACCTTCCCAGATGAACACCAAGACAGTCTATACATTGGATCATCACGTTCAGCCAAGTCCCCAGCTGCCTGCCAGCCACTGCACCCAGAGGGCAGAAGCAGCAGATTACAGCCCTGCTACAGGACATTAAGCAGCTACAGCAAGTGAAGCATGCCTGGTTAACACAGATCTCTCCAGCTATGGAGGAGACATACCAGAATCACTGCCTTGCCAAACTCACTCATTACAGTTCCTACCATAAAACCACATTTCCTCTCCTAAATGGCACATTTATTCACTCTGATACACATGCAAGCTGAAGGTAAGCAGACCTATTAAAAATTATTAAAATTACTGTCTTGAGATTATTCACAACAGCTGTTTCCTCTTCAAACTAGAGGAAAACAGATGGCAACATAACAAGAGCTAGATAATTTTTAAAAATTAACTCTAAAACATGACACTTGTACATGATTTCTTCCACTCGTGCATCTCCAAATGGGATAGTAAAAAAAAAAAGCCAAATGTTATTTTGCCAGTAGAATATATAACAGCTTGATAGCATAATTAGCATATTAAAAACAAGGGCAGAACAAAGAACACATAAAATTGCACAGAAAACTGCAGGTTGCATAGAACCCTAGATCACAAAGCTGTTGCTGTAGATTCCCCATAAAAACGCTCAGAACATAGTTTATCTCCTCTCTCAAACACTTACAAAGCCTGACAGCATCATGATAGAGCAATTACAGGTGTGCAGAATAGGGGTGTATTCTTTTTAGTATCAATTATCAACTTCAATCAAGATTAACAGGGGTGGAAAACAGCAAGAAAAAGAAAGTCTTACTAATTTTCCCTGTGAACATAATGAGGGGATTTTATTTGTGTTGGTCTGGTATTAACTGTAGCCCATCAATTGCGTTTCATGCACATTCCATACACTTAGGAGTAGAATTTAAGAATATATTACTATAAAATTTTAAACCTAGATTGAGGGACACTATGTATTATTGAGCCACCACTTGCTGAAATACCTGTTTAGAAGTTTCCAAAAATTCCTACTGGGACAGCAGTATTTTTGGACAATCAGCAATGAATACTCAATTAATTGGTTGTTCCTTCTACAGGCCCAGTTTAGAGCAGAAATAAAAAAATTGGACAGAAATTAAAGTTATGGTTCTGATCACCTACTTAAGGAAACACAAAGTTTAGCAGAAGTGATGAGTTTGGTGGGTTTTTTCCCTGACATGCTTGGGGCTGAAATGCCATATGCATTAGACGCCTGAACCACCAGCCAAGGTTTCAGGCTCTATTAGTGTCTATTACATTTAGAGTAGTGAAGAAAACAGTGCTATACTTCACCATTTTTCTGGGCAGGCTTTATCCTGGAAGTGACTACTCAGTTCAGTATATACTGAATAACTTAAAATGTGCATCTTTTTTTCCAGGCAGAAGAATTTATTTATTTTTAAAACCAACAAAGTAGACTCTGCCAATCCAAATATCTTTCCAAACCCCACTGAAGATCTGAAGAGAAATAATCCCATTTCTGTTCTACTCCATGACCACACCACGTACAAGCCTTCACCAACTATTCTACCAACATTTCTAAATAACTAGAAATTAAATAACCAGAGCAGTTAGACACCAGCTTTACAGCAAGGGCAGAATCAGTCCTAACAAAAGCTCACATTATATGTGTGTCTCTTTGCTCCCCAAAACAAAGAAAAAAAGCCTTAAAAAATCCCAACAAAAAATAAACCACACACATCAGTTGTGCCAGGTGGCTAGCTCATTTAGAAACAGAGATAGTCCTAAACTCATCTCTGGATAAGCTCAACCATATCATTGACAGCATAATCTCAAGCTACGGTCCCTGTTACTCTTCCACCCATAATGTTTAACTGCAGTAATTTGTAGCCAGTGCCCCTCAACACTACAGAGCTTGTGGTCAGTAAAGTATATATACATACACTGAAATACTGTTCTCCATAATGATATATATAACATATGATAATAAAATATACGACACATACAATTTACCTGTATAATATATAGTGCAATAATTCTGTAATTACAATTCATTATATATTTTAGATTATATACCCATATATTATACAGAGATATGTGAAAACCCTACACAACTTTCAATCAGCTCTTCATTTTGAAACACTGACTGGCTGACGTTTTAAAAACTTTAAACTAAGTACTTATTCTGCTGCTTTTTGATACAGCATTATCAGATTTATAGAATAGAGGCATTTTTTCTACAAGCATAATCAAATATCATATGATGCTAAAGTTTAACTACATCATAAGTACATCTTAAGTGTCTGGAACAGTGAAATTGCTTGGAGTAAGAAAAGCCTAAGCAGGGAAGAGAATAATTACAGAAGAAATAAGAAAAAAAAAGATGCTTCCTTCCACGCCATTTTGTCTTTCTGAGCTCCATTCTAAGGGTAGAAGACAACTGGATTTTGCAACTTGACCGCCACATCATTCAGCTTGTTTGTGGTCTCGAGCACGACAGTGAAGTCTCAGACACACTCATGTACTCTCTAGCTGTGACTATATGAATCAACTTCCTCTATTTATGGAAAGTGGGTATTAAATTAACTCTTGCCTTGGCATTTAGCATCTACAGGCTTAATTCTCACATTCACGGGATATCCTCTGTCCAGCAGTCGGTCATTCCAACTAAGTTGTGTAACTCCTGCTGGCATGGCTAACTGAAGCTGACACCTTTCCACACTGTGGAGGGGGAAAAAAAAAAAACCAAGAACCAAAACAAAAAAAAACCCAAATCAACTCAAACCCAAAACATTGCCTTGCAAACCATAAAACTCAAGTAAATGGTGTTGAGACTGCCATTCCCCATTGTTGGGCCTACACCCAAACATGTTCAAACGGTACCTCTATCACTAGTCCCTTTTGTAAAGGCAAAGCAGATGTAAACACATATATCCAGAATATATCCCATATATCCAAAATTTGTCTTGTAGATTAGAACCTGCGTTTCTAACCTTAAGTGCAGACCCTGCCTTGTATTCTTCAGGAATCAGAGGTAATAAATTCTGTCAGTCAAACCTACATTCAAAAGGAGAAGGGATGGGGCACGTGTACAGTTAAGAACTGCAAAACAACCACCTAAACTAAATCTGCCAAGGATTTCAATTACATCATTGGGCTTTAACTAGTTACAGTGTACTTGCAGGAAGGAGAAGGACACCCATTTAACAAGCTTCCTTCCCTTTGCTCCCCTAGCAGATTCCCATTAAAAAAGCTTTATGACTGTCACCTATATCATGTTGATTACCTAAAATAAAAGTTCTCTCACTTGTTATCATTAAGAGGTGCAAACTGCCAATAGCTTACACCCAGAGGATGGTTCTACTGAACAGATAGTACAGTTTCCCAGCAGGGAGGAAAAAGTCACTTAACCAGATAAGCATGTCCACTTCAAGCTCCCTGTTGTACCTAACCTAACCTAGACAGTGCCAGAATCAACACTGCACTTGTGTAAAAGACCTCACATAAAACTCCAGTACTAACAATGAAACCATGCTATATAGGAATGTTCAGCAACTTATCATGCACTTCTCATGAGCTCTCTCTGCTTCTTGGTTTACAGAGCTCCTTAACCACTTCTACCTGAGAGCTGTGAAAACCTTTCCTGCCCCTCACCCCGTAACTGATGTCTCTGATTAAGCTGCTTGCCTGTCATACCCATACTGTAGGAATGCTAACTGTCCTGCAATAAGGAATTACTAAACTCCCACACTGCAAGCTTTATGTGCATCTATAAATGAGGATAAAAATCTCTGAGCAATTTGTTTATTAAGAACAAGCCTCAGATTTATTTAATAGTGTTCTCCAGTATTTTCTAAACAAATTTTCCGTGACAGACTACAATTCAAAATATTTTTCAGAAAGGTGAATGATAACTCAAGCAAGAAGATTAACACTGATAACTTCTTCTAGCTCTTCTAACCAGGAAGAATTGAAGAGGAAGATTGAGGCCCCACATGCCAGTTTATAAAACACTGGTCGTTACTCTTCCTTCCGTGGAAGCAGCCCCTTGCAAGTACTGCTGTTATGATACAGACACATCACTGCCTTTCAAAGCAGCAGGAAAGCTGAATGCAAACAGAATCCTTTCATCTCCAGTACAGGTCTGCAGGGAGAACCACTGCTTGAGGTCAGGAGCCAATTTTTACACAATCCTGTCTGTTGCAAAAAGCCCTTCAATACAGTTCCCACAGAAATAGCCCAGAGAAGTCTAAAAAAATCTTTCTGGGGAAGGAGGGAAGAAAAGAAACAGGAAACAAAGGAACATTACACTAATAGTTCTCTTCTGCTAATCGACAGAATAGTGCTGACATGATGTAAGGGCAGGCTTGCCACAGCCTGGAGACAAGCAAGAACACGCACCAGGAACTTCACAAAAATCGGACATGGTTTTTAAACCACAGAAAAAGGGAAGAAGAATAAATCACTAAAAATGTCACAGAATGAGAGCAAGATATTAGCCAAAATACATGGATGAATCAAGGAACAAAACACAGCCGCAAAAGGTTAAAGAGGCTTCAAGAGAATTTATTTTTGTTCCATCTTGGCAGTCCAATTAGCAATCATTGTTACACACTGTAGCAACAGCTACCTAACACCTACTGCCTCCCACACACTCCTCTGTATCTCCTACCTAAGTCACAGTGACTTCAAGAATCACAATAGGGGGTTGGCTCCTCTAGCACACAGGATGCATTTTATTGCCACAGTTAGTGTTACAAAACACAAAGGCCTACTTTCTGTTATTGCATCTGCACTTCTTCTTTCCACCCTTTAGGATTCCCACAGTGGCTACTCCACAATCAGGAGCTGCAGAAGATTTCAAGGCTAACCCAGAAAAGATCTTGCCAAAACATTGGTGGCACCAGGGTCCCAAGCACAATCTCTCCCCTACCCCAGGGGCCTGACTGCCTTGTCTCAAGGCCCACTGTGACATGGCACAGCTGTGTAATCTCAGGTCAGGCTGCTGGGAAGAGACTTGTATGAGAAAACCCTGAAGGAAGCCCCACCAGGCACCTTTCTCCACTTAGAAGCTGCATTCTAGATCAGACACTTGCCCTTGGACATTGCCAGACCTATGCTGCAGGTTTGTCTTTGCCCCTCCATTTACCTCACTGATCCTGACCCTGATCTGCTGACTTAGTTTCCTACATCACTTTGGACTTACCTCATCATTACATACTTGCCTGTTCATCACCAGACTCTTGTTTGATCCTGGTTATCATCATAGACCTGCTCTACTCATCCTGTTTGGCTCCCACAGGCCTTCCCACTTTGTTGGTGAGACCACTGCCCTGCTTTGCTGCCACACTCACTTCCTGCTTGCCTTTCTTCACCATGCAATCCACTTTGTGCTCCATGCCAAGTTGGACAGAATGGCCTTGTGGCTTAACAGAGCCATGTAAAATTCATCCTTCTGCTTTAGAAGAGTCCTGCTCAAACTATTAGTAGAACACCCCTCCCATGCTATCAGGGGCACTGTGAGTTCTGTGACTAAGGTCACAAGAACCACTGGAGTATTTAAGTAATCATTGCCATCCAGAACAACTATATTCATCAAGACTAAGCAAAAGGTTGCATTTGAATCAGAAGTGACCAGCAGCTCTTCAGAAAGCAGCTAGAATATCAACATGGATTTATTCTTAAGGCTACACAAGTCTTCTCTATATTGTTGAGGCTCCAAGCAACTAGAGCCGAATTACTTGTACAAAACAGTGCTCTACACCAGGACTGGGACCTTTCCACAGTAATACAATGCTAAAAATTACATTAGTGCCAGATTACAGAAAGGCAAAACCTGGTGTCAAAACTCTGCAGAAGAACAGGAAGAGTCTGAACAAGCTCTGCTGGGGAGGGGCAGGGGGAGGAGGGGTACACATGGGGAAGAAAAGGGAAAGCAACAATTTAGTACCAGTTTCTCAATAACAGCTTCCTCCTCTGTTTCTATTCTCCATACTCAAATAGTCACTAATACCATTTTCTGCTCAGTTTTTTCTCATCACCTCAACTGTTGCAGCTAAAAGAGCTAACATTGATTCAGGAGAAGTCAGTCTGTCTTGCAGATGTCGAAACAAAACATTACACAGCCCTTGGCTTTAGGACAAGAACTTAAATAGATAAAAGCTCCCAAAACTCCCAGAAAATAGAAATCAGCATCGTTTCCAATCCCTGTGAGAGCTATTTGCTCTGGTATTGTATTTCATTTCCACAGTACCAGGCAGGAGTTTCATTTCAAGAGCCCAACAGTGTCCAGGAGGACGCAGAAGGCATTTGACTCGAAGTGAAGATTGACAAGAACAGGATCTTGAAAGGAAGGAAACACGACTTGGCTAGGCAGAGAAACAGAATCCTGCTTGTCCTCCCGTCCCTCCCCTAGCAGGGCTCTTTTACCACCCTGGCCACTGCTTAACCAAAGCTGGTTGACTCCTATAGCTGAGAGCTGTCTGTGAGGCACCTGTCCCTTACATCTCACCAGGAGGAAGGTGCATCATGAATGAAGTAAGCAGGAAGGAAGAGGACTGTCACAGTGAAATAACAGAGCCCAATCTCGCTATTCAGATCTTTGCAATACAGAAGAGTCTAGAAGTGGACGCAAACTGGCACTGTGACTGCCGGATACCTGTTTTCCTACCTTGCCCCCCAGTTCCTACAGCCACCCCTGCCTCAAAAAAGGCTGGTGGGTAACTCAAAGAATCCCACCCTATGGTAAGCCATGTGGTGAAAAACCTCATCAACTGTGCTAAGAGCAGGTTTTGAACTGGACATATGTGCAGGAAACAGTGTATTTCACTACAGGAACAGAACACAGAATAACTGCTCATTACACAAGAACCACCCATCCGTGGACTGAAAGAAGCAGTGTTTTCCAATAAGTATATATTCCTACAGTGGCAGGAATTTTGTGTTCACAGAGGGCTCAGATCAAGGTTACAGTGGACAGCTTCATGGTGGTAACCCTCAATTTCAAGTGTCTGACTCTGAAAGCTCACCAGTGCTTAGCAGATGGAGGGGTACACAATGCAAGCCTTCTAAATACTGGCTCCAGCGCCAGGAATGTGTGTGAAAACACATCTGATACCAGAACATCACAGTGAGACAAGTATCCAGGCTGTCCTACAGGCAGAACAACAGCTATTCGTCTCAGTGACTTGTCTAGATCACACTCTCTTTCAAATAATTGATATAAAAACTCATTTATCATTAAGGTTAATTAGGCAACTGATCAAATTAAAACTATTACACCTGAGGAGACTGCAAAATGAACTAAGTGGGCCAGATCAAACTTCCTGTCTAGTCCCTTGAAGGTTTGGGGCTGAACCGTCCAATCTGGATTATGACAAGAGTACAAACCAAGAGAAACATGGCTACACTGTCTACGGCTAAACTGTAAGTGCTGATGCCATTCTGAAGCTCAGGCATAGCTAAAGACCTTTTAGAAGCACCACTAATGCTACAGAAGTCTTTCAGCAGCAGCCTCTCAAGTCAGCTTTAATTTACAAAAGCCTCAACTGCCTTCCTTTTCTCCCCCAGAAGCTCTCAATCACAGCCCTACAACAGAATTCACATTACTCTCCATCCACAGCCAAATAAGTGCTTCAGCCAAAGAAACAGTTAAGCATACTCTTGATAATAAGCTCTTTTGGTCTAAAAAGTTTACTTTCATGTCTGTTAAAAAATGTTTTCAATCATGATTAAAATAAAGCCAACCCATTGGCTCAAAATGATGTTTTGAAGCTTTATACTGTCACCACCTTCATCCTATGCTGGCCTATTTTAGTGTTAAATATCATGTTCTCCAAAGAAAGCTATCACTCAACAAAGAAAGATCTGCAAAGCAAAAAAAAATAAAATCTAGCACATGCCAGGTGGGCTCCTGCTCATCCATCCCACACTCTGCTTCCCCTGCAGCTACGAAGACTCAGCACTCCAGCATAGTTGGTTTCAGGTGTACCACAAGGGACAAAGAAGCAATAAACACCTTCTCAGGAGCTACTGGCCAATATAAACAGACTGGTTCTCCTCTTCAAGGATGCCTGCAGCAGGTGAGCTGCATGCATCCCATGTGATTTTCTAGATGTGTCCACCATAAGACACTTTTCTCCCTGCCATGCCCAGCCTCATCCACTATACAAACTCTAACGCTGGAGAAAAATGATTCAGAGGGTAAGACACACACAAAAAGAAGTGTGTATCCATGTGTATCCAAAAAAGTGTGTACCCGTGACAAAAAGAAATATCAAATAAATGCACATGATACCTGCACTGGACCAAAATGCTCCATTGTGCTTTGCTTCTGTCCAAGCCCAACCTGCCCTAAGACAAATATCCCCAATTCTATCTCCTGCAGTCTGAAGGTAATTGTAAAGCTCCTCTAGTCTAACTCCCTGCAATGAGCAGGGACATCTTCAACTAAATCAGGCTGCTCAGAGCCCTGTTCAACCTGATCTTGAGTGTTTCCAGGGATGGGACGTCTACCACCTCTCTGGGCAACCTGATCCAGTGTTTCACATCCTCGCTGTAAAAAATGTCTTCCCTATATCTAGTGTAATTCTATCCTCTTCAGTTTAATACCATTATCCCCTCTCCAATCACAACAGGCACTGAAGAAAATAAGTACATTGCTAAATATACTAGCATTTTTATCAGGACACCGGAGACTACCAAAGGCTTTACCTACAGTACAACAAAAGCACTGATACAACACTGCTGCCTCCTCCAAAAGCACAGAGGGAAACAAATTCTCACCCTTAGATTAGAGTACAGGCACAAGGTCCTGCCTTTCAGCTGATCTCATGCTCTGAAGGGAGTGCTTGGAAGCTCCTGTCCCTGTCTCGCATGCTGGAGTTCTGGAGAGCAACAAGAGATTAGAACTAGCCCTGTACCCAGTCTTTCCTCCGGGCACGTCACCTCAAGTAGTGGGTTCTTCCCATCACCTCCCAAAGCACCTTGTTAACCCCACAAGTACAAGGGAGGTTTTGGTATACCTGCAGCCTGCCACGAAGTCACAGACACGTAAGCTCTTACTTGGCTCTAAGCCCTCCTTGCAGAAGATGCTCATGCGTGACCCCATCTCATTTTGCCACCGTGCACGGTCTGTTAAGCACATGTGGTGTGCAGTGCAGTGTGCATGGTACTGCTGAAGTAGGGACCCCACCTCATTTGGTACTTCTGGTTACTACCAAAATCAAAATGGCCACCATAGAAAAAAAACCACAGAGTCTGACATGGTACAGCTCTACATGAATAAGACTTCATGGGACTAGCAGAAAAACACCAGAGGTTCACTTTGCACAAGAAAGTAAAGCCCATATTCAAGAGCTTGAAGTTCAGGTTACCCCCAGGATTAGATTACCAATTCCCATTACCAAAAGCAGGGCACCACATCAGCATACAAAAAAATTGCAGGTGTTATCAGGAAACTGTAATAACGACATCCTATGCAACGTTTCCCACTAGACTGTTACTGAGATCAGTTACAGTTAATACTGGAGCTGACTTTAAGAGTCATTCAGTTAATGTTTCTTTACTTTCAAACCCACAACTTTCCAGAACACTGTCACAGGAGCAGGTGTCAAAACACATTAATTATCAGCCTGTTAGAGCTTCACTTTTACTGAAGTTATTTTGCTTTATTGCAACATATCAAATTCCCCCAGGCACTTTTTATTCCCTGTCAAAAACTTCTGCCTCACCACTCAAAAACAGACATTCGTGAGTATTGGTCTGAATAAAAATTAGCTTTCTTTTTTTCCCCCTGTTCCTTAGTAGGTCTAAAAATAAAGAGCCATGGGCAGGTAGGAAAGAGGCTAAGTATACCACTTAACAATATCTTGAAATCTAGTTCCTTTCAACCCTAACATGTAACAGCAGTTTCCTGAAGTCCACCACAGGCACCACCCCAAAAAGTATTGAGGCTGACTCTATGCTTCAGTATGAGAGGGAAGAGGCATAAGCAGTTCCCCTAGCTTTTCTCAGCGGTAGATTTATGACCACTGACCACAACCTCCTTTCTCCACCATCATATTTGAAGCACTAATAGTCTAAGCCTGTTCTGCAGGAACCACCTGGAGCTCCTGTGTTAAGGTCCTACTGTTAGCAGGAACTCTGATGTTCACACCAGGCAAGTAGTATCACCCAAGGGCTGCTGGCTGAGAAGTGTGCAGCAAACTACTCAGAACAATTACAAACACAGGGTGACATTAATATCTGCAGAAATAAGAGTTGTGTTGGTCAACTCCTACCTTACATTTGGGCTATGAGATGCTAACTGAGCACAAATGTGGTTCTTCAGATATCTTAACAACTTAACACTTGCTTTGGCAGGGGGGTTGGACCCGATGATCTCTTGAGGTTCCTTCCAACCCCTACGATTCTATGATTTGAATATTATGCAACATCAGCCAAGGTCCCAAACACCAAGTACCTACATTATAAAATGCAACTCCCAGTTTCCAAAGAGGAACACATCGGAGAACATTTGCAGAAATAGCTGATGGGTCTCATCTGCTTATATGCTAGGGAATGCCTGCACAAAAGTCAGAAGTTAACCACTATCTTCACAGAGGCAAAATGCAACTCCTTCTGATCTCAGGAAGTGAACTAGGTTATAATTCATGTTTCAGTGCTGCAGGGAAACATGGTCCAGAGGAAGTCTCCAGAACTAGACTTGGTCTAGGCTACTGAGAATTTGCATAGATTAAGACAAAGGCCTTCCTGACAGCCAACACAAGGCACTAAAATTAGGGCAGCAGAACTCCACCCTGACTTGAGCAGAGCAGGTGCAAGTTTTCTAGGACCTTTACTGCCTCCCCAAGCAGAGGGCTCAAGAACCTAAAAAAAAAAAAAAAAAAAAAGACAGATTTCAGACAACTGCTGGAGTTTCACAGTTCTGCCACTATTTTTGCATCCCTTGTAGCAAACAAGTAGCACTTCCCCAGCTTCCTTATAATACATAAATATAATGTGCAGCTGCCACATGTACAACCCTTTCAATGTGATCAATTATACAGTTTGTTGGGGACATCTGAAAAAAAAAAGGAGAAAAAGTCAAAAGGAGATGACCAATTGGAGTCAGTAGATCTAAAAAGCTGACCTGTAGAGGACTGACTGTGCTAGCTAGCATTCCTTCTTTCTCTCTGCTAAACTGCATTAGAAGAGGCAGTTAAAAATCAGGTATTTGTCCAATATTAAGTTTGCTGCAACAGCAAATTTTGCTCTCTCAGAGATGTTCCTCAATTCAATACAAAATAAAAAATGGAAGGGAAAACAGCTAGTGCATTTATAAAGAGAAGAAACAATGCTCATAATGCAAGCCTCATTTTATTAGTAGGCGCTTTGTGAAGAAGCTTCTGAACACATACTGTATCACAGCAGTTCTTTCACAACCACAGATAACACAGAGAGCAAACTATGGTCTCAAGATCAGCACTCACAGTTGGCAAGTGACAACAACAGAACAAACATCCACTGGACTATGAAGAACTTCCAGTTGTTCTGGAAAACTTTGGCCAGCCACTCAAGGTACATAAGTATACAATTTCTGCTTTTGTTCTTAGAGCAAAACAGTCTTGCAAAAAAATAAGAGCAATTCCATTGTACCACTGCATTCCCCCTTTTAGGGAATATTAGAGATCTGCAACAATGCAATCACAACTGGTAAATCTAACTAAAACATTGCTGGTTTGGAGGGGGTGGACACAAGCAACTCTCACATTGTGTCACACTGTCAGAGCACAATTTTCCAATGTGTTCTGTAGCGGTGACCAGCTTTAAAAACCACAATCTAAAAGCAACTGTAGGATGTCACACCCTGTGTCTCCTGCAAAATAGATCTAATTTTCCATTACAAACTGGTGATTGTTCCTGGGCAGGGGGAGGAGGGAGAGAGAGAGGGAGACTAAGAAAGGGAGCTTTTATACTGTCTACCAGATTTTTCTTCTCTTTCTACCACCCTCCTTCCTACAATTCTACGAGCTGAACAGCCGCCAGAAAAAAATCAACAAAACTATTTTTCACTGAAATGTCAAAACAAAACATCTGAGAAATTTCCCAATACAGTTCAATTACACTGCTCAACACAAGGAACATAAAACCACCTTTAAGAACTCACTCAATGCTTTAAAACACACATCTTAGAAGAAGATACCAAGAGAAACAGCTTTCAGAACGCTGCACTGTAGTACTGAATGGAACAGGAAATGAGGAACAAAGAAAGGAATTTCATAGATTCCAGATGTACTCTAACACCAGCTGGGAAATACAAGCAAGAATCAACTAAAGCCTTGTAAAAGGCTACCACTAACTGTTTTCTTCTAGAACTCTTGAATAAAAGTAAGCTGTAAACAATTTGTAAATAGAAATATTTTTAGAAGAAATTGGAAGCAGTAGTAAAAATAAACTTCTTCCTAATTTTAAGGAGTTTAAAACACAGCCATCAGTGCATCTGTTTTTTGGAGCTGCTTTTATAAATATAAGAGCTCTGTATAAGCAGCCATAACAGAAGCATAACTATAAACAAAGTATTTCAAGTTGTCAGTTTTTCAATACTTGGAATATGAAAGCTGAATGAAACTTGAGAGCAAAGAAAATCAAAACCAGCAAAGCTGATTTATACTACATGCCTTCTGTGTAACTGGAAATGAATGGGAATTGAAATTTGTAAATTGCTAAAACAATGTTACCAGTCACTCAAAAAACTTCACCCCACAGTTACAAACTAAAAAATTAACCATTCTAAGTTAAAACCCTGGAAACAGAACTCCTTCACGAGTTCACTGTTCACCAGGAAATGCAGAGATAGGACAAGGGGTAATGGCTTCAAGCTTAAAGAGGGCAAGTTTAGATTACATGTTAGGAAGAAATCCTTCCTTGTGAGGGCAGTGAGGCCCTGGCACAGGCTGCCCAGAGAAGCTGTGGCTGCCCCCTCCCTGGCAGTGTTCAAGGCCAGGCTGGATGGGGCTTTGGGCAACTTGGGCTAGTGGAGGGTGTCCCTGCCCATGGCAGGGGGTTGGAACTAGGTGATCTTCGAGGTCCCTTCCAAACCAAACCAGTCTGTGGTTCTGTGCTTTAAATACCCTTCTGCTCCCTGCCTAAGCCAACATTTTACGTTCCTTTTCTGAAACACAGTCCTTTCAACATAAACTTCCTTTACATCGATTTCAAGACCAGTGATAAATATATTTCCCCCTGAGGTCACTGTAAAAGATGAAAAGAAAGTTTAAGTGTGCATCTTAGGGAATGCAGACCTGCATTAATAGAAAATTACTCCTCCTGTTATTGCAGAAATAGGTGTTCTTCCCAACTTTGAGGCTTTTCATGCATTTGTTCAACGTGGCAAAACCGAGTTGCTTCATCTAATGTTCATCCATGTACTGCCAGTTTATAAATGTAAAGTTCATTAATGTTTATGCAAATAAAACACTGCATCACATGCTACCTGTTCAAACATACCATTCATGAAAAAGCAGAGCACGCTCCCCCTTACCATCACATCATACTAATTCATTTTAGTTAGCGGTGATGTAGTCAGACCGTTACACACCCCAGCAGGTAGGGAACAGTAAGATTCAGTTGTTGGGCTAACGAATACATCTTTGTTTTGCCACAGGGTGACCTGAGAGGTAATAACACAAAAACACATGAGTCTGTAGTCAGGTAGAAATAACATAAGACTTCTGAGGTATGGAATGAGAACGGAAGAGCGGAACTCTTAATCAACGTCAGAAGTTAGGCAAGTCAGACCAGGCTGTAGATCTTTGATATTTTTGTTCGTTCCTCAACGGACCTCAAAAATATAGATACACTACACTTTCTTCCTCTTCAGACAGAAAAAGGACAAAAAAAAAAAACTCAAAGCCCTCAAACTTTCCACTGAACCCCTGAAGTGCTTTGCACATGGTAATGATCCATGAAAATTTTCAAGAAATTAATAGGAAAACCCCCCCCAGTTCTTGATAATTTTGACACTTCTCACTTTTTTTGCAAAACTTTAACCCAGAAAGTCTTCTATAGGAGGAAAATAACACATGAAGTTTCAGGGAAGTTGCTTTCCCTTGGTAGAGGTTAGGATGAGGGAGGAAGGAAGTTAGATTTGTTTTGTTTTTATTCCAAAACAAAGCTTTTAGTTGGATCCTAAATTCAGTCACCAGTCCACTATGCTGAAGAAATCAAAGAGGCACTGCTAAAGAACAGTTATTTCATAAGGTTTAATAAATGTTGCTAAAATCAGAAGGTGAGCTATTCAGAACGTGCAAGTCAACAATCAGCTTTTCAGTTTAATAAAATAAAACCTGTTATAAATTCCAAGTATATCTCAAGCTTCTTGATTTAACTACAAAATAGATACACCTCTGGTACTAGAGGGTTTTAAAACATGGCATTAAGACATACCAGTGCACATTTTAACCATACATACATGCCTTAGGTTGGTCTGAAATCACTATGAGTAATGTTACTGTCGAATATTTACATCTTTTATTGTATTCATTAAAGACTACAATCCTCTGTCTTTATTCTAGGCTTCTTGCTCTCAACACAAGGAAAGTGTAAGATTTATTCTCCAAACACACCAGTTGGCAGAGGGTTTTCTCACAAGTGAATCGAACATGAGAGGTATTAAGTACTCTTTAACAACCCAAAGTGGATTTTGCCTCATCATTTCCCCCACCCCCTCCAAGAGAAAAATTGCTACATGAGCTACTCAAAGACTTAATTCAGCTCTCACAGCAGTGTAATTATTGACTTGAACAGAAGTATTCACAGTTCTGTAATGGAGATCAGTCAGCCCTTCCCCAGTCACAGACTAAGAAAGGCTAGGAGGAATACCTCAAGACATATTTGCCATCTATACTGTTTATCTGCTTGAAGAAGTTGAACCTGATGTATATTAACAAAGGTATTTTAGAAGAGTTTTTTTAAATTGTATTTTCCAATATTGCTGTAGGCAACACCCTTCAGTGTCTGCATGACCTGGTCTTCCTTAAATGGGAGCATGAGTGCAACAAATGGCTCTGTATGATAATGGGGTGTTTATCCTCTTGGCGGTCTCGAAGTTTTAACATTTGTTTTCCAGAGCCACTGCCCAAGCTGGTGGAGACTGGAGGGTAACAAACACTGCATCGTCAAGAAAACATGTACTATGGAAGGGGAGCAGACTGAAGAGTGTACAAGATTCAGTCTCATGAAGGAGATTCAATTCTCATGAAGGAGGGGATTCAACTTTTTAACAGGGTAGACAATGGCAGGACAAGGGGGAATGGATTAAAACTAAAGGAAGGAAGGTTTAGATTAGATATTAGGGGGAAATTCTTTACAGAGAGAGTGGTGAGGTGCTGGAACAGGCTGCCCAGAGAGGTGGTGGATGCCCCGTCCCTGGAGGTGTTCAAGGCCAGGCTGGATAGGGCCCTGGGCAACCTAGTGTAGATCCTGACCTGGAGGTTGGTGGCCCTGCCTGTGGTAGGGGGATTGGAACTCTATGATCCCTGGGGTGCCTTCCAACCCATGCCAATCTATGATTCTATGATTCTATGTTGCCAGTGCACAGCCATAGGATGCACCTGCTGTTCCCTCCATCTGATTTCCCACTCACACACGCTCCCAAGTCAGGCTTGTCTAGAGACGGCTCTGATGCTCACATAAGTGCACAGATTTAATTCACTGAAACAGAAAAAACCTGACAAGTCTGACAAGAAAAGTAAGTTGCATTCTTTGGAAACAGAACTGGGGGGTTTTCTGTTAGTGGAAGAGTATCAGTCAGCATCAAGAGAGTTTCCTAGCTGGGAGCAAGATGATTTGAGACCTGCGTTTTCAGCAGCAACAAGATACTAATTTGGGTTATCATATAACAATGTCATACCTTGGACTGCACCTGCAAGAATAAAATCATAAAGCAACGTGTGAAACACGGAGGAGAACAGCATCAGGTCCAATACAGATATAAGAACACAGGAAGATAAGCTAACATTGGAATATGCTTAGCCCGGATATTTCAGAAACAGAAATCCATTTTCAAACAATAATAATAAAGTTAAAAGAAAAAATAAAATCACAAAGCCCTCACCAACCAGTCTGAAGAGTAGTTCAATGCAATGAAAAGATTTTGAAAGCATTTTCTGGAAAACTGCAAAGCTAAGATATCCAGCACTTACATAACGTCCTCATGTAAGAGCATTTGGTACTTTGACCAGCAGATAATCACCTCGACAAGAAGACAAGAAAACACTATTAGTTCTCATGAGAGAGATTAGAGAACGCTTTTTTCAAATGTACTAATTCCAAAACATGAGAAAAAAACCCCTAGAAAGTCTTCTATCTGACATCAGAGGATCTAAGCAGATCTGTTTAGTGGTTTCACTCCTGTGAATTTACCTCTCACACAAAGCCAAGTCACATTGGCTTCCACTCTCATATATGAATCAGTTTTTACTTAAAAGGAAGATAAGTTACAGATAACTTGATGTCAGGCTAGTGTCCCCAAACACAATCATCTTCTATTTTTTCAAAACTTAAGTTCACTGAAGCATTTTCCACTGTGACCTTCCTTTCCTTCTCTCACTTGCAGAGACTTTGGTCTTCATTTTTGCTCCAGTCATGGCTGTTCCTGACAGCCCACACTCACAGCACTCCTCCTCTGGAAACAGCACTGGTCCCAGCTCTTTCCTATTCAGCACACTGAACACAAGTCAGAACACAACCATCACCAAATTTATCAGAGTTTTAAATATTGAACCAGCAGTGAAAAATCTGCATAATCTATTCCTCACCCTCCACAGCCTGTCAGACTCAAGCCTTAAATAGCATCACAGTCAATCAATAACAACCTCAGTTGCCACTTTGTTTTACCTACGCAACATCAGTTGAAGCTGTACTTGTTAACTTTGTCATGTGCAGAAAGGATCTTGAGAAGTCTTGAATATATTTAGAGTGAGATACAAAATAACTTTTCTTCCTTTCTTGCAGGTCCACTAACTTTGAAACACTACAGAAACCACTGTTACCTTCATAAGAAACATTTTCAATATCCTAAAGACTAATTTTCTATTACATATGCAGAGAGGTACCTGGGGAAAATTCTTTCGTTCTAAAAATAGCTATTCAACAACCTTATGCCCCTTTTAAACAAGGATAAATCCTTTTACAGTATTATGCAGTGAGCATATTTAGTCGTACTTACTTCTACAAGTAACCACTTAAGACAAGGCACTAAATCCCAACAGACAACACTAAAAGGGACAAAGGGAAATGGATTTCCCTGACCAACCTTAGGGCTATTAGACTTAAGGGAGGCCTTCGGGTTGTCAGAGGCAAGATAGTTCCTTCTTAACCTTACAGATATGCAGAGAGGTATCTCTCAAACATTTATTCCATATCAAGTTTAATGGTGGAAGGGCAGTAAATACCTTCTCTTGTCAATCAACCTGATTAAACGCTAGTATACTAGCACTTGAGCAAATACTCACCCAGACTTGACTCAAGACTCTCAGTTTCAAAAAAAAAAAAAGTTCAGTTACTTTTACTACACAGCTCTGTATGAATTAGTAAAGAAGGCACATCAAAATTAAGAGTCAGAGAGATAGCACAGTTTACAGACAAGCAACATTCACCTAGTCAACTGGGTCATCACAACATAAACAAGGTTTCCGAGTTCTGAGAAAACAGTGGGCTTACCCTTTGAATGGGCTAAGCCGTGAGTGCAGCACCAACCCACATCAGGCACCAGCCAAAGTTTAACACAAAGATTTCACAGCTTCATGCTTCCGATCACACTTGGTGCGAAGGAGAGACTATGCTGCCAGAAGTTCCACATTTCAGACTGCAACCTCAACACCTGTAACCACAAAAGGTCCATCCTTGGCCTTTCTAAGGATGATAAAAGAGCTTTAAATGTTTATGAGTATCTTAAATTGTGACAAGTCCTCACAGTGTATGAAAGGCCTACCGTGATTTCTGAGGCAAACAAAATGATGAGCAAAGGGTCCTTCCTCCTCAATACATTGTTGCCCCAGTAGCCTTCTGCTGTTGAGTATCCTCCCATCTCAATTATTATTCCCAAACTATGGGATGTGTTTAATCTCCATGGGTTGGGCACTGGAACAGGTTCCCCAGGGACATGGCCACAGCACTGAGCTTGGCTGAGCTCAAGCAGCACCTGAATAATGTGCTCAGTCCCGTGCACTGACTTGGCTGGCCCTGTGTGGAGCTGGGAGTTGGGACTGGATGGGTCTTATGGGTCCCTTCCAACTCAGGAGGTTCTGTGATTCTACAACAAGCTCAGCCACAGCTAGAAAAAAAATACAATACTAGAGCAGAGCCTAACACTCCTAGATTCTAGATTTCAGGGATGTGGGAAGTTTGTATTTTACAGCGAGCATTCACAAATGAGCTGTTTCTTTATATTTTTCAAGTATAAATAATTTCACAAAATCTGGCAGAAGGTTCTCCACTAACTGGGATACAGCCTTCCACAGCAGAAACGCTGAATATGAGCTTTTGTTTTTTCAACTGAAAGTTTAATAATTGATGCCATTTAAGGAAGAAAAAAGTGGCAATTAACTGAAGTGTGTTTATTAAATATTATTAGCAGTACAACACAAGTCATGTTGTCAACCAGAAGGACTCTCTTTGTAGTTTTTCCAGCCAATCATCAGCCATAGAGCCTTATGTTGTTTCCTTTCAGGTTCTGAAGCACTGACTCATGGAAATATCAGCACTGCACACTTCCGCAAAGTGGCAATCTTATAGGAAGTGTTTGTTTAGTCTTACATGACACATTGTTTTGTTTATGTATAAGGGATTCCGGTAAAAATAATTTTCAATTAAGGAAAAAAAAAAAAAAAAGAGAGAGACAAGAGAAGAACAGTTTCAGTTATGAGAAGCTAAAATAAATCCATTTCAAGTAGACATTTGAACAGCACATTCATTAGCACAGAAGTTAACTTTTTTCTTTTTACTATACGTTACTCCCTTGCAAAAGACGTGAGCAGAAGTAGCCAGGCACTGAGTTCTTTCAATTCAACAAACCACAAGAGAAACCAGAAACTGCACATGAGGCAGCACAGCAATAACTCCTCTTAAAACTGCTACCCACAACGACAAGAGTTCGCATCGTTGCTCCACAACTCCATCGCCTCAAAGAGATGCTTTTTGGAAGTGTCACATCATTGGCAGTGCAGCCAAACGATGGAGGCACAGGTTCCTCAGAAGCTCAAGGGTTCATGTTTTCAACAGGAGAAACAGATGGCTCAAGCCAAATCCAAACACAGCTAGCAACACCACCACTCAGAATGGGGAAGCATTTAGGAGATCTGGGATATATCATTACCCATTTAGATAAACATGGCCAATACTGTGCAACCCATCAGTCCCAAAAGAACAAGTTACACTACCAGTAGAAAATACCTTCATTTACCTGCAGGAAAATACAGGACAAGACCCAGCCATAGCAATGCATGACATCAGGGCATACAAACATCTCTAGGCTATAGATGTTTTGCATGGCCTGAGGCCTCTGAACTGCACTGGCCTCTCTATTAAGAGAGGCACGCTGCCACCACGGGTGCCCCACCCTGGCTTCACAGGGTTTGCACTGATTCTTCAAAGCATCAGTCCTATGTTTCATGAGATTTACACCAAGGCATACCTGTGTATCAGTGCCCCAAATTCATGATTTGACAGCAAAGATGCTACAGATAAGGAAATATTTTAGCATATCATGCAGAGAATATCTGCAAGTCAAGAGATCATTCAGAGTGTTGTCATGAAACAAGCTCCCAAGGAATAAAACTGAATGCTTCTCCCACAGCATGATAAATCAAAGCAAATCAAGATGAAAAATTACTTATCCCTTTGTCCCCAAATAACTTAACCTTTAGCCTATTAAAAGATTCAGAGCCTCCTGTCACTAGAGAAGAGAGAAACCTACAAGATACTAGTGAATGGGAACTACTAAAACACAAACAAGTTTACTCTTGGGAATAGCTGACAGAAGTAGCATCCCTCCAGTGTTCACCATCTCCTTTCAAATTCACTCACATCTGGTTTTGCAGTGAGTCTACAAGCCTCCCTATACAATTTCTTCAAGGTTGGGATTGCTTTACCTGTTTGTTTAGAAACACTCCCTCAGCTCATCAGAGCAATCCTGCCACCGTGTTTCTGACAAATTTCACATAAGTCAGCAAGCTACAGAAAGGTATTTAACTTTCGAAAACAACCCGGAGAAACTCGTGCTTCTGCCGCGAAAGCTGGCGAATATGCCTTCAGACACTTTCTAGAGAACAGGAAGAAAGAGCTCGCTTTTGGGTGTACTTATGATCGCCCTCTGCTGTGTTAGAGGAGAAAACCCGGGCACAGCGGCGCTCCAGAAAGCGCCCGGCAGTACTCTTGCAGGTCACCGAGTAGAAGACCTTCTCTGCTCAGAAGGCAGACGTGAAGAAGCACCGGTGTGCAAGTGATGCACGCAGGGTTGGTTTTTTTTCTACTCACTATCCACGCTAAAAGGCAGCGGGAATCCTTACTGCAACACTGCACGTTAATCAAACACTTAGCTCTGATGAGGACTCCGATAACTGAAGTCAGCAGTAGGATTAACTATAGTCCACGATTCAACGAGACTAATCTCAAATCTGCTGCCACTGCTATTATCTTCGATCTCTTCTACCACTCAAAGAAATCCCCACACTCCAGTGACTGAAATCACTTAGGTGTGACAACACCACTGTTTTCTTCTCAGAATAAACAAACCACCCAAGAGTCATCACCCTATATGAGAGATGCGGGTGATGACTCCTTTCACTAAAAATCACCAGATAGGTACAACCTGCTTGCACGCTGTCCAAATTTCTTCTTTGTAAAAAGACTTTATTTTTTTCCCTCTCTCCTCCTTTGCAAAGGGACAGAACACAAGGCTCTGACCATACCTCCCAGTCTTACTGAATCTGTTTTCTGGGTGTATAAAAAAAATAAAAAGCCACAAAATCAACACATAGTTTTCAGTTTATGTCATAAAATTTTACTTCTTGAAGTCTGCTATCACTAAACTACCTGCTAACAATTAATAAGGAAAACCAGCCTAGCAGTGATCTCTTTGAAATGCTAATGCCATTATCCCATAATGAGATTTCCTATGCAAATTCAAGTTACAATTTTATCTAACATGACAATTGCCAGTTGCAAATTTGCTATTAGACGCACGGATTCGCGAGAGGGGATTTTTTTTCCATGAGCCTTAACAGCAAGCTACAAGCCCAACTCCCTTAGTAACCACCACTGCGAGTCCGGCACTCAACCTTAACCCCTCCTCCCCAAGCTCCCCGCCACCATGCCCCGTGTAAGCGAGGCACACCGCTCCCTCTGCACACGGGGGTTTGCTTCTGCTACGGACCGAGGGATCCCCCTCCCCGCCGGCACACTCTACCAGGGAGAGTTTAATCTGCAGGCTGACATCTGCCGCTTTACTTTCTAATAACGTGGTTTGGAACCCGATCAACAGCGCGAAGAGCGAATCCCCAAGCGCGGGCCGCAGGAAGCCGTGAGGCAGGAGCAGCCTCAGCCCGTCCCGCTCAAGGAGGCGAGGGAGCTGCAGCACCGGCTCCTGAACACGGCCGCTTTCGCACCAGCTTTGCCAGCGACACGCAGCGCTGAGACTCCGGGGCCGCCTTCAAACTTTTAGCGCGTAGCTTAGCAACGAAAAGGAAAGGAAAGGGGGGGGGAAAAATCGCCAAACCCTCACAATATCCTGCGCCGCCCGGACTCCCCCCCGCCGCCCGGACTCCCCCCCGCCGCCCGGACTCCCGCCGCCTTTCGCCAGCCGGACGCACACGGCGCTGCCGGCCTGTCACCGCGGCACCCGGCTGCCTCACAGGCACCGGTCGGCCGCCCCTCACAGCGCCGCTCCCCACCGGTCCCGCACCCCCGGGCTTGAGGCGCCGCAGAGACCCACCGGGCCGCGGCCACCGCCCGCCCCGCCGCCGCCGTGACCCCCGCCGCCGCCCCCCCAGCCGTTCCCCCGGCGGGACGCGGCACGCAGGCGAGCGCAAATGAGCGTCCGGCGCCCGGGTGCCTCGCTGCACCGGCGCTGCCCTGCGTCCGTCCGACGCGGCCGGCTCCAGGGGCTCTCCCCGCCCGCTGCCCCTGTCCCGCGCCCTCACCGATTTTAATCCTGACGCTCTGGAACACCCGCAGCCCCTCTTCCTCCACCGCCATGGTGGTGGTGGTGGTGCCTCGCCGCGCCTGGCGTTCAGCAGCACTCGAGCTCTGCCGCCGTGGAGACGCACGGGCCGGACCGGGAGGGAGAAAGCAGGAGAGCTGCCCCGCCGCGACGGGAGGGAGAGCGATCGCACGGCTCGCAGCGCGCCGCTACCGCCAACCAGCCAGCCAGCCAGCGACCTGACGAGCGAGCAGCCGAGCGGCGCAAAGCTAAGCGCTCGCTCGCCTGCTGCCCCTCAGCCTGGCAGCTCCCGCCCCCGCCCTGCCGCCGCCCTCTCATTGGCAGGCGGAGCAGCCGGCCGCGGCGCTCATTGGGCCTCTGCCTGCCAGTGGTGGGAGAGGGAGCGAGGCGCCGGCAGAGGCGGGCGGGGTGTTGGTGTTGCAGAGCTTTGCAACAGCTGGAGCGGGGCGCGCGCCGCGCCTCGGCCGTCCCCCTCAGCCGCCGCGGGGCTGCCGCCACCGCCGCCCGCGTCCCGCCGCCGTGTTCCGCCGCGCCGGGGAGAGGTGGCTCCGATCCTCTCGGCCGCGGCAGCCTCCCTCCCCACACCCCTCCGGGACTCCCGAGGGGGCAGCGGGGGGCGGGGGAGGGGAAGGCTGACTAACTCTATGGCCCTTCTCCAGTACCGGCCCGGACCAACCGTCGGGGAGCAGCCGTTGGCCTCGGCCGCGGGGCCAGCGCGTCATGGCGAAAGGGAGGGAGGGATGTTCGAGCCCTCTTTCCCACGGAGCCGTAAAAGGGCACTTGCGATGCCCCCGGGTGGAAACCCATTCATTAGAGAGGGAAAGAAGGCCCGTATTAAATAAGTAAACCCGTTTGGGCATTGGGAGCAGGCCAGCCTGGCCCCTGGCTTCCATCTGATCCGCGGCAAAGCTCGCTCTACCTGACTGCACGGGGAGAGCAGGGAATCCAGATTTCAGGCTTGCATGGTTACGCACTGAACGGCAAGAAACAGGAACCGTGTCGGTATTTAGTGCCAAACTTCGGGTCTTGTAAAGTCAGTAATTGAAATACTTCCCTAAAGGCCTGGCAAAAGCAGCAGAAAGTTCAGTAGAGGTCGGCAGATGACATTATTTCAGAAAGGAAAGAAATGAGATTACCTTCAGTGCAGACAATCGCAACCCCACTGAGGAAGTTTAGAACATCCCTACCCCAATCAGCCCAGCGTGGCCAAGAAGTACAACACAATGCCCTTTTTCCAGCCTGCATCAAAAAGGAAAAAAACCCAAGACCTCAAACCGAAACCCACCATCAAATGCTTTCTTCCCACAGAAGTGAAAGGCAAACGATCTATGTGTATGTTAAGAAGCTAGTAGTGAAAAAAACAATGCATATATTTAGAATCTAGTTCTGAAGAAACCAAACAGATCAGAAGTCAAATCCTCAGTCAGTCACACACAGTATGAAGTCTAGGCAAAACATCCAGGCAAGCTAGAAGTATACTGTTGGGCAGTTCATCATTGCTTGAATCATGGCAGGTGCAACACATAATGAATCCCCTTTATTAAAAAAAACCCCAAAACAAACAAACAAACAAAAAAGGAGATATTGGAATAGATAAGAATGAAAACTTAGGAAGGATTTAGAATGGCGGTGGAAGT
Source organism: Porphyrio hochstetteri (assembly GCA_020800305.1). Lineage (NCBI taxonomy): Eukaryota > Metazoa > Chordata > Aves > Gruiformes > Rallidae > Porphyrio > Porphyrio hochstetteri. The sequence goes on along the minus strand of CM036905.1, from coordinate 154,579,406 downwards.
CAGCTTATAGGAAAGCCTGGGGTGTCTGGGTTTTCCAACACAGGTATGGGCCTAACTCTGAAGGAAACTGGCAAGCTCACAGCCAAAAAAAGCAGCAGTGAGTTATCTTAAGGAGCTGCCTGACTTACTGTGTTCTCCTTGTCTGCATAGCCGAGCGACATATGTAATTTGATAAAAATACTTTTATAGCACAAGACTCTGGATGGATTTTGTAAAGCACAGGCTTCCATTTACCAACATCCATGCTGTAATTCCCTCCTCCTCGCTGCTGTGTGCCCAGTGTCCTCTGTAACCTCATGACATTATCCCTGTTCCACCTCCCGTGTGTCGTCTCTGCTCCACAATGCTCCCGGCTCACTGCTCCTCTGCCCACTGGTCCTTTTGCATCCCCCATGATACCTCCAGTCTTCCCAGTCCTAATAACCTCTAGCATTTTCTTCACCGTAGCCGCAATTTCACCTGTCACAATACTACTGACTCCCCTATTTTTGTCGCACCTTCCAGCTGGACATGAGGCAACACAACAGTCTGAACAGAAGCTACAGGAATGCTAGTCAGGTGCATTTTAAGAAGGACACTGCTTCAGACTGGCCAGTCTGTTGTCGCCTTTCGGACGCTGGATGGGACAAGCAGTTTAGGAGTATGCATGTTGTACAGGTCTGTTTTAACACTGCGTGCATGCTCACTGATAAAAAGGAATATACAACGGCTGTACCTTTTGCTTCTTCACTACACATGCACGCACCTTGAACATACTTGTCCAGAATACAGGCCCACTGAGTCATCTCACTGAAGAAGAAAGGCAAACAGGTGTTAGACACAAGACTGTAAGTGGGCAGAAACAAGGACTTTCAGCTATAAACAAGTGATGGAGTTTAGATGTAAGCAAAAGAAAATGGATCCTATTGTCAGGATCCCTATAAGCTGACCCCAAACAAGCTCACAAATTGAGCTTACAGACCTCTTTAAAAACATGTTATCTCTGTACTGGTGGTGATTTGGTAACCAAAGAAAATTCTTCTGCATACTGATATCAGGAACTGATAAATCTTCCCCAACAGCATCAGGGAGAAACCCGCTTTCATGCTTTAAATACTACAGACATCTCAGATACAATATTTTACTTCTCTCTGTTTTCTGTGTTTGCCTTTGGTACATAAAGACCAGCTGACCTCAATTCCCCGTCTGAAGCTTTTCTCATCTACAGAAAGTTGATCCCAAAATAGCCATTAAAAAAAAAAATCAATTTATCAATCCTTTTCTCAGCATCTGCTGCTGTAAGAGTTACTCCCAGCAGATACTCCACAGACTATGCTTCTTTTCAGACAGTTGTGGCCTTCTGCCTCCGTTATGTCCAGGAAACAAAACAAGATGCCTAAATATAACCCAGTTATTATGCATCCACAAAACCAGGCTATACATAAATTCTCCACCCCTTTTTGCACACTGAGATTTGGAGCCAGAGCCTACCACTCTTAAATCTAATTTAATTTCGCTCAGCATAAATTCATCCTGGTATGTAAGCTGATGGTTGTCTCTCCACATTCTAACTTCTCGTTTTGCTTGCAACCACTATCTGCGCTACCACTAGTTCTCACGAGGGTGTATGGTGGACATTTGAGGGGTTAACCCAAACAAAACCTGCCATGACTCCCATTTGTGTATCGTGAAAGACAAGAGGTCCTGCAGCCATGACACTTTGAAATGCTTTGCCCAGGCTCATAAGCAACCTGAGCAGAAAGCATCCCAATCCAAAAGCAAAACAGGGGCACAGGGTATGTGCACTGCCAGGCTGTTTTTCAGAATGGCCTAACTTTATCAACAGCATGGATATGTCACAGAATCACACAATTGTAGCGGTTGGAAGGGATCTCCAACCCCCCTGCCAAAGCAGGGTCCCTAGGACAGGTCACACAGGGAGATGTCCAGAAAGGTCTTGAATATCTCCAGAGAAGGAGACCCCACACCCGCCCTGGGCAGCCTGTCCCAGGGCTCTGTCACCCTCACTGTGTAAAAGTTCTTCCCCACGTTGGTGGGGAACTTCCTGTGCTCCAACTTGAGGCCATTGCCCCTTGTCCTGTCCAGGAAGGCTGTGGCAAAATTCAACTATAAACCCAGCCTTTCCTTAAAAAACATAGCCAAGTATCACCAACTTCTGCAGTTAAGCATACAAGAAACTACCAAGAAGTCTACAGAATCAGTTTAGCAACAATCAGATCAACATTCAAACCAAAACACTAGCCAGCAAAGAAACCCCCACTCCTGTAATAAAAAAGCAAAAAACCCTTAAAAAAATGGGGCGGGGGGGGCAAAAGTAAAAAATGCTGGCACCTTTCTACATTCTTCACCAGGGAATAAATCAAGCTTCCTCACATGACAATCTACAAATCATTACTTTTGGCTCACTCTGCTGTCCTGCTACTCTTCTGGTTTCCTACCAGCCCTTTTCTGCTGAAGCTTTTTGATGGTGCTTTTGTGTATGAGTGTGCTACTTCATTCTCTGTTGTCTCTTGTTTTCTTGACATAAGGCTAAAAGTCTTTTGCTCTCTCTGTAATATCTACTTGTAGCACAGTCCAGCGATGTAAATGAAAGCAGTGTTTCAAAACTCACATTAATATGTATTTTTAAAGAAGTTAAATGCATTGTAAGAAAGAGCCAAATAATCTGCATTGCTTTTTCAATATCCCCACTGTTGAAATGAAGCCTCAGCAGCAGCATATCACATGTGTGTGTGTGAGCACACTGCAGACAACATGTGGAGGCAACATGAGGTTTACAGCTGCTAGCAGTCTGATCAAAAAATCTAGGCACAGTGAAATGCTGCTTTTTAAGATGTGGATGAGTCCGTTAATGACAGTATCTTTTCCAATTTTTCTTCATCCCAGCCATAGGGGTTTATATTATCAGCTCTTCAGAGGATTCTTGGGTCTAAATTAGACTACAAAGAAGGTCATTTTCTGTGACTCATTTGTGCCAAGCAAGGAAATCATTTCCTCTCTTGATCTACATGATAGCTTTCTCTTGGGAGGAAACAGAATATAAGAAGCTTTCTAATCTCCTTTTGCATTATGCAAGAAACTAACAAAATATGAACCTACTATCCCCTGGGTACCACAAAGCTGCTACCTATATTTATGTGAAGGAACAACATATTTAAGACAAATCTGAGGAAATACCACTGCAACACAAAGTAAGACTATGATCTGATGACTAAGCAAGATGTTGTGATTAAATTTTAGGAAGACATAGAGAGTTTCAACTAATAACATCGATTCCAGGCCTAAAGGCAGCTACTATCCATATGGAGATGCTGCATGGCTTGACAACTCCGACTGGGGACACCTGATAAAAAACTATCCCTGGTAAAGCAAGTGGGGAAGCAAAGGTGTCTTTGGTGTGCCTCCAAATCTTACCAACAGAGTGGTACATTCAGCCCTCGTGATGAGACCTTTCACAGGTAACATAGTAAAAGCAGTCTTTGTCTTTTCTTTTTTTTAAAATCTCTTCTTTTTCCTCTCCTGAAGTCCTAGAACCAACCAGCCGGCCGTGAAAGGGCTGCAGTCCTTCCCCCGGTCTCCGTGCACAGTGAAGTATGGCAGAAGTATAATGAACCTATGTAAGTAGGAAATTAAGAATGAGTCTGTGATTACCTGTGTCTCCAAAGGCTACGAGTTTGCATCTGACGTAGCTACAGAAGAATGAAGGAACAGTAATGAAATTGCTTGTATGATTAGTCTGGCAGAGAAATGCTGTGGCCATTATGCTAAATGAAAGAAGGAAAGGAAGAGAATGATGACAAGGAGAAGGTTTTAATTAGCAAAATATCAGCAACAGTGACAAGAAAGCACAGATTTCACAAAAATACAGAAGTGACAAAGTTTATATGAATGAGAAACATGGGAAGGAGTGGACACTACTAAGATGGTGGTTACTGAACTCTGTGTGTGTACCAGGATGTACATGTATGGTGAGCTCACATGCTGGATAAAAATAGATCTATGCCTCAGAAGCAGGAAAATCAGAGACTGCACTGCAGTTCTGCAATTACTACCCGTAAAGCAAAGATCTCCACTGTGACCCTGGAGTACAGGAAGAAAAACATGTCTACCTGTTGTTCTTACAACTTGCCTTTTCAAAAAAATCTCCCACTTTTCTGCTGGTTGTCACTGAAACACTGGGCCAGGAAGTGGCCACAGGGGGGAAAAGAAAAATGGCTTTAATTACAGGAAAAAGGGGCCAGTGAGATCTGGTTGCTACAATAGCTGAGACAATACAACTAATCTTCATGTCCTATGTGTTTGTAATTTTACTTTTTTCTTTTTTTTTTAAAGAAAACATTTTGCTAGTTTATTTCTTGATCATCACTTCTAAAAATCTGTGAGTCTAGTATCCTCCCGAAAATGTAGCCAAGTTAAAATCCACCTCCTTTCATCAGCAAGCACAGAACATTCAGGATGCCGAAGAAGTTTACCAACATGAAATATCTTCTGGTTAAACTTGTAGAAGCACTGTGTTCTGGGTCAGATCTGCTTTACTTGAGCCTATAAACTTTGCTTTCCTATTAAGGAACAAATCCCTTTATCCTTCCATAAAAGATTATAATGCAATAAAACTGCATTAAGATCTTAACAGGGGAAAAAAAAACCCCTGGTGATTATGTACAAGAATGAAATGTGGTGAATTTTACTGCAGTTTAATAAGCCTGCATCCATTCTCATCTCTCCCACATTAGCCTTCCGTGGAACTGCTGTAACTAAGTGAAAACAGCCAATAATCATGAGAAAGAAAAACTGAGCAGCAATGGGACTTTCTGCTTTCTTTAAGAATACTGAGTACTGCTGTGTACAATAAACACGTGGTTATGTAAGCAGGCGTGTAACCACCAGCGTCTCACAAGTCACTGCATATTGGCAGCCGTAATCATCACTGTCATATCTTCTTTGCTTTTATGCCATTAGCTCATCTGCAGTCCTCTCTGTTCTCTTGGAGAATTAATTTGGCAACTGAGGAGTCCATCCTTCCTCTCCAACTCGAAGGTGAAGCTTTAAACCCCCCTCAGTTTAGCAGCACAGACAGTATCTCTTCTGAGGAGATTGAAAGGAGAGCTCTTACCCCATCTTTCTCATATCTGCCCCGGGAGGTTGTGCAGTCCTCAGAAGGAAGCCACTGGGATTATACTACCAACATCTACCCCAAAATACCCATAAACCAAACACTTGTCTGCCTCCCAGCTACGTCCCAGATTTGCGCTATAAGCAAGATTTATATGACAGATGCCATAAAGTTTACATTGACTTCGAGAAGCTTTGCATAATTCATCTACCACCGGCGCTGGGAGCGTTACAGCTATCCCACACGCAACCATAAACCTGGGATAAACTTTTCCATGCAGTCACGCATTTACTGCGGGTCAGACCCTCTGGTCTTCCGTTTGCTCAACAACCCCATTGAAGCCAAGGCTGGCGGGTCAGCTTGCGAATGCCACCCTCTCTCTGCGCGGTGAATAGCTCCCATTGAACCCACTGGGATTACTCATGTGTGTGAGTAACTACTAACAAGAGCAAAAGGAGCAAAATCTGTTCCTCATTAGGGACTGTTAATCTGAAAAAAACACCCTTCCCCAGTCAGTATCACAGAATCACAAGGTTGGAAAAGACCTTTAAGATCATCAAGTCCAACCATTCCCATCCTATGCTGAACCATATCCCTAAGTACCTCATCTACCCTTTTTTTAAACACATCCAGGGATGGTGACTCAGCCCCCTCCCTGGGCAGCCTGTTCCAGGCCCTGACAACTCTTTCAGTGACACATTTTTTTCCTAACACCTAACCTGACCCTGCCCTGGCACAGCTTTGTGCCATTTCCCCTTGTCCTGTCACCTGTCACCTGGCTGAAGAGACCATCACCCACCTCTCTACAAACCTCCTTTCAGGTAGTTGTAGGTGGTGATAAGGTCTTCTCCCCTCAGCCTCCTCTTCTCAGGCAGAGCAACTCTACCAGTGAGGTGCTACCTAGGAAAGGTAGCGTGGCACAATGTGGCACCTGTATTCTTAGCATATAATTCTTTAAAACATCAGCTAATTATCCAGGCAAGGCTGCATGGAGGAGCTCTCTCCCATCACAGTACATGAGCAAAGATAATCTTATACCATGAAATACAATTAGCCAGATGGTTATTTGGAGGTTTTTTTGGAATAGAAGCAATTTCTCTGATCCGGGAAATAAAATTTTAAAAAATCAAAGCAGAATTAAAAAAAATAAAATCATACCACACTTGATTCCCAAGTATTTAATTACATATTATCATGGGTAAATACTAATCGGCTCAAATTATGCAATCTTATTTTATTGCTCTTGGAAACACATTTATAACCACTATATAATGTGTTTAAGTCAATATCTGAATAAACAGTCTGGAAAACACATCATTTGTACCCAGATTTGGTTACTAGTGTGATTATCATCTGCCACCTGCTGGAAATAACCGTGCTATCTCAACTAAATTCCACAGATGGAAGGCCTGGTCACTCACCAGAAACAAATCTCAAGGAGCATATTTTGCTCCTTGTACCCAGGAGCTTATTCCTCTTGCATTCAGTAGGAAGGTTTAATTTACACTGGGGGGTATTTATGTGCATGCTTGGAGAAGCCATAACATGACATTCTTTAAACAAACAGAAATCTAATTTGCCACTGAGAATAATGCCATATGCCTGTGTCTGACCAGAAGGCAAGATACATACTCTGAAAATGATGTGCCCAGCTAATCCCATCGCAAAATGGGCCTCGCGCTCTCGCCACTCTGCTGGAAACGGCACCATCGCCCGTCCCCCTGGGCTATCCTCACAGACGATTTCTTCCTCTGCCCGATAGAGACCAGCATCATCTTTGAGCCTCATTCGAAGAGACTGACTGTTCTGGATTTATGGTGGCCCATAAAACCATCAAGGGAGAACAAAACCTGCCTGTCCAAGGCATCTACTCTGATTCAAAAAAAAAACCCCAATGCAATAAATAAGGCAGCAAGAGGCTTTGGATGAGGTATTTATTTCTCAGACCACCAGAACCTTGTAACTTGCTGTCTCTGCGCCAGCAATCTAGGGTAAGTAATCCAAGTAAGGCAGAGGGTAGATCCAAAGGCAGCACTGCAAGACTCACTTTCCTCTCTCGCTGGCGCAGACAGTAGCAGGACGCACCGGTAAGGCTGGCAGTTCTTATCAGTGTGCCAGCTTATTGCATTTGACTGATAAGACTAATTGCATTGGTGCAATTTTGCACTTGGCAGGTCTTCCCAAGCCAGTGGGGAGAGAGACACAGGCACAACTAGATTAGAGTTTCAGACCATTCTGGGGTTTTTTTTTCCCAAAAATTATACCTGGCCCCATAAGCAGCCAAGTTCTGTGTGCCCAACAGGCTAAGAGGCAGAGCCCTGGGGAACACATTGCTACTGAGAATAATGCTATAGGCATTCATGGGAACAGGGGTCCTTTCTCTGGGTACCTTTCAATTATTTCTAAGGACAAAGAAGGACACTCAAAAATGAAGATGAGGATATGAGCAGCTTTTGAAAGTTATCCAGGTCTGTGGGTTAGAGTGGAGGGAGAAAGAAAAAGAGAACACGTATCCAAGGACCTCACAAAATTATAACTAATTCCTCATTTTCTCCACTAATTTGTTTTAGCCATTATAAAGCAATCAGATGTTTATAGCAGTAAAAGGTAATACAAGCCCTGAAAGCAATATAACAGATCTAAACCACTGAGCAACAGATTAGCAAGGAGTAACACTGGCGTCTGCTCTTACATGGCTGCTGTGGAGCAGGAGAGCCAGGCCTGGCCCAGGTGTGTACCACTGGGCAGGGGCACGCACGCCCTACGGCAGCACACAGCATTCCCACAGGGAATACTAACCACAGCCCATTCCCGGAATACGTGTGTGCATCACCATACACCCACCAGTGTTTCTGTTGGCATTTGCTTCTAGCCCAAAGCCTTTGCTGCTTCACAATGCTTTTTTTCCTCTGAATGCTAAGGACTACTTGCGCAAGCAAACTGACCCCAGTTGAGCAGAAGCTCAAGAGTCTGGCAGTCCTCCTCTCCCTTTCCCTCTCCCTCTCCCTCTCCCTCTCCTCTCCTCTCCTCTTCTCTTCTCATTCCCACCTCCCATGTTAAAACCACTGAGGAAAATCAGTTATCAGCACTAGTCTACTTGATATTTTAGCTGTAGATCAAGGAAATCCTGGATCTTAGCAAACATTGTCCAAGAGATTTAAAATGGTGCATTTAGATATAAACATATGTATATATAAATAAAACTCCGTATAATTATGGCAGTGTTTTTCTCTTCCTCTTCCTCTCTTCCCACCCCCTTTCCCTTCACTTGATTTCTCAGACAATAAGTGGGAAACAACCTTTTTTTTCTTTCCCCCAGCCAAAAATTAATTCCTGCTCAAAGCTTCCAGAAAGGGTCAAGTCTAAAGGAAGCATCTGGTAAATCTGTTTTTGTATTGCAGTGGGAGCCATAGCCCTCACGTCCCCTTCCCTCTGCACCACTCTGGGGCAGCGAGTGCTGGTGCCACCCTGGGAAGGGTTTGCTCCTCTGCTCTGGGCCATGGAAGCAGCTAGGTGTGCTGCACGCACAGGCAGAGCAGCTGCTGCTCGCCCCGGCCGGCGGGTCTTCCAGGTGCTTTTTTAGAGTCCTCCTGGCTACAGATGGGCTCTTCAGCCTCTCGGTCGGGTGGTTTGCTCGTGAGTCTTTGCAGGGTCAGAGTCCCAGCATCAGATCCTATCACGTAACACGCTGAACTAAACAAAACAACAAATTAAAAATTGGCTTCTCCATCCAGGGACTGGCAGTGGATGAAAGGGGCAGTGGGGCTGGCTCTCAAGCACGCCCACAAAGGACTCCAGTCCCACAGTTCAGCTTATGCATGTGCCCAGAGCCAGTCAAACACTTCATAGAGTACGGTGAGGTATTGGCATGACTTTAAATAACCAGGAAAGCTGTCAGGAAAAAACCCCGAAAGGACTTATTTTCCTTTTCATACCTACATAAAACCTTTAACACTTTAGAAAACGTACACTCTGCCTCTTACATTTTTTACTATGCATACAAACAGCAGAAGCAAATGGCAAAAAAAAAGGCACTTCTGGTCACAGTGAGCAACAGTACCTCCCAAAACATTATCTATATGGGGTGTGCAGTGGGAGAAGCATCTTTCTTAACTTGCTCTGTAACTAGTCCGTAAGCATAAGCAGCTGCTGTAGCTGGCAGCTCCAGAACCAGCCATAGTTTTTCTCCTGGCATAGAGGGTGGGAGAGGAAAGGGCAGCAACTCACTAACCATGCACCATGGGTTCATGGGAAGTAACTCAAGATTCAAATTCCTAGCAGCAACACCACCCCACAGAGCTTACAGCCCTATCTATTATACGAACAGGCTTGATCCAAATTCAGACCAAACTGAAAAGAGATTATGCTGCAGAAAATGCAATTCTTCCTGCTTTGTGGAAAGCTGAATGTATATGTGTCTGGATGTAGAGTGGGAAAAGCATTTTTTGCAAAAATCATCTTACATACATTACGTACTTGTTTCTCATCTGTTCTTCAGCAAATACCTTTTGCTATCAAGAAATAATATGCCAGCCTTTCTTCACATAATGTGGAAAATCCCATGGCTGTCACTTCATAAAATCATATCATCTACAGAATAAATGTTTCATAAATATCTGCTGTATCTTGTACAGGCAGGTAGTAGGTCTAGTCCTCCAGTCCGTTGAAGATACTTCATGAGTCTGTTTTGACCAAACAGTGAATGCTACTCTAAAAATAGTAGAATCATGGAATGGTTAGGGCTGGAAGGGACCTTAAAGGTCATCAAGTTCCGGGCAGGGACAGTCCCCTGTTTTAGCTCTAAGTCCAGATTGTGAAATTAAAGAGAGGTAGGACCGTCTGTTCCCATCTTGCAGCACCATCTCCTGACAGAAGGGTCCTGCTAAGGGAGGCTGACGTTAAGAAAAGTGGTTTTGAAACTGTTGAGCTTTGCCTTCCTCACCCCAAAACAAAACAAAGCTTACCACCACCACCAAAACTCCACCCAAACTGCAGTTCAGAATGAATGCAAATGCAGTTCACAGGTTTCGAGGCGTAGAGAGGGAATAGGCAACCGCAGAGGAAGTTTAAAGCCACTTCCTTTTGTCACAAACTTTAATTCAGAAGCAGCTGGGAAATTATTCTGAATATTTTCATTTCCTTGATGGCCCATGGTTCCACCAAGGGGAAGTTTTCCTTATATTTTAAGGGCTTCATGAAAATCAATGAAAAGATACTTTGATAAAGGCACCCTTCAGACCTGTCCGTAACAGACCATTACACAGGTAGCATTTAAAAGACCAAGGCCAAAACCTTGCCAAGCAAATGAGGGACCAAGCATTTCTACTTGTTCAAGAGCAAATTATAATTGTCTTGTGTGCAGTTAGATTTTATATATATTTGAAGAAATGCCTTTCAACTCTGTAGTCTTTTATTTTTCTTGACGTTCTTCACATCTTCCTGTCACATTAACAGGAAAATAATAAGAACCCAAGCAGCTGGAAAAACCTACTCTTCAATTTCTTCCACCATTTGTCTGAAAATAAGGGTGTTTTCTTTGCAGCTCAAAATTAGTATGTATCAAGGTTTTAATTTGATGTCTGCTTCTGTTGCTTAAACACCGTTTCATGCCAACTGTAATCAAAATCACAACCCCCTAAATCCAGCCGTACTTGGCTACTGAAATGCAAAAGTTAATCAAGACATAGACTGAAGAGAGCACTGGCCCTGGTTCTGTGTTGGGTAGTTGTGTGATAGATGTGTTGTTATTCCCCTGAACCCACATGAGATGCTGGGTGAGAACAACCTGTACAAACAGCCTTGTGCTAAAACAGAATAGCCCTGGTTTGCCCTCGTATGGACCCATTCTGGTTAGGTAATTTTTGGTACTGTCATCCATAGGTTCCCTCATGAATTCCCAGGGCTTTTCTAATGTGTGCTGTCCTACCTGTTTTAAGCAGCCTACTACAGCTGCAAGAAGTAATTCAAGTCTTCTTCTTAAAAGCTATGGGTCTTATCAAGAAAATGCCAAAAGCAAAGACCTTTGGCAGCCTGCTGGACCCAGCTCCAGGGTGCTCTGTACCATGAGGATGGAAACATCAAATGAACTGTGTGAGCTTAAGCCCAGCTTTGGAGGAGGCCAAGCTGAGCTTGAATAAGTAGAAGCACTGTTTCTGGTTTTGAGTGGGCCTGAGAAGATATCATTGCCCATTCATCTCCCTGCCCAACGTAGCCTGCGAAGACCAAAAGCCTAGGTGTCCCTGCAGGAGAACCAGTGGTCACCTTGGTAAATAACTGGCTTTCACAACAGTAAGCTCTCTGTAACTCATTAGCATTCAGATGCCATGCAGATAAAGACGGGTGAAAAGGCTATTAAAACGCAGAACTACTTCTCTCTGCACACAGTCGCTGTGGCTTTTGAAAAGCACCTACATATCGAGGAGAAACAAACTTTTCAAGAAGTTCTTGCAGCGCAGAAAATGACGCCTCCCACTGCGGGTTTTCTGGGGGCATTACTGAGGCACATCAATCAGTTCCAGGCTCAGCGAATACAGCCCATCACACAGCCCTTTGCATGGTTACACTAGTGTGCCAAGCATCATTAATAGCTTACACCTCCGTTTTTCCTGCTCCAGCAGGAGGCAAGTCGGGATGGGGATGTAGAATCAGTAATCTATTATATATATATTGATAACCCACTCTTTGGTATGCTTTGCTCTAACACGCAGCCCTTGTTTGTGATTTGTTAAATGTATTGTTTGAAGTGCTACCACCAGCTAGTCATTCTTTTTCTGAACAGCGATGCCATGACAACCCTCACGTGACCGGCTACAAACATACCACAAGTCTCCAGAGCTTTGCTTTAGGAAAGGCTCAGACTGGTATTACTCACACTTTCGTTGTTTGGTTGTTTGGTTGTTGTTTTTTGTAAAAAAAAAGCCCCGATTCAGCGATGTTTTATTATGTGCGAGATGCATCGAGCCTACCAGCCAGTTTTACCGTGTGGCAACAAATTCCTTCAGCTAAAATGGGATGAAGCAAAGTATGAAGAACACAAGAAAAGGGTAGGTACAACTGCTTGATAATGAGCAGAGGCCTTCATGAAAGAGTAAGCTTACACAAAAAGGCTGCAGCAGCGCTCTATTCGTTCCTAATGCTGTTACGAAAGCTACTGATCAGCAATAAGGTACAAGAGATGTGTTTTAAGAATATCCAGCAGACCTAGGGATAGTTCTTGTGTCCATTTAGAGTTGTCATAATGATGTTCAGCAAATTTAGAAGTGAAAAAGATTCAGTCAGTCATCTCCTCCACATCAGTAATGATGCAGGATTGCTCCCTCTTGAAAACCTTTAAGTAGTGGATACCACCAGTGATGATTCAACTGTATTGCTACCTTAGGAAGAGTGTATCACAATGTAATTAGCTTTAATGTGAAGAAATAATTATTCTTTATTTCCATACTGGGTCTGTTTCATTCACCATATAAAAATATCTTCCTTTCTTCCTTCCTTCCATTGTTCACATAATTTAACTTTCAGGTGGAAAAAAGTTACAGGTGAGGTAGAGAATTGAATTTGACATATTTTTCTAATGAAATTGACAGCATTGAAGTAAATAAATAAATAAATTTCCTTCTCTGTGATTTAACCTCAAGAGGCTTACTATTGCATATAAGCACGGCTCTTTTAAAGCAGGGAACTGATATTAGTGTAGCTGAAACATTCTCAGCATCCACTGCGCATACAGAACTCTCCTTTGTTCAGCATATAGAGCATTTCATATACACACTAAGGCATTTGGAGGCCAAGAATAGAGGCTAGATATCATCATGATACACAGTGAAGGAATATATTTATAGAGAACAAAACACTTCCCATGACTTAACTGCTCTTGGATGAAACGTGAGCGGTCATTTCTGAGCGCAGGCAAGAAGAGTAACTATCCTTATGGGAAAAGGATGGCTTAGAAGGTACAACATTTTGTTCCTTCTTAAAGGGTTCACACCCATCTCAAGTAGTGACTAACAAGGTCTCTGGTGACCAAAGAGTGGCCTTTTCAAGTGCCTCAGTGTTGTCATGCTAGTGCACGCCTAAATTCCCATGCTAGTTCTCCAGAAATTTGGCCATGCTATCTGCTGGCATCCATTCAGCCTTGCTGCGGTGACAGCAACGAGAGCAGAGGTACCCACGGGCTGAGGCACCCAAAGGCAGTGGGGCAACTCGGCAGCTCATCCTGCATGGCGCAGCCCACACGTGGCACAGGCTTTCACTCTGCCGAGAGAGAGGGGGATCGCTCCCAGAAAATATAAGAGACCCTGCTTGGTGTTGGAAGGCTTTGCACGAGCTCACAAAATAATTAAAAGAAAAAAGAAAAAGCACCAAAGAAAGAGAGAAAGGGGGGAAATAGGAAGCAAGGAAGAAAAAAGGTAACATGCCACTTCTCCCCCCCGCCAAAAAAAAGGTTTACTTCTTGGAGATGACCACTAAAAAAATGGGAATCACAGAATTGTAGGGGTCGGAAGGGACCTCGAGAGATCATCGGGTCCAACCCCCCTGACAAAGCAGCTCCCCAGCTCATATTGCACAGGGAGGCATCCAGACGAGTCTTGAATATCTCCAGAGAAGGAGACTCCACCACCTCCCTGGGCAGCCTGTGCCAGGGCTCTGTCACCCTCACTGTGTGAAAGTTCTTCCCCATGTTGGTGCAGAACTTCCTGTGCTCCAGTTTGCAGCCATTGCCCCTTGTCCTGTCCCCACAGACCACTGAAAAGGGTTGGCCAATTCCCCCTGAATCCCATACTTAAGATATTTATAAACATTAATTAGGTCCCCCCTCAGTCTTCTTTTCTCCAGGCTGAACAGCCCCAGCTCACTCAGCCTTTCCTCATACGGGAGCTGTTCCAGGCCCTTAATCATCTTCGTAGCCCTTCTCTGGACTCTCTCCAGGAGATCCCTGTCCTTTTTATACCAGGGAGCCCAGAACTGGACACAATACTCCAGGTAGGGCCTGAATGGTTAAGGATAGGTTATAACTTTCTGCATGATGCAGAGGTGCCAGCAGTCTGAGTAACTCTGGTATTTTCTCAATGGAAGGAAGGAAGGAACGCAGAAAAAACCCACAGTTCCATCTCCTCTCTGTGCAGTGCTGCATACAATGAAAAATTAAATAGTTCCAAAAGCACTGTGGCTCTGTAAAGTGCCACAACACAGATTAAGGTGAGCTTAAAAAAAAACAGGTTTTACCTTTTATAGTTGTGCATATAAGGAGAGAAGTGAAATTATAACACTTTCTGGAAAATCAATTCCACAGAAGAAAAGTTTTTTTCTAAGCATTAATTTTGTTGTTCCAGTTTGCAGATCTATAAATTAAAATCCAAGTTTACAGCAACATCCCAGTTTATTCTTCCCACCGGTGATTTCTACTAGCTGCTACAATAGCAACCTTCTTTTACAAATTCCATGTATTCTTAAAGTTATTTTTAAAAGAATGAAACAGCATGCTGTTTTAAAGCACCTGAAGAGGCAGAGGAGACAGCAGCCACAGAAGCCAAAACCACCAAAACCCTCAGAGATTTACAAAATTTAGTTCTGCTATCCAGTAAAAATCAACTACTTAACAAGATGGGATCTAGAAAGGATGAAAATGAGCACTCCCATCTTCACCTGAAATCAGCTGGAATTGAAAGGAGTCAGCCCCTTCTAGGATCCCACCTCCTCGGAGATGGCAGCCACAAAAAAGCATCTGAATGCTTTCACAAGAAGCCAAGCAGTCAGGGCAACCACAAGGCTAGCTGGGGAGTATCAGAGCTACATGGAGGTCACAGAACCACAGACTGGTTTGGGTTGGAAGGGACCCCAAAGCCCATCTAGTTCCAACCCCCTGCCATGGGCAGGGACACCCACCCCTAGCCCAAGTTGCCCAAAGCCCCATCCAACCTGGCCTTGAACACTGACAGGGAGGGGGCAGCCACAGCTTCTCCGGGCAGCCTGTGCCAGGGCCTCACCGCCCTCACAGGGAAGAATTTCTTCCTAATGTCTAATATAATGCTGCCCTCCTTCAGTTTAAAGCCATTACCCTGTCACTCCATGCCTCTGTAAACAGTCTCTCTCCAGATTCCCTGTAGGCCCCTTCAGGTACCGGCCTCCAATACTGTAAGGCACTATAAGGTCTCCCAGAGCCTTCTCTTCTCCAGACTGAACAAGCCGAACTCTCAGCCTGTCTTCACAGGAGAGGTGATCCAGCCCTCTGATGATCTTCGTGGCCGTCCTCTGGACTTGCTTCAAAAGCTCCATTTCCTTCTTGTACTGGGGACCCCAGAGCTGGACGTGCTACTCCAGGTGGGGTCTCACCACAGCAGAGGGACAGAATCACCTCCCTCGACCTGCTGGTCATGCTGGTTTTGATGCAGCCCAGGATGAGGTTGACTTTCTGGGTGGCAAATGCATATTGCTGGCTCATGTTGAGCTTTATATCCACCAACACCCCCAAGTTGTCCTCAGGGCTGCTCTCAATCCATTCTCTGTCCCGCTTGTATTTGTGCTTGGAATTGACCTGACCCACATGCAGGACCTTGCATTTGGCCTTGTTGAACTTCATGTGGTTCACATGGCACCACCTTCTCAAGCCTGATAACATCCTTTGGATGGCATCCCTTCACTCCAGTGTGTCTTCTGCACCACAAGACTTGATGTCCTTGGCCAAGTTGAAAGTGCACTCGATCCCACTGTCCATGTCACTGACAAAGATGTTAAACAGCACCAGTCCTTATACTGACCCCTGAGGAATGCCACCCATCACTGGTCTCTAGAAGGACATCAAGCCATTGACTGCAACTTTTTGAGTGCAGCTGTTCAGGCAATTCCTTACCCACCAAGTGGTCCATCCATCAAATCCATGTCTAATAGTGGTATTGTTGTTTTAACTGATCCAATCTCACTCTCTCCAGGACCCCAGTCTGAGGGACAGTGGTCTCCCCTCTAAATCCACTCCCCATTACGTTACCAGCTTTTCTTCCACAGGATTTATTCAGTCCAAGACAGCTCACAGGTTATTCTGCTCCCTCATATATTGCATGGTTGTTTAGGTCAAGATGGAGATAAATATTATTGTTCCACTCAACTACCAACTCCAGTAGAATAATTAGATCCGGAATTTGCTTTTGATGATCATTCTAAAGTGCTAGTAAGAGGAGGTGTGGGAATACTTTCAACATTAAGAAGTCCTTTTCCAGTATTGCTTCCCTCTTTCAGGCAGCATCCTAAACGTACATCCCTTTAGAAGACCTGGCACAGCTTAGGAATACCTAGGGCTATCTCAGACTAGCCTTTTTATTTCTCTTTTTTATAGCCTAATGAAAACTGCCTGTATTCTCTTAGTCTTTCCTGTATCATAATAGCAGTGCCACTGTTACACACTGTATGTATTTTTACATTTTTCCAGCATAAAGAGAACTTTGCATCTCCAGCGTTAGAAGAACTGCCTTTAACATTTTCATTTCCCACTACTCTTCTTCTGGGCAAGTCTGGCTTTGCTGATACAATGAATAATATGTTTAACAGTGTTATTGCTGGCTAACAAAACAGAACAGGAGAATGAAAAGATTTCCTGGAATGATGTGCAAGGGTATTTCCAACAACAGCAAAAAAAAAAAATGGATAAACATTTAATTTCTGTTGCAGATCCAGGCAGCAAAACCACTAGTGGACACAAGTGCCCCTGCAGTATACAACCACCTCCGTCTGAAGCTAGGGAAGCTGAAGGTATTGTATTGGCTATCTCACTGAGCACTAGCATGCTGACCTTCACCTCTCCTTTCAAAGAAAACAAAGAGACTACCAGAGGGTCACAATTTCAGGGCCTTTTTTTCCCCCCTCGGTGCAGCGATTGTTGCGACAGGACTATCAGGATGCATGAATAGCACATTCCCAGCAGCATTAAATAACTCATCTTTATGATTACGGATGAAATCAGAGTGCTTCAGACTAAACAAGTGCTAAAGCGTTCAGATTGCCTCCTAGAAGGTACTTCTGCACAGCCGCGAAAGAAAAGCTCACAAATAGCACAACCAAGATACACGGGGAGCAATGAACTGAATAATAGGATGTTAACATATTCAAAGCACGAGAAACAACAATGGGTAGCCTTGACTGGCAGTTATCCTTCAAAATCTTACTGCTCCCAAGAGACAAATTTTTATTAAAAGATGAGAGTGGAAAATAAATTGTTACCTAATTAACGCCGCTCGCTGAAAGGAAACAACAACAATTTAAAAAAACCCCAAGCATGAGCACAGTAGAAAATACGTGCTGCTAAACCCTGTTAAAGACTTCATTTCCAACACAATGCCCCCCCACCCCCCAGGCAATGCGAGTGTAGCCCATTTAAGGACTTCAGAATTAATTTCCTTAAAACTGTTTATCATCTCACTGTGTGACATAATAATCCCCAGGCACCTTAAAATCATTTCACTAGCAAAACAATTCATTTCTCCTCCATGCATAAAATCATATTCTATATTAGGATATGGATTCAATCGCTGCTCTTAATTTTTTCCTATTACTGTAAAAGTAATACTGATAAAGTTCCTTTGAAAATGAAACGTTGCATAACACCCCCCAGGTTAACAAAAAAAACTCCAACAAACCCAAACCCACCAACAGGAACCCAGTATTTTAAGGCACATTCCTTTGAACTACACATCCTGATACCTGGGAGTGAGTGATACCTGGGAGTGAGACTGTGGTCCTAGTCTCTTTCTCATTCTCCTCCTTTGCAAAATGCTATAGAAGGAAAAGAAAGCAAAAAGCCAAAAGCAAAAAAAAAAATTCTCTAATGTTGTGGCCTTCTAGTGGCCAGGTCTTCTTTACAGTCATTCTCCTCAGGGTTATCCAGAGCCTGCCGGGATTACTTAATGACCCTGGCTTAGGTACTTTATACTACAGTGTGACCAGAATCTGACCCACTTTGGTTATAAACCCCAGCAAACGAGGCAGATGGGCTAGAGTCCCTCCAGTAACTTGCTACTCTAACATGGGCCACCCAAAACTATCAGAGCTGGATGAGCAGGATTTGGTATTTGTTTCATGCAGGATGTGCAATGTCTTTGGAGTGCCTAGAATCAAAGATGGAAACATTTTAAAAGGTGGGTGGGAGGAGAAGAAAAGTGAATTAGTATGCTCAAAAAGAGACTATTTCTTTAGTGATTCTGTTCTGAGAGGGTTTTGGGAATGAGATGTTGAAGTTCAGCTATGAAAAGTGTGCTTTCCGGGCTTTCCTCTGCCCAGCCTCTCTCCCTTTACCTCCAACTCAGCCCTCTGGAGAAGGCATTCTTGGGTTTCAATAACCCTGAAAATAAGTTTTTCTCTTCACCCCTTCCCTGTACCTTCCCAATCCCCACAGACACATTTGTTGCATGGGTTGGTGTTCTTCAAAAAACAAGATGGTAGCATCTATTAAAAATTAGACAACATCCCAGGATATCCACTGGGGCATCCCTCCTCCGCTGCACTCCTTAAATTTTCACCCTGCTTTTGACACAGTTAACTTCAGAGACTGAGGTTATTGGTATATTCCATTCTAAAATCAAATTTGAAGAGGCTTAAAATCATACTAAGGATGAACAGAACTGGCTTACACTGCCTTGTACGTCTCTCTCTCCACTTGTTCGTTACACCCAGTTGTTGCTTCTCTTCTTACACTAGCTTGCAACCCCTCCAGGACAAAAATGGCCAGCAACTGGACCTAATCCAAATCTCACTGGAGTCAATGGAAAAATTAACATTTGATCCAAAGCCCACCCATGATAATGGAAAGATTCCCATTGACTTCAGAGGAGCCTGGATGAGTCCCATCATGTATTTGTACAGGGTTCATCAGAACAATCCTAGATTCTGGCAAGAAATCTATGAAGGCTGCTAGAGATATGAAAGAGAGTGATGATCCTGGAAAAGAAATTGACAAATATTTATAGAAATTCTGCTCACAACAATGAAATGCATTTGTTAATCATGCAGGCTGCTGCTGTGGTTGCAGGGGAGCGTCTCAGGGTCAAAACCACAGCATTGCAAAGGGGTTTCTCTCACTGCATCACCACTGAAATGGTGAACCAGGCTTCTCGCAACAGTAGCGCAGAGCTGTGCGTGATCAGTGTCTGTCACGCTCTGGGTGGAGAAGGGGACAGCAATTGTGGACACCCTGCTAGGTATCCATGATACATCACTGCTGCTTGCTCTGGCCTTGTGAAAACAAAAGCATTTCTTTATCCCTTCTGTATGCAAAGCTGGAGGAAGACCGACGTTCTGCCATCGAAAGAGACAACCGTCTGCTGCTGCAGAAGATGTCCTGCATCATGAGAACAAAGGGACGAATCGATAACAAAAATGACTATAAGGCCAAAAGGTAACATCAGCAGCACTATTTCTATGTAGTTATCAAGTTACCTTCCCAGGGACAAACATAGCTAAGGATAAACTGCTCTGTGAGGACACGTATTTTAAAAGGCAGCCTAAGGTATAATCCACACTTCAGAAGGCCATTTGCTTGCCCTGTCACAGGAAATCCAATGCTGGGTCATTTTCCTCCTACCCTCTGTTGAAGATTTGCTTTAAATTAGGTTTTCAGTTTAATAACTGAGGGAATGAAAAACTTTAAAAAAAAAAAGAGGAAGAACACTGCCCTACTTTAAGGAAATAAATGAAGCAAACCTATTATGTCTCAGCAAAGCTGTTGTTCCTACTGAGTGAGTCATTGCTGCTGACTTTGCCAGTTGTTCCTACAGACACCACCGGAAAGAGGGAGATCCAAAGCTTAGAGATGAAATAAAACCAGAGGAAAAAATAGAATTAAAATGAAAAAGTGGAGCAGGAAGCAGGCAGAAGTGAAAAGATAATTCACTGCTCAAAGGAGACCAAGCCAAAATATGCCTTGAGTTTCTATCACTAGTGAGAACCACCTTACATGTTTTTAATTCAGGAGGAAATTTACACCCAAAGTAGGGCACAACAAACCAGTCAACGTCAGGGACAGACTTTTGAAGTGAGGGGTTTGTGTAACTCAGCTGGCAGTTGTTGCCTCCTGTGATTCATTTACAGACAGGCCACTTCATGGCACACTGACTGCTCATCAGATCCTAAAGTGTCTTCAGACAGCAAAATGCAGCTCAGGTGCAAGCGACCCGGGTGGAACTCACTGCATGTCACTGTCAGGAATATCCTGACATTTGCACAATTCCTTGGGAAGACAGAAATTATCTGAACCAGAGTTGGTCATGTCCACAACATGTAAATCCACTTCATCACATTTATGGCTTGTCAGTAGTGAATAATGCCCAGATGAGTGCAGGCATCACCGAGCATCAGCTCTGCTGTGGAGCGTGTGATTTCACAAGATGGGGAAGGAGAAGAGCATCCTCATGCTTGTCATTCCATCTCTCCCTTCCGGCTTCAAGTGGCAAACTCTTGTTGTTTTCTTTGGATCAACACTGGTTTTCATCAAACCTCTCCATTAGCTAATTAAACTTGAGACAGCAGCAGAAAACTAACCCAACAAAACCAAACAAACCTGGATCATTTTTCTGCCACTTCCTGTGAAGTGATGAGTTCCAGGGCTGATGCAAGGGGTGGAGAAGACCACACAGCTGGGAGTAGTGAAGAGATGAGCAGGGACATGGAAAGAGCAAGTCCTTCCTTTCTTCCTTTTTTGGTGGTAGGAGACTGCTAGGAGATCAGCTCAGCTGCCTGGGAAATTACAGGCTAAGAAATGACAAATAGTTTCCAAGGCGTTTAAGGCAGTATGCTTATTGCCGCTATCTTCACACCACCCAACTCAGTCCATCAGGTTTGTACACAAAAGAAACACATAAACCAAAGTAGCTGAAATTGATTCTTAAGCACCTCAGACACCAGCCATGCCCTCACCTGTGGTACCACGCCACCACAATTCCAAGACCGTGGGGTTGGCATTAATCCAAAATTAACCCAAGATTAATCCAAACCTAGCATTTTTTCCTCTTCTAACACGCACCAAACTACCATACAGGCAGGGCTGCGTTTGGGAAATACTAAACAAAGACAATCCTCTTAAGAAGGACAAAAGAAGTGTGCTCTTGCAGCTCGCAAGGCCAATGGTATCCTGGGCTCCATTAGAAGAGGGGTGGCCAGCAGGGACAGGGAGGTGATTGTCCCTCTCTACTCTGCCCTCGTGAGGCCCCATCTGGAGTCCTGTGTCCAGATCTGGGGCCCCCAATACAAGAAGGATGTGGAACTGGTGGAGAGGGTTCAGAGGAGAGCCACAAAGATGATTAGAGGGCTGGAGCACCTGCCCTATGAAGAGAGGCTGAGGGAGCTGGGCTTGTTCAGCCTGGAGAAGAGAAGGCTGTGGGGGGACCTCATTGCAGCCTGCCAGTACCTGAAGGGAGCATACAAACAGGAGGGGATTCAACTTTTTAAAAGGATAGACAATGACAGGACAAGGGGGAATGGATTAAAACTAAAGGAAGGAAGGTTTAGATTAGATATTAGGGGGAAGTTTTTTACAGAAAGAGTGGTGAGGTGCTGGAACAGGCTGCCCAGAGAGGTAGTGGATTCCCCGTCCCTAGAAGTGTTCAAGGCCAGGTTGGATGGGGCCCTGGGCAACCTTGTGTAGATCCAGGCCTGAGGTTGGTGGCCCTGCCTGTGGCATAGGGGTTGGAGCTCTATGATCCTTGGGGTCCCTTCCAGCTCATACCATTCTATGATTCTATGATTCTATGAAAAGGACTGGGATGCAAGGGCTGGTTAATGCAGATCAAGGAGGACCAAGTCCCTGTAGAAGCAGTATGAAACCTTAGGCAAATTTTCCCCTGACACAAGCTCGACAGACATTTCACATTCTGGGTTCTCAGGTGTGGGGACATGAACAAGCATGAAGAAGTCTGATTCTGCTTATATGGTTTCCCTCCCTAGTTTAAATGGAGAAAAACGAAGGCAGGAGCTGCGGAGAGTGAAGCAGGAGAACCGTGCCATTCTGGATAGAATTACAAAGTCCCAGCCTCGGTATCGAGTTCAGCGATGGCATGAGGATTGGCAACGAGCTGAAAAGTACATGGCCAACATTGCGAGATATCCTCGTGGGTGGTGTAAATCACAGAGCCCCAAGGTAGCCCTGAGCTGCTGTTCTTTCCTTCCCGGTTATTTCGAGACTGGAACTGCCTTTGCACAGGGGATTAACTGCACATGGCATCCAGCCCCACAATTAACAACCCCTCTGATCGAATGAACCCCAGAGTGCTCTTCAGGCTTTATTAGGTGATTTGCAAGTGCAGCCGTTTCTGCAGTCAGCCTGCCTGCCACAGGGAGATGGCACTCTCAGAAATAAATTTTAAAATAATGATTTTAAAAAGAAGAAGCAATGTCTTACTGGTTCCCCCAGAGAAACAGCCAAGCACTGCAGCAACATTTAGGGTGACCAAGTGGGTACATGCATTGAGGGCTCCAAACCCTATATTGGCCATTCTGCGTAAAGAAACCAGCTTCAAATTTTCATTTGTAATAGAGGCAAAGAAAACAGCAATCAAACAGCTTTATGAGGGATTAGCGAGCTTTCCCAGAGAAGGAAAAGTGACTGCCTTTAACCTTTCCACATCCAAACTCCCTGGCTTGGAGCCCACTAACTCACAAACTCCCAACTTCCATCCCAAGCCAGAGGAAGACGTGGCACTGCCCACCAGCCATCAGTTCTGCCTTTACCCATCCTCCCTATCTCCTTGGACTGCTGGGCCTCCCTGGTCAATGTGTCTTGGTTTGGGAGGTATGGTCTCTGTCATGCAAGTCTGATTCAACATAGACAGGTGCAGCTCAGCCTCTGTATTCGCTACCTGACCTCTAGCCTGAGGCCCCTGGCATAACTCTTTTGGAAGCCTGTAGTTCCTGAACATACGTAACAAGATTTTCAAAGGGGTAGGTGATCCAATGTTTCCCAGTCTTTGGAGGACAGTAAGTAGTATTTCTTTTATCCCAGAGCTGTCCTTTTGCCAAATCTTTGCTCCCAGTTCTGATTCCAGAAGATTTGCTCAGGAGTGCCAAATCACTCAAACGAAAAAGCGACAAAAATTGTGTCATTGTAAACAAGAAACAACCTCTCACCGACTTCAGTCCAGAGACCATTCTTGAATTTAGTTGTGTCATTCTTGAATTTAGCTGTGTCCAGAGAAGGGCAACCAGGCTGGTGAAGGGGCTGGAGAGCAAACCTTACGACGGGAGGCTGAGGGAGCTGGGGATGTTTAGCCTGGAGAAGAGGAGGCTGAGGGGAGACCTCATCACCACCTACAATTATCTGAAAGGAGGTTGTAGAGAGATCAGTGTTGATCTCTCTGCCCAAGTGACAGGTGATAGGACAAGGGGGAAAGGCTTCAAGCTGTGCCAGGGCAGGGTCAGATTAGACATTATGAAAAAAATCTTCACGTAAAGGGTTATCAGGCCTTGGAACAGGCTGCCCAGGGAAGCGGTTGAGTCATCATCCCTGGATGTATTTAAAAGACGGGTAGATGAGGTGTTCAGGAATATGATTTAGAGGAGGACAGGTATGGTTGGACTTGATGATCTAAGAGGTCTTTTCCAACCTAGTCATTCTGTGATTTTAAATAAAGATTTCCAAAACGATTCAGTCTGAGGCAGGAAGCAAATATAGAAAGCTTCAACTCAAACAGCTAAGAACTTGACAAAGAAATAAGCAACCAAAAGAGAAGTTTCTACAATGGAAAATACTAGGCATCTCTAATTACTGTGGAAGTATCATTACAAATCAAAGAATTATGTTAAAACCATTAAGGTTGTAAACCAGGTGATCCATAATTTGAAAGTACCAAAATCATGCCTGTAAGATATTTTTCAGGTATTTATATGTTCATCAACTTTTGATTTTTGGCAGATCTATCGAAATGCATACTCTAATTCTCACAGAGAGAACTAACTACTTCCTGCAGCCTTCCCCACACCAGCAGTTAGGTCTGTGCTCCGTAACTAAGAGCTACTAGAACACCTGTAAGAAGCACTCACTAGAAAATGCCTTTTTCCAGCCTCCAGATTCCAGGCAGTGACAGGTTCTTTATTTTACATACATTTATATTGCCTCCTCTCTTTTCTGGCAGGAAAAGCGATTTAACAAGAAAACACCTAAACAAGACAGGATCAGAGAAAAGCAACTGAAGGAAGGTGTGAAGAGTAAGGAAAAGGAAAGCTAACATGTCCACCACGGAAAGGGAAAGAACAACTAGAACAAGCCAGAGTTCCAGAAATAGCATTATTCCAGTAGTCTTCCATGGAAGCAATTTAGGAAGTAGCAAAGGGTTCTTACTCCTTCTTGGATAACTACGGCATTGGGAAATTTTGCTGTCCCCAACCTTCTGGTTTGCCCTTTATTTTGGAAGTCACTCCTTTGCTGGCACGGTGGACCAGCAGAACCGAATGGACTGCGAGCCCATTTTGTGGTTGTGACCCTATGCCTCAGCATCCTTTTGATTTCTATAGTCTAAGTTAAAATACCACTCTTCCTATGCAGGTGCTAACTTCCAGCATTGGAAAAGACTGGACTTTGTAACCTTTTCAACTACGTAGCTAAACACAGCAAGAATTGTGAGCAGAGCTCCAGAACGAGCTGAGATGCCTGGAGAATCAGGTGGAAGGACTCCTGTAGTGCAGAATACTATGGGTTTAAGTATTCTGTAAGAGTGTGGGTATTAAAGATGCTGTGTCTTCAGTAGAGTGAAAAAAAGCATAAAGCAAAATGGCATAAAAGCCATTTCCCTTATAATTGCCAACAAAACTCCTCTGGGGTTACAACAGGCAGCAAAGAAGGAGCCCGACTGAGAAAAGGACTGCAAGCGAGCAGCTGTAGCGTCATTGAGCTGATTAAGATTTGGGATTTTTTCCCACGTGACAATTCTCATCTCAGTATCCAAGGTCTCCCCAGTAAGGACCCAGTTGGCCAACATTAAATAATTCAGAGTGAGGGTTTTGGAAAAGTCTTCAGAGGCTCTTCTGAAGCCTCTGAGCCACTTGCCACAGACAAGGGAGAGCACTTGGTGCCTCAATGCCCTTCCACCGCAGCGACACTTCCTTCTTTACTCAGGATTTTATGCAATTTGTGTGTCAGTCACAGTAATTGCATTCACAGAGCAAAAATACTGGAAATACACAAAATTTGTTTCTAGCTTCCCTTTTAATGGGATTTAGCAGCATGAAACAAGAAGAAACAGCACCACGTGACCCATCGCCTCTCTGCATGTCATAATCTCCCGCTCCTTTAGAGCCTCATGGATCTACAGTTCAGGGGACAGACACTTCTCTTCCAAAACACATATTCTGCATTTCTCATTTTTTAATTCCACTGCTTCAAAAGAAAATGTGTATTAAAACCACAAACTGATCTTAGTGTAGCCAAGTGAGCTAGTATCGGTTCTCTCAGAAGAGGTATCAATTGAAACCAAGCATCAGACTAATATCAGCTTGTTGTGGTTTAACCCAGCAGGCAGCTAAAACAACCACACAGCCAGTTGCTCATACCCACCCCGCCCCCAGTGGGATAGGAAAAAAAATTTAAAAGTGAATCTTGTGGGTTGAGATAAGGACAGTTTAATCGTACAGGAAAGGGAGAGAATAACAATAGAATATACAAAACTAGTGATGCACACCACAATTGCTCACCACCCATGGATGCCCAGCTAGTTCCCAAGCTGTGGTCCCGCCTCAGGCAGGCTTCCCCCAGGTTATATACTGAGCATGATATCATATGCTAGGGAATATCCCTCTGGCCAGTTTGGGTCAGCTGTCCTAGCTGTGTCTCCTCCCAGCTTCTTGTGTACCCCTGGTCTACTCATTGGCAGGGCAGTATGGGAAGCTGAAAACTCCTTTACTTGGCAAAAACCAAGTAAAGGTTATTAGTGTGTTATTAGCACGGCTCTCATCCTAAATCTGAATTGTAGAAGTGCACCAGATGCTAGGAAGAAAATTAACTCCATCCCAGCCAAAACCAAGGCACAGATCTTGCTTTAGCTGAAGTAAGATTTCATCTGTAATCTTTCTGGAGGCTGCCAGCTTCCTAAGGAGACACCCCAGCAGTAACTATTTACTTCCTGACACTCAAAAACGCTGACATTTTACCCTTTCTCAGTTGCAATATGGATCAGTGAGCAATATTTGAAGTGCTACAGATGGAAACCTTTTCTGGGGCACAGAAATTCTAAAATACAAGACTGAGTCTTTATAGTACTAAAGTGAGAGTAGAAATAACAGTCACTGTAAGCACCCACCCTCTGGCACTGCAGTGACTCTGCCGTACACCTGAAAATTCCTGGCTTAAAAAAAATCACGGCTTCCCAGAACAGGATCCCCAAACCCACCACTCTAGAGAGAAAAGCTTCACCATACCTAAGAGCCTGGGTCAAGAAGGAAAAGAGGATTCTTGTTCGCCCAAAGCAATAGTGGGACTGGCCCGAAGTGCTGTGGCAGCACGTCCTAGAGTGCAATGTGTATGCCCAGACCCAATGTAGAGCTGCTGACCCCCACGCAGTGGCCAGCCACAGGGCTCCACGGCTGGATGGAGGTCATCTCATCTCAAGCCACCATCTGTGATGGTGCCAGGACAGACAAATGCATCCTTTGTTGTGCACCTCTGTTACAGCAATCACATCGGGCAAACATGTCAACCATTTCCTCCAATAAGGAGCTCATTTCTAAAAGAAGGGTTATGCACCCTTTCAACAGGGGCCAAGAAGATGATAATTTAATGAGCCAAAGCTTCTCTCACCATCAGAAGGAAGATGTCAGCTTGGCTTTAGTAGCAATTCTAATTTTTAATTAAAATGTCCCACGCACTTATGGCTGAAGTCAAACATCCCTGAAGTCCCCCGCTGGTTCCTGGTTAGATCACCAGGGCACTCTGTAAGGGGCCAGCTATCCTTAAGAAGGTCTATCATTGAGCCAGACAAAATTCTTGTTTCTTTTTCTTCCTCAAAAGCTTCAGATTGGGCTGATAATAACCTAAAATGTCTGACTGAAGGCCACTTGCCATATAATTAAGTAGAAATGTTACTGTCTTCAAATGCCTGGCTTCTCTTTGCTACTGAAACACTGCTATGATTGCAAGCTCAATAGGTGAAACAAAAGAGAACTAAAGTACCGCTATAAAAAAGAGTGTTAAGAGTTAATCTGAGGGTCAAACTCTGCTTCCATTTTCACTATCCTAAATCCAAGCTAGTAGCTTTATCTTTCCTGCAATTGCTGAGGATAGAAAAACCTTACAGTAAGAAACCACAACAAAAGAAAACCCATGATGAAGTTTTAAAGATGGCTGGGCTGAGCTTAACTACCAGCTCACTGCCACGGAAAAGAAGAGGCCACTCTCCCCCTTTTCTCCTTGTGCCCCTCTCCATTCCCTTTCTCTTACACCAGTGCTTGTGCTCTTTAAACCCTGAGCAAGATCAGCTCCAAGATAAAGGTCAGAAAGGCAGGCTTTTTAAAGAAGAATAGTTTTCCAGTGGTAAATGAGTTGAATCAGTTTATTCAAGATTAATTAAAGACGAAGGCCATAGCTAATCTAGGGAAGAAGTAAACCACATGTTCCCTTGGTAAAGTGGAAAAATGGTTACTCACGGCCTAGTGGTATTTAACACCAAAATAGCTCTCCTAAGGGTCAATAGAATCACACAAAACCCAGCAAAATGGTCACAACTCAATAATCCATGTTGGTTACCATGGAAAAATTATGAATATAGACACAATCAGGGTTTGTTCAAGTTAGGAATGACTAATCTAGTATTCACCACCACCCCACCCCCACTTTAACTGGACAAACACCAAGTATGAGTGTATTCATTTTATTATTTCTGTGTATTTACCACAATAAAAAGAAATATTACTTAAATATTCATGATATTTTTTTTTCACATGGAGTTGTTTAGGATTTCAGGAGAAAACTCTTCACCTGGATTTCCAGGCCCTGAGTTTAAGCATGAACAATGAGTTGAAACCATACTGCCTGCAGTCCAAATAAATAAATAAACAAATAACCCAGGCCTTCAAAAAATATTGCACTGGTATTGTTGCATTAAAGGTTGTGAAACTGAAATCTGAATTGGGAATCTTTTTATTTGCTGCATAAATCTTTTTATTGTAGCTGCAGAACATGCAGGGTTGATGTTTTCAAGTTTTACTCTGCTCTTACAAAGTCAAGAAAAACTAAGAAACCTACCTTAGAAAGGCTTTCAATTGATGCCCCAGCAGGAAATTAAAATAATAAATAAATAAATAAGCACGAAAGTTGTGATAAAACTGAGATTCTTTGCACCTTACCACCACTCATGCTTGAATCTCCTCGCTAACTTCACTGAAGTCAGCTTAAATGCTCCACATTTTAAACGCGTTTCTAAAATAAAAGCTATGGGTTATTCAAAAGGAAAGTAGTATGTGTATTAACACACCTAATTTGTATGTGTTTAATCACTAAATCAGCACAAAAGAAGTGCAAAGAAAGCAGCAGTGTTGTGCAGCAACAACTGGAGGTTACCAGGACAGAGCACAGGGGGGTGATCTGTTTAAATCGGTGGGTTTACACTGCTGATTTGTCCTGTCAGTATTAAAATGCCTTCATCCCTTCACACACCCTACAGAGGAGGACAGTAACGCTACCTCCACCACTGATATGA
Organism: Porphyrio hochstetteri; assembly: GCA_020800305.1. Classification (NCBI taxonomy): domain Eukaryota; kingdom Metazoa; phylum Chordata; class Aves; order Gruiformes; family Rallidae; genus Porphyrio; species Porphyrio hochstetteri. The sequence goes on along the minus strand of CM036905.1, from coordinate 154,550,636 downwards.
CAAATTCTGGCATAAGGGCCACTGTAACGTTATCCAGAGGGTCATATTTGCACCTGGCTCCAAGCTCGCCATTCATACATACTTCTTAAAGATCAGTTTACATTTCAGGACAAGCTGACTGGATTGCCCAGCAAGGTGGCTCAAGCATAAGAAGAATCTGAACCCTACTCCTAAACACAGTATAAATGCAACTGTCCCCAGCCACTTCTGCAAATTCAGGCACATTTACCTAAGTCTGCACACAGATAACTACAGAGTTGGAGGCCCAGGTTCACAAGTCAGTGAGAGGTTGGGGCTCAAAATACCCTGTGTGGATGTCACTTCCTTGCCAACATGAGGTCCAGTTATTCTGCTGCTTTTCAACAGATGAAAAGCGAGAATCTGAACAAACATATGACCCACAATGTGTGGAAGCACTACGGTTTGTTGGGTTACAGGAAGACACTGCGTAATTTGTCATCCTGAAGCGCTGCTGCAGCTCTCCAATTCACAAGCTAACTTCCACTGGGACTTTGCCAACAGGTGTCTATCAAACCATACATGGGGGAAGATACAGGGCATCAGGAGAAAGAATATCCCCCGGATAGGAAAGAAGGAGCCTGGAGGAAGGAAGGTGGAGGTATGGGGGTTGCTGTGCTACTGTGTCAGAGGGGCAGGTAATGAAAAATCTCCATGCCTGCTCTTGTTCCAGCCCTCATGGGTTGTTTCTAGCTGGAGCAGCCACAGAAAAGTTAAATGAGGAAGGAAAGCTGGAATGGAACATCCTGGTCACCTCCACATCCGGCACCATCCTGCTTCCTTATGAGCCAAATATAAACGAGATTTATTTCACTATGGCATTTTCTTTTGAATCAGCAGATTCTTTATTGTTTAATTAAAGCAAATCTTGCCAAAGGTATAGGGAAAAAAGCACAAGCTCGAGAACCAGGGTAATGATTACCGCCATTATTCCTGTATGGAGAAGTGAGAGCAATTCACCTAGCTTAAAAGAAAGAACAAAAAGAAGGTAATATTACCCAAACCATAGGAAGGTAATAATTTTCTCATAAATATCTATTTAAATAAGGCTGCAATCTTTCTTCAACCTACAGAAGCTTGACATTTACATACATTGTTAAAGAAATAGAAGAAATAGATTTTTCTTCAGTAAAACCAGAAATGCAACCTGCCCAGTGAATCACTTTTCTGTGGGGTTTTCTTGTAACATCTTTTTGAGACCTTTTGAGAATCTGATGAAAGGAATCCAGAGACAGAGGAGAAAGATTTTTCGCTCTTTCTTTTACCCATTTCTTTGATGCTCAGAAAATTAATTTTACATTCTGCATCAAGCAGCAAATTTGAGTCTCGCTTCAATTTTAAAACTTGTGGCTTTCTTCATGAATTAAATATGGCACCTAGTAGGACAATCACTACAGCAAGGCAAGGAATTTCAGTTCCAATAATACATTGATTAAACTCTGCCCTGGAGAGCTTCAGTCTTCAGCATGACAAAGGTTGCTTTGATTCTCTCACATCTGCATTATCTCTGTATTAGGGTTTAAGTGCGGCGCTGTGATTCGGAAGGCATGTGGAATCGTGCCTGTCATATATAATCTATACACACACGCACAAATTAAAGCCCATTGAGCTGGGTTCCCTGGTGCCTCGCCGGAGCTCAGCTGGCATAGCCGCGCTGAAAATTGGTCCCATTATCAGGAGACAGACAATCACTTCTCGCCTCTGCCTTCCCCACCCCCGCCAGTTGTCCTTCATGGGGTCGCTGGCTGCGTGGTTTGCGAGCTGCCGGTGCTTTGTTGCGGGGACCGGGGCCTTTGAATCGCTTGGCTCACGCTGCCAGAAACAGAAGCCTTTGCAGAACAGCCTGTTATTGACAATTGGTTTAATTTGGTCTCCCCATCCCTGCCAGGTTTCCACACAACAGAAGCCTGCAAAGCAAACTTGGCTGAGCTTTTTTAACAGTCTACATGGGACAAGCTTCATTTCACCTCTAGACCCCTCAGCTTGGAGCTTAGCACAAAGTACATGCTGCCAGGTTACAGCACAAGGAAGTGCAGCCTCAACCGAGCACAGCTTGCATCTTCCTGAGGACAAAGAACCTTGAACTTTGGGCCAGCTGCTGGGGACCTCTACACAGCAAAAGGGGTGCTGCTCTAGCTTGGGCACATAAACACCTTGAAAACCCACACAAAAGACAAGCAAAGAGGGTGTAAACCATCAGGAAATACTGGTTACCCACTAGTCAGGGTTCCTGCAGCTTTTTACTTCATGTCTTTTGCAGCAGATCAGCCTCCTTTTTGCTGTGTGTGTTCATACAGCCCTGAAAGCAAGTTTCTTGCAGGAAGCTCAGATCACTTCATCTTTGCCGCTGTTTTAACCTGAGTTAGTTGGCTTCAGTTAGCTGCTTTGAGTTAAAGCTTAGACTTCTTAAGCGTTTCTCAGGACTTTTTAGCCTAGAGAAGGCTGAGGGGGGAACCTGTCAATGCTTATAAATACTTGAGGGGTGGGTGTCAGGAGGATGGGGTCAGTCTTTTTTCAGTGGTGCCCAGTGATAGGACAAGGGGCAATGGGTGTAAACTTGAATATAGGAAGTTCCACCTAAATATGAGGAGGAACTTCTTCACTGTAAGTATGGCAGAGCCCTGGCACAGGCTGCCCAGAGAGGTTGTGTGGAGTCTCCATCTCTGTAGACATTAAAAACCCACCTGGATGCTGTCCTGTGTAGCCTGCTCTAGGTGACCTTGCTTTAGCAGTCAGGTAGGGCCAGATCAGATGATCTCCAGAGGTCCCTTCCAACACCTACCCTTCTGTAATTCTGTGATACATCCTATGTCACACTTCTTGCACATACTAGCACGCATTAGCTAAAGCATTTCAACATCACAGCAACATCTTAGGCTAGACAAAACATGACTGGTGGATTAAACAAGATGAGAAGATACACAGGTTGGCAGACGCACAATAAGGGTACAGACCACCCGAGTGGTGCAGATACGCAGGGAGGCAGCTCCCTGTCCATCAGGTTGTGTTAGGACATCACCTGAAGCGAGCCTCACCTCAACCGTGAAAAATCAAAGCAGTGCTTGCAAACCCTTGTCAGCACCAGCTAGAAGAAGTATAAAACATGGATCACATTATAATGCTAGTCATGAAAACCTGGGAAAGCTCACAAATCTTCACATATGGGTTAAAAAAATAAAGAAAAAAGAAAAAAAGAAAAAAGATTCATACCACTTTTGCTGGAAAACATCAGACAAACAAAATTCCAGCGCATGGGTGCAAGTGCACAGAGCTAGTCTGGACTTGAATCAAGACTGATTTCAAGTATGCTAGATCTGAATGTTTCACACAACTCCTTTCAGGCTTTGATTTTGTGAGCTGGAGGGGAGAGCCCATTTCCTCTGTGCTGAGTGCAGCTAATAACAGCTGTAAAATGGTGCTGGCTGCCTGACAGGACATAATACTTAAATCCTCTGACCTTTCTGGGAAGAGGACCAGGGTTGGCATGGATGCACACTTGCACATTTTTTCCACCATATAACATATTTTTCTGATGCAGCTAATTGTTACACTGTAAACACAATTTTATTTTGATGTTTCTCATGTCTCAGAATGATGAACACCTTCTGCCACTGAGCTTGTAAATCTCTACACTCTTTTAAAATCTTGCCTGTAACTGGGTCTTCTTACAAGAAGGGTAATATTTTGCCTGCTCTGTTACCTCCAACACCAGAGGCAGAGCTTACAGTTAGAAGTATCTGGTCTGCATGTTCTGTGCAGTGAACATTCTCACTACAAGACACATGGCCTACATGCCAAACCCACCTTGATTTTTTGGGGAAAAATATCATCTCACATTTTGAAATTTAAATCTGTGCTTAAATAAAGTACCCTATTTTGAAAGGCACACAGAATTTGCAGACAAAAAGCAAGCAAAAAAACCCCTGAACCTCCATTTGTTGGCTGTCAAATCAAATTTGAATTAAGATGTTTGCCTGCATTTTAAAAATATTGTTCATCTGACCACACTTGTAATGACAGGCAGCTTAAGTCACAAAAATCGAAGGGTAGGCTAATTATATTAGGTTAATGCATGCAAAGGACTTTGCAGCCCTTCATACACACAACTCCCCCACCTGCAGGAGCTGGGCCTTACATGGAGATTCGAGACATTCCTGGTTCTTCCAGTTCTGGAAGAGCTTGGTTGCCATCTGGCACAGGCTCACAGCAGCTGCACTCAAGCAAATATATCGTCATAGGTGTAATTAACAATTTGAGGGGGCAAGTATTGCATATTAATTTAACTAAACAAAAGATTACGGGGAGTCCACACCTCTGAGTATGTCCTACGTCCCACCTTTTCAGCTCTAGAATTTAGTGGTCTGAAGAAGGTGTCATCCAGATAACTGCTCCCAAGCATATTTTGGGTTAAACACTTAAGATTAAACTTTTTCCCTTAAACCATGTGTGGACAAGTCAACTAGTATATCTCTTATTAAAAAATCTCTTTTCATAAATTCATAAATTCATAGGATTTTTCTAGTTTACTTGAATTTGCTGGTACTTTTAAAGCTGCCCTCCCCCCCCCCAGCATTCTATTTAACTTGAAATACAATTTGGCTTAATTATGCAACTGAAGAAATAAACTTATTTGTACAGAAGAATGCAACAAACTGTTTACATATTGTAAGAGGTGTTTTACTGCCTTTAGAAAGACTGGGAAATTACTAAGTACAGTCAGATTGTTCACAAAAGCATCTGGGAACTTTGTAGATCTTTCCACGTGTCTCTTGGAACACTTGTTGAGCAAATCTCTTGAATGGTGGAGGAAAAGACGTTTTTCCCTTCGCATCAGAGGAGTATGTCACATTCTTTGATTCATTCTAAGCTCCAGATGAAGAATTTTTATCCCACAGAAGTGAAATAAAGTTTCAAAGCCCAGCTACTTGTGCCTCACTTGCAGAGAGTGACCACGTTCATTTGACTGTGGCAAAGGTATGAAGCTCTAGGAAGTGGTTTTCAAACCCTCAGTTTCCGTGAGGCCAAACAATTCAACATGATAATCTGCTCCTTTCACCTCTCACCCTGCTGCTTTGGGGATCAAACTACCACAACTGCACACACACAGTGACCACTGCCTCTCGTTCTTTTGCGGCACAAACCGGCTTGTACACCCAACAGTAAACACTGTCCCAGGCATAGTGTTATATATAGTTACCCATAGTAACTGATACATTTTAGACACTCAGAGTTACTGTGCTTACTCAGAGCAAATATATGTGAGCAGTAGTAAGCCTGGAGTACCCCGAACATTCATGAGGCCTAATGCTCACCTACAGCCAGCAAGTTCAATGAGCCTCAGAGGTTCCTATCACACTGTTGAACAGAAACATAAGCAAGGGTGTTAGCTGGGTCTGTGTCCTGGGTGTCCCAGTAATTTATGCTGCCTGCAGAAACTGCTGCCAGAGGTGCCGTGGGTCAGCGTCTCCCTTCTAACAATGAACACAAGAAAACAGAGCGTATCTGAGCAGGTCCTGCCTCCCAGACCTTTGGGACAGATTGTGATAATCCCAATGCAGGAGAGAGTAATTTACAGCTTGGTCCAATGAGCCACATGAAGCTAAGATCAGTGAGATCCCCTTGTCTGAGCCTCCGTCTTTTCCTATCAGCCACCACCAGCCAGGAGGAGTGGAAACAGAACAGTGAGCAGAAACTGGATCTATGGCAGCTGGGAGCTTTCCTCCTCCAGGGGAATTCCTTACTGGCCATTTGCAAGCACAATTCAATCCCCTGCACCAGCGGAAAAATGAAGTCTGATAAACTAGGGAAAGTTAGTGATGAGAGACAGAGCCTGGGACCTCTCTGCAAGGTGCTGCTCAACTACACAGGCCCTCTCTTCAGCCACAACCTTTTGGATCTATATGATCTCCAAGCAGGTTTTGATCAAGGTTCAGTCAAACACAAAGATTTGCATGTGCCATGAGGTCAAGTGAACAATGTCCAATCAAGAAGTTAGCAGGTATTGTCATTGCCAGGACCAATGGGAGGCATAACATGTTCCATAGGTGAGTCAGTTAGCACAATTCAGACTGTATGTAACAGTAACACACAGCGAGGCTGGTTTGCTGTGCTACCAACAGGGCACATTAATCTAGAGGCTAGAACAATCAAGCCAGCAGTCAGGAAAAAAATACTGCTTAAGGCTCATGCCAAACCAGCAGCAATGCCACTTACATTCTTACAGCTAGCATCCAAATAACTGATCACATTTCATCACGAAGAAACATGTTGCTATTGCCTGAGGCAAGCACAGAATCTACTAAGGAACCAAATGAGAACAAATGAGATATTAAGCCTGAACTCGACAAGCAGCATTCCAGTTCCTGCCATATTTTCTGGAGTGTGGAATAGGAAGGTGGAATATTCTGTGGAATAGGAAGGTGGAATATTCTATGGACTTTGTTGCTTTCCTGTGAAATTTATCTCACTGTAGCGAAGTGCAACCCAGAAGATCAGGACAAGATTTATCTCTCTGGCCTTTGAAGGAGAAGTAGGGTGGTCTAGGTTAATGTAACCCCAGCTCAGGGTCTCTCTTGACTTTATTTATTTATTTAGGCAGAGAGGGATGAGCAGGTATGTATATTCACATGTAGGACTCCTCACAAGTATTGGAAGCTAGGAGAAATTTAGAAATACCACAGGCAGAAATGAAATGAAGACATTTTAAAAGCGTGTTAACACAATGCTCGTTAGACTGGCTTTGAAATAATATGCTGTACAAGAACATGGGACTTATTCTTAGCCTAGGAAAAAATTTGTCTATGTCACAAGTTCTTTTGTTATCGATATGAGTAGTGAAGTATGCTGATATTTTATTTACCAACTCATAGATCAATTCTAATAAAACAGCTGAAATCATTCCTACAGTAAAGGCAGACAGTCATCACAGCTACAGTAATGTTGCTTCTCTGTTTTCTAAAAGCAGTGAAAAAGTATCCTCAGTTTCTGTGAGTACACTGAATTAAATTGCTAAGGGATTACAGACTAGCAGCATTTCTATGACCAAATTCATCACACATACCTCCATTCACTCTGGAAGGTCCCTGGGAAACTCTTCCATCTCCTTCCTATCTGTGGTGAGAGCTCAGTGTGTTCCCCTCTCCTCCTTGTAATGTTTAATTCTCTCAACAATGTTGTTTCATTCCTGTCCAAAGAAAAGTCAATCACAGCGTTACCATATAAAATTCTCAGCACAGATGAGCTAAGGGTCCTAGAAGCCATCCATCAAAGCCAGGTTTTTGCTCTGCAGATATTTGTCAAAGCGCTTGAAGCTGTGATTGCCTGCCTCCTGTTTCCAGTCTCTAATGCCCAAACCATTACAGTTCTGCCCACTGATGCCTAAAACATTCCCTAAAATATTTGCATTGATCGGACGTAGCTTTTAAAAACTAATACATCCAAGCAGACAGAGAGATTATTGTATCTGTGTGGCCTCACAACCTTGACCAGCAAACAGGAGGCCTCATGGCAAATCCTTGCTCTACCTACTTTGCTACAGTTTCAGTTTTCCTTATAGCAGCAACCATAGATTGCACACACTCCAGGACAGGGGTCCTTCCCCCACTTCCCAACCCCCCTCCACTCTGTAATTAATTTTCAGTTTGAAGATCTCTAAAATTAGAAAAAAATAAGCCAGTCAGCTGTTTAGAACTCAAGGTTGCGAAGTGCCAGAACCATCTGAGGCTTCCACACCAGGACCAGTGTGGCCTACAGGGCCAGGGAGGTCATCGCACCCTGTACTCAGCTCTGGTGAGGCTGCACCTTCAGTGCTGTCTGCAGTTTTGGGCGCCACAGTATGGGAAGGACATTGAGGTGCTGGAGAAGGTGCAGAGAAGGACAACTAGGCTGATTAGGGCTCTGGAGGACAGGTCTTATGAGGGAGCTGGGGCTGTTCAGCCTGGAGAAGAGGAGGCTGAGAAGAGACCTTATCGCTCACTACAGCTCCCTGAAAGGAGGTTGTAGTGAGGCAGGTGTTGGCCTCTTCTCCCTAATACCTAGTGACAGGACAAGAGGGAATGGGATCAAGTTTCACCAGGGTAGGATCAGACTGGATATTAGGAAAAATTTCTTCACCAAAAAGTGGTGAAGCATTGGAACAGGCTGCCCAGGGAGGTGGCGGAATTGCCATCCCTGGAGCTGTTAAAAAAATGGATAGATGTGGTGCTTCAGGAAATGGTTTAGAGGTTACATTGGTGTAGGGCTAACAGTTAGACTTAGATTTTGAAGGTCTTTTCCAACCTTGATGATTCTATGATTCTACAATTCCCATATCAGCAGTTCCACACCATGACATTCTTTCATGCTCCTCAGTGCTGCACAGGAGCAGAACAGATGGGGAAAACAATTGCCTGGGAGCCACTTGCCTGTGTGCAGCAAGCACAACACTCCTGTGTTTTGTAAGCAGACCTGTCAAGTCTCATGCATAAAAATCAGTCATCTGACCTCTGTTTCAATTTATCACATCAGCACCAGCAACTCGGCTACTCCAGATTCAGTGCTCCTGGGGCAAAGAGAGGTCGTCGCACTGTAAAGTGGCAAAGTCTGTGTACCTCCCACTAGGTCTCTTCCCTCCCTTTCCTCCAACACACAAGGAAAAAGGACCCACACTGGAAGAGACGCTTTCTAGGGTTGCAGCCTTGCCCTGCAGTACATCTTGATGGCATAATGTGATATTGCTGAGGAAAGACATATAACCCAAAGAGGTGTGGCCTCACAGTACAAGCCAGTGCCTGCAGCTGCATGCGCCGAACAAGATGAAAATAATGAAGGCTATAGAAAGCTTTATAATTTCCTATGCAACTCGGGACAAAGGCTTGAGGCTGATGCAACTCTTATCACCCACTGATCTATAAAACCCCCCAAAACAAGCAAACAATAAAACCCCAAACCCTTAACCAAGAGGAGATTATTTTAAATTCATTAATTGCTGTTAAAAAATAAAATACCCAGGAAATTGGGCTCTGGAGGCTTAGCTTTGCAGAACAGGAGCTCAAGGTACTCAGTTAAAGGCTGAATGAACTGGGACTGTTCAGCCTTGAGAAAAGAAGACTGAGAGGGGATCTGATCAGTGTTTATAAATATCTGAAGTGTGGGACACAGAGGGAAATGGCCAGCCCCTTTTCAGTGGTCTGTGGAGACAGGACAAGGGGCAATGGCCTCAAGTTGGAGCACAGGAAGTTCCGCACCAATGTGCAAAAGAACTTCTACACAGTGAGGGTGACAGAGCCCTGGCACAGGCTGCCCAGGGGGGTTGTGGGGTCTCCATCTCTGGAGATATTCAAGACCTGTCTGGACACCTACCTGTGTGACCTGTCCCAGGGAACCTGCTTTGGCAGGGGGGTTGGACACCTCTCTGGAGGTCCCTACGATTCTGTGACTGATTCTGTGATTCTGCAAGGGGCATCCTCAGACCGTGCTGACTAATGCGATGCTGTGGCACTTCAGGTACTTTGCAGTGCATCCCATTCAGTTCCATGAATCTAGGCTGAGACAGGGCATTTACAACAGCTTGCTCATCACAAAAAGACTAAAACTACTTGTAAGATCATTGCATGCTGTGACAAAATGAGCGTGGAAGAATAGAAAACACAAGTTATGCCTATGTAAAGACTGTTCAGAATTCAGAAGCTAGACACACCACACCACACCACCCTGGTTATCTTGGTATCCGTTTGTTTGTCTTCCCTCCAGATGAAATAAAAGAGCCAAAGAAAACACGACCAAGGTTTGCAAATAACCTGCCCCGAGGCTGCTTTATAATCCCGTTTAACAGTGACCCCTAGTGCTAGTAACTAAAATGAACCAGCCTTTGTCTTGAAAGGGTCCATAAAGACCCAACGAGAGCGCAAACCTGTGTTGCCTTGTATCGGTGAGGCCTTTTTCTTTAGCCTTGCGATCTTAAAGCCTGGGTTTCCAATGTCTGTAGGAGGGTTGGAGCATTAATTGACTTTTAACAAAAGAACAAGCAAGAAAAAAAATCCACAAAAGTTTATGCTGGCACATATTATGGGAATCTAGATGAGAAAATTATCAACAAAATTTTATTCTAACATCTCACTAAGGAATTCTTTATGCAGTTGAGTCTATTCTTAGAAATGCAATTAATATTTGGTCTTATTATGTATATATTTGCATTATTTACCTAGAATCATAAAATTGTTTTGGTTGAAAAATATCTTTTTTCATCAAGTCCAACCATTAACCTAACACTGCCAAGTCCACCACTAAACCATGTCCCTAAGCACCACATCTACACATCTTTTAAAAACCTCCAGGGATGGGGACTCAACCACTTCCCTGGGAAGCCTGGTCCAGTTTTTGACAACCCTTTTGGTGTTCTTGAAGTGAGTGGCCCAAAACTGAACACAGTACTCAAGGTGTGGCCACACCAGTGCCAAGTACAGGGGGACAATGACGTCCCTAGTCCTGCTGCCATAATATTTCTGATACCAGCCAGGATGCTGTTGGCCTTTTCGACCACCTGGGCACACTGCTGGCTCATATTCAGCTGCCTATTTAGTCAGCCCCCACCTCCATCCCTGAAAAAACGTAATGGAACAGTAAAAAGGAAAAGTTTTAACTCTGCAGCCCAAAATACCTCTTAATCTCCCAGTGTCGTTTTTCACTTGGATCGATTTGTAAGCTTTCCGTTTTCGAAAAAACAGCAGGAATTCAGGCAGACAGAAACCCAGCAGCTGATTCAAGACTTGCACAGTAACACTAGAGGGCAGGAGAGCAGCTTTAAAGTCAGTCTTGCACATTTCAACAGTCAACCTTCACCTCGCTAAACTGTGTCAAGAAACCCCTATTTTGTAAGGGAACACAATGGAAATAAGATCTATCTGTTCTTATAGATGACATACTAGCACAAGCAAGGCAGTGCAAACTGGAGCTGAAGAAACTACTTTCCAGTGAAATACCTTTTCACTAACACTATTTTTAAACAAGCCAGCATCCTCCAGCCCTGCGTTTCACTTGCATCATCTTTACCAGCAGGCACAGTTACTGTTTTATTAGGCTTCTCCTCTTCCTGCAAATGAATTCTATGTATTGCTTCTTATATCATAGTTAATCACAAAGAGTTCTTGAGATTCACTGGGCTTTCTTCCTATTCATGTACCGAGGACCATCAGGTTCTGCTCTCACAACTACCTTCCTTGATACAGACAGAGAAAAAAACCAGCTTATCTGGGGTCAGAAGCATCTCTGACTGTTGTACAAGGAAGATGTGATTTTATTTAGCCTCAATGAGAATTACTGACTCTGACTGAACATAGTATTTCACAGAATCACAAACTGGTTGAGGTTGGCAGTCACCTGTGGTGGTCATCTGGTCCGACCCCCAGCTCAAGCAGGGTCATAGAGAACTGGTTGCCCAGGACCATGTCCAGACAGCTTTTGAGTTTCTCCAAGGAGGGAGACTTCACAACCTCCCTGGGCAACCTGTGCCAGTTCTGGGTCACCCTCACTGAGAAGAAGTATTTCCTGATGTTCAGGTGGACCCTTCTGTGTTTCAGGTTGTGCCCACTGCCTCTGGTTCTGTCAGTGGGCGCCAGTGACCACAATATTTATTTACTTATAAGATGCAGAGATATGTATAACTATTTGTAACATCAGAACATTTTAAAACCTGCAACCTGGCACTAAAACAAAGGAACCAAAATCCCTTTGGAACTTCAGGTTAGGAACTTGTGCAGTAGCCACCAGTGCTATCATAAAACAGGAGGCCGCAGGGCCCCCCTGAACAAATCACAGGCTCAGCAGTCAGTCACAAGAAAAAGCGTGCTCTATTCTCACTCCTCCACAACAGAAGTGTCTAGGGATGCAAAATGCAGAGGGGATTCACACCATGGGTACAAATCTGTCAAAATGCAAATGTGATTATGCAAAATGCCAAACACAGCTGCAAGAACAGTTGCTGCCATCTATCTAATACTTAGATAACACATGAGGGTTTGTCTCCTTGTCATGGGAACATGTTCTTTTCATGTTCTTTTTCTTTTTTTTTTTTTTTGGCTAAAAAGTTTCCATGAGATGGTGAAGTGCTTCTCTGACATGCATGCTGATGCGTGGTTCAATACCCAAGGCTCAGTATAATAACTCTAAAGGGATTAAAGCAACCTTTTCTTTTGGAAGCTAAACACATAAGAACAAGTCCTGGTGAGAGATTCAAGGGGTTAAGTTCGGCATCTCAGCAGAGTTGATGATTAGCCAGAAGTACTGTTTTCATCCTCTGAAATGAAGTTCTCATCCATCTCAGCAGAACAACGAAGCCACACAAGCAAGTAGAGTCTGCATGTGCTGTTATCATCACTCCTCTGAAAACCTCTGAGCAACTGCAATGATAGGAGTTAAAAGACAGCCTTTGGAGGGTAATGATAGTGACAACAAAAATATGGGGGGGGGGTGGAATCCCACAGCAAAGACTCATTCCAAAGATGCTACAAAACTGCTTTTCAAGGAACCCAAAAGCTGCAGTGTACATACTTAAATTCATTCCAGCTCTTTTCTGTTTCTGGTGTGTTGCATCTCATGCAGCCATTTGATTCCATTTCTTTATGGAACTGAAGGATACAGTTGCCAAGGTATAACATCTTGGTGTAAGAAGGTTTTTCTCAGTAACTTGAGAAATGTAAAAGTAGTTTTATGCATCTGATTGTTTCAAACATGGCATCTTAATACCACAATAATCAGACTCCATATTTCTTTAAGAAGAAATGCCAACAAACAGGATTTCACGTTAGCTCACCAGAAAATACATCATGGATTTTCTTGTCCGTGGTGGTGATGAATGGCAGCCATGAGCAGCCCTCTCACAGTTAAGGGCGATGACAAACAAGCTGTACAGCCACTCAAGCTACACTCCATGCAACATGTGCTAAGTCTCATAGCCAACAGACAAGTTTTTCACATTACTTCACCGTCCCAAAGCCTAGAGAGCAAACTCTTAACCAAGCAGGCACATTCCTGTAATACAGACCATGCACATTTCAGGTCACTATCAGTATTTTTACTTCAAATGAAATGCCAGACTGATCAAAACTATGAAATGACAGACTGATCAAAACTATGTCCCAAGTGCTAGACTTCTTAAAATATCAGAGCACATGTATGTTGCATTACTTATGGTTTGCAAACATGTTCTGCTCTGCTTCCTTCCTGCATCCAGCTGTCAGACTGCTTTCTGCTCCTGTACCTGTGCTATTGCAAACAGTGAGAGCTACAGTTAGGGCATGCAAAATAAATTTCTATTTCCATATTGCTCTGCTGCAGCCTTGAGCATGAGAGCATGCCCACCTGAGCTACCCTCTGCACAAGGCTAAAAGAATCATGGAATCTTTCAGATCGGAAAAGACCTTTAAGATCATTGAGTCCAACCATTACCCAGCACTGCCAAGTTTCCCAGTAAACCCGGTCTCTAAGCACCACATCTATGCATCTTCTAAATCCCTCCAGGGATGGTGACTCAGCCACTTTCCTGGGCAGGTCCAGTGCTTGACAACCCTTTCAGTGAAATTTTTCCTAATATCCAATCTAAACCTCCCCTGGCACAACCTGAGGCCATCTCCTCTCATTCTATCACCTGTTACTTGGGAGAAGAGCCCAACACCCACCTGGCTACCACCTCCTTTCAGGTAGTTGTAGAGAGCATTAAGGTCTCCCCTCAGCCTCCTTTTCTCCAGGCTAAGCAATTTAGGTATTGCTGTGAATCCATCCAGCCTCCCGACCTCAGGTCAGGATGGCAAAACTCTTCAGCAGACTGGTCCCATTCAGATGTCACAGACACTGTACAGAAACTCAGCTAATAATCCAATTTAACTACACTCCTACCTGTGGAGAATTTGAGGTCTTTGAGTAGTCTCCATTTGATACAAAGACATATACATCTGGGTAAATATGAGATAGATGCTTAAAGTCTCATTCTAATCAGTAGAAATCTAATTATCACAACCAATGGGGAGTCCAGAGAGCCAGTCAGCTCCCTCTAATCCAGACAGCTATGCCTGATCAGCTGAATTACTGGTTTTGCTCCAGTGACAGTAGAAATTTTCAGGAAAACAGCAAAAGGTAGACTGATGGCAAAGCAAGTTAAGAGCATCTCATCTGCCTCCCGGTACACCTACCTTGGCTCACCACCTTCACTATTTTTGGACTACGGTTGCACAGACACCACAAGAGACATGGCACAATACTTTGCATATTGGCCAACATAATCAATCCAGATGCTTCTCAAGAGAAATCTACAGCATTTAAAAGAAAATCTTAATGAAGCAGAAAATAACTCTTAGAGCTAAGTTCTACGCTTACTCATCCAATGTACTTAAATAAAGAGGAGCATAATTGTAGTCAGTGGCATAGCTTTGAAATACAAGATGCCTTTTGTGGTGCAAATATTTATTTATTTCTCAGTATTAAAATCTATCCTGAAGGCTTTATGTTTTCTTGTGATCAGCCTGAGGAAGTGAAAGAAAATTGTATTTTCTTCATGTCCTTATAACAGGTTTCTCTTTCTTAGCTTCCAAGCAAGAAGGATTTAACATCTTTAAGCTCATCCTTGACACCTCCAAAAGCCATAATGGAGTAATAATGCATGTATCAGAGAGAGCAATCAGCACAAAAGAGGCCATTCTTGTAAAATCAAACTCAGGGAGAAACCCAAACCAAATGTCCCTGTCCTCCCATGTCCTGAAAGCCCCCTGACACATCCTCCATTGCGAACCCAGGCCATACACAGCCTCACTGGGCTGCTGGCAGGCCAGACAGAGCAGAAATCTACCTTGTTGAGGCTGCAGCCTGCCTTGGGGGCAAAGGAACAGTCATCTAGTTCTCTCTAATCTTGCCAATGACTTTGTCAAAACTTGCTGGAACTAACCTTGCTGTTGGAGGCCTCTGTTAAACTCGCCTGACGGTGACTAAGGGGATGAAAGATACTGTGGGAGAGGCAGGACTGATTTACAGCACAGTTGTGTAAGCCAAGCTAAAGTAAGAGAGAGAAAAATTAAATAAAGACACTTAATTTAATTGCAGATTGCCTTCCTGGAAGCTTATGCAGTTCATGGTGGACAATGAAATTACAGAAGATTGGCTACAGAAAGTAATGTCCTGCTATTGAGCCTAGAAGTACGAGAGATGATGCTGTTTCTATATGAAAAGGCAAGAATTCTGCAAGATAACCAAAGAATGCTGTCGAGAGCCAAGAAAAAGCTGATTACTTTGCTTTCTCCACCTCTGTGCATGCAAGGATGCTCACAAGTGCATCAAGTTCAGTCCATTTCCAGATCCACTTTTTTTAGACCCATTCAAAAATCAAAATAACACTTTTTTCCGTGCCCCTACCCCACAGCTGTGTTGCAGGCAGCAGAGAGCAAGTCACAGCACGGGAACAATTCAGATATTCTGCCTTTGTGAAGTGGGGATTGCCAAGGATTGCACCCTGGCACATCTGTGGTACTTATAACGGGGCTGGAAACAAGAGCCCACATGGGTTTGGGTTTGCAGGGACCACTGAGAAAAGCTTCAAAACGAGGGCAGTGGAAGGTCACTCTCATTTTCCACTTACCTGAACAAAACAGCTGAGGTAGGGGCCATCTCTAAAACCTTCCCAGAAAGATTGACACCTGCTTCTGGGGCATTTTGGGGAACCTCTCCCTCCACAACACACGCTGCTGTTTCAGAGGCCTCTTTCCAGCTACAATACCTAAGCCGGAAACAAGGATGCTTTTCCAATTTCAAAGAAAACCTTTTGCACATATAAACTCAAATTGAACATACCCTCCTTAACTGGGTCAGGTCTACATGTGCAGGCATCAAACTGACTCGGAAACAGAAATTTAAAAGCAGTAGGAGGAAGCTATGTGGTAGCACCAGCACACGGTACCTATAGGTATTTTTAGAACAAAAAAAAAAGGTTCTCAATGTAGATAAAAATACGGAAACTTCCACAAAGTAGAAAGTTTTAATATGACTGTAGAACCCTCCCCTTCCTCTCAAGATTTAAGATATTCGAGTACAAATTTGTAAAGCAGTTTGTTTTAACTAACTATACCGTCACAACTGTTTTAAGTACTATTAGCAAAGTAGTTGTTATACACCACTTACCCATTAGTTTTGCTTGTTACTAGTTTTGAATTTGAAAGATAAACTGCTATCTTATTTGAAAGTATGTAAAATTCAATTTTTCCCCTGTTCACGCCTAAAATAATTTTTAAGCTACAACCACCAGTTCAGAAAGATCTTGTTGTTCACAGCACCATGCATCAGCCCCATCTTTTTGCCCACACAACTGTATCCCTCCCAGTGAAGAAGCAAAATTTTGGAGTCTAACCATAAGGGCACCCTTTGAACAACCAGCTCCTTCATGAGCGAGGAGGTCTGAGCAGCTTCTCGTTGCAGAAAGGGGACTGGAGCCCACCTGATCAAAGCCCACCTGAGCAGCACTGCTGTAGTCTCCCAGCATAGGTCAAGCAACAATTTCTTAGAGCTCTGGCCCCAGAAATAGCTCGCTCAGACAAGCTAACTTTTGAGAACAACATGAAAAAGCAGCACATAGCACACAGACATTATGGAGCAACCTGAGGTGATGCACTCGGCTTTGACAACATAAGAACTACATAGATGCTAACAAAGTAATAACATAGCCTGCATGCATTTCCATGCCTCAGTTTCCTCACCTTCACAGAGCGTTCTTTGGGCCCCTCCAAGATCCTGCAGATCACAGGTCCCATCCATGCTTCAGACCAGCTCCCTGTGACTATGGCTGCTCTTAACCACCACCCATCCCCAACAAGAGCGTTTTTCTCCTCTTCCAACCCCCACACTTCCTGTGCATCTTTTTTTTCTTCCCCAGCCAAGACTTTAATCTTAGAGGTTAGCACCAACTCCTAATTTTTATAGTTTTTTGGTCGTTCTGCATTTGATAATGTTTCAAACTCAGTTCTTTACTGAGATATTTAAATCCACCTTGTTCTTCTCTGAGTTGCTGCAGTTTGCTGCCCTGGTATCTCACACTGAATAGAAGCCACTGTGCTCTGGTGAGTTATCGTTACACCTAGTCTAAAAGGAAAAATGCCACTTAGGAGCAAATTGTGGGCTCCGACACTCAGCAGTTTCTATATAGTTTCAAAATCTCACTCAAACATCTCTTATTATACGTAGAAAGATCCACAAACTGACAAATACATGTGCTGTTAATCGCACTAATTCCAAAGAGATTTTAACACAGCAAGTAAGAGTGGAGTGCTAACACCCATGGCAAGCCACAGGTTTCACAGAGTTGAAGATACAGAAGTGTTATTGCATCCTTTCTTCTGCCACAGTATAGCCAGGTGGCCATAGGAGCTATTTCGATACCTGAAAGTGTCTTCGGAAAAGGTGAATCTGATGATAACACTCATTAGGTAGGACCGTTGGATCTAAAGAAACCACTAACAGAAGGATTTTTCTCTTCATTACAAGAGCTGATGGGAAGATAAATGAAGATTTTGCTTTTCTCAAGATCTCAGTTACAGATATGGGAGGAAGCAGCAGACCTACAAAAGCGATTGAGGAAAAAATCCCAAAATAAATCTGTTTTACTGCAGGGATAAAATGGTTACCTGCCATCTGCAACACACACACTCCATGCCAGAGAAAAGACAGCCCCAAAGGGTGACACAGCCTGAGGTGAAAACCCAGCCTAATTAATAACAGGTGGAAACCACCGAAGTCAAACAGTATTACATCAAAGTGCTGCTGTTGCAAACAGCTCAAGAGAGGGCACACAGATCCTATTTCTCTCAAAGCACCAAGCTTTTGCTTGCGACCAGCTGCCATCTTTGTGGGCTTCTCCAGGCAGCAACTCTGACAGAGTTTCTCCCTCCTCGTCAAAGCACCCACCGATGATTGCACTCCTCGTGCCAGGCATACCCGCTCCAAGACATATCGGCCAGCACCTGCATTATTTCAAATCAGGCATTATAATGATTCACCTTATCTGCTCTCCAGTGGCAAAAGCAGTGCCCTGGTGGATAACGATTCCCTAACCTGTGCGATCCCAGAGATGGCTGGGGGTGATGGATGACTCCAGGGATGACTGGGGGTGATGGGTGACCGGTAGGAAATCTCCTGACACGCCGCCTGGCATCACTGCGGCGGCTCACAGAAATATTTTCACCTCAAGGCCGCAGTACCCAAAAGCAGAGTCGTGAAGGCAACGGGTGTCTATCGGAGCCCTTACAGAAAGAAACCTCCGCGTCACAACCGCGGACAGAAGTCTTGGGAACAAATTCATTTCGGCAGACTCCTCTTCCCCCGGCGGCTTCTAGCGCTCCCGGAACGATGAGCTCGGGGCGCTGTTTCTGGGAGGGAGGGGAGAACAGGGGCGGGTTTGAGCGCGGCACCGCTGGGCTGGGCGCCTCGCCGGGCGGCGGCGGAGGGGCCAGTGCTCGCAGCGCTTTCTCTTCGTCTCGCCCACAAACCTCAAGGGAGGATGAACCTGGAGCGGCTGAGGAAGCGGGTGCGGCAGTACATCGACCAGGTGAGGTGTTGGGGGGATGGTGGGGGAAGCGGCCGTTGATGCAGGGTGGGGTTTGCAGGGAGGGGGGAGTCTGGCCCTCTGGCTTTCCCCGAAGCGAAGCCCTTCTCGGCCCTGCTCCCGGGGCAGGGAGGCCGGGGAGCGGGAGGTGCCAGCCTCTGTAGCTGGGAATGGGGCAGGAGAGGGGGGGTTAATTTTGCAAGAATGCCCCATTTCCTCTGGAGAGGGAGGGATCGGGGGTGGGAGAGGAGCGCGGTGGGCCGGAAGCGCCGCCTGTGCGGTCTCTGCTGGGAGCTGGGGCGTGTGGCCTCCGAGTAGCGCGACGGGGGATTGTCCTGGTTCCTTCCTCGCTTGGAGGAGGAGGAAAGCCCGCCGTGGGAGCGGCGGGGCCGCCGTGCAGCGGAGGCATGCTTGTGAGATCCCTCCCTCGCGGGTTGTGCGGGCTGGGCCACGCTTTGGCGGTGAGCCCAGGTCTGCGCCCGTCTGCTAACGTACCGCTCTGCGGGCTGCCGCTGCTGCTGAGAGGAGCAGCTTACTCTCCTTTGTTGGTGTGTTCAGCAGTTATGTTGCTGCAGGGCAAAAAACCCCAACAAAAACAGCAACAAGAATGAGGAAAATGCATTAAAGAAATAGATTGTGGGGCATGGAACTGCTCTGCTCTGATTTCTAGTCCAAAGGCTTTGTATTGACATTGCTGTTGTAGGGATGTGGAGCTGGCTGCCCAGGGAGGGGGCTGAGTCACCATCCCTGGATGTGTTTAAAAGACGGGTAGATGAGGTGCTTAAGGATATGGTTTAGTAGAGGACAGGAACGGCTGGACTTGATGATCTTAAAGGCCTTTTCCAACCTAGCCATTTTGTGATTCTGTGCTGCCAAGAGAAACCCATCCCTTCAGTTAGCAGAAATGCTTGTGTGTCTGGCCAGCGAGTCAGGCGGGAAGATTGATTGTGGACCCAAGTTAGTTTGGTGGATTTTATTGCTTTGTTTTGCTGTGCTCATTTGAGTCAGCCTCCTTCGTTAAGCTGCTTTGCGAATGTATATAGACACTTGTGTAGTTCTGAGCAAGGGGTGTCAGGACGAAGATGGGGCTGCTGCTTTGGGTAGTATACAGTTTGCAGTACTCTGGAACCACTCAAAATTGTACAGTGCTCTGTAGGCCTGGATTATGCCCTTCATTCATGCTGTAGAGGGATTTATTTAAACCTCAGTTCGTGCAGACAGCTATTATAAGGGTCTTGGTTTTGTGGGTTGGTTTTGTTGTCGTTGTTATGTTTGGGTTTTTTTCCCTTTGTTTCCCCGGGGGGTGCAGGTTGAAACCAAATTTGTTGGGCATCCTCAATACACATCAAAAAGGAAATGTGGGACTATGGAAGAGACCACTTCAATAATGTATTAAGCCTTGCAAGGAGAATGATAAAAAGGAACAGCAGTAGCCCCTGCTGATCTGCTTGGAGAATAATCCCAGCCAATTCTGTGTGGTTTTGCCTAGCACTCCGAATGTGATGGCAGTCTTGGCTAAGTTAGTGGGGTGTACAGGCAAACTGCTTCTGTCGGATCTGTAGTTGCCACCAGTCTTCTCTGTTTCACCCGCTGCTTCTGAACTGCAAACTTAACGGTCAAACTGTGTGCCCAAGGGTAAATTTCTTAATCAGTGATGGTCCTGCTGAAGTTCCTTGAAGTAATTAATAAATCCTTTTTCATATATATGCAGTATTCTCTTTCTTCTGAGATGTAGCATTTCTCTTAACTGGAGTGAGGGGATTCTTGCTACCTTTTCAGTGATATCACCTACTGCCATACTTATGTAGTGCATACCTTATGCTCAAAGATATGTTTATTAAAAAAAAAATCCACTTCAGATTACTTTTTACATCCATATAAATGACAGTACTGATTCTTTCAAACTGTTTTTTTAAAATTATAAATATGTCATTAAATAGAAACTGTTGGCATAAGATACTAAATGTGAATGATGTGATTTCAAAATAATCCAAAAAAGCTAGCCCCAAATAAATACTGATTATTTCTATCATGTTTTTACAGCAGCAGTATCAAAGTGCCCTGTTTTGGGCAGACAAAGTAGCTTCACTGTCTCATGGTAAGTAGTTGCTTTTTACATTGTTTTTCATTAATGCCCTTCTGCTAGTGCTCTGGTTTTGGCGGGGTTTTTTTGTAAAGCTGTGTGGCTAAATGTTGAAGTTTTTAGTGTGGTGTAGGTGCTTTCCTGTGATCTTTGGAATGCTGTTTTTCCAAATAGAGCAGTGCCAATTAATTTTACTTTTCTTTTGAACTGTGGGTTAAAATTACTCTTCAGCCAAACCTTAAGGTTTGTCTACCTTAAGAGACCAAACAGAAACCAAAGAGCTATGAGAGACAAGGGTGGTTTCTCACAGGATGCACTGTTGCTCTTGGTGATGAGTGGAATGCAAGTTTACAGAGCGAGCTGATGCTGGAAGCCTTTGTCTGCCCACTGCCATGGCCTGTTTACGCTTCTTAAAATGATTTGGGGCTTGATCCCACAAAAGCTTTGTTTGCCAGTAAACTAAGAGAGTACTAACCCATGGTTAAGTTTTTTTTTTTTGGTTGGCTGGTTGGGGTTTTCTTTTTGTAGAGGGAGAATTCTGAGTTGGTTTTGTCTGCCCTGTGCTACTTTTTCTTAAAATCTGTATCACCGTTGTCTCCTTATGACACAGATCTCATATGAGATCCTTTGTATTCACTGTCCAGCACTCTTATCTGATGTCTTCAGTTAAAATCTAATCATTTTTTCATTTTAATCTCTTTCTGATAGATATCATGTTATATGTATGTATAAAAAACAACTGTGTAACTCAGCAGGATGCTAGAATAGAGGGAAATTCTTATCTAGTGAAGCAAAAGTGAATATGCTCTATGAAAGTCTTTAAAGATCTATTATAAATTAATGGTTTATAATTTTCTTTATTTTAGAGGAACCACAAGATATCTACTGGTTGGCCCAATGCCTTTACCTAACAGCTCAGTATCACAGGGCAGCACATGCCCTTCGATCGCGTAAGTTGGATAAGGTAAGGCATTTTAGTCAAAGACTTACCACTGTTAGTCCACTTTTAAACCTCTGCTGCTAACTCCAGCGACTTCCTCAGCATCAGAGGACAAGATTTATGGGAAGAGTAATTTAAAAACCTGCATGATAGAGTTTATGTGAACCAAGTATAGTCCTGTGTTCAATAGGCCAGGTAGAAACTGTTGTCCTGAGGTAGGGTCACAGAAAAGACCCGTGGGGTGTTACTTCAGGTGTAGCTGCTTAAATTGTCCTTCCACTCTGCTAATCAGTGGTGGAGGCAGGAATGAAGCAAGCATCCTCTGAGAGTTTAATAGTAGAGAAAGTGTCACAGACTTAGTCATTTTTTCTCAGGGAAGATTTTTGGAGGTGAAAAGGATGAAGAAGCCACAAAACTGAAAAGGAGCAGCATGAAGTCTAGCAGTGTAAATAAACATGCCCTCTCTTTGTAACTAATGTGTGTGAAACTTCTCTTTCAGTTATATGAAGCGTGCCGCTACCTTGCAGCTAGATGTCATGTGAGTACACATTTGAACCTTGATAGGAAACAAAACAGACTAAATAAGATGCATCTCGGGAAAATTAGGTACCTGACAAGCAATGTAGATGTCTACATTCATTGGAATAACAGGTTTAGATTTTGTGACGCTTGATTTAATTCTTTAACCTTCAGTGTGGTTGCTGGAGAATCCATTGCAGTACTATCCTGAAGAAATCCAACTGACCCTTTTTGCCAGGAAAGAAAATGCTCCTCTATTATTTTGAGGGGAAAGAATGTGAACCATTTTTGGTTTTAATTAGTTGGTTGTAGTCAGACCGGAGGAGATGTGATGTATGGTTTCATAAATATGGTTAGCAGCTTTATATGTCTATATAAAATGAGAATAACTAGTAAAATGCAGCTGCTTTCAAAGGAGAACTGAGTCAAGTAGATTAAAAATAGAAATTTGAAACAGAATAAGATGATTGTATTTTATTAAAGCCTCTGCTAACTCTTTTAGAAGCATATCTGCTTCTGTGATTGCATAATGCTGAATAATGCATAATTGCATAATGCAATTTTTCTGTAGGTGTAAATTTTTTTGTTGTTTTTTTGGTATCAATACCTGTAGAATAGCTGACTGCAATTGTCATATGATATACATCCAAATAAGACTATGGATGCATTAAAAACCTGCTGATAAGTGCTGGTTGTTATAACCCATGCCTTTGAAATGTGACACTTTGTTTATTGGTGCTTTATGTACAGATATTTCAAATCCAACCTTGTTTTTTACATGCACGTGTTTGGCTAGTATGCTGCAAAAGAACATCAACAGGCCCTGGATATTCTAGATATGGAAGAGCCAATCAACAAAAGACTGTTTGAAAAGTACTTGAAGGATGAAAGTGGATTGAAAGACTCTACCACAGACTGGGAGATGTCACAGTCCTCTGTAAGTGACATTTTTTTTTTAAACAAATACTTCCATAACTTAGGAAAAAAAATGTGTGAAGTCAGAAAGCAATTTTATAGGAGTATGAATCTGAAATTCTGTGTTTAAACTTTCTTTTTTGGATAACAGGATTTTCAAAAATGCTGAATTGTTCTTCTTTCAGTCAGAAGTCATGTAGTAGCTTACCTGTATGAAAATAACTTGGTTTGCAAAAACGAAGAGTGCTTTTCAACAACTTCCCATAAATTAGTTGCAGACACTTTTGCAGGAAGTTCATGGTGCCACGTTGGCTTTTAGAGGCTTCTAGCTCTGTGCTGCAACTTCAGTCTTGATCGTGTAAACTAACACTTCTTCAGCTGAGCTGCAAGTTCTGAGATAACAGGTTTTCCTCTCTAGATACTTTAAATGAAACATTTCCTTAATCCCCCAAGTGTTACTCTCAGCAGGATGTTTTTTGATCACACTTGAAAATTCTGTGGTGTAAAGGTGAAGGTTTTGAGTCCAGTGAACACAGACAGAAGGAATCAGTAGCATGTGTGAGCTGAAGAGTCCTTACTTTCAGAGTTATGAGTTGCAGTTTATTAGCTGAAACTACAGTGAAGGTGATTGGCAGATGGCATTTTCCTTGTGAGACTGAAGTAGCAGAATAGGTTAAATCATTGATGTGAACTGATTTCAAATGCTGATATTCATGAGCTTAGGGGAGAAGCCGATTAGATTGAGTTACTGTGGTGACCCTTAATGGGAACATTTAAGCTACCACTGCGAGCAAAGGAAGAAGCCCTCAGTTTTGGCTGTTCATTCTCACTCCCTGTTTCATGGTACTGTGGCCCAGGTGTTTGTCTGATTATTGAACTAAATTGGGAAACTGTTTTGACCGAAAAATAACCCAGCCACAAACTTTGACTTCCATTGATCCTGACCTTCACAAATACCTGTGATATTGTACTTCATGAATGTGAGGATGGCTTTGTGTTGGCCAGAGTGGAGAACTGCTGAAATGAGTACTGCTATAAGAAATTTTAAATCAAACTCCTGTCTAGGAATGTAGCTTTTTCAAACTTAATTTGGTCAGTTTGTACAGACACTGCTTTCGGAGGAAGAGTGACTGGCCTCTGAGCTGGTAACAATGTTGTTACTGCTGCAGCAGCCTCCTGGGGTTTATGAATTAGTGCAGCTGTACTGTTTCTAGCGTGCGGGATCCCTCGAGAGTTGTTCTGTCTTACCCATCTAATGCCATCACATGAATAATGTGTTGAAAGTTGCACAACAATATGGGGAAGAACTTTTTCACAGTGAGGGTGACAGAGCCCTGGCACAGGCTGCCCAGGGGGTTGTGGAGCCTCCTTCTCTGGAGATATTCAAGACCCGTCTGGACACTGACCTGTGTGACCTGTCCTAGGGAACCTGCTTTGGCAGGGGGGTTGGACCCGATGATCTCTGGAGGTCCCTTCCAACCCCTACGATTCTGTGATTGACTTTCTCAGAATAACTTGCTGATGTTCCTGTGGCTTTCTGACTGAGTTGAACACACATCCAGCGAGTTTTTTAGTTACTATGGATCTTAGCACAACTTTAACTACGGTGGGTAATGATCTTTCACTACTTCATTTATGAAACATCTGTTTTGGGTTGAAATGAAGGATATATTTTTCTGCTCAAAATAGTTGAGTCCTTCATCACATCAATGCAATCACAAAATCACAAGGTTGGAAAAGACCTTTAAGATCATCAAGTCCAACCGTTCCCATTCTAAGCTAAACCATATCCCTAAGTACCTCATGTACCCTTATTTTAAACACATCCAGGGATGGTGACTCAGCCCCCTCCCTGGGCAGCCTGTTCCAGGCCCTGACAACTCTTTCAGTAAAAAACTTTTTCTTAATATCTGATCTGCCCTGGCACAGCTCTGTGCCATTTCCCCTTGTCCTGTCTCCTGTCACCTGGCTGAAGAGACCATCGCCCACCTCTCCACAACCTCCTTGGTAGTTGTCAGTCCTTCTTGTCTTGCCTGAAATATATGGTTTTGTAGTCAATAAAGAAGTGAATTGCCTTTGGAAGTGATGATTTCCCTGTACTGAATATGAAGGGAATTTAGTATGAGTAGTTTACACTCAATGTTGGAGTTTGGAGAGCTGGATGCCAGAAGCAGGAGTCTACCTCTACTTACTTCCAAGTATGTGTTCCTTTGGTGGTAGATAACTTAACAGAGCAGTCATTTAGGTTTTTTTTAAGAGAGTAGAGACAATATTTTATTTAAAGACTGCACTAGAAAACCAGGTTCCATCATACATGAAATGCTTTTTACTTTTCAGGGAGCCCATTTGATTTGTGCTCAAAACCAAATTTCAAACATTGATTCAGTCTTTGACCTCCAGCCCTGCTTTTCCACCAGATCAAGAGCTCTATATGCCTTCTGCGAGGGAAGATCTACGATGCTTTGGACAATAGAACCTTAGCAACATACAGCTACAAAGAGGCCTTGAAGCTTGATGTTTACTGCTTTGAAGCATTTGATCTTTTAACATCCCACCATATGCTGACAGCACAAGAAGGTCTGGATAGCTGTATTTCTCAAATACAAGTAAAATTTTAGCTGCTTTCTCAATATGCCTTTTCCCAGCATAAAAATAAAGCTCTGCTACAAGTAACAGACTTTAAATTTTGAGAATAGACAATGGGTGAAATGAGTGACAATTTTAATTGCTCAAATTTATATGTAAGCTTTTATTTTTTGTCTTGCAGTGCTGAGAATTAAAAGAAACAAAGTAACCCAGCTGTCCTGTTTGATAGCTGGGGAAGTTCACACACACTTTGCCCAGCCTAAACATGTTTTTCTCATGTTCTCAACTTCAAGGGGCTTTGAATCCATGAAACCCTACTGGTGTTTGCTTATTTGTAGTAGGCATTGCTTAATGGAGCATTCTGAGTGATAAAATTTGATGAGTAAATAAAAATAGTGGTATATTATGTCATCTTTATTGAATTTTATTTAAAAGTGTAGACAGAAAAACTAAGAATTCAATCATTTATTTCCATGATTAGTAGTACTGTTTTGGTGTATCTGCACTGTTATTTTCCTTGTAGTTTTGGGATGAGAATCATAAAATATTTTGCATCTTAAGTTCTTAAAATGTTGAATCTTGCTGTTTCTTCTGTAGCATCACTCCAAATTTGTTTTTTCTTTTGAATTCGCATAGAAAAAGAACTTCTTGAATCTCTACCTCTTAGTAGACAATGTACAGAAGAAGAACAAGAATTACTTCACTTTTTATTTGAGAATAAATTGAAAAAGGTAAGCCCCCAGACTGACTGAAAAAGCTGGAGAATTAATTGAAAGTCTTGACTTCAGATGTAAATTTTCATGTATTCTGTTTATTCTGAACATTGGAATAAGTAAGAGCTTTGTAGGGTTGGCTATTTTAAAACTGTAGATGCAGTAGATAGCACTTCATGGGGGTAGTATACCAATTTTGTGTAAACTTATTTTCTGGTGTGGTGACAAATTGAAATTATGATTGGGTTTTTTTTTTTAAGCTTTATTTATTGAGAAACTTCTAGGTGCAGAAAAAATAATATTACTAATATAGGCAAAATGGCAGTTACCTGAAAATACTAGGATATAGTAACATAATTCCAGACTATTTTTTCCAAGATAATGTGAGAGCACTGAAAGTACATAGTAGTAATTTCTACACCTACACTTAAGATATAGACCCTGGCAAACATGATTTAATGAGCTTCTAAGTACATTATAATTTTGCCAAATATGTGTTTTATAGACTTCCAGTTTAAAACTAAGAAATTTAAGAGGCTTAATGCTTCTTAAATATTCTTTTAGAACTAAAAACATTTATACTTATACCATCTGAGTTCAGATTGGTTGTTGTTTCACATGTTGTTTCTTTTGTCTTTCAGTATAACAAACCCAGTGAAACCCTGATTCCTGAGTCAGTAGACGGCCTTCAGGAGAACCTGGATGTGGTAGTATCGCTAGCTGAAAGACATTATTATAACTGTGATTTCAAAATGTGTTACAAGCTTACTTCAGTGTAAGTAAACAAGGCAACTCTGAGGGTTTATTCTCCTGTGTGGTGAATTATAATAATTATGCCTGGACTTAACAGCTAATGTCATTGTCCAGTGGGTTGGTTGATGTACATAACGATTTAAATGAGGAGACTGTCACAGATGCTAGTGCTTGGAAATGACAGTCTGAGATCTCCATATAATGTCAATGTTTTAGACTCCCTTGAAGAAAGCGTATATAACATACTTGTTTATATGTTGTTTTATACTTTTAAATGCCTTGAACTATTTTGAAATGTCAGCTAAGCTTTTAACTGTTTCAGGGCAGGCTTCTCAGAGAATGGAGTCATAATGTGCTCCTGATTTAAGAGATTCTGCAAACAGATTTCAAACCAACTCCTTTTTTCCCTCTGTTCAGTTCACCAAATGCTTATGGAAAGGGCATGTGCCTACAGGCCGTGTCCTGTCTGCAGCCCCTTGTCTGGGAGGCTGTCTTCCCTTCCTAAGTGCCTCAGGAAATAAAAATATAAAACTGAGCTAATGTGTTTCCTAAGGCATACTGCTTGGCATTAAGCTCGGGAAGTTGAGGACTTGCTTGACAGTTGATACCAAATGTATGGAAAAGCTGAATAGAAACATTGTTACTTGCTGGTTTTTTGCAGGTCATTTCAAATTTTAATCAGCAAATGTGCATTTTATTCTGTTTTTCTAATTGTATATTCAGCTTGCCAGAATCTTCTGCTGCTGTCTGCTCTTAAGCTAAATTATCTTAAGATAGCCTGTTAGTAGTTACCTTCTACTTACAAATAGTTTTCCAGTGCCTAAAGTGGTAATTAACTGGATCATTACATACTATAAAAGCAGCTTGCTTAAAACACAGTAAAATTTTTTGAAATGTGCATTGCAGACTTTAATTTTTTTTTGTAGGGTGATGGAAAAAGATCCTTTCCATGCAAATTGTTTACCTGTGCATATAGGGACACTTGTGGAGCTTAATAAAGCAAATGGTAAGAAACACAGTACTTAATATGAATCAAAAGAAGATTGTAAATCTTCAATTTTAGGAAAGAATTAAGGATGCCAAGAAAGCCCCTGATATACCATTAAAAAATTACATACTTTTTTTTTCCTTATGCCTGTAGTTTCAAGAATGAGTGGTAGCTGGGGAAAAAAAAGGAAGTTTCAGAGCTGACAGCAGGGGCAGGGAGGGGGAAGCAGTTGTGCAAAGAGTCTTCATTCATTCATTCATGACCATGAGTGTCACTGTCTTTTAACCACTGGGCTGTGTAGCCAGAAAGAGAGTGAGCTGTGCTGATTCATTTCTGATTTCTGTTTTGAAGTGATCTTTCCAGAGTATCTAGGTGTATTTTTTCTGCTCAATTCATTTAAACTAGAAGGAATTGTGACTAGCGGTGTTCCCCAGGGCTCGGTGTTGGGTCCAGTCCTGTTTAATATCTTCATCGACGACCTTGATGAGGGAATAGCATCCACCCTCAGCAAGTGCCGATGATACAAAGCTGGGAGGCGGTGGAGTCTCCTTCTCTGGAGATATTCAAGACTCGTCTGGATGCCTACCTGTGCAATATGTGCTAGGGAGCTGCTTTGGCAGGGGGGTTGGACCCGATGATCTCTTGAGGTCCCTTCCAACCCCTACGATTCTGTGATTCTGTGAATTCTTCAGCAGTGTGCATGCTGAGGTGGACATGCTCAATTCTAGGCTCTCCTCGCCTTTGCTCTTGTGAAAGCCTCTTTTTAGTTCAAACAAGTTAAGAATCATTCAGCACCTTTTGTTGGAGTTACAGAAATAGCTTACTTGCAGCTGGGGTGACTCTTTCTAATTTCAGACTGCATTTAAACATCCAAATCAAGTGAGGAGCTTGAATGTCTTTAGACCCAATTGGAAAATAGCCTAAGGAGCTCATATGATTTGCAGTCTCTTGAAGGATGGTGCATTGTATGTATACAGTGTCATTAAGTGTGCTGGTCTTTCTCAGTGTTTGGTGAATGTACTTTTTGGTTACTTTACAGTCAGCTCCATCTGAAAATGTGGCCACTATGATTTTTCATCTAAGTCTGCCTTGAGAAGCATTTTGTAAATAAGTTGCTATTTTGTAAGCCAGTTCTCCTGTTTTATTTCTCTAAAGCTGAGAATTGATGCAAAGGCCTCCAGGACAAACTCATCGATTTAAGAGCACTGTACTCCTAAGAAATGGAAATTTTGTGTACCATAGTGCTGTTTCTTTTGACATTACATCAGCAATAGAATTTTTACTCTGTATTACTTCTACTGTCACTAGAAAATCTGTAGTAACTTATTCTAATAGCAAAGTTCTTGTGGAATTCTTAAGGGGTGGGATGTATAGCTGTTTGTGCTGTGAAGACTTATGGGTGGTTGGGGATTTTTTCATTTCGGGGTGGGTTTTTTAGCTAATTGCAAAATTGAATCCGTTTTGAGGCATTTTGAAGTTTTACCACCAAACAGAAAACATTTTTGTTTGCTTATATATTAATAATGTTAGATGTTCTGAATATTTTCTATAGAAACCTAAAGGGCTTGAAGTATCTCAATGTGTTAGCATGTTTTAATTTTCTCTTTTGTTTCCTTCCACTATGCAGAGCTTTTTTATCTTTCTCACAAACTGGTGGACTTGTACCCAAATAATCCTGTAAGTTGTTCTAAGCCTTCATTGTCTGGTAGTTTTTCTAGGTGGAAACATGTAATAACATATTGTGTAATATATTACATAATATATATTATATGTAATGAGTAATAGTATGTAATTATATATAATATATTGTAATATGTAGTATAATATTGTCAATATATATTACATAATAAAGCAATAGTTTGAACAACAAAATTCAAAATCTGTTTCTGGATGTAGCTAGACAAAATTATTCACTCCTTATATTACTGTACTTTTCTTATACCAAGGTTCTTTTTAAAAAGCAACCTACCTGTAAAATGTATCAGATGTGAGATATTCACTCTGAATAATAATTTAAATAAAATCCCACAGTAATAAATGTACATGTCTCTCAGGGCAAGCTTTTCTAATGTTTTTACCTTCATTTTCCTTTTACTCAGCCTGAATTTCCCATGTTGCAACTCGTACCCACTGCCTCCCATTCTGTCACTGCACCTCTGAGACACCTGGCTCTGTCCGTGGTGTTCCTCACCATTAAGTAATGGAAGACAGCAGTATACTTTCCACTTAGTGCTCTCTTCACAAGGCTGAACGAACCCAGTTAGAGATGTACATGCCAGCAGCTCTAGCTTGTCTGTCATACGTGAAATAATTTGAAAAGCTGAACCTGATTTCATTGAAAATGTTCCTAGCTTCTCTAATTATAATTGTTCTTCTGTTTTGCATCACCTGTGGGGATGTTGCACTAAAACCAGTGTGACATATCTATTAATAACTCTGTTTGGTTTCCTTGTTTAGGTGTCATGGTTTGCAGTAGGATGCTACTATCTCATGGTTGGTCACAAAAATGAACATGCCAGAAGATATCTCAGGTAACTTTTTAGTCAGTTTTCCTTAGGGAAACATTGCTCACTTACAAAGTAAATAATTAATGTTCACAATTGTTTGTAAGCTCATAAAGCAAACAGAAGCCTTGATGAACTGGTTAGTACTTAAATATTCCTTCTGTTGACACCCTTTATTTGGGGTAGCAATTTAGACCTCAACCATCTAAATACTTTAAAATACATCCAGACTTGCTTGGAATCTCTTTTGGCAGTCACCTTCCTCTTCTGGGCAGGTGTAATCCCTGCCTTTGCTCATGCTGCCAAGCTAATTATAACGATGTAATCAAGCTTAATTCAGGGACACTCCAGCATTCTCCCTGGTTCAGGCTTCATATCCTGAAGGGAAGACATTTGGCTGTGTCTAGTTCTTTCTTTGCACAAACAGCCTTGGACCTTTTAGGTTGCTCAATTGGTCCAGTGCCCTTTCCTGTAGGTCTTGTCTATATGCATTGATTATCAGTGCTGGGGAGCAGGACCTTGCTGGGAAAGTAGGGCATTTGTTTTGGTGCTGCAAGCTTTAAACTGAGACAGCTTAAATCAACCTGTAAAGCTCTCATTTTTCTTCTGAAGACCTTTACAGACAATGTATGTAAAGATGTGCTAGCAATTGCCTGGTTATTATGGGTAAGCTATTTAAATTCCTGGCAAGTACCAGTGTGAAATTCTTCAAGAAGCTGCCCTGAGTAACATAGGTGGTTTTGGTGGTGAAATAAAGAACATCTGTATTAAACCTGCAATCATTCCTAACCAGCCAGGGCTGGAACATCTATCCTATGAAGACAGGCTGAGAAAGTTGGGCTTGTTCCACCTGGAGAAGAGAAGGCTCCAGGGGCATCTTAGAGAAGCCTTCCAGTACATGAAGGGGCCTACAGAAGAGCTGGGGAGGGCCTTTTTAGAAGGGCATGTAGTGATAGGATGAGGGGGAATGGTTTTAAATTGGAAGGGGGTAAATTTGCATTGGATATTAGGAAGAAATTATTCACTACAAGGGTGGTGAGGCCCCAGAACAGGTTGCCCAGGGAAGTGGTGGATGCCCTCTCCCTGGAAGTGTTTAAGGCCAGGCTGGATGGGGCCTTGAGCAGCCTGGTCTAGTGAGAGGTGTCCCTGCCCATGGCAGTGGGGTTGGAACTTGATGATCTTTAAAGGTCCTCCCAGTCCTAACCATTCCATGATCTATAGATGTGTTACAAAATAAACAAAACAAACCAACCAAAAAAGAAGAAAAAAAAAAAAGCCCAAACAAAAAAGAAACCAAAACCAAACCATCAGAATTCAGAGTAGTTCTGCTTAAGAGGAAAAAAGATCTAGTAAAAGTGAAATAGTAGAAAGGTGCCCAAGTTTCTTGGAGCAGAATGATAGTATCCAACTACAAGGCTACGTACAGCTGGGGGCTGGGCAGCAGTTTTTGGAAAAGGATGTGGAGGTACTATGGATAAAAACCACAAGCTCCCATATCACTGTTTTGGAGTCATAAGCCACCGTGCTGGACAGGGCAGAAGGCACAGCTGGGCTGTGCCCAGTAAGGGAATTACCATTCCAACTATTCCCGAAGGACTTCTCTGCATTCTTTGAATCCTGCAAAGGGGCTTAGCTCATCCCAGCACCAATTAGGAAAACATCTGAGAGAGAACATAATCCATCTTCTCTAGCAATAACAAAGCTGTGTTGTAATGTGTCACTGTTGACAAGTCAGTATGTGTGGAGAAATCAAGACAGATGTGAGGTATTTGAGTTGAATTCAAGAGAAGGTAGTAAAGAAGGAAATGAGGAAAGCTTTTGAAGTGGTTGATGCCATCTAGGAGGTAGGGTTGTAAGATGCAAATGTTTGAATATGTCAAGTTATGTCCCAGAAGACAGAGAACAAATTGTTCTAGCATCTGTGATGAGAAGTAATGAATTTAACTGTGACAAACAAGATTTAGGTTAAATGATAGGAAAAAATGAAGTGTTTAAGCACAGTTGAGCAATAGCGTAGGTTTTGTGGAATGTGTAGGATGTCCATGTTGGAAGCTTTTCAGAAATGATTTGTCACATCTGTCATCTGATCTTTAGTTATGAATGCACTCACCTTCAGACTGAGAAAGTAATCTACAGAGCTTCCTAATGTTCCTCTCAAGCCTGTTTCTGTGAAGACTCCAGGTTGCTCTCTTGATGCTTAGGTTGTAGTTTTCAGCTCAGGACTTGGGTGACATTCTGTGTACTTCTCTGATGTGCAGCAACTGTCTGCAGTGTAACAAATAAATTGCAGAATCACAGAATTGTCTTGGTTGCCCTCTAGATCATCAAGTTCAACCATCACCCTAACCACTACTAAACCATGCCACTCAGCACCACATCTAACGGTCTTTTAAATACCTCCAGGGACAGGGACTTTTCCAATGTGCCTGGCAACCGTCTGTGAAGAAGTTTTTCCTAATATCCAATCTAAACCTCCCCTGGTCTAACTCAATACCATTTCCTCTTCTCCTGTCACTTGTCAGTAGGGAGAAAAGGTCAGCCCCTGCTCTCCACAGCCTCTTTCCAGGTAGTTGCAGAGAGCAATTAGGTCTCACCTCACTTTCCTATTCTCCAGACTAAATACTCATGTCTTCATTAAAGCTAGTACAATTACATGACAAAATTCCACCATGCAGTTCAACCTAAGTGTTCATTTCATATTTTCATATCCTGCTTGTGAAACTTAAATTTGCTGGGATATATTTATTTTGAAATGTATCAATAAAATTTTGTAATACATTATAAATCATGGGTAATATTTTCTGTATTTTGCCCAATTCATCTATTTATTCTGTCATTGTTTATGTTCAGTAATACCAAATAATTCTTGCTGTCCATGAACAGCAACAATGCAATGAATCCTCTTAAAAGTTCAAACTATTTAGCACTTAAAATTAACATTGTTTGCCACTGGTGACTACAGAAGATTATCTGAATAGCAATGCTATGTCACATAGCCAGGTATCTGTGTAAGTGGTCACCTGAAGCAGATGAAATTTCATCTCAGATGTGTTTCCTTGTGACTTGCTCCTGTTTTTAGCAAAGCTACTACACTGGAGAGAACCTATGGGCCTGCGTGGATTGCATATGGGCATTCGTTTGCAGTTGAGAGTGAGCATGACCAGGCAATGGCTGCATACTTCACAGCTGCACAGCTCATGAAAGGGTATGTCAAAAATGTCGTGTTTGGGAAAAAAATCCCAAATTATTCAATAAATAGTGTGGAATATTGACCTACATCCCTCTAAAAGGCAGGAATACATTTACAACAATTATCCAGTAGAGAACAAAGGAGGGAAAAAATCCAATTAATTTCATAATCTGCATTTCTTGGCATTATTTGTGAATTTATAAATTCTGAAGTCAAGATTTCTATTTAGGTAATCTGTGTTGTGCCTGAAAGTTAACTGGAATTTGTGAATCTTTTTTTGTCACACCAGGTCACACACTGCTGTATAGTAATATCTTGAACAGCTGTTGCATGCAGTGGAGAAGGCTGTAAAATGAGTAGTGGGCTAATCACGTCATATTGCATATAAAAGTACTGTGTTTGCTTAGAGTTACTGGTAAATGTAATCCCTTTCATTATGACTTCTTCCATATTCTGCTCGTAAGTGAAATGTGTAAAGGAAACTGGGGGGAATAGGAACAACCACAAAAACCCTCACAACTGTCCTAAGCACTGAGGAAATAGTAATTCCAGAGCAGGTTACAGTTACATACTGGAGTTCACATTCTCATCACCAACTAACAAAGATACAAAGTCTTTTAAACTGCCCCTTGGGTTAATAGTCCATTTAAATCATCCTGTGCTCAGATGTACACAAATACAGGCAAACATAGTTGGCATTTTTTGATAGTTTGTGGCACCATTCCTGATAAGTGTGTTTGTTTCTGTGTCGCTTGGCTTTTTTAGGTGTCATCTGCCGATGCTCTATATTGGACTGGAATATGGTTTGACCAACAACTCAAAGTTAGCTGAAAGGTTTTTCAGCCAAGCTTTAAGCATTGCACCAGAAGACCCTTTTGTTATGCATGAAGTTGGAGTGGTTGCCTTTCAAAATGGAGAGTAAGTTTGCAAAACAGGATTAAACCAAACATTAAATGTGGATTATTCTGAAGTGTGATGTGCTAAGATACGTAGTAAAGTACTCCTGTTGAACCATAGCGTCTTTTCATTCTAGTTTAGATGGTGTTTACCCTACGCCCTTGCTTTCTGTGTTGTTCTTCATTGTTTAAGGTTGAACTGGAAAGCACTTAATGCTCAAGGAACACGTAGAGATAATTATTATCTTACGTGTGCCTGTCACTGGGTAGTTGCAGGCCTGGAAAAGGCATCTGTCTGCACACAAAAGTATAAACTTTATACTGTGCACACATGGTATAAAACTTTGTATAGCAAAACGATTTGTCAGCTCAGGAGGTTTAAACTAGAAAAGGGGAGATGTACGTTGGATGTTAGGAAAAAGTTCCTCAGTATGAGGGTTGGAACAGGTTGCCCAGAGAGGTGGTGGAGACCCCATCCCTGGAGACACTCATGGTCAGGCTTGATGAAGCTCTAAGCAACCTGATCTAGCGGAGATGTCCCTGCTTACTGCAAGGGGATTGGACTAGATGACCTCTAAAGGCCCCTTCCAACCCAAGTGTCATGCATCCAAGTTTCAGTTATACCTTCATTTTAGTCAATGGACAGACACATCCATAAAAAACCCCCCCTTATTTCAAAGGTGGGTGTTGTAAGACGTTACTGAAATTAACTTGTTCACACTTGATGTTTTAAACGGGATCAAAATATCATCAAGGATTGTATTCTGAGCACTTTACCACTTCTTTGTTATGCTTTGAAATGACTAAATGATTAAACAGAATCATACAACGGCCTGAGTTGGAAGGGACGTCAAAGCCCATGTAGTTCCAATCCCCTGCCATGTGCAGGGACACCTTCCACTAGCCCAGGCTACCCAAAGCCCCATCCAGCCTGGCCTTGAGCACTGCCAGGGAGGGGGCAGCCACAGCTTCTCTGGGCAGCCTGTGCCAGGGCCTCACCACCCTCAGCGTAAAGAATTTCCTCCTAATATCCAAGCTAAATCTGCCCTTGTTCAGTCAATGAATCCAAATGTATTCTAGAGAAAAAACAAAACAGCCCACAACAAAAAAAAGAAAAAAACCGCTAAAATAAAACACCCAAAAATCAACCATACATAAGAAATGTTCAGTGAGTGTGAGTGTTTAGTGTTTATTGGCTTGCTTCTGACTTTTTAACTTTGTCTTGTTTGCTCTCACCAGCATGTGCAAAATACAGCCAATTGTAAATTACTATTTTTTACATCTAATTTCACTCAAAGCTGGTTCCTGGTAATACAGTTTTCTTACAGTGGTAATCAAAACTCTTCACTAATTTACTTTCTTTCCTCCCACCCCTTCAATTCTTAGCTGGAAAACTGCAGAAAAGTGGTTTCTTGATGCACTGGAAAAAATCAAAGCTATTGGAAATGAGGTATTTTCCTAATAACATGCACGATCCTGAATTTGTAAGACTACAGCAAATTCTGTAATATCTTGTGAAAAAATGTTGTGCTTACTTTAAGATAGAAGCAATACAGTAGAAATTTGACTTTAAAACTTAGACCATTTACTTGTAATTGAGTGTGGTGAATTTTTAGATGGGAGTCATCATGCATTACCTTCAGTGCTACAGGAAAAGGCAAAAAATGTGTTTCTATATGAAATTTAAGACTGGAGCATGGAATCCAGGTCTCATTCTCAGTCTTGGATCGTAGTAGACCAATAATGGTTCTTGACCCAAGGGCCACCCTACATAAATAGGGTGGTTCTGGTTTAGTTAAAGCTGTAACTGTTGTTTCTGTGAGCATCACAAACTTTGTAGCCCAAGCTTAAATTTGTGTGTATGCCTAAATTCTTTTGTGTGGCATTTTTCTTCTTTATTGAGAAGTACTAAATATCAACATAACTATAAACACACAAATGAAAACTTAATATTAGAGTGGGAAACACCTAAAATAACTAGATACACAGAGATGTGCCTGTTATCATAAATTCATAATGCAATCATGTCCAAATGATTTTTCATTTCAGCAAAAAGTGTTGGCTCAGACTCTTCTCTGTGCCTCATAAATGAGCTAATTTATTTAAAGCAGATTAAGTTAGACTATGAAGAAGACAGTAAAAAGATCTTTAGTGTTTATGATTATTTTTCAAACATCTAATCTGGTGGGATTTTCAGTTTTCCTAGGCCGAGAGACTTAACATGATTTTTAGCTAACTAGAAAGCAAATCTTGTTCAGCTGGCATCCAAGTTTACTCTCACTGACCCTTTAAAGAAATTTAATAGGGTTTGGAGAATGGAAAATGAGAAAAACAGAGTTACTGAGTAAATGTTTTGAGCTCAGATGCATGTTTTGAAAATAATTGGCAGTACTTGTGATTTTTTTTTCATGGTCATGGATCAATTGCCTTCTTCATTGGTCATTTTTTAAAGTAGACAGTATTCAGTTATAATCATTGAAGCCGCAATTATATGAATTGTTGCACTATTTTGCAGGTAACAGTTGATAAGTGGGAGCCATTATTGAACAACTTGGGACATGTCTGCAGAAAGCTCAAGTAAGCAGAGAGCACTGGAGCTACGTTTATCTGGAGTACAACACAAATGTGTTTTCTGTAGGCCGACTTCTCATTAAAATCAAGATGATGTACCATGTGAGAGCAGTGTGACACATAAGAGCCAGAGCCCCGAACTCAGCTTGCGAACGTACAGACATTAATCGCCCCTTATATCCAGTTTACTACACCCAGTGTAGTAATGTAAAAGCCTTTCTTTAGCTGCTGATTCTTATCAGACAGAAATCTGGTCCAAATTCTGTATTGGTCCAAATTCTAACTGTCTGCTGTCCCAGTCCTGATGTACTTGGCAGCTACGTGCACTGATTTAATGAACATAAAGGTGGTTGTGTGCCAGTTCATTCCTTGGATCAGTGCTCTTGTGGTTTGGTTTTGGGTTTTCTTTATTGGAGTGAAATACACAGTAACATTAACACAGCAATAAAATACTACTTTATGGGTTTTGAGAGCAGAACGATTTCATATTTCATTTTATATTTCCATTCTAGAGAAGAAGAAAGATAAAGCTTGCATATTTACTTTGCACAGTTTTAACATAGAAATTTTTTTTCATTGTTTACCTTGGTCTCATTTTAACAAGTGTTTTTTTTAATCAGTACCATATTGGGTTTTTTAATGTCATGGTTTTAATTGTCCAATTCCTGTATGCTATAATTTTTGTTTCAAAGCTGCTAATGAGGATGTGATTATGGTAGATATAA
Organism: Porphyrio hochstetteri; assembly: GCA_020800305.1. Lineage (NCBI taxonomy): Eukaryota > Metazoa > Chordata > Aves > Gruiformes > Rallidae > Porphyrio > Porphyrio hochstetteri. Next base: position 154,512,685 of record CM036905.1, on the reverse strand, counting down.
GTTGTACTTTTGTTTTGGCTTTGGTAGCAATTGCTTTGTGTTTGAATTGCCAATTAGTCTTCATTTTCATTATGAAATAGGGATGTATAATCGTTACCTCTTCTGCCAAGATCAAACAAAAGGCACTGCTTCTAGAATCTATTCATGAGCATAATTGCAGGTTTTTTCCAAATACTTGTTTCAGTTTTAATTCCTTTTGTCTTGTTTTAATTTCTCCAGTAAGTTAGTAACTGCTTTTATCACGCAAGGACAACTTGCATTGTGTTACTTGTTCAGGTTCAGAAAGCCAACGTAATGTGCTTCCACATCCTTGCAAACCATCTTTCAGGAATATCAAATTGAGAACTTAGGCAGCTGTACTATGCTTTGACAGTTTAGTAAGTCCTGTAATAACAAGTTTACTAGTGTTCATAATACACGATGAAAAAAATCACTGGCTGTATCTTTACTCACTAGCATTATGTAGCATATTAAAATACAATGGTAGTTAATTGGACAGGTAAATACTCTGAGGGAAAAGAAGATTCAAATCACAGGCAAGTTTTGTGCAGCAAGCAAACGGTTGCTTAACTTTTCTGCCTCAGTTGTTATGTAATGCCCTCTAACAACTTCATGGGTTGGCTGGTTGCATGATTTCATTACAGCCATAGACATTAACATTTCTTCTGAATAGACAATTGCTATCTTTATTTTTAACAACTCTGTCACATTTGACATCCTAGTGCCATTTCTCAGAGAAATGTACTTTTACTCCGTGTTTTATAAAATAACAGATGCAGTCAGCAGTCTAATTAAATGGATAATTTTCAAGAAAGGGGAAATCAGGTGAAATTAGGGATCTTTTCTGGTACAGAAGGTAGCAGAATAGGAGTGATAAAAGTACTAGTGTATGTTGCACTTAAGGGTTGTGAAATTTCTGCCCAGAGCGCTTTTCTTACTTAGAACAGTGAGTGATTTAGCCTCCTTGGGCTCCTTCACCCGCCAGGGGAGGAAAATGAAAGCTACAGAAAGAAAGGCAACTTTACAATGAACAGCATTAGATATCTAGTGATGTACCACATCAAATTAAGGAGACCATGTCCGAATGGGGTCCAGCTATAGGCAGCTGTTGTTCGATACAAGGGGAACAAGGTTTTCACAGTAACATGGAGGAAAAAAACCCCTCAATATCCACGAGTCTTTTGTGCATTCTGTTATGTTTGGAGTATCAAGCAGTAATTGTTAAGTTCTCACAGGGCTGTGTGCGACTGAGCTAAGGGAAATACCGATGTAATACTATAAAAACACCTTTCCACCCTGAAGCTTACTAGTAGATCTTCTGTGTTGTATTCTAACAGGAAATATGAAGAAGCACTGGAATACCATCGCCAGGCTCTAGTACTGATTCCTCAGAATGCCTCTACCTACTCGGCCATCGGCTACATACACAGTCTCATGGGCAATTTCGAAAGCGCAATCGACTATTTCCATACGGTATGTCACTGGCTGACACGGAGGCTCTGTATTTACTGGTTCGTTCTGGTTTGGTTCTGAAACAAAAAATGAGTGTCTTATCCAGCCTCCAAATTAGCGTTCATCTTATAATCTCATCAGGAAGGTTTAAAAAAAATTGTTTTCTATTGATTAGGTAAAAAAATGGTCATTTTGCAAAACTCAATACTTGGGTCCTTCTTTTATAAATGAATGTAATCGTCCTATACATTTTATGTCTATAAACTTGTCGTTCTGCTGAAGTGATTTAAAATACTTCAGAATACTTCCAGCCTATGCCTTGGAAGTAGAATTTTTACAGGAAGCACAACATTTAAAGACAGGCTATTTTCTGTTCTCTCAGATTTATCTTAATAATAAACAATGTTGTTATACAGTTTTTGTGATTTCACATTTTTGTAGAGCAACAGTGAATTCTCCTCAGCTGAACTTTTAGCATTTGAGGTCACTGCTTGAAGTCCTATTTACCTAGAAGCTTGTAGTACATACATTTGGCTGTAATTACTTCAAGCAAGTCTCAATCTATTTCATTATGGATTGCAGCTTAGCTATATATAGCTTTGGGGGGTTGGACCCGATGATCTCTCGAGGTCCCTTCCAACCCCTATGATTCTATGATTCTATACAAAATAACTCACAGGTTTTATAATGATTATTTTAGTAGTATGTTATACTTCATGGTTCATGAATGACTGTCTGTATGTGTATCCTTTTCTGGGTTTGTTTTCTGTGTTTTGCTTGCTTACTACTTCAGGCACTTCATGTGACAGTATTACTTCGGTTGTGCCATGATTTGCTTTTCCAGCGAGGACTCTGCTCTGTGATAGCACTGGCGAGCAACCAAGCAGCAAGCTCAGAACCCTTGTGGGCTGAAGACGTAAATGGATTCACTTGGTACTGAATACTTGTTAATTCTTTTTTTCCCTTAGGCCCTTGGTCTCAGGAGGGATGACACATTTTCAGTCACAATGCTTGGACATTGCATAGAAATGTATATTGGTGATTCTGAAGCCTACATTGGTAAGTCTTTCACTCCTGTGACTCTTAAACTGAGTCCTTTGAGAGGACTCTTACGTCAAGAGAGTGTCTACCATTTCCTAGTTAACTTAGAACCTAGAATATAATTTTGTTCAGTTCTTTCTTGGATTTGTTTGTTTTGGTTCTTTCTTTAATTGGCTAAACAAGTCAGAACTTATCAACAATTACAGATGAACATGGTTCTTTTTAAGCATCAGACAATAAATTCTTAACAGCATAAAGAAAGAAAACACTTTGCCATTGGAGGTCATGATGGTTTCTTTTATGGAACATACTGATTTATGGCAGCCTAGAAACCAAAGGTATTGAAGAAAAAATGAAACCAAAATAACAGAGTTAGAAAATCAGAGGTCTTGATTTCAGCTAATGTTGCTGTACAGAGATATGTGCAAGGCACTTTCACCATATCAAAACTGCACTGTGAAGACAGGATAAAGGCTTCTGCCTCCAGAAAGAGAGCTTTATAGGTGGTTGAAAAAAAGGCACTTCATAACAGTAATACATTATGTTGCCACAGTTTGAAAAAATCCTTGAAAGCTTTCTGCCCAAAAGAAGAACTTTAAAGTGACGTATTTCTGCTTCATTGAACTTAAGTGATTTATCTATAATTAATGCAGCTGATGTCCTGTCAAGCATGCTAATGAGGCTGAATCTGCCAAAAGCCATCTGTGTGCAGCATTGCAAAAAAATCTGCAGGAAAAGCACAACTGAAGCAGATGTTTCTTCTCAGTATTGTCTTGCTCCATATGTAGTCAGATAACACATCTGGAAGAACTGCGTTGCTGTGTGAAATCTGTTAATGCAAATCGTGCTGTGTGTAACCCAACCAAAACAGCCTCTTAGAGAACTGGGAAGAGAACTAGCAATTGCCTCTAACAACAGACTTTTGAATCCAAGTTGTACTTTTAAAATTGCCTTTCTTTCAAGAGGGGGCTGCTAGATTTATTTTTTTTCACAGAGCAACTGTAGTCAACTTCAGTCATTAAGCAGTGACAGCTCCCTATCAGTCTGACAGCAGAGAGTCACAGTAGTTTCTTTGAGATACTTTTTATTGGGGGGTGGGGAGTGTTTATTTGGAATAAACTAATGGTTGGACTGTTTTCCTAGGAGCAGAAATCAAAGACAAGTTAAGATGTTATGACTTTGATGTACACACAATGAAGACATTAAAGAATATAATTTCACCTCCCTGGGATTTCCGAGAATTCGACATAGAAAGACAGACTCTGGATGAAAGTGGCATAGTGACATTAGAGACATCACATCAAAGGAAAAGTACAGATACCAGTCGTCCATTAGAAGAAACATTTGAGATTGAAATGAATGAAAGTGATATGATGTTAGAAACATCAATGTCGGACCACAGTACGTGACCATAAATGCTGGTAGAAAGCTCATTTTGTCTCAGTGTAATATGTTTGTTTTAGTGTTTTTTGTTATGGTGTTATACTTTCAAGAATTTGCTATTTTTATATGAATTCAAACGACTGCTCTGTATTTAACACCAGAGAAAGAATGCTTGCCTTAAGGATAATTCAGAAGTACACATGATGGACTGTTTCTACAAAACTAATCACACATGATTAAAAAAAAAAATTAACTTTCTTTTTAACTGTTTACTGATCAATGTGTCTGCCATCAGCAAGACTGTGAAGGTTTAAAAATTGTAGTTAACATGGTGCTGTTAACAGTAGTGTTAAATTGAATAGCCAGCCTAATATAACATTATTGTGGCTTCTGTGTTTTCATCCTGTGAGTGAGGAATGCTTTCTTAGTAAAATAGACCCCAAAAAATCCATGAAATTTTATACTTGCTACTTTATAAACATGTATTCCTCAAGGAGCAATTTCAGTGGTTTTCTATCATTTGACTCTAATTTGGCATACATTAAATTGATGACAAAGCATGTTACTTTGCTGTACTTTCTCCTTATCATTATTCTATATTGTATTACTGAAAGATCATTTAAGGAACTATTTTTTCCATAAGCTGACCAGACAACAAACCTGAATGGTGTAGACATTAAGGTAAATGAGTCTTACCTACACTTGGCCTTATAATAAAGTTGTACAGCTGCAGCCTTACTGCTGCAGAGACTGCAGCCATTCTCTTCACACGGAGTGGTTTTGTCAGTGCAGAGGATTAACTGAATAATACACGTACACGGTTTTTACAAGTCTCAACAGTGTGATGATATTTTTAGATGTCACTGGTTCACTAACTATGACCTATGCCTCAACTAGAAGACTTGGCCATCCACTAACCAGGACAGGTCTGTTTGCCTTCTCATTGTGAATGTCGAACGTATTTTTGTGTACACTTTTTTCCTTTCTCTTCTTGCCTGATCCACATCTGTCACTTTGTGGGGCTTAAAATTAAAATCTTCGTGCTACGAGCTGTCATCTTTTTTCTTGTGACGTCCACTAAGTTTTGGCATTTAATGTTTAGAATAGATTTCCCAAAGTCTATCAGTCCACACTTTAATATGAAGCACTTGAACTTGAGAACTAGCAAGTTTTCTGTAGACAAAGGATTTTTTTCATGAAATGTGACAATGATTTAGTCAGCAAAACAAAATGATTGCTCTACAATGTAATTTCTAGACTGTATCTCAGTACAGTTGTGTTTTACAATATGTATTTGGGTTTTAGCATAAAATGTATATGGTTATTGTGATATCATTTTTATTCACTTTGTTGGGGCAAAATGTATAAAAACTTGACAGTAGTGGAATTCCTAAAATATTCCCTACACCCTTTTTTGTCACTTATGTAAATAAGAGGAGACAAGGGATGAATCAAAGTACCTGTACTGAAACTTTGCTCTCATTTTTGCTTTCCAGCAGTCCATTTTTCTTGATTAATGGTCCTTCTAACTTTAAACAATGTTTACTTTTATCAGTGAAAGGGTGTTCAAAGGATGGGCTGAGACTGTCACTTCTGAGTGATACATATTTTTTGGTTGGTTATAACTTTGTATAATTTTTGCATAAATTGGAAAATACAAACTACTACTCATCCCCCTATGTCTGTCTCATGGCTCATTGAGTGGCCGAAGGAATATACAGTTACTGGAGATCACCACTTGGAAGAAATAGCCAGTGAGGAGGGAGAAGGCCTTCATTTATCCAAGGATTCTTCTTAGTCAATCTGGGACACCTAGAGAATCAAAATACTAATTTTCCCTTCTCCTTTGCCACTTCAGGTGCTTGCTGTGCTGCTCTGAGATACTTCCTTTTTCCCTGTGCCTGGTTACAGCTGTGTTCTTTGGCTCTTTCCCTGGTAGTGCTCTCGTGAATCCTGGATCGGGGAGATTTCATCACATCAATGCAGGCCACATGCTTAGCTTGAACGCAGGGTAGCGGCTGTTTTCCGCATGCACCTGCATCACTGAACATGAATTACTCCTGTGGATGCAACTGGGCTGCAAAATTCACGGGTCTAGAGTGAGGAAAAGTGAGGGGAGGAGGTGGGGGTGTTGGTGGTGGGTGGTACATGCTCTCACTCTTAAAAAGTAGTTGGGTCCCAGAGATCCCTTTGCTTTCCAGTGACCACCTTGTAGAGAAATCTGGTTCTGTCCCAGTGACAGAGGGAATTGCAGATGCCAAAGTTACTGTTCCATATGTTAGGATACACAGATTGTCTATGTGTCCAGTGTAGAATTTAGCGCCAATCACATATTTTCTTAGCCTTTAGAAAGTGAGGTGAACAAAAATGTTTTACTTCCTATTTCTAAAGCACTTGTCCCAGAGTTGGATGTTCTGAAAACCATTGTATGGGCCACAAGTCTTCAGTGGAAAAGTTTTTATCTAAGTAGGACATAGGGGAAAATTAATCAACCAGGAAGCATACAAATCTGGCTGGCATTGGGCCTCTTCTGTCAGTGTGGCCAGTTAGGAATTCCATACAGAGGGTTTTCTTTTCTTTTAGTATCTTGTAATTTGTGTGGGGCTCAGGTGACTTCTTACATTTGAGGTAAGTTGGAGACAGACTAGAAGACCATCTGGTTAAGATGATGTCTCAACAGTTACTCTAGTAGGCGCTTCTCAGCCTTTAAAGGATCTTTTAGTAGTTACTTTTACATCTGTGCTTATGTATCCTGAGTGATTATAACCATGAAAAACCAACTCATGGATAAAGTAACAGCAAAGGTTTGCTGCTGCACACGGAGCAGCCACAGGGTGATTGCAAACAGATTCTCAAAGATCTGAACTCTTTTTCTCTGTAACGTTTTTAGTCCAGCATAGGTGAATCTAGTTTTCTGGTAAGACATGGTGGCAATCACTACGTGGAAGCTGGCAAAAGAGTCTTCTGGCAAACCAGGCCTTTTGCCTAATGTCAGGCATGGATACAAGCCTCAGGCTGTGCACCTTTTTTGGCAATGAAACTGTAGTAACACTGAAAGAATTGAAAGACTGATAAAAGTTAGCATGTCTTCCTGCACTCTGGTTATGATCTGATGGTGTGTCAGCTCTGATGACGCTACTGGTTTATAGTACTCCTCCCCTGCCCGTAGGGATCTATGTGCCCCTGTGCTCCTTCCTCAGCTGTGGGAGTAAAAATGGTGTGTGTGGTTATGGTGGGAATCAAATGAGGGAACTGCTCCAGCATAGAAAAATCTTTTCTCTGCCTGGTCAGTTCTCAGGTTCAAAGATAGCAAGCCCCTGCTGAGTTAGTGCCATCAGTGGGGCAGAGGGGTAGGAGTGGGAAGAAATGGATGGAATAGCGAGAACAGGTGTTGCCAAGGCGCAGGTCATGACACTGCGCCTTGGCAGGTATCTGCTGGAGGTTTTTTGGCTGGCTGTTGCTGGCCTTCAGTTATTGGCATCAAAAGTTACCTGGAAAGAAACATATGCAAAGTGTCCTAGATTGTGAATGACTTTTCCTGGATGTCAGAGGAATTCTTGATGTGGCTTGGTTTGGCTCCCAGACCTTTTGGCAGCTACAAGAACTTGTGAGCTGGTTGATGTGTGTCTCTCAGCCAGGACTTCAGGGGAAGTTCCTCTCTCCTTATTCGTCATCTGTTTAAATGTTCTGATCAGCTCTTGTTCTATCCAAATCCTCCTGGTCTTCTACTCTTCCCAGCACTTGCACTGCTTCAGTCCTGCTCTTGCCTGCATTCTGTGTCCTAGACAGCACTTGGTGCCTTTCTGAGTTTTACCATCTCTCCAGTTATACTGAGTCTTGTCCTTGTCCTCATGTGGTCTTTGATTATTAATTTTTGTCTGACTTGACCTCAGAGTTTGGCTGGGTCCAGGGGTCCAGGACTTCATCAGGTTGAGTACCTTATCCACGCATCCCCGAAAGAGATACCTTCACTTTCACATAACCTCATCTCTTGCAAGGATCAGTCTTCTCCCGGAGTGGGACAAGCTGGGTGTTGCCTTAAAGGTTTTCAGAATAGGTTTGAAAACCAACTTGGTACTTCTGCTGCGAATGGCTCCAACCGTTTCTTCTCAGGCACTACTGCTTAAAAGATTTGGAGAGGAGTATCACATTTCAGAGTTTCCTCAGGCAATGCCACCATCTTTTATTATTCCACATCAAATTGTGTATTTCCTTTGTGTTGTGGACAGCTGTTTTTAGACTGGCAGCACAGCAGCATCTGAAGATTGGCAATGACCCTGTGTATTCTCATAGACTCATAGAATGTATAAGGTTTGAAGGGACCTTCAAAGGCCACCTAGTCCAATACCCCTGCAGTAAGCAGGGACATCTTCACTAGACAGGTCACTCAGAGCCCCATCAAGCCTGACCTTGAATGTCTCCCCTTAAAACTGGAGTTTTCTGTGCTTCTGCCACCAAGCCTAGAGGTAGTCCAAAACATCCCAACTCATGCAGGAATTTCAAGAAACTTTTTAGATGTGGCACAAAATTTGTTGGTTGCAATCAGCTGAATAAGCTTTGATCTGATTGACAGGTCAGCACGCACTTCCAGCCAAGCCACTTGGAAGACTTTTCCCGGGGGGGGGGGGGCAGCCTCAATTCAGGGAAACCTTGTGAGAGATTATTCTGAATCTGTAATGCGATATACTTCCCATGTTCTCATCCTTATTCTGCTCATTACTGTTGACTCCCCAGGGACTTGACACTGCCAGGGACTGGACTGTGGCACTGCCGGTGCTGCAGGCACTGCTTTTCTACGTGGACAAAATATTCTCCAAAGGCACAAGACTTGTGAGCTGATGGAAGTAATTAGTCATGTCCTTTTTCCCTTTTCCTGCTGATTTCTCCCCAGGACCTAGCTTTCAAGCACCCTAAGACTGGGTGTCGTGTCCCCAGAGTGGCCGTGGATATCCTGCTCTGTAAGGCAGAGGGGAGGCCGTGGCAGAGGGAGGCCTGAGGCAGGCCACCGCAGGCAGGGCTACAAAGCACCCAGGGGTCGAAGTCAGGGCCACGAAAGAAAAATGGACAACTCTGTCTGTCCTCCCCTCCCCACCGGCAGAGTGGGGTTGCTGGAAGTGCCTCTACCCGCCGGCAGGGAGGGTGAGGATGCCGGCAACGGCACCAACGGGATGGGAAGGAGGATGAGGATGAGGTTAGGGATGAGGAACCGGGAGCGCCGCTCGCCCCCACCGAACTCTCGCGAGATCCCGCCAGCCCAGCGGCCAGTTCTCGCGCGGTTTCGGCGTCGCTGCGGGCAGCGGCGGTGGCTGCATGCGGTCGGAGCGGGAGGCCGGTTCGGGGCTGATGCGCGGCGGCGGCCGCGACAAGTGGCCCATGGACGTCTCGCTGCGGCGGGAATCGCCCCGCCGCGATCCGGACGCTCCGTCAAACCCGCCGCCACCACCTTCCCCGCCTTCTCCGCTGCCGCCGCCGCTGCTTCACCCGGCGCCCGCTAAACAGCGAGATGAGAAAAAAACGGCCCTGAGCAAAGTGAGGGGGCGCGAGCGCAGCTCCAGGGGTGGGAGAGGGTGGGGGGAGGGACTCGGCACCCCCGCTCCGGGACTCGCCCCCGGCTGGGGTGGGCGAGCGTAGGGAGGGGGACGCAGGCGGGCGCCGCGGTAAGGTGGGGGGATGTCCGCCGGGCAGGGGCACTGAGGAGCGAGGCGCAGCCGGGCCCCGTTCTACAGACCGAGCCTACTCCCGGGGGGTTCTGGTGGGCAGGGGGCTGTCCCTTCCTCCGCGACACGCTGGGGTAGGCAGAGACCCCCCAGCAGCGGCGGCGCTGCAGAGTGCCGTGCGCCTTTTCGGCCTTCGGGAAGCGAGAGGGGCTGTTGCCGTGGCAAAGCGGCTCCTGCAAGGACAAGAGCTCTGCTCTCTCCCTGCCTTTGCCCGAGCTCTTTGCAGAGGGCATTCATGTGGAGGAGCGCTGTGAGATCTGATGTGTTATTCCCTTTTACTGATTGCAAACCCGAAGCACTGAAAAGCACGAAAAGTGAAATTCGGGTGATGACAAGACCTGGGTATGGCTGGTCTGAAGCTCGGTGGCCGTTTTGCTCTTCTGTGTGCCAGCATCCTCATGGCCAAAGGTTTCCCCAATGGTTTCCTGGCCTTTATTATAGACAGGTATGCATATATGCACGTAGGCCTTGTAGAAAGGCTGTGTAACTGACCCTTTGCAGCAATCCCCTGTGCGCCCAGCGCTGCAATAGAGTACCTGCTTAATAGTCACCAAGACTATTGAGTTTTGAGTTTGGCTTTTCATGGCATCACCAGTTCACCTGAATGTGGTGGGTTGACTTTGGGTGGCTGCCAGACCTCCATCCTCTCATTCCTTCCTCAGCGGGGCAGGGGAGAAAATAAGATGAAAAAGCTTGTAGGTTGAGATGAAGGTTTACAAAGTGCCACCACAGGCAAAACAGAGGCAACTCAGAGAAAGTTATTTTACTTTATTCCTAATTTAAAAAATAGAGACTAGAATGGTGAGAAACAAAGATTAAAATGCCTTTCCATCCTCCATCTTTTCCCCCCAGGCTATGTCTGGCATGGGACAGCCCTGGTCTCTCATCACAGAAGCTGCCCTGCAGCCCCAGCTCAGTACCCGGACACATAAACCTAATACATTTACATATGGTTGTAACAAAAGACTAAAAAGATAGTTTAAATTATTTTTTAAAGGGATGCTGTGAGAGCTTTTATGTAGTTAGTGTCTGTTTCTTTGGTTAGTTGTTAACATGTTTTGTTACTGGCCAAATTGCAGTGGTTCTCAAGCTCTCGTTAACAGAAACTGAGATAGGGAAATTGTCCTGCTTGTCAGCGCATCCCAGAAGGTAAATCACTAGGAGGCTAATGCTCCCAATTGAAGTTCCCAATTTGAGGAGTAATATGATTTGCTTAATCTCTTTCTACAGTATTGAGATCAAAGATAAATCTCCATGTTCTTTTATATATGCAGGTAGTTATTCGACGACTTCCTCCTTGTCTAACTAAGGAGCAACTGGAGGAACAGCTACATCCTCTACCTGCCCATGATTATTTTGAGTTTTGCACTGCTGATCCCAGGTGAGGATGAGCTGTTGTGCAGCTTAAAACCTAATTAAGGTATTCTGGACATAGCAAATTATGTGGGTTTTTTTTCTTGAGCCCTGTTTGTTAGTCTTAGTAATTATTTAAAATATTTGTGAGGAGCTGGATATGTATACAGAGACAATGCATTCCTGCCTTTTTCTTTTACAGTGGTGATTTTAAAACAAAATTTTTGTGTATGGGTGGGACATGATTTTCTTTGAAACCTTGATGTTTCTTTTACTGGTAAAATGCAGCAGACTGTTTATTGGTTGTGGGAGAGATTCAGCCTGGGGCAAGAATCACAGAAGTTTTTTCATAAGTGCTGTTTTGAGCCTAGTTTCTTTGTTTGCTTCCATGGTTTTGTATTTATTTCATACAGTTTTTCAAGTAAACCCATTTTATTTATTTTTTGTCTAATTCAAAACTAAAAAAAATAAGATTGGTGGACTTAAATAAGAACTAGTATATTTATATAATTTACTCAGTGGTAAAGTACAATTGCCTATCAAACAAAAAAAATTCCCAGAAGAGAGGGAACACAACCATTAAATAAACAAAACGCCTGGTATGCTGCATGTCACAGAATCACAGAATCGTAGGGGTTGGAAGGGACCTCCAGAGATCATCGGGTCCAACCCCCCTGCCAAAGCAGCTCCCTAGGACAGGTCACACAGGAAGGCGTCCAGACGAGTCTTGAATATCTCCAGGGAAGGAGACTCCACCACCTCCCTGGGCAGCCTGTGCCAGGGCTCTGTCACCCTCACTGTGAAAAAGTTCTTCCCCATGTTGGTGCAGAACTTCCTGTGCTCCAGCTTGAGGCCATTGCCCCTTGTCCTGTCCCCACAGACCACTGAAAAGGGGTTGGCTATTTACCCCTGTGTCCCACACTTCAGATATTTATAAACATTAATCAGATCCCCTCTCAGTCTTCTCTTCTCCAGGCTGAACAGCCCCAGCTCACTCAGCCTTTCCTCATAGGGGAGCTGTTCCAGGCCCTTAATCATCTTCGTAGCCCTTCTCTGGACTCTCTCCAGGAGATCCCTGTCTTTTTTATTCCAGGGAGCCCAGAATTGGACACAATACTCCAGGTGGGGCCTGACCAGGGCAGAGTAGAGGGGAATGTGCATGTGTTCAGAAAAACTAAAGTGTAAGATCCATCTTGCCAGTCTCAGTCTAATGTGCAATTAATCATCCTTTATGGGCACCAGATTCTTTCCGCTGACTGCAGAGGGATCCTGGATGTTTATTGCTTTTAAAGTTAGGGGTGACCCCAAGCAGACCAGATAGGCTTTCCTTTGTAGGGAGTTGTTTGTGGCAAATTGCTTTTGGAATGGTCTTGTTCCTGGGCTGATCTTATTTGAAAGGCTACTGCTCCTTCTTGCCACCGCTGTGGTGTTAGGTGGTGAGCTCTGACTGTAGAGGTTCTCTCAGAGTCAGTTCCACAGTCAGAGAGAATCACACGTCTGTTAAGTGAGGCTTTATGGCAGTTGCCTGACCTAAGTAGTTAGACACGCACGGTGACAAAATAGCAGGTGCTGCAGTTTTTCTGGTAGAGCTGTGAAAGATGTGAAGTGAGGAGAGAGGACTGTTTAGTCTGATGGAAAGCCTTTGTGGTTACTTACATTACTCTTCTGAACATCATCATCCGTATCTCCAAATGGGTCTCTCAAGGACTTCTGTCCCCGCTGTTCATTTGATAAGGGGACAATATCAAAGGCAAACCAAAAAGTCTCAGAGTGTCCCCGGTGTGTTTAGCTGCACAAATGCCTGGAAACAGTTAAAAATATTACCATTTTAATTTTCCATAACAACTGTTGGCACAAGAATTTAGGGAGTCAGCCATCTTAGAAAAGAGAAGGCACTGACAACGGTTTTACACATAAAGTTTTATTTTTTCTCTACTGTTATGTGATGAAATTTGGAGTACTCAGAAATCTTCCTGTCCACTCATTTAATTGCATCCAAGTCAGGTTACTGGTGGCAGATATACTGTGGGGTTTTTTTCTTGTGCTGTGTTACTCATCATGTATGTTCACAGAATCACAAGCTTTGTGCCATTTCCCCTTGTCCTGTCTCCTGTCACCTGGCTGAAGAGACCATTGCCCACCTCTCTACAACTTCCCTTCAGGTAGTTGTAGGAAGTGATGAGGTCTCCCCTCAGCCTTCTCTTCTCCAGACTAAACATCCCTAGCTCCCTCAGCCGCTCCTCATAGGATTTGCTCTCCAGCCCCTTGATATGTTGATATAGCTAGGGAAAGAACATACGTATATATAAGAAAGTTTGTTGTATCACGTGTGTGGCACAGTTCGTTCTGATAGATGGACAAGAACATGCTTAAAACCCTTCAAAAATTTGCCTTGAAGAGCAGATCTTGGTGATTAAAAATAACAAAAAGACTGAAGAAAATAAAGCTGCATTTCTGATATTATTTTGCTGTTGGACTTCAAGATGCAGCAAGCAAAGAATTCACATTTTTAAGCTTTTTTTTAGCAATGCAATCTCTGGTTTGTGTTACTTGGATTGTCACTTTCCTTGAGTCTTGTGTATGAGTCCTGCAATAAAATAATAATCTGGGAGAAAAAAAATTTTTTCTCATCTTCCTTGAGTTTTGGATTCATGTTCCCTTCTGCCTTCACAAATTAAAACTCTGTGAAAAAGTGCTCTCATCTAAGTTTGAATTTTTCACCATAAACTGTTTTGTGTTCATATTTTTGTGTTTGCTTTTTTTTTTTCTTCATCTTGCTTCTTAAAAACTCTGCTTTTGTACAAAAGGTGTGTATTTTCAGAATGGGTTTATCTGTGTGTGGTTGGTGTGGCTGCACCTTCTTTCACTGAGGAACACAGTTCAAATGGGCATTTACCTGCAGTTCTGCAGGGTGTTGGCTTGACTGATTCTTTGGTGCAGGATCACTTCACCCCCTTTGAGTGCTGACATATACCCATGTACATCTCTTTATGATGTAACTCTGCATGTTCACACACCTTAGGGCATACAGTAAACTTACAGAAATTGTAGGTTAGAGACAAGGTTAACACAGTGAGCCTTAGTCTCCTCTTGTCCAGCGGAGAGCTCTTTTTCTGGGTGTGAAGCATTGTGATGCAGTAATCGGTCATGTTATGGGCAGTTTATAAAATTTCAGAGAGCTCTGTGGATGTGTCTTCACGCCATTCCAGCTAACAGGAACACCTACAGGGCAAGGTGGGCATGTTGTCTCTACAGTGCCCTCTGCCTTTCACCGATGAGCTTTTTTTCTAGATCCTATACCATGTGCACAGTGGCAAGCAATCCGGAGAAGCAAAATCCACATTACCTGACAAGAGAATGGTTTGGAGAAGCTACTCTGAGGAGGATCTGTTTGTTGGAAAGAGAAGGGGGCATACAGGTGCTTTGGTGCAGAAGCAGACGTTTGCCTTAAGAGCTGTAACATCTTGGTTTAACCACATCCTGTTTAACCATATATAGAAAAGGGAAGTTTCTCAGAGCTCATTCAGATTTCTTCCAACTGTGGAGTACAGGCTTCTGTTCTCTTAGTAGAACTCCATGTCAGAGGTTGAAGCCAAAAATGGATCTGTGAAAACCTGTTCAACACAAGGATACAAGTTGTGTTACTGCAAAGCAGTTGTGTATCACTAGGCTGCAAGTAGGTGAAATTACACACTTGGTGAAGCGCGGGGGTGTAGTTTCCCCTTTTTGATAAACTTTCCCTAAGCATCCCCTACCAGGAGCTGTGAGAGAAAGAGTCTAATCATAGCTGTTTCCACATTTTTATTTCTAAGGTCACCTCACCCAGGGGGCAAAACAAACAGTTGTCCTACCTGCATGCTTTTTGCAAGAAACTTTGGTTTCACTAGTTTTGCAATCTAAAGCTGATTTTTAAGTTTACAATGTCTTCTTGTTACAGGCAAACTATAAAGCTTTTTTTTTAATTTCACATGATGAAGTTAAATGTCGTTAATGTATAACTCTTGGTCGGTTACATCCATTTCAGTAAAATCATTTCAGAAAGTGACTTCTGCATTGTGTTTCCTTCATTTGGTTCTCAGATTCATCCGATTCAGTGCATTTACATTTCCTCTCTTGTTCATAGACATCAAAATAGAAACAAAACACGGTTTCTGTGACATTAGGGATGCTCGTTGGATAGACACACGATCTGCCACTAATAATGAAAACTCTTCCTTCGTGACAATTTGGCTTGTTCTCAGACACCAGAGAGCAACTATTTTTCCCAGACATTCTTTTTTATCTGCATAGAAATATTTCTGCATCTTCTAAAACTTGAGGCAGGTGGTTGAGCTGTGACCCTGCAGGATTTCGGTCATCTGTTGGGACTGGGACTGTGCTGAGTGCTGGGACTCATTAATAGTGGTGAGAGGTTACGAGAGTAAAGAATTCTGAACAGGAGCTTTGCTTATGTGAAAGCCAATCAAATAGTTGATGCCACACCATACATCCCAGTGATAAAGCTTCTTGCAGACAGCACCCCTCCTTTTCCCTTCATGACTTCCCAACATTTTGCTCATGGTTATTAGAGGCAGATGGCATTAACCATGTAGGGTGGCAGTGTGCCCCCGAGGATGCCAGCTCTGAAGGGGCAGCACCTTTAGAGCTTCCAAGGGAACTGCCACTGCTGTGTTCTGGATGTAGCATTTGACAGTCTGTCATCACAACTGCATAGTCTTTCTGCTTCTCCATGTCTGGGCAAATTGTGCTCCTTTATATCTAAAAAGGGAAGGATAAGTTAATTTAAAATCATGCTAGTTCTGTCTGCCATGTGAATGAGCAAAGAGTGAGAGACAAGAGGATAGAGGCCAGTGGTTTTTAGCTTGAAATGATGATGTAGGTGATGAGTTACTTGTTTGATTAAGAATTACTATGTACTGCATGGATGGAGTTTATTTAACACTGTAATTTAGATGTAGAGATCTATGTACATGTAAATATATATGTTTATATATACATACACATGCACACCACAGGACCAGAAAGTTGGCAAGTGTTTTTGCTAAGATGTGATGGCTGTTTTTATAGTTTACATGTTGCTGTTTATACTTTAGATAACTATTTAAAATTACTTTCCTATCAAATCTTTTTGCACAATTGTGTTAAAAGATACTTTGTACAAGTAGTAAATTATTAGAATGTGTTTGCTATTAAAATTACTGTAAAAGTAAGGGTTTAAAGAGATGGTGGACTAAGTGTTCTAGAAATACACGTAACCTAAAAGATTTAATGCTTTTAAATGCTCAGCAGAAGACAAAGCAGCACAGTTGTGCTGAAGAAATGTGTATAGTCAGACTCAGCTGGGTTATTTCCATAGAGATTACTCTAAGTGATATACCAACGATGCCAAATTCATGTGCAGCACATCTGTCCAAAACATGACGTGGGTGGAAAGCAGCATTATCAACCACAAACTCATGGCAAAATAGAACCAGCTGTCTGATTATAAAACTAACCATGCAACCTCAAAACCGAATTGCAAATCCCAAATGAAATGTATGCTGGTAGATACTTGAAAGAAGGAAGAGGTGCACAGAGTCCAGTAGAAAAACTGTAGGAAAACAAAATCCTGAAGAGCAAAAGCTGTATTTTTTCTAATAGCTGCTGAATGTAAACTACAGAAGTGGAGCAGGAGGGGGTGTGAGCCACAGCGACCCCATGGCCCTGCAAAGCCCCCGGCGTTCTTTCCCGCACTGTAATGCTGGCGGCTTCTCAGTCTGTAGGTGAGAGGGGAGCTCAGGGTGGGTGGAGGTGTGGGAGCTGCGGTTGGAAGTAACATGTCTGAAACCCAAAGGAAGAGTATTTCCTGTGCAGGCCAGTGCTGAGCATTCCTGATGTGCTACATTTGGTTACCTTCCCATTTAGAGTGATTTTTGTGCTATAAAAAATTATTTGTAGGCACACTGCACACTTTGCTGGGTAAAAAGCCCAGGACAGGTGTGAAACACTCAGCTGTCAGGCTTTTGCACACTACGCACTCTGACAGCTAGTGCTCATAGGTTTCTCACATGAGAACCCACTCTTCATTTGTGCCAGTGGCTCCATCAGAGAAGGAACCCATAATTGCTAAGCATTGTCCTCGCCATGGTTCTACACAGCCTTCTACCTGGATATATAGCAAAGGACAGACAATCCCATTTTATTGTGCTGCTGTGCACATCAATATCCTACTGTGCACAAGTATGCTCTTATGTTTTTGTATGTTTCTGCTGATGTGAATCAAGTTCTTCGAGATGTTAATAATTAATAGCAGCAACATTGGGTCACTTATTTGCCAGGTAACTTCTAAATCTCTGCTTTCCAGAATCTGTTTGTATGTTTCAGACTCGGGTTTTTTTTTAACTAATAAATAATAACCATACCAAATGTTTCTCTGTTTGAAAGATACTCACTCTGGTAAGTCTAAGCTGAAAATGTTAGAAAAATACTATGTTATGTACCAGGAAAAGATTGTGCTGCCAAAGCAGATGGCATTGATGTACAAGCTAAAGGAAACAAGGAAGGAATAAGTCTTTGTGTTTTCAGTTCTGTTTTATGATGGTTGTGTGCCCAGCCATAAGGCTCTAAATTACTGCAGAAAAAAAATAATCCAGCTGCATGATGAAGCTGTTTACTGTGGTGGACTGAGACAGGGAAGAAATGCCACAGTAAGGTAGCAGCTGGGACACTTGCCTGAACCCCAGTCTTTGGTCTATGGAAAGTTGTGGTATTTTGCAAAACTGAAGATGGATAAAAAACTTAAGTAGTTGTTTACCCTAGGAACTGAAAAATTCTCAATCTCAGTTATAACTAGGCTGAAAAATAATATTCTTTCAAGATCCCTGGTTTTGTCTTGTGAATCTTCAGCACTGCAAGTGTATGATCATACCAGCCTCTAATATCGGGCCTCATTTAATGTAAACATTAAAGAACATGAAACAGACCCTGCAAACATGACAGAGAAGGAAGTTACTTCTTCCTGGGAGCCACCAGATACGAGAGACTTCTCTGTTCCAGCCATCAGGCAGCACAGAGACAATTCTTCCAGCACAGCTATAGACTGCCACAATAAAATTTTCTCATTTACATACACTTTCATGCCTTTTTAAAAGATATATTTTAAAGGTATGTAATTATGAAAAGTATTAATCTTTTTTTTTTAAATTTATTTGCTTTCTAATGGCTGAGAAGGAAGCTGGCTCACTTTGCTTTGCATCCTGGTGGTAACTCTGCAGCCACCCTTGAGATACCTTGTGTTGCATGTGCAGACTGGAGGTCTGCCAACAAAAAAAACAACCCCAAACTGGAGGACTCTGCAGGGTTTGCAGAACAAAACACAGCCATGTGCCACTATGCTGATTTGGCCAAGCTGTCTAGAGGTTGCTTGCAAGCAGTGTACATAGCTGTGTGCCATCTATATGTAGCCTGCAGCAATGAGGGAGCATGCCGTGCCCGTAACATCTTTCAGCACTGCTTGGTGTCAGTGACATACCCCCAGCCATGGCCTAGCAGGCATTTTGTGGTTACCTGCTTCCAGTTTAGTCAATGCCATTCCCGCCCTAGAATGTCAAAATACAGTGAGTATATATGGATGAAGTAGCTCTTCTTTGAATGAAATTGTTTATCCTCTGCATGCAGTGGAAACACTCCACAGCTGGTATTCACAAAAGATCTAAACAAAAGAAAAAAGCCCTTTAGTTTCTCTTAAAAAATTTGTCCTCACTACTGTATCAAACATGAATTTAGTGGGTTTACGAAATCTGCTGCTCTTTATGGTCACCTGCTAACAGTCACAGTGGGAAGCCATATGGATGCACATTTGAAAAAGAAGTTACTTGGTTTGTAGGAACTGTGTTGCTCTGAGCTGCCACACGTGTGGATCCTGTGATCCAACCCCTATTTTTGCTCTTTCCCATTGCGAAATCTGATGCTGAAATAGCTGTGGGCTTGAAGTATGGTTCCAACTGTGTGTGTTTATTGTCTCCTGCTGGTCTGAATTCAGGCCATGTGTGGCAATAGTATTAAGGTATTTTAAAATTACAGGCTTGTGGTCAGATCTGTTCAGAAATTTGGCGTAATACATCGCCGTCACTGAAGGCAGTTTAAGCCAAACTCTTATCTTACAGTTTGCCTGGGGTTCAAGGCATATATATGCCATGGCTCACAATAACTTAGCGGATGGGTGGTATTACCTCAGTTTCATTGTGGTTGGTGATGTGCCACGCCAGAGGTTTTTTATCAGGCACATTAAACATTTACCCTTGGGGTGGGATCTATGCTAATAAAGTCTTGAAGAATCAGAATTATTTTTGGTAAGTACCTGTTCTCTCCTTTGCTAGAAGTGCTTTGCATTTTCACTGCAACTGTTCTCCACAACTAGACGCTTCATATATATTTCTTCATGTCAGATGAAGTTTATTTGTATATAATTCAGTGGATTATCTGGCCAGTCACTAGGTTATTTAATCTTTCTTAAAGGTGGAAATCCATGGAAATACAGCGACAGCTTGGCAGCTGCCCTTTCACTTCTCCTGTTTCAGTAACAGGTGATTTTCTTAACATGCCCAAGAAGTTCCCCAGAAGCACTGCTGTTACTCGTATCTCTTACATCATCAAATATTAAGGCTTAAAGCTTTGATCCTGCTCAGAGGAAGCGTATACTCTGCAAATTAGGGAAATGAAACAAACTAGAAATGTTTGTCTCAGTTCAGAGTAAGTTTTAGAGTTGAACCCAGGAACTCAGTCGTTCAGTTAGTTTTTGTCATACCTATAGTTAGATATGTATATATAAATACTTAAATATGCATGTTTAACATGGCCATTTCTCAAAGAAGATGAGAATTGCAGTGTGATCCTTCTGGTTTTGCTTTTTTCCTAGCCCTAAACAGAATAGTAAATAACAGAAAATAAAATTGTTTCTTGTTGCAGCCTTTATCCTCACCTCTACTCAAGAGCATACATTAACTTTAGAAATCCTGAGGACATCCTTCTTTTTAGAGATCGCTTTGATGGCTATGTCTTCATTGATAATAAAGGTTGGACTACTTGTAAGATATTTAATGTGTATATATACATATACCATTTTAGAACATTAATTTCTTTCCTTTTCGCTAAGTATGCCAGGGTTTTTCTGCTCAATATACAGTTAATTACATAAATATATATATTAAAATCTAACACTTAATAGATAACAAAGTGCAAAATGTATTTTTCCACGCAGTTTTGCTTTTCTATGTGGTGTGCATGCTTTATCTACATTTTTTGTACCTTAAGCAATACACTATCAATATCTTATTAAGGTGATTATCTTATGTAAGCTTCACAATCCATCACAACAATCACTGAACACATTGCAAGCATGAATCGTTACATCTTCAGTGTTTCTGTTGAGACCAAGTTGTGCCACTTATCCCCGTTCTGAAAAAGCGAGGCAAAGACTTGTTCTCATCATTTTGGTTGCCTGATTTGAGACATGTACAGCTTGGCATTTTGAAGCAGTAGCAGGCACCTTGAGTTCCCAGGAGAAGAGTGACAAAATTTGCTGCCGTCTTTAAAATGTGCTGTCTGCAAAAGTTTGCCCAAGAGTAAAGAAAACTAGTAGTGTAGGTGTGGATAAACCCAGGTCTCCCATGGAGCATGAAACTGCCCCAGCCAAGAAACGGTGCTTTCCCTCATTCACTCATACCTTCTGTAAAAAAAATGCATGGGTTGTGTAAAACAGACACAGATCTCTGGGCTTCTTTGTATAGGCATTGTCTGTTCCGTACAGTCGGTGTTGTGGAGGCCCTGTGAAAGGTAGTCCTGTCCCCACTCACTGCAGAGTTGATCTGTAAAGAAAAGCTGTCTGTCAAACTAACGAGTTCCTCTTCGGCATTTCCTAATTGAGATATGTTATAGGCTTCTAACTTAACCTCAAGATTGGATGGATTTTCCTAGATACGGAGAAGAACACATTTCTCACAGAGTATGATTCCTGGGTTTCAAATCCTGCTGTGAAGTAGGAGGCAGGGCAGCCCCTGAGCAACAGATCCCACATTTTTCTATTGCACTTATTTTTTTTCTTGCTTTCTTCTCAGAAAAAGCTGAGCCCTTCAGATGAAAAACTAGAACTCTTTTTATGATTCTGCCAAGACTTTGCTCTGTCTAAATTAAGCACATTCTTCAGCGTTACACTGGACTGAAGCCAGAATACTCTGTACATTGTAAAACTGAGCTTGGGCACAGCCGGTCAGTTCAGCACGGTTGTTTGTGCAAATAAAGAGCAGAAGTTTTGATCAAAGGTGCCCTCTGGTGAGGCTTGTGGTGGTATTGCATTTATGAGGCTAAAATTTGAATAAGGATTACCAAGTTCATGAAAGGTTAACAAATATTCTGGCAGACTTAAGCCAAGTTTTCCGTGGGCTTAAGCAAGGTGTAATCTTGAACTTGCTGCAAGTGGAAACTGAGCGAAATTCAAAAGCTATGCACAGTTCTGACTCCAGTCCAAAGAATAATCCAGTATTTAAGGCAGAATTCAAACTAGAGGATCTGTGGCAGTAATCACAGGCAAGAAGTTGTCAAGTCCATCATAATCAGAGAAAAAGAAGTTTCTACAATTCTACATTAGGAGTTTTAGAGCTTTGATTCTGATTCTGAAAGAAGGTGGAATGTTTTATTATTGCCTATTACCCAGCATTCATTTATTTCTTAAGCTTTTTGGCAACAAGACTTCACAGAAAGAACTCAGTTGTTTCAGATTGGTTTCCCAGTAGGACTTAATCACTCATCAGGCTAAGATTTTATGTAAATTTTTCTAAGAAATGAACAGCTGTGAAAAATTAAAAGGGAATTATAGGTGATAATGGAAGAATTTTATCGTGCAACAGCCATCATCTTCATTTTGTCAGTCTTTGTTAGCATGTCCAAAAATATTTAATGTTTATGTATATAATTAAAATACAAATGTATTTTGTTTTGAATCTAAGGTACTGCTACATGTCATTTTTCATTAGATGTTTAGGATGGGACTGCAGAAACATTCACCTTTGATTTCAAGTAAGACTGCCCAACACAAGTTTCAAGAGTTTTGAAAATCTTACTTGAATATAAGGAATATTTCTTCCCCCTCAAAAAAATAAGTATTGATCTCTTTTAAGGTTTGGAGTATCCTGCAGTGGTTGAATTTGCTCCATTCCAGAAGATTTCAAAAAAGAAGCTGAAGAAGAAAGATGCCAAAGCTGGGAGCATTGAAGATGGTAAACACATTTTCTTGACGTCACAGTGGAAAATAGATTCCATTTCTGTCATGCATTGCAAAGTATTAACATCATTCAAAATCTTTTCTTCACAGATCCAGAATATAGGAAATTTTTAGAGAGTTATTGTGCTGATGAAGAGAAAATCTGTGCCAATCCTGAGATTCTTTTGGGAGAGATTGAGGCCAAAACAAGGGAACTCATTGGTCTGTTTTCCTGATTTTTTTCTTGTTATTGAGAATATTTATTATCTCATTTTTATATCTTGTTCTATTACCTGCAAGAGCTGACCCGTTCAGTCTAATAGAGGTTGAGGTTATTGCAGTTAGATTTTTGTTACCCAGCCAAGCAGTGATGACAGGAAACACCCCTCCCATTCCAAGTTGCTGTGTATCACTGGATTTCACTGGAAGTTTTGCATGCACAGTGGCTTTCAGAAATAGGTCCTTAATACTTCTGAACACTTAGAAATATATTAAAGTACAGAGGTGTTATTTTTAAAAGATGAAATAGCTGAATACTCAATAGTTGATCTCTGATATTAGCTGCTTTTATTGAGAAGTATGAAATAATTGTTCTTTGTGTGCTCACGGTCAAACGCTGCAGAAGCTTTGAAAGTAAGGCAACACTTGGCTTTCTGTATGCATGCCCCATGACAGTCTCTGGGGGAATCTTTAGTAAGACCTACACTGAAACCTTCAATGCCAGTGTGCAGTTTTCAGGATGACATGGAACATTGACATGTATCTTCAAATGACAACATGCCGAACACTTACTTCTTCCCTAGGTGTAACATTTGAGTAGAGGAAAAACCCCCAGCAAAACAGACCTTTGCTGTTACTTCTTTATAGTGTAAAAGTAGCCACCTCTTTTGGTTAAGGCTGTTTGTTCATTCCTGGCTGTGATAAGCATTTCTATAGGGGCATTAATTATTCTTCATATGCATAAATTAATAATTGACTGGAGAGGTCTGGAACATAATCTAGAGGCAAAGGAAATGTTAGAAGTATGGACATTTAGAGAGTTCTGTTACCACTAAAACTTGTTTGTTGCTTTTCTAGATAGGGCAGGTTCCCCAGCAATTTTTATTGACCTCAGTTTTTCCCTAGTATATGTCAGCAGAGTAAAAACAGTCAATTTTTTTCCAACAAAGTTTACAATTTAAGGAATGATTTATTAACTTTTAAATATTCTAACTAGCAATGAAAATGATTGGTCTTGAGAGTTGCAGATTTCAGAGTACCAGCATTGGCTGAAGGCAGCTTTATATGAGCAGTTTTAATGTTTTATTTCTGCTAAATCACAGGAAATCAGATCAGTTGCTATTGGGTTTTTTTTGCTATTCAAACTTGCTAGTGGATAGCATGTGTATAGCAAAATTATGTAAGGGTTTAGTTGCATGTCCAGTTTCAAAGGCGTTACTCCTACTGAAGTCAACGAAAGACATGCCCAGGACTTTGCTGGCAGGATTGGGCCTGACATTCTCAGCGTTTCTCCAGGTAGTGTTACCACAAACCAGCATGTTTTATGCATCGCCTCAGATGTGTTAGCTCCTCAGTTTCAGTGTGACAGAGAGATGTAGAACAGATTTTCTCTGTAACAAGATGAAGGTAAGCTCATTCTTCTGGCTTGTTTGTAGAGAGCAAGATAAAATGTAAAAGTCACAGTCTCCATTTTGTAATTTATTTTCTTTTAAAATTTATTATGCGTTTAAAGGGAAAACCGCTTAGATCTTTATTTGCAGTAAGGCCCATAAATAAGATGGGTAAGATTTGAGTTTGGCAAACATCCTTCTTTGCTCTCCTCTTCTGATAGTACCCACCACATTGCCTCTCTCCCTTGAACTTCAGGTTGTAATTTCTCATTAAACTCCTTGCACTGCAGACTTAGTCATGACTAGGGTCAAGTTCTAGAGTGCAGCTTCTCCTTCCCTCAGACCTTGCAGTTACACTTTGTGGTCACTTCCAGCATGTAGAAGTCCCCACAGGCCCACATTGCTTAGACAGGAGAACTGAGGGGAGCAGGAGAGGGAGCTGGAGCTGCAGATCTGAGGGACTGCTAGGGAGAGTGCTGGGGACCTAAAATGTCTCCAGAAGCAAGGAGTGGGGGATAGATAGAGTGAGGGGGAAGGATGGGAAATCTAGGAATAAAGGGATAAAGATTTCAAATGAGCAGTCTTTTTGGGTTGTTGCTTTTGACCAGTGGTGTTTGCTAAAAGCACATACTGAATCCTGTCAGGCCTTCCTGGTCATAACACCAGCAGGGTTCTATCACTACCAAATGGGTTGCTAGCAGGGCATTTAGACCTTAAGTCAGAAACTTTCAAACATTTTTGTGGTACGAATTCTGTCTGGATTTCAGCTATTACATTTTAAATTTAATACATTTAATTGTGGGGTTTTTTTCCTAAATCTTGTAGTGCATTCCAATAGTGAAATTTTCTTCTGGATTGAGGAAGAGGCCTACAAGTAATTGTAAATTCTTTCTAGTGGTAAATATGTGTACCCTGGGACATCTGAGACTGACAGAATTTGTTGTAACTTCACAGATGTAGGTACAGGAGTTCAAACTTTTAGTCAGTACTGACAGTCATACCTAATACAGAATTGAATTTTGGTGTGCAAGTTCTTGTAGAATATGGAGATGGTTCAGACAGGTGGCTTGGCCTAGATTTCAAGAGTGTGGAGACAGCTCTGTAACATAAGAAGGGTGAGTGGTCCAATAGATGAGGCATTTTATTTGTTATTTGGGAAGGCAGAGATTTACTTAATCTACTGATATTTTGCCAGGTAAGCTGGAACAAACCACTTACCTCTTCCTCATCCCATTTTCCCATGGAGAGGTGAATGCTGAGTGGTAATTAAATGTAAATGTTGTATGAGAACAAAAATTATGTACTTTGAAATCTGGGGTTGAAAAATGCTGTGTGAGATGACAGTAATGTGGTCTGTATACAAACAGCAATACAGCTAGGTTTTCATGTATGAAATTAATATGTAGGAGTAGATTCTGAACACAGTTTTTTCCTTTTTGGTGAATAACTGTTTGATAAGCAAGAGAAAAAAGCCATTCTCTGAAGTGAAAAGATAGGATTTTTTATTAAACAGTAAATAATTGTGCAGCATATTTCTGTTGCTTCTTACTAAATATTAAGAAAGCAACAAAGTGTTTCTAAAACAGAATGATGGGAATGCCTTCAAAACTATATACAACAAATAGGTTTATTAACTATTTAGCTCCCTTGCAGATAAAGCTAGAAGAAAGGGGTTAGTACTAAATTAAAGAAATGAGTACATATTTTAGGAGTTGAACACTATATCACAAATTTTTTGTGTTTTAGCTAGAAGAACAACACCCCTTTTGGAATATATTAAAAATAGAAAATTAGAAAAGCAGGTACGTTCAGACTTTTGCCTGAAGTTCAACATTTATGTTTCATGTGGGTTTCCTTTGGACAATTTACAATGAATAATTTTGAATTCTTCAGAGAATACGAGAAGAGAAAAGAGAAGAAAGAAGGAGGAGAGAGTTGGAGAAGAAACGTCTGCGGGAAGAAGAGAAGAGGAAGCGCAGAGAAGAGGAAAGACGTAAAAGGAAAGAAGTGGAGAAGCAAAAGAAGATTTCTGAGAAAGAAATAAGAATCAAGGTACCGTAATTAAAACAATCTGTCCTTCTGCTCATGTTAAACAAAAGTTCTTTTGGTCCCACTGTGTTCATGCAGTGTACTGCAGTACAGTGTGGAGATACCACACCAGTTTTGACTGGAAGAAGAAGTAGCATTGTTGAAAAGTGAGACTAATTGCCTTAGGCACAGTGACATGCTAATGCAGTTACGACAGGTAACTCAGATGTCTCTATACAATACCGCCACATTCAGAACCAATTTGTTCCATGCTAATGTGTTGGAAGATTGTTGCAAATACGGCTTTAACACTTCCTGTCATGTAAATCTTCATCCAGCCAAATGTGCAGGGAGTTTTTTGTGTTTATGCTCAGGACTGATTTATTTTTAATAGTGTACTTTAACCAAGTTACAACAAAGACTTGGTAATTTCAGACTGTGCTGCCTTACAACGTTCTGAATGCATGCACTTTTAATGACTTTAATTAGGGACACGTATTTTGTGCTATTAAGTCTGGACATTTAAAACTTTATTTGTAGAAGATGACAGATAAAAACTATCCATATGAATTAAATTTGTAGTATTGGAAAGATGTTATAGGCTGCTTTAAAGAGCAGAGTTGGTCTAAGAATCTGTAGGCTAACAAAAGGGCACACAGAGTTAGTCCAGAACTTGTAGGGAGAGGCCACAGAGCTGTGTACTTCTTTCCTTTTCCTTTTCTTCCTGAATAACATTTGCCTTTACCTGGCTGTATAAAAAAAGCTGAATTATTACAGATTTTTCATATTTGGGCATGAGGAAGAACATTTTAGAACTTCAGAAGAAACTTCAGACTTACTCTTTAAAATGTACTACCCAAAATTGGTTGTCCAAAAGACCCCAGTACTTATGACATATCTGTGGCAATGTGGCCTTGAAAGCTAGTTCTGTCTCTGAAAGAAAGGGATAATATTACCTGAGAGAAACATTATGAGGTTTTAAATAATGGAGAAGAATAACTTGTGCTTATTTCAGAAAAAAAATGGTGGAATAAAAAGGCTGATGACATGTTCTGCTTATTCTTGCAGTGTTAGAAAAATAGTTTGAGACTGTTGGTCATCCTGTAAAGATTAACCCTGTAAGGCCAGACACTGCTGCAGCCCCATGTGGATTATTTGTTGTGAAAGGAACAGATCTCTTAGATCTCTTAATCTCCAAGGTGAAAAAACAGTGCAAAGCCAGTCTGTATTTCCCTCAGGGTGTATTTATACCAAGCACCAAATACTATACGCCAGCCTGTCGCAAGAAGTTCCTGCATCACACTTTTTATATGTAATATTTCATGGAGTGAAGTATTAATCCTGCTCTTTTTGTCTTAGAAGTTCTGCTTTTTATTTTACTGGCAATAACATTGGGCTCTGTTATAGGATTTATGAGAAATCATAGACCATAATAGTGTCTTTATAGGTAAAATTTAGGAGAAAAGAGTAGGTAAGTGCTTTCTCCAGTATTCTTAGCATACTTAAAAGTGAGCACTTGAATGCCTGCTAATGACTGTCACACCTGAGCAAAAGCCAACTGCTCTCTTTAAATAGCTTCCAAAGTTTTATACTTTGCAAAATGCATTCCTAGCATTACATATCTTCAGTCTTACTAGGTTTTTTATATGTTTAATACATTTCAAAATGTCTGTTGCAATAGAGGAGGATACTTTTACATCATAATATAAGCAAATATTTCTTAGCTTCTTAAGAAGCCTGAGAAAGGAGATGAGCTGGCTGTCGAAAAGCACAAAGAAAAGGTTGAAGAAGCTGACATTGAAGAAAACAAATGGGATAAATCACCTGGATCTGGGAGTGTAAAATCCAAATCATTGGAGGGTTCACTAAAAGAACTTAAAGAAAAGTAAGTCATATTTAACTTTTGGACTCTGAGTTAGATCGTAAACGTTTTCATTTGAAGGCTTAAATGTGATGTGTGTAAGTGGTGCATTAGCTGGGTGTTTGGTCAGCAAGGAACTGATTTCATTCTGTGTGTGAACCGATTTCTCACTCTCCTTTTGTAAAAGGTATTTAGTAGCAGCTTACTGACCTGATGGCAGTATTGGTGAACACAAATTTTTATTTTCTAAATGCTTTGAAATCCCAGATTGGAAGGATTTCTGCCTGAAATATCTTTCTGAGTTTCATTGTTATTTCACCTGCTCCCATGAAGAGCTCAGGTAAGGCCCTTCCATTATTGTTGTCAAAGACTAAATTGGCTCAGATAATCACACTTCCCCATCACACTTTATTTTTTCCTGCAATAAACAGATAAGTGAGTTTGATAAACGGGACAATGGCAGAATAGTTAAGATGTGAGTGACAGCCTTATGATAAATAGGTGCAGAAAGCTGTCTCTGTCTCCCACTGCCTTCTGCATTCCATATGTTGTGGTAGGAACAAGGGGTGCAGCTCAGTTCTCTAACTGCTGTAGCCTAGAGACGTCTTACAGATGTTTTTAGCAGCTGTTTCTCTCTCATGTCATATTTCCCATTGCAAACAGGATTCACCCCAAAGATATGTAAGAGATATTCCTAAGAATACTAAGCTGCTGAGATGAGTAATACTTTGTTCTTCATTAGAGTTTTTCAGCCAAGCTCTCAAAAGTACTTTGTGAAATGAAGGACCTGGATCTGAGATGCCATGTATGTGTGCAACCTGCTCACGTGGACAAACTTCACCATTTAAGTAGTTTACACAGAGTATTCTATGCCTGGTGTCAGGGCAAGTTTGGGACTGTGCTGTAGGAGCCGTGCGGTCCACCTGTCTGTTCTGAGCAGTGTAAATTTTACCTCTGTCCACTTAAGTTCTTGATTTTTATGGAGAGCAGCATGCAGGAGCTGCATATGTTCTAATGACAGGTAGAAAAATAGAGAGACTTTGAACACCAGAAGATAAAAACACTGAATTTGCCAACTGAAGGAATGGTTCACCAGTAATATCCTTCATGCACTGTTCATCTCTCTTGTCTCTGAGCAAGGACTTCAGACCTGGGTTCGGTGTTTCAGTATGCTATATATGTCCTGAAAGATGCTGAGAACTTCCATTTCATATCTGGTAATGGAAATTGAAAATATTCAACACCTCTTTTGTTGATGTTCTTCAACAAAAGAAACAGAACAGGGTCAGCAGAAACACCTGCAGGGGTGAGCCAGAGATTTATTAATCAGCCTTTTATGTATAAAGCTTTTGGTAGTGCCATGTATCATTTTTAATGTTGATCTTGTAAGTTTATTAAGGTGTTAGTGTAGATTTTTCCAGGTGTAAAACAGAATCCTTCTGGCTGTGCAGGTACAGTAGGTGTTACCTTGTCTTTCTAAATGCTCACCTTCTCATGATTATTAGTTAGGGTTCTTGTGGTTCAACAACCACACAGCTGTTTGCTCACTCCCCACAGTGGCATGGGGGAGAGAATTGGAGGGGAAATAAGTTTTTTAATGGGTTGAGATAAAGACAGTTTAATATGACATAAAATTAAGATAATAATAACAATAATGATGATATAAGACTATACAAAACTAATGATGCACAGCACAAATGCTCACCACTCACAGACCACCAATGCCCAGATAGTTGCCAAGCTGTGATCTAAACCCCCAGACCAGCTTCCCCCAAGTTATACACTGAGCATGACACCATATGGTACAGAATATCCCTTTGGCCAGCTGTCTCAGCTGTCCTGGCCGTGTCCCCTCACAGCTTTTTGGGCACCCCCAGCCCACTTTTTGGCAGGATAGTGAGAAACTCAGTTCTTGACTTGTTGTGTAGCAACAACCAAACATCAGTGTGTTATCAATATTATTCTCACCCTAAATCAAAACCACAGCACTATACCAACTGCTAGGAAGAAAATTAATTCTATCCCAGCCAAAACCAGGACAGTAGGAAGCTATGAACTATTTCAGCTAGATTCAGAAGTAAAACTTGAACTCCTTTGTCACTGACCAAAAAAATCAGCAATCAACTGTAGCTTCCAACTCTTTGTGGAGAAGAACGAATTACCTGTTGGACACCATGGATTAAGGCTCAGTAGCAATAGCTTTCTACCACAAATGAAAAACCTCAGTAAGTGCATTGGTGCACATGGTCACATCTAGATTTGAAACTACACTAACCAGAAGTGTGCTTCTATTCGTTTTACTTCCATTTTGTCCTGGTTCTGGATAGGACTGCTTGGGGAGGTTAACTCAGTCCTGGCCAGAACCAGGACACATTTGTTTCTGCTTTCTTTTTGATGGCTGTGTAAGTTTCTCTTCTGCTTTAACTCTGTAATTACCTTATTGCCTCTCCCACCATTTCCACTCTTTGCAAAATGCTCAACAACTTGCCTGTCATTCAGGTTTCGTTGCTGACCTTCAGGTCTTCCTGAAATTGGCCCCCTGTCTTGGAAGCCCCACCAGTACTGAAGTTCATGGCAGAGGCTGACAAATTTCACAATTCTGTTCTTTAAAAAAAAAAAAGGGTGATGTAGAAGAATGCAAAGTGTATTACACTATAATACACCATAATAAAATCTTCATCCTCTCTGATTCTGTCTGCAGATTCCCAAAATGTGAGCAGACTGCCAAAAGCAACTTCACCGTTTGAAGTTTAAGTATTTATACATCTGAAATATACAAAAAAAAAAGAAACTACTGGTGTTTGCTCCTGATAAATTTTGATCTATTCTGTAATCTTTCTTTTCCTGAGAGAAGGACCCACTGTCTAACCAGGAGCAATGAAGGGAATTGTATCAGGCAGCAAAACGTTGTTGCAAACTAACAATCTTTAGAATCCCAGCCCACTGCAGCATAGCAGAAATTAAGTATTATGATGTGGTAAGGTAGTGGTCTGCCACCCAAATAAACCCTTGCAAAGGTAGGCTAAATTACTTGGAAACTTAGTAAACAAAAGCCTGGAAGATAAGTGTTTATTCTCACAAGTGCCTCTAGAGAGTATTCTTTTGTTCAGTAAAGTCAGGACACTTTACAAATGGTTAGGTGATATCTGCCCAGTTCCATCAGGCCCTGAATGGACCACAGGGCACCTCAGGAAAAGGCCACAGGCCTCATTGTGCAGCATGTGTTTATGTAAAGAGCGCTGGGGAACTATTTATGGGGTAGACGTTGAGGAATGGGCCTGCCACAACAGTTGCACAAAACTCAGGTTCTGCTTGCAAAGCTTTGTCACTGAATGTGTCCTCAAGGGCCGGACACCCATGGATGAGACATTCAGCAAAATTGCACATAACCCCTTTGAATGAGAAACAAAAGAGCCTTGCTGTACAGCTGATCTAAGTGCTGTTGCAGTCAAAGGGAGGCTTTGTATTGTGTCCTTCAACAGCTTTTTAAAAAAATATTTATTTTCCCCTGTTAATTGCTTGGAATTTCTTTCTTTCTATACATACTCGTAGGTCACAAAATGATAGTGACAAAGAGCAAAGAGATTTGGAGAGAAGATTTCGAGAAAAAGAACCTGAAAGACAAAGGTATCGATTGGATGATGGCAGAAAGCATAGAGCTCACTATGAGTTTGACAAGTTTGTGAGAAGGAATGAAGAAGAGCTGAAATGGGGGAAAGGATACAACCAAGACAGAGGAAAGAAAGGGAACTACAACTACAGCTTCACTGTGGAGGCAGTAGACAAACTGGGTAAAGAGGACAAGTGTGATGACATGGCATCCAAAAAGGAGCGCATAAGAAATAAGGTTCTTTTATTCATTTAGGATAATCTTTCATTAGTTAAATATGCTTCAAGATCACAGGTTTTACTTTTGCAAACTCAGCATAAAGATGCTTTTTCAAAAAAAAAAGCAGCTCTTTATTTCATTTTCAGTGAAACCCAGATTTCTTTTTATTGTTATCAGAGGACAACAGCAGTTTAAATAAGTTGAGGTCACAGGTCTCTCCTCACTTGTGTTTATGATACAGATAGGACTTCCTGTCTTCATTTCAGCCCTAGAATTTTTAGAACACTATTCTTGGAAGCCTTGTAGTTTGTGTTGTTATACCCCTGATCTGTACTGAAATTTAAAAACTCTGACCTACTGATCTTTTTAAAATGTACTTCATTACCCATCTCATAAAGTAATTACAGTATGGGTCAGCCAGTAGAGGAATTAAAACAACTTGAGTAAGTAGCTAATCCAGACCACTTTATTTGGAGGATGTGAATGTGTAAATTCTTCAGCATCATACACCCCCAGTACGAAAAGGCTCTACTTTGGTAGGGGCTAAGTATCTTCATGGTCCTTGTCAGGGAAAGAGCGGGCCCAAAACCAAATGGGGCCTGTAGCAGGGTGTGTAGTGGAGCCGCCTCTTATTGTCTCCCAGAGATGCAGGCATCATTCCTCTCAGGCTGTCTGATTTTGTGGATGTGCCGGGCTCTTTCCAGGAGGTGGCTCTCCGTGTCACACTCATTCTCTCTCCTTTCTGATCCTAGATTTTCCACACAAGTTGACCAAAACACTCTTGTGTAGAAATCTATTCTGTATGTGAAGCTCTTCTTTCAAACCTAGTGACTGATCCCTGATGTGGGCTGAGGCTGCCAAGGAGTCTCGGGCAGAGTGAGTCTGTAAGGAGTGTGCATAGAGCAAGTCCAGGTGGACTTGCTCTGCGTGTCAAGTAACTCACCGTGTGCAAACACAGGAAGCCTGGTGTGCCCCGCTGGTAGATTTACCTGCATATGCACATAAGCCACTTACCACACACAGAGCGGCTCCAGCTGTAGAACAGTCTGAAAAATGGCTAGTCCAGCAAGAGAAAGATGGGAAAAGCAATCTTCCTCATGCTCGCCACTCTGCTTTTGAAATCTGGCAAAATATTCTGCGACCTTGGAACTGGATGGTGGGTCTTGAGGGCCTTTTGTCAGGTTAAGGAGCTGTCTCCCTTTTATTCCTTCCTATCACACTTCTGGTAGCTCCAGGTTAGTCCACAGGTGAAGTTCTGGGTTTGTTCCCTAAACAAAATAAGCAGTATCAGTAAAGTTTTTTTGCAGTGTGGTGAGGAAGAGGGATGTTTTACAAAAGCATGCAGAGACAGGACAAGGGGTAATGGCTTTACACTTAAGGAAGGCAGATTTAGATTAGATATCAGGACGAAATTCTTCCCTGTGAGGGCGGTGAGGCCCTGGCACAGGCTGCCCAGAGAAGCTGTGGCTGCCCCCTCCCTGGCAGTGTTCAGGGCCAGGGGTTGGAACTAGATGGGCTTTGAGGTCCCTTCCAACCCAAACTCATCTGTGGTTCTATTAAATCCAAGACGAGTTAAAACCAGCAAGTTTCCAGCATAATCCATAAGCTGATCTGTGTCCCCACAAGGCTGTGTGGCAGCAAAGTGGAGAGAGGAAAAATGGCGGGAAGGCCCTGGCAGGGAAGGGAGTGGCCAGGACTATCCAGAGAAAGGCTGCAGCTGTACTGCCCTGCGTTGATCATGAAATGAGGTCAGTTCTTCATGAAGACTAAAAGGCTCAAATGACTTCAAATAATAAAGAGAGATGGAAGTATAGTTTGATGGAGATAGAGTTTGATGTAGGACAATTCCAGTGCTTTACCACTGTCTTAAAAGAGGCTGTCTAATTTTGTGTGCTAGGCTAAACACAAACCTTTGATCAAAAAAGCTCTGGTTCTGGTGAATGTGTTGATTCATAACATTAAAAACTGGTATTTGTGCGAGTAAAATACTCTTACTAGGAAAAGACTTCTTAAGCAGAGTTTTGTTATTGAAATTTCAAGAATAAAAAGTGCTCCCAGGAGCTATGGAACATCACCCTTTGCAAGTTTGAGGTGTCTTTTCCTTGTAAGCTGGCTCCTTCCATAGAACTTTATCACAGTGAGGGTGACAGAGCCCTGGCACAGGCTGCCCAGGGCGGTTGTGGAGTCTCCTTCTCTGGAGATATTCAAGACCCATCTGGACACCTCCCTGTGTAACCTGTCCTAGGGAACCTGCTCTGGCAGGGGGGTTGGACTCGATGATCTCTGGAGATCCCTTCCAACCCCATAGATTCTGTGATCAGACCAGTGTGTGTACAATGGGTCACTCGCAAAGCCTGGGCACGTTCAAATTGTATTTACTTTGTTTACTATCAGTGGGTGACCTCCTCTCCTCTCATACTTGGTGTGGAAGGCATGCAAAGCAGTAACTCTGCAACTTTATTGTTGATATATGTAATTAAAAGATGCACTCTATGCTTAAATTGTATTACCAATTGATGATTTGGGCTGCCCACACACAGCAGTTGGTAAAGTTGTTGAGGAAGAGTTCCTAGCTGTCACTTGCTAAACTGTTCTCTGGTTTGTCTTGGGGGTTTTTATGCTTGTATTTAGTATTTGTCGTTGATCTGCTGAGTTGCAAGTGTGCAGGCTGTTGTTCTTCTCGGTTGACATTAGCGAAGGTAGAGACATTAACAACATTTTTCAGAGTTCTACCTGCTGTCCTGCATCTGTTAATTGCAAGTTTTCCTCCTGGTTTACATCAAATGTACCGTGGGGTCTTTAATTTGTCAGTTTTATTCAAAATGCTTGGCTCCCAAGAATAGTGTTACAAACAAGACAGGTATCGAGTGCTCAGCTTTCATTACACTCCCATTTTTCCCCAGATCTTACGAAATGTAAAGTGATTTAACACACAACCTGCTTCCTTCACAAACATTCATCACTCCAAAAATCCCACCCGTGTACCCCACACGGGTTTCTTGGAGCGTTAATGACATCTCCTTCCTTCTAGGATCGCCCGGCCATGCAGTTATACCAGCCAGGAGCTCGCATTCGAACACATACGGGAGCTACAAGTAAAACCTATGACTGCGGTGGGAAACCCTTTGAAGATGCTCTTGATAAAAAGTATGAGGCAGATAATTTAGCTGGAGGCAGTTCTGAGAAGAGCGAAGAAGCAGAATAAAACAAACTGGAGAAAAGACTCCAGGGGATGAACGTAAGATTCAGTGTCATCACAAAAAAATCCGTAGGGCTGTTTCAGAACTCCACTGGCAACTGCACCAACGAAATTGTAATGGCTCCACCTCTTACTTTCTGTAAAATAAAGGGAAGTGTGACACAAAGTACCTTACAAGGAAGCTTTTTTACAGAAAAGCAGAGCAAACGCTATTTGCCTAATTGAAAAGCAGTTCAATATTTTATTAGATGTACCTCGAAACAGAAAACCCCCAACAGTTTCAGAGGAGTGTTTATACAAGACTTCTCAGAAAGCTGTTTCATCTTTTCAAGTCTAAAGAAACGAACTGTATATTTGTGTCAGTCTGAAATCTGAGGCACGCGGTGTGTGCTCGGTGCGTGCCGTGAGGGGCGCAGGGCCCCTTCCTACCAACGCCAGCACCAGGGAGCTGCGGTCGGACTCGGTGGGACCAGCCCCAGGTGGAAGCTCTGGAGCTGGGAGTGTTTGCAGGAGGAGGCCCAGCTGTGAGGAATGCCCGTTGGTATCTGTACCTCTTTGCGTTTACTTTGCATTCTGATTAATTCTAGTGTCAGATAAGTGTTGGTAAAGCTCTAAGTGTGTTGTTAGAGAGTTTGTCCTTTTCTGAGCCACTTTTGCCTTTTATGTTTTAATGGGTTCCTGTGCTTAAAGCAGAAGAAAGCAAACACAGACCTCAGCACTTAAACAATATCTCTGGTTTTAATAAATTAGCTGGTTTTTATGGGTTTGACATTGCCTTTAAAAAAAAAAAGGTGGATGTACAGCAATGACTTTTTATATGCCAATGGTTCGTGTAAGTTGCAGGATTTGGAACGTGTTTGACACATAAGTGCTCTGCAGTTCTGTTTGTTAAAAAAAATGCACACACGTGAATGTCAATTACCATTTTGTAAGATGGAGGCCAAGTTCTGCCCCCTGATGCAGGCACGTGTATATATGTGGGTGTGTGTGCACGTGGGTGTGTATTTCTCCCATTGGTGTCATCGGTAGCCGCGTATTTACCGAAGGCCCAGACGTTCCTTTGTCTTTCAGGGCTGAAAAGGTCTCAGTTACCTGAAACTGACACCTGCTTTGTCACTGAAGTTAAAATAGTGAGATATTAATTTATTTTTACATCTTCTTCAAACACTTTATTATTAACATCTAACTGTTCTAGACTGAAAAACTATTGATTGTATTTTCCCAGGCATTAAGCATTAAATAGAATAAAAGCAAAAAAGATTTTGACTATGTTTTTGAGACGTGATCATCTGCAATTTCTCATCTGTTACTCCAGAAAAGTTAAGTAAGACACTCTGCTACTTTACATTCTTTGGAACCAGATAAAAATGGGGTTGAGAACAATTTTAATACCAAGCTACGTCAGTGAGCTGCCAACTAAAATGACTTCAGGCTTAAGTAAACCTGCTGTTTGAGAATCGTTTAAGTTTAGCTCCATCTGAAGTTTTATCTTGGTTGCTGTGATTATCCTGGCTGCAGGGAAGGGATTTTTTTGTCTTGGCCTCTTCACCAGGTCAGGTAGCGTTAGCACAGGGCAGGCCTTGCCCTCAGCAGGAGACCCTGGCTTGGTCTGAGGAGAAGGAGACTTGCCAGGAAATTCTCCTGTCGTGGAGCCGGAGAGGGCTGAGATCTTCACCAGATGAGGGTCTGCTCTAAAGCAAGTATTTCCCACCCGTTTGGATGCCCAGGGAAGGCAGGGGGAGGGGTCTCACCTGTGAGAGGGACCCCCACGGCCCAGGAAAGCTGCGATTTTGAGGTTGGGACCTTCTGGCCAACCCAATGTGGCAAGTCCCTCACCTTCGCCCAAATGCCTAGGTTATGAGTACCTCTTGGGAGCTTTATTGGTAGCTGACAGTCTATTTAGCAGTGATTTTCCATTCAGAGCTTATTTTCCATATCTCTTCGTTACCGGAGGCTGGATGTCAGGCACTGACTCGGTAAAAACTGTCAAGGTTTAAACATCTGTGTCCATCAGGTGAAGCTGCCGTGCCCTCGCTGACCGGGATTCCTGCAGGCTGCTCGCTTGGCTTTGCTTCCCGGCTAGCACAGCCGCCTGCACGGGGCGGGCAGAGTGCCTGGCCTCTGACTTCTGTATCCATGTGGAAGGAATACACTGGACAGTTGGGTTCAGACATGGAGAGAGCGCTGGTGTCCGCGCCACAGCCACATCCCGAGGAACCCTACTGCCCGATGGCATGGCTGCTACCAGAGGAACTCTTGGGACAACCTCTGTTCTTCAGCGGGTGCCCTCATCTACTCCTCCCACATCCAAGGAGGCCAGCAGAAGGTACTGGCCATCACCAGCAGGATGGGAGCATTTCTGTAGCCATGCAACACCTGCCATGACAAGCTCAGCAGCACCAGGAGCCCAAGACTCAAGGGAAGACTGCACCCCTCACCTGTCCGGGGCTCGGGGGCAATGCCCGCTGGGAGTGAGTGTGTACCTCATGGTAACACTGCAAAAGACGATGGCCCAAGCAGCAGATGCCGTTTCCAAGTCCATTCCCCAGCTCCCTCACTGTGGTGGTCAGGCAGGAGGAGCTGCCCCCTGCTCTGTGCTCGTTCTTCTGCACTTCTCCCGACAATAGGACATAAAATGCAGGCTCGCAGCCTGCCTTTGCACAAGGGCAGCGTGGTGTGAGAGCTGTACTGCCACGGCAGTAACTTGCTTTTGCAAATTCAACTCCAGCATCCCCACAGAAAGGGAATTGTGTCGTTACACCGCAGCTGAGTTGGGTGCCGTCTGTTTTCTTGCTTTTAAAATAAATTTAGTAAAAGACTTCACCAGCTTGAGAGCTTCCCCGAATTTCTGTTGCCCCGTTTCCTACCAAGTCTTGAGGTCACTGACATTTTGCAATATGGAAACCACCCTGTCCCTTAAACTGGAATCGGGCTCCATTCTGTCATCAGCTATTCTGTTACAGGAAACTGATGTGGAATGTAAATACTCAGTAAAACCCCTGTATTCTATAGTTCTGGGCTCCTCACCATAAGAAGAACATCGAGCAAGTCCTTGAGCAAGTGCAGAGAAGGGCAACCAGGCTGGTGAAGGGGCTGGAGGGCAAATCCTATGAGGAGCGGCTGAGGGAGCTGGGGCTGTTTAGCCTGGAGAAGAGGAGGCTGAGGAGAGACCTTATCACCACCTACAGCTACCTGAAGGGAGGTTGTAGAGAGGTAGGTGATGGTCTCTTCAGCCAGGTGACAGGCGATAGGACAAGGGGAAATGTCACAAAGCTGTGCCAGGGCAGGGTCAGGTTAGGTGTGAGGAAAAAGTTCCTCACTGAAAGAGTTGTCAGGGCCTGGAACAGGCTGCACAGGGAGGGGGTTGAGTCACCTTCCCTGGATGTGTTTAAAAGACGGGTCGATCAGGTACTTAGGGATATGGTTAAGCATAGGATGGGAACGGTTGGACTTGATGATCTTAAAGGTCTTTTCCAACCTTGTGATTCTGTGATTCCCGTGACAGAGACAGAAGTAACATCAGAAGGATCCAGCTGGCCAGACAGAGTGTAGGTTGCCACAGCACGAAGGGCCGGCTCTGGTACTGCTGGTCTGTGCCCAGGTCTCTGCGACTGACGTGTTAAGTCCCATTCTCACCTTGTTCCTTAACAGTGAACTTGAGCACAAGCATCAGGATCTGATGCTACCTGCTGGAATTTGGTGCATGTTTCTGACAGCTGTTGAAGGCCAGCAGCAGCTAGAAAGGACAGCTGGTGTATAATGATGTTCTCAGGCAGTCGGACAAGGAAATTGGATCCTAGCTGTGTACTCACGATTGTTGCAACCAAAGACATTCCTCACCTGCTCTGTGGAATAATAACAGTTGAAACAATTAAAAAGGGAATGCTAAATGTGATTCGCTTTGGAATGGCAAAAAAAAAGTGGAAACAGTACCACAGCTGAAAAGAAACCAACTTGGGCATTTCCCTAATTTGCTACACTGGCCCACAATGCAAACTTCAGAGTGTGTACTGGAAACCCTGAAGTACTTTATTTAAAGATCAATACCTAGGAAGAACCAGTGGGACGTGTAGTACATAGGGTAGAGATGTGTACAGCAGGAAGCGTTTAAGACACACTTCGAATGAGCTGTGGTCTCTCCATAGCTACAGTGTTAGGTAACAGGTTTATTGCTGCACTCACTGCAGTCATTGCCCTGTAATAAGAACGAAAAGGAAATTCCAGAAAGTAATTTAGAGGGCCTAAAAGGAAGAATTAAATTAAATTAAATTAAATTGCTTTCTTGTGTGATGGTACCCCATGCTTTCAAACTGACGTTTTCACTGAGAGAGGAACTTCACAGGCAGTTTGTGTTTCTATCACATTTCTTAGGCTGCTGAGGGTCAGCAGAGACAAAAGGCTCTAGAGTGACATCAGGATTTTGGAGGTGCAGGACAGGAGAAAAAGGAAGGACAGGGCTGCCTCTTAATACACCAGAAAAGGCCAGTTGAGTCCCCTTCATTCAGAGCTTCCTGCACGGCTGTGACACCTCAACTCTGGAGGATACTGAGCACCCAGCTGACCAGGGTGCTGCCTCCCCAGTGACCTGCTGGTCCTGGCTGGGTGTGGAGATTGGCTCTTTACATTGGCTGCACACCAGCAGGAATGCATCCTTCTACAGGTTCTGCCAAGAACATGCAAGGGAAATTTATAAAGAAAAATAAAATAAAATGAAAAAGAACAAGGAAGATGATCAGCATGAGAAGTTTTAAGAGGGAATTTCCAAATTCACAGGAGTTTTTACACATTCACTTTTTGTCTTTTTTTTGTAGCTCATTTTCTAATGTTCTGTAATGTAGCCAAAAGTTGACAAGAATACAATTATACATATTAAAGATTATGTGTGTTAATTATGGAAACTTACTCTGAGCCAAATGCTCATTAAGCTGGTTGAAACTTTTTTCAGTGTGTTTTCTTGATAGAAGGTATATTAAAAAATTCCCTTCTTCGAATTTTACCATTAGAAAACATTTTTCAAGAGATCTCTTGACATTTCCAATGAGAGAGGAACTTACAGGCGGCTTGTGTTTCTATCACATTTCTCTAGCTGTTGAGGGTCAGTGGAGACAAAAGGCCAGTTCATCTCAGTTTTCAAGAGATCAGCACCAAACTATGACTTCCACATATATCCATATATATAATCCACTCATATCCATGGCCACAGCTAGTTCTGCACAGAGATCGGCAAAGTTTATAGCATCTGGAGACAAATCAAACCTCTAGGCAGGAATGTTTGTGTTAAATCTGCTTTCCAGAGTCAACTGGGAATTCACAAAAAGAAGTCACATTGATCTCTCAAGGTCCCTTCCAACCCCTATGATTCCATGATTCCCAAATGAATCAGCTATAGTTCAGTGATGTTAATTCAAAGGACTACTGCTTCTCTTAAGTAGAATCATAGAATACCCTGAGTTGGAAGGGACCCATAAGACCCATCCAGTCCAACTCCTGGCTCCACACAGGGTCAGCCAAGTCAGAGCATTGGACTAAGCACATTGTGCAATCACTTTTGAGCTTGGTGCTGTGACCCCTTCCCTGGGGAGCCTGTGCCAGTGCCCGACCACCCTCTCAGTAAAGAACCTCTTCCTAATATCCAGCCTAAACCTCCC
The DNA here is from genome assembly GCA_020800305.1 of Porphyrio hochstetteri. NCBI lineage: Eukaryota > Metazoa > Chordata > Aves > Gruiformes > Rallidae > Porphyrio > Porphyrio hochstetteri. Next base: position 154,472,328 of record CM036905.1, on the reverse strand, counting down.
CTGTCACAGCTTCATACTGTTCCCTCGGGTTCTATCACTGGTCACCAAAGAGAGGAGATTGGCACCTGCCCCTTCGCTCCCCCTTGTCAGGAAGCTATAGACCGTGATGAGGTCTCCCTTCAGCCTCCTCTTCTCCAGGCTGAACAAGCCAAGGGATGTCTGCCTTTCCTGGTAAGACTTCCCCTCCAGACCCTTCATCATCCTCATTGCCCTCATCTGGACACTCTCCAATAGTTTTGTGTTCCTCTTGTACTGTGTCACCCAAAACTGTACCCAATACTTGAGGTGAGGCTGCAGTAGTATAGTGTAGAGTGGAACAATCCCCTTCCCTGTGCTTGATACACCCCAGGATACATTTCGCCATTAATTTGGCCATCAGAGGCATTAATTTGGCTGTCCGAGGTTTACAGTGAGGGACAGGCTCTCAGCATAACTCTACCGAACCTAGTCTGTCCTTGTACTAAAAGAACTGGTCCTTGCCAAAGCAGCCACCAGGAGCGTGGCCAAAGGACAAGCGGGTTTATGTAGTGATATGAAATAGCCAGGGCACTACAGGAAGGAGGAAGCCAGGACAACGTGTTCCCAAATAGTCCAAGGAAGGTTATGTTCACACATGCATCACTGAAGGAGCTTTGAGAAATCAGCGGTGGGATGTGCCTTTCCTTCCCTGACTACTGGTTTGAGGAAAAAATAAGCAATGGGGAATACGTGTTATTTTGAGGGTCCTTTACTTAGTGAATCAATGCAGGTCAGGTACTGGATTGAATTTTTAACTGAAGCTTTCTCCAAAATGTATTGGTCTGGGAAGTTTTCATCATTGCAGTGGTATAACATTGGACATCAGGTTCTTACTTTCATCATCACCCGTTCTTACATTGCTTTCATTATCCATCATTTCTGAGACAAGACCAACCCTACCAACTGGCACCAGGGGAACAGACATGTCATTTTCCTCATTCCAGACTCAGCTTAAAGATCATAACATCCAGGAGGATTTTATTTTGTCCTTTTTTTTCTTTTTAGAAGCTCCTGAGTGAGCATTACCTGGTTTTGGCAATACGTTTCCCTTTCTTTGTCCATATACTTTCCCCACCTGGAAGCTTACGTACAGCTGTCAGTGTCACCGGAATGCTGCAGCTGCATTTCCAAAAGCCACGACACCACCAGCCCAACATCACTCACAACAAGTTGCGTGAAGGATGAGGAGCCACTCCTGAAATCCCTTGCCAAGACAGCATCCCTGACTCCGTGCCCCAAGCTGGTGGAGGGCAGGGCAGTGGTTTGGGTTAAGCACCACAACACGTTTACTCCATTAATTTACTTTCCTGTAACCATTCGCTATTTGCCACCCTCACATTCTTCTTCTGACACATCTCTGCAAAAAGAAAATGTAGGAATAATGGAGGAAAGGAATCATCCAGAAATTATTATCAGGAAATGAGCTGTGACAGTAACAGCTTCAGTTCTGCAGAGGTTCTTTTGAAACGTTAATATTTCTGTAGCACAGGAACACGCTGAACGAATGGATGACAAGCACCTACAGCCTGCCCTAGGTTTTGGAAATGTTCAGCCCAGCTTCAATTAGCAGTGGTGTAGCGCTGGCTGGGAGCCACGCACCACCCAGCCACTTGCTCACTCTCCCGGGATGCGGTGGGGAAGAGTTGGGAGAGTGAAAGGGAGAAAACATGCAGGCTGAGATATAAATGGTTTAATAGGACACATACATAAATAAAAACAACACCACTACTATTACTACAAGTGATGAACAACACAATTTCTCACCACCTGAAACTGATGCTGCACAAGCTCCCCCAGCTGCCCCCAAAAGACCCCCAGCTAAGCTCAGCTTCTCGGCCCACCCCTCATTACAAATGGAATATGACATCATATGATAAGGAATATCCCTCTGGCCAGTTTGGGTCACCTGCCCTGGCTGTGTCTTCTTCTCAGCTTCTTGGGTGCCCCCCACTGTCTCATTGGCAGGGCAGTATGGGAGGCTGCGAAGTCCTTGACTGCTTGGCAACAACTAGAAACATCCCTGTGTTATCAGCATGGTTCTCATCCTAACACCCAAACACAGGCTACTCCAGCTGCTACATAGATTAACTCTATCCCTGCCAAAACCAGGACAAAGAAATACTACAAAACTACAAAACCTGTGTAAAACCCCACACAGAACCTTTAGAGATGCTAAACATATTGTAACCTCCCGTTGTGAGCTAACTGGCCTGATGTTCCTCCTAGAGCTAAAGAAGTGTGAGCATCTCCATCCTGCTCTTTGGTGCCATTCTGACTTCTTTTCTGCAACAAACCTCCAGTCAATTCTTCAGATTACAGCTTAAGCCTGAAGGTCTGAACTTTACCAATATAATCTGCATCCAAGGGATACTGGGCAAAAATATTTAGCCAAAGACCAATTCCTTATTCAGAAGCACTAAACAAAGATCTGATAGTTGGGAAGATACAAAAACCAATGACACTAAAAAGGGACACAGCCTTACATATCTGCCTCAGCAAGTTCAATGTTCTCAACAGCGTCTCTTTCCTCACCTGCTATTGGCACCTGTGGTACAGTAAAGTGACAAGGGTGGGGAGCTGCTGTTTTTTAGGAGTACCTAAGTCTGACAGTAACAGCATCAATGAAAAATTGCATCTATAACAGCACCAAACTAAACAAATTCCTGCTGGGAGTCGCGGGAGAGATACAAGACCATCTAACAGGACTTTCATTTGCAGCTGCCTGAACTAAATATTTATATTAAAATGTCAGCCAAAAAAAAAAATAATGGGGAGTTCTTGGAGCAGCAGAACTAAGTACAGCCACACAGATAATATAAAGGAGAAAATTGCCTTGGCTGAGCTTTGAGACAGCCCAACATGGAGCTTTGTCGAGCTCCGCTTCAGGAACCCCACGACGAGTGAAGGTTTGGCCTAGAGGGACCTTTCCGGCCTTGCACTGGGAGCAGCAGAAAACACAAAGGCTGAACATGCCCCAAGAAGGACCTGGGGGTCCTGGTTGATGACAGGTTGGCTATGAGCCAGCAGTGTGCCCTGGTGGCTAAGAGGGCCAATGGGATCCTGGGGTGCATCAAAAGGAGTGTGGCCAGCAGGTAGAAGGAGGTGATCCTCCCCCTCTACTCTGCCCTGGTCAGGCCCCACCTGGAGTATTGTGTCCAGTTCTGGGCTCCCTGGTATAAAAAGGACAGGGATCTCCTGGAGAGAGTCCAGAGAAGGGCTACGAAGATGATTAAGGGCCTGGAACAGCTCCCCTATGAGGAAAGGCTGAGTGAGCTGGGGCTGTTCAGCCTGGAGAATAGAAGACTGAGGGGGGACCTAATTAATGTTTATAAATATCTTAAGTATGGGATGCAGGGGGAATTGGCCAACCCCTTTTCAGTAGTCTGTGGGGACAGGACAAGGGGCAATGGCTGTGAACTGGAGCACAGGAAGTTCCGCACCAACATGGGGAAGAACTTTTTCACAGGGAGGGTGACAGAGCCCTGGGACAGGCTGCCCAGGGGGGTGTGGAGTCTCCTTCTCTGGAGATATTCAAGACCCATCTGGACACTTTCCTGTGCGACCTGTCCCAGGGAACCTGCTTTGGCAGGGGGTTTGGACTCGATGATCTCTGGAGGTCCCTTCCAACCCCTACGATTCTGTGGTTCTGTGAAAAACCCACCCTCTGTGGCCCAGCATGGGTGGGCACCAGTGTGTAGTAACAGTTACCTGATGGCCTGGAAAGGGGTAGGGCATTGACACAGGATCCTGGATTAAACATGGTGTTTTCAAGTGTCACTGAAAATGGCCAATGGGGATTGATGGGAAACCATGGTTAAAATTTTTTTGAAGAGGTTTATACTTGAATAGTTTAATATAATCCAGGAAGATTATAGGGTTAGGGGTATATAATAATTACATTATTAATATAATAATAGATTAAGGTAAACCATTGAAAACATTAATATAATGGCTGGATGGAGAATGGATTGAGAGCAGCCCTTCCCTGAGAAGGACTTGGGGGTGCTGACTGATGACAAACTCAAGAGCCAGCAACATGCATCTGCAGCCCAGAAGACCAACCGTGACCTGGGCTGCATCAAAAGGGCATGGCCATCAGGTTGAGGGATGTGATTCTGCCCCTCTGCTCTGGTGGAACCCCACCTGGAGTACTGTGTCCAGTTCTGGGGTCCTCAGCACAAGGACATGAAGCTGTTGGAGCAAGTCCAGAGGAGGGACACAAAGATGATCAGAGGGCTCGAGCACCTCTCCTGGGAAGACAGGCTAAGAGAGTTGGGCTTGTTCAGCGTGGCATATAAAAGGGAGCCTGCTGTACCTGAAGGTGCTAAAGGAAAATGGAGAGGGGCTGTTTACAAGGGGATATAGTGACAAAACAATGGACAATGGATTTAATCTAAGGGAGGGCAGATTTAGATTTGGTATTAGGAAGAAATTCCTCCCTGTGAGGGCAGTGAGGCCCTGGCACAGGCTGCCCAGAGAAGGTGTAGCTGCCCCCTCCCTGGCAGTGCTCAAGGCCAGGTTGGATGGGGCTTCGGGCAGCCTGGGCTGGTGGAGGGTGTCCCTGCCCATGGCTGGGGGTTGGAACTAGATGGGTTTGGGTTGGAAGGGACCTCAAAGCCCATCTGTGGTTCTGTGATTCTATGAAATGTCTTAAAGCTGTCAGACCACAGGAAGACCATAAAGACATACTGGTATTTTAGAAGAAAGTCATGTAAAAAAAAGCAAGTTAACGTAGGAAAAAAAAAAAGCATTTTTCTTCTGTAAGCTGTAAATCAGTTTAACCTGATGCTACACCTTTAGCCTATAGAAAGGACTCCGCTCCAAATCAATACACTGTTTCAATGACTTTATAGAGACATCTGTCTGAGCAAGGTGTGTGAGATGTCCTCACAGGCAACAGAGATCTCTGATGCATTCATCTAACAGGAAGCACCCAGAGACAACTGACATGCTCTGGAGATGAGAGGAAGAGTGTATTTCAGTTGCTGGGGACCTAGGACAATACTCCTTGCTGCATAGTCTCAAGGACATTAGCTGAGGCAGCTGCTCACACTCCGCGATCTGCTTCAGCCCGGAGGCTTGATCTTTGAGCCCCACTAGAGTTAGGGACATGGGGTTTTGCCATCCTGTGGAAACACAGCTCAGCTGGAGAAACACAGGACTTTCAGAAGCCACACATGCTTATTGAAAAATTGGTCACATTACCTCATGATGATCCACAGCTCTCACCCCCATGAGAAAGTGCATGCCTCTTTCCCAAAGAGCTACAGACCCACTGCCTAGGCTGGGACACTCCACCCCTTCTGTTAGTGTAGGGCTGGGAAGAATCAAACGTTTTGGCAGCATGTGCTGCTGGGGAAAGGAGGAGGCAGGCAGGCAGAATGAAATAAAATACAATAGAGTAATTTTCAGGCAGAGGAAAACTACACTGTTCATCTAGTCCAAGTGCCCAATTCAGGGCTGACCAAAATGAAAGCATTTTGTTAAGAGGATTGTCCCAACCCCTCTTAAGCACTGGCAGGCTTGGGGCATCAACCACCTCTCTAGGAAGCCTGTTCCAGTGTTTGGCCACCCTCTTGGTAAAGAAATGTCTCCTGATGTGCAGTCTGAGCTTCCCCAGTGCAGCTTTGAGCCATTCCCACAGGTCCCACCACTGGACCCCAGGTTGCTCAGCACCTCCCTCTCCGGTTCCCCGTATCAGGAAGCTGCGGTGAGCAATGAGCTCGCCCCTCACCCTCCTCCCAACTAGCCAAAAAGTTCACCTAAGCACCCAGGTAAGGTACCTCCAGCGGTACCATAACCCAGGCGCCTTTCAGGCCAACAGCCGCGGCAGCCGTACCCGCAGAAGGCGCGTTCGTTTCTTGCGCTCTGCCTCACCGCACTCCTCCCGTTCCCGGGACCCCTCGCCGGCCCACCCTGGGCGGGACGCAAGCACAAAGCTTTGCCGTAGGCTGCCCAGGGCCACTTCACCGCTCGGATGGTGCAACCCCCGTTCAGCACCTCCCCGAGCAACCCCTTCGCGGGGTAGGCACCGTGCCGGCGCCATCGCCCCCTCCCCAGCCCTCCGTGACCCCCGGACGTAAGGCCTCACGGCAGCGGGCCCGGGCCGCGGTCCCACAACCACGGCCGGGAGGAGGCCCGGAGGCGGGCCGAGCGTTCTCCCACGCCTCCAGGCGCCTCCCCCAGGAACGGCCCGTCCCGCTCGCTCCGCGGAGGCCGCGGCGGCGGAGGGCCCTCCCTTTCGTCGCCGCGGGGCCTAACGGTGCGGGGCAACGTAGAACCGGCTGGGCCGCAGTGGAGCCGCCGCGCTCGGGAAGCTCCGCCAGCAGACTCCGCCGGCGCCTGGCCTCCCCGCAGCCCCTCCTCCCTGCGAGGGCCGCGGCGCCGGGCGGGCGGGAGCGAGCGGGCCCCGCACAGGGTGAGCCGCCTGGCGCCGGCGAGTCCCTCCAGTGTAGTGCCGCCCCCTTCCGGCTGGGCGGAAGGCGCCGCAGGCCGGGCCGGTACCGGGGGGAACGGGCCCCGCTCCTCCGCCACAGCAGCGGCAGCACGTGACCCAGCCCGCGCGCTGCCCTGCCTCCCGCCAGCCCCCCCCTTGCCCCGTCCCCCGGCGGGGGGAGGCGGAGCGGGGGTGGGGCTGTGCCCCGCCGGCGCTTCCGGTTGGGCAGCGGGCGGGCCCGGGGGAGCGATAAAGCGGCCGCTATTCGGCCGCGCGCCGCCTCCCGGAGCCCCCCCCCCTTTCCCCCTCCCCCCTCCCCTTCGCGTCCTCCCCCCCCCCTCCTCCCCGCCCCTCGCGCGGCCCGAGCCCACGAGCGCTGCCGGCCCGGCCTGCTGCCGCCGTTGGCGGGGGTGCGCCCAGCCCCTCCCCCCGCCTGGCGCCCCGCCGCCGCCCTGGAGCTTTCTCAGCGGTGAGTCCGGGCGGGGGGGATCCCTCTCTCCCCCCCGGCTCCCGCCGGCGGCGCACGCACAGATCGGCCGGCCGGGGCCCGGCCCGGCCCCCTCCTCCTGGGCACCGGGCCTGGGCCTTCCCCTTGTCCAGCCCTCGCTGCGGCGTCGCGCCGGGGGAGCGGGGGGGCGGAATGGGGAGGGGGATGCCGTGCAGGCGGGCGGCGGTGGGTGTCGGCGCGGGGGAACAAAACCGGCGGGGCGTAAGTGTCGTCGCGGCGCACGGGGAGGGCGGTGGGGAGACGGGAGGCGGTGGGGGGAGACGGCCCGGCGGTGCGGGAATGAATGGGCAGGCGGCGTGACCCCCTGTCCCGGGGGGCGCGGCCCGGGGGGACAGGGCAGGAGCGGCGCCGGCCGCCCTGGGAAGGCCTAGCCCCCAGGCACCCCCTCCCCGAGAGAAAGTTGAGGCGATGGCCGGCGGAGCGGGGAGCAGGTGGAGCGCGCTGCGAGTGGTGCTTCCCTCGTAGCAGAGTTCTGCCAGGCGCCTCGGGAAAGCGAGTTCTGTGTGGGACGTGCCCCCAGGGGGGCTGCCCTAGCCACCCGTGATGGAGCTGGCTAACTCACCCGTGGCGACCAACGAGGCATACGCGAATCGGAGGCTCGGGACGTGCCGCTGGGTCGCATCCTTACTTAGGTGCTCAGGGAGGGATGAAGCGGGGCAGTTACCGGTGGCGTTTCAGAGCTGAGCTCTGAACTGCGGGTGGCCCGTTGGTGTTTGCTGCACCCACCTTTTGGAGCCTAGAGAAGGGCTGAGGGGGGGGATAGTCACCTGTAGTAGCTGGGGCAGGTGTGAGGAGGGTTTGATGCTTGACTGTGCAGAGGGGACCTGCACTAGTTGGTTTGCAGCTCGGCACTGTTAGAAAAGTGGTGATTAGAAGCTTGGCTTGTACTGAGTTGCTCAGAAGCAAGGAACGTAGAGACTTTGGATTTCACTTTGCTCTTCTGTAAGCTTCCTTTCAACCTCATTTGCTTTTGGGATAGCGCAAATGGAATTCTCAGCCTGGTGTCAGCAAGACTCACAACCATAATTCACAGTTCCTGACTAGGCTGTGAGCTCTGGTGGGCCCAGTGGTACTTCTGTAGCTTAGGTTCAGTACAGCAGAAAGAAGGTTTCTGGGGCCATTTTTGGAAGCTGTCTCTGGGCTGTTGTGAACTTGGGATTTAGGAAGCCCTACCAGAAGTACACAGCATTAATTTTTTCCTACCCTGAATCTGTGATAGGTACCTTGATATCACTCTGCAGTTTATAGTGGTGTTAGATCTTGTGTTAAGAACTGATGCTGCTGTATAGACTTGACATTCCTAGCAACAGTGGGAATCCTGCAAGATAACTGCAGTTCTGTCCCCTTAGTGATTCTTAAGTCATGTGCATCAAATATGGTCAGCTTGCAGCTTTACTCTGACTTGAACTTTTCCTGGAAACATGGGACCATTTCCTTGCTGGATCTGGTATCACACGTTCCCACAACGTATTCTCACCATTTCAGCAGCTGGTCAGGTCTGTGCCTTTTTTAGGTGTGCAGTTTTAAAGACATGGCTCAGCAATCACTGCTGATGGAACTTGGCACATATAGGTGGGCTGGCAGCTGGGAGTTTGGTTGTGAGGATGTGGGTGAGGCTCCTGTGGACAGCGCTGGATTAGCAGGAGCATAATGCTGCCCGTTTTCATTCACCGTGGGTTGGAAGTGACCCCTTCAGCTGCTGTTCTCCCTGTGACATGCCTGCTCTGCTGCACTGTGGCGATGTTTGTGTGCAGCTTCCTCTGGGAGCTAAACTTCTGTTTCTTTTGTCAGTCACAACACGGGATTGTAGCTTCAAGAGAAGCAGCATCATGTTGCCACCAGACTGCCATTTACTTTTTGGCACTACAAGAACATGTCAGTTTTCCTTTTGCTTAGGCTGGATCTGCTCCTGCTAGTAGAAGCAATGGTGCAGCTGTATCCAGCTTTCTTGTGCTGGGGAACGAACTTTACCATCAACCTCTTTGTTGATGGAGGAGATGGCTGAGCTGTTTGCCAGCAAGGAACTTGTAAGGCTGTTGAAAATGAACAGCCATCCTTCATCCTTCCCGTGCGGTGACTGATAGAGGGAATCCAACATGGTTGTAAGGAGTTGCAGAAAACAGAGGACTTTCTTCGTGAGGGCTTTACCAGCTGTGCTGGCATCATTGACGTTTGTTGCATGTCCTCATTCTCTGCTGGTGTCTCCCAAAGCTTGGTTCTTTATTGAGAGGGAAAGATGTAGATCCTTCTGCCAGTGAGAACCAGGACAGTCTGATTTTGAGGACTGGTATGACAGACTACTTGTTGCTGTGTTGTGAAATTCTGGGTGTCATATTAAAAGCAGCCTCTAATTTTCTGTGCTTGGAGAGTACCTAGATCTCTAGCTTTGAGCCCTTCATTGCTTCCCCTTGGCACTGCCTCATAACAGTATTTAATTTTCCTCTGTACAGGAAAAATGTAGGGATCTACTAATGCTGCAATGCTGATTGCCGAATTCATTCATGAAAATTAATGTGAAATGATGATTAGATATGTACCTATGAAATGGGAATGGGGTTGAGAAGTGGAGACATCTTGTTAGCAGCCAGAGTCAGCGTTGTGCCATCACCAGGGTGGATTCTTTCTTGCACACAGTATCTCCTGCACATTTCTTTTCCTACCACTGGGAGGTTTTAGCGAGGCTGTATGAAGTATGGCTTCATCTTTAGTGGGGACCTTACAGATGATGGGTATTTGAGTGCAGAAACCGGCTCTGAGGTGGCCAAGGCAGAGGTCTGTTGGCTCTGTGCATCAGCTTAGGCCACTCTTACTGCTCAGTCTAATATGAGCTTAATAGAGATGGCTGATGCTGTTTGACTGTGCTTTGTGGTTGCCCTGCTATATACCTAGCCAACTCCAGAATTTGCAGTTACCTCACTGCCTCTTGACTTCTTGGGTACTTTTTCATTCTGCCAAATCATGACTTGGGCCTCTCGGATGCCAAGAACCAAGCAATAAGAGTAGTGATGGTTGTTCTTTTCTCAAGTATATATAGGTCCTCTTTAGTAATCCTTTTCCCTTGCTTTTTTTCTGTTCTTCCTGTGGTGGAGGAGATTATGGCCAGAACTGCAGGCTGGGGGACAGGAACTGGTGGAGAGAGGAGAGAGCTAGTGGTAGGAACTGTTGTATGTAGGTTCTAGATGGGAAGATGTGTGGGATGGGAGGAGGTGGCTGGCTGATGGAGCAGCAGTCATGGGACTGATGGTCCTATTGCTGAGATCTCTGTGTCTCTTCAGCTTTTAACCTGAGTGATGAACGTTGATCTGTGTCACTTCAGGTCAGCAAAAGCCTTTAGTCAAGCTAAGAGCTGAATTTGTGCTGATGCTGTTACTGTGCTTAATATCTGTGGATATAGTGAGCATGGACACAGAAGTGTTTACCTGCTCAGGTAGATTTCCATGGAAGTCTTAATGTCTCAGGAAGACTGAAGGAGTCTTTGCTGCTTTAAGCTAAAGTTTGTATTGCAAACTCTGGAATCTTAGTTAAAACATAGTACTTTGTCCTGAAGTAGAGATAGGATGCAGACACAGGACAGGCATAAATGCCAGGCTTCAAATGTAACGTTCCCTCAGAAGAGACAGTTCTGTTTGGCCGTATCTGTATTTGTTTTCTCAGTGTCGCAGTCATGAAAAGAGAGGAAAGTAGGAGCAGGAATAGTGGTTAAGGAAAGTGCACTTTGCTGGCTTATGGTGGCATGCAGCACGCCTTGGCTATAGGTGCTGTGGATGGCACATCCCCTGTTTTAGTAGGGGCGATGCCAAAGTGTCCTTTTCCAAAACAGGTACAGCCTGGTAGGGTGTTCAGCAAAACAAAACAGCCTGAGGCCTGCCCCACAGTTGCCTGTGCTTGGACAGGCAGTGGTTTGTTTGAGGGGGGTTGGACTCAGTGATCTCTGGAGGTCCCTTCCAACCCCTAAAATTCTGTGGATCTGTGAGTCTCTCCCAAGAGTCTTCAGGCAGGCCTGAGAGGGGGTCTAGCAGCCATCTCCCTCCTCTGTGTTTCATGAGGGACTCGTCTCTCACAACAGCTTGATCTTCATCCTGAAATTCCTACTTTTCCTCGAAAGAGCTTGAGATGACTAGAATGATGTTTGGATGAAGTGTTTGGTCAAGTTCTCCGCGGTGTACCCTGCTAGTTCTTTAACAGCAGGTGTGTTTCTTCCCCTTTTCATGGGTCTCAGTTGGAGCAGTGCAGAGCTAGGTCCCTTTGTCTGCAATAAAGCATTTACGCAGAGGGAGCGTGGTCACTCTCTTTTAGTGTTGCCAAAAAGAAACCGCTGAGCGCAGATAACATCACAGTTTGTGCGGATCCAAAGCCATGGGGACCTGGTCATGAGCATATGGTTTCTAGCCTGGCTGGCTCTGCTGCTGTGGGACTGTGGAGAAAACAGTGACATGCTGTTCCTCAAACTTGCTACGCGAGGCAGGGTCCAGTGCAAAGCAAGTTCTGATGCTGGAGTTGTTGGCAAAGAGAAGTGAGAAGCAGGCAATTATCTGTGTGACCAGCCTGGGCATAGAGGGCAGTCATTAGAGCTATGTGGAGACAGTGACATTTCTGCTCAAAATGAGAAGGCATCAGGAGGGATTGACAGGAAGGTCTTACAGACTGGCTGTTCAGATACATGGTAAGTGAACCAGCAGCTTTTCAGAGTTTACTCCTTCAGAAGCGTTTCAACAGAGGTACTTTGGTAGCATGAGTTAATAGTGGCTCAGCACAGTTCAGGTTTGTTACTGAGGTAACCATGCTGAAACTAGGTTTACTATTCCATGGGGTCATGGCCCAAGGTGCCGCAATACCGAAGCATTGTCTTGCTCTGTATGGTGCTGCAGTTAAGTAGCGATTTCAGCAGAAGAGGCAGTTGCTTCAGCTACAGTTTACTAATGTTAGAAAGTTAAAAATGGTGAGCGATGGCAGCGTGAGAGAAAGTACCACCAACTCTTTAATGTTATTTCTTGCACCAGAGGCTTGAATTTGAGTTTAACTGTCTGGAGATGAAAATGAGGAAATGCCTGTAGGTTCTTTGGTTCCAGAATAACCTCCTGGTCAAAAAAGCTTAAGCAGCAACTCAGACAGTTTGTGGAAGGGAGCCAGGGACCTTTTTCTTACTGTCTCGTTTGAAAAGAAAATGGAAATTTACATTGTAAACTATGATAGGGCTGAATAAAAAGGAGAGGATGGGAGGTGGGGGGAGGTGTAGTTGAGAGGAATGAATAACAGAAAACTCCACAAAGGGCAACCATTAAGTTAGGTGATGTGAAAAGAGGAGGGAAATAATGAAGAAGATAGAAGTGACTGTCCAGTAAACTTTGTTGGAAGCGATAATAAATTCAGTTTGGGAAAGGCTTTTCTTGTTTTGCTAGAGAAAAGAATGTGGACAATTCAGGATTACCACCAGTTTTGGAAGTGACCAAATCCCTTTCAGTTCTGAAAATGTGATTAGTGCAGTGTGTCTTTATTATTCTAATTATGTTCTGGGGTGATTTGGTAAAAAGAAAGAAATCTTTGGCTTGTATGACCAATACAGAATTTTTGGCTTTCAAGTTGGAATCTTCCTTTCCTTCCAACTGCCCCAAATCCCTCTACCAAAAAATAAACCCTGATTCTCCTGATTTTGACGTGTTAAGACATGGCTTGCTTTGGGGGTTTTTCAGTTGGCAAGTTGCTTACTATTGCAGAGATGCAGACCACTGAGCACTACTGTTGTCTCTCCATTTTGTTTTGATCTTTTCCATGAATAGAAAGTTTGTTATAAGATGCTGGGAATTGTTTTGTGGTCAGCACCAAATGCAGCGTGGACTACATTTTGGGGTGTCTTGTATGGCTGCTAATAGTGCTGGGAAACTGCAGCTTGCACCCCACAGAGGTCCTTCCACTTCTATAGAGCAGCGCAGTGACTTCTCATGTGTAGCTAGCTGTGGTCAGATGCTGGTCATTTGTCTCACAGGTGGAAACCAGGATCCCTGTTAGAGCTCTGTCATCCCGCCATGCTTCTCGGTTGGAAAGCCACCTATTCCCGCGACTTGAGGTGAGGTGCGTATGCATAGTGCGTGCGAAGAAGGCGCTCCATGAGAAGCTGAGCCAGTGAATTCCTTGGGAACTTGTACCCTTGGCTCCTCAGCCAGTTCCCTTTTCCTGTGTGAGGATTTTTTGGGGGGGGGGAGGTGTGTTTTTCTGTATCCCTGTCACCCTTTAGCAGCACTGATAATTTACTTTCATTCTGTCCGTGCCCCAAACCCAGAGCAGTTCACCGCTGTAGTATTTCTAATTCCTCCTCTTTTCCCCTAATTATAAGCCGAATCAGACATGCTGCTTGTTCTGTGGGTTTTAAGACTGTTTGTGTCTGACCATTTGAGTAGCCTCATTACAGGTTGAAGAGGCCAGTAACTGTTAAGTGAAATATTCAACCTTAGCTTCATAGAATCATAGAATGGTCTGGATTGGAATGGACCCCAAGGATCATAGAGTTCAAACCCCCTCTGTCACAGGCAGGGCCACCAACCTCCAGGCCTGGAGCTACACAAGGTTGCCCAGGGCCCCATCCAACCTGGCCTTGAACACCTCCAGGGACAGAGCATCCACCACCTCTCTGGGCAGCCTGTTCCAGCACCTCATCACTCTCTGTAAAAAACTTTCCCCTAATATCTAATCTAAACCTTCCCTCCTTTAGCTTCAATCCATTCCCCCTTGTCCTGCCATTATCTACCCTTTTAAAGAGCTGGTTCCCCTCCTGTTTGTATGCTCCCTTCAGGTACTGGCAGGCTGCGATGAGGTCCCCCTGCAGCCTTCTCAGACTGAACAAGCCCAGCTCCCCCAGCCTCCCTTCATAGGGGAGGTGCTCCAGCCCTCTAATCATCTTCGTGGCCCTCCTCTGATCCCTCTCCACCAGTTCCACATCTTTCTTGTATTGGGGGCCCCAGATCTGGACACAGGACTCCAGATGGGGCCTCACGAGGGCAGAGTAGAGAGGGACAATCACCTCCCTGTCCCTGCTGGCCACCCCTCTTCTGATGGAGCCCAGGATACCATTGGTGTTTCAAGCTGCAAGAGCACACTGCTGGCTCATGTTAAGTTTCTCATCCACCATGACACCCAGCTCCTCCTCAGCTTCAGTAGAGGCATTTCTTTCATTTTCTACTCCATTCCTGATTTTCAAGAAACTTCTAGAAATTTAAAGTGTTTGTGTAAGCTTCGTTTCCATGAGAAACCAGGGTGAAAATGCTTTGGGCATAAATGAAGAAAACTTACTTTGGATAGGTATTTTTAGAGTAGTTATTAGTGTAATACATATTTACACAGGGAAAATAATGTTAAAGTGGCACAGAAATTTTGTGCTTTGAGACAGTGTGTCTTACAAGACACCCCCCCCCCCAAATTGGGTTGCTATTTTAGCATATAATAATCATGTAAAATCTGTTAAATTTCAGCCTACAAGAAAAAAGCCCGTGCATTTCACATAAATGTCCAAATACTCCTTTTCTCCATAGAGAAACCTCTGTCAGTTATGTGAAAACAACTTAAAGAATACAATTAGACTTGGTTTTCTGCTTATTGTAGTAGCTAATCTGGGGAAATGCTGATGGAAATAGTGGAATCTAGCCAAATAAAACTATTTGCATTTCAGATGCTGCATTTCTGGTTTGGAGTTTGGGTGGGGGGGTTTAAGGTCTTATAAAAACAGTAATTCTGAGAAATTTCCAACTTTCTCTTTGGGATGAGACAAACAAAATGTTTTGTGTACAGAAGGCTGTCTCAGCTACACCCGACTGGAAAAAATGTCACTGCTGTTTTTTTTTTTTTTAAATAGTATTTTTGTTGTTATTAGGGCAGGAGATGAAATAATGGAATGGGAAAAATTCTTTTCATAATGGGAAAAGCCTTTATGAGCAGCAGCCTTTTGTTTTCATGTAATTGGTGAAAGGAAAACAGTGTTTAACAGATGAAAACAGAGCCTAGGCTTTAGGCTGCTGTTTTCTTTTTCATTTTGGGGTTGGTGGTTTTTGTTTTTTGATCTATGTTAAACAGTTAATCTGTTCTGAAGCTGCAGTTTTGAGATGGCTTTATCTGAGCAGCACTGTTTCAAACTACTTGTTTTCAGTTTACATGTAGAATGTAAATAAAAACTCTAGATCTGAGAAGAAATACAACTGAGAAAGCAAGTCACGTTTTTCAAATGAAAAGTCAACTTAGCTTTTCATCACCTGGGTTTTTTATTGTTTGCAGATTTTTTTTTTGCATAGATAGGAACGCCTGATGTTAAATATAAAAGCTTTGTTTTTTTAAGTTCTACTCAGGTAAAATGACTTGCAGAAGTTGGAGACACCTCTGTTTGGATTTCTATATGAAGTAGTTAGTGCCCATGCAAAAGTTGTGCTTCCTAAAATGGAGGGGGAGGAAAAGCACGTGCAGTTATTTAGGGGTGACAATGAGTTGACATCAGCATTGACAGCTAACGATACAGATTTGTCTTTTGTCCTTTATCGCAGGGACTGAAGCTTCCCCTTCAAAAGGTGCAGTGCTGTGGAAACTCTTACTGACCATAGGAAAATGGACGTGTTGCAGATACTGCGTAAAACCACTGAGCGCTTAGAGTGTGATCACTGCAGCTTCAAAGGAACGGACTATGAAAACATACAGATTCATATGGGTACCATACACCCAGAGTATTGTGATGAGATGGATGCTGCTGGTTTGGGAAAACTTATATTTTATCAAAAAAGTGCAAAACTGTTTCACTGCCACAAATGTTTCTTTACCAGCAAGATGTATTGCAATGTTTATTATCACATCACAGCACAGCATGCAGCACCTGAGAAGTGGAATGAGGAGCGGAAAGAACAGGTAGAAGGAGACTCACATACCTCCAAAAAAGGTGTCACATCGGAGCCACAGAAACCGACCCCTTCCCCTGAATCACGTAAACCTGCCCATTCTCCTGAACTCTCCAAATCTGAACCCGTTGTTTCCCCCAAGCTCCAGAAATCATCAGTGTCTCCAGAGCCCCAGAAGTCGGCTCAGGCATCTTCCTCAGAGCCAGAGAAGTTAGCCCAGGCCACGTCCCCTGACCCAGAAGCGTCAGCCCAGGCCGTATCTCCAGATCCAGAGAAGTTAGCCTCAGCTGTATCCCCAGACTCAGAGAAGCCGTCTCCTGCTGTGTCCCCGGACCCACAGAAACCAGCAGCTGCTGTGTCCCCAGACCCACAGAAACCAGCTCCTGCTGCATCCCCTGACCCACAGAAGCCAGCCCCAGCCGTGTCTCCTGAGCCCCGCCGACATTCCCCAGCTGTGTCTCCTGAGCCCCGTCGGCATTCCCCGGCAATGTCTCCAGAGCCCCGTCGGCACTCCCCGGCTGTATCGCCAGAGCCCCGTCGCCATTCTCCTGCTGTGTCTCCAGAGCCCCGCAGATACTCCCCAGCTGTGTCGCCAGAGCCAAAGAAACCTACACCAGCAGTATCCCCTGAACCACGAAGGTATGCCCCAGCTGGGTCTCCTGAGCCCCGGAGGCATCCCTCTCAAATGCGGAGGCCTGCTTCTGCTTCTTCTCCTGAAAGCCGGAGGCCTGCTCCCGCAGTTTCGCCAGAATCCTGGAGACCTGGTCCGACTGCTTCCCCTGAGCCCTGGAGATCTACACCTCACGAGGTGCAGAAGTCTTCTGCTGTCTCTCCCTGGGCTCCAAAGCCTGCCATGTCGGTGTCCATAGAATCCCGGAGGTCTGCACCTGAGTCCCGAAGGCCTGGCCCTGTGGTGTCGCCAGAGCCTAGGCGGCTTGTTTCCGACTCGTGGAAATCAACGTCCTTTTCTGAATCCCAGAAATCTACTCTTGTTTCTTCTGAGCCGTGGAAACCCATCTCATCTGTTTACCCTGAAGGCTGGAAACCTGTTCTGTCCCCTGACACGTGGAAGCATTCTCCCCCTGTTTCTCCTGAGCTTCGGAAGTCTAGTCACACAGTTTCTTCTGACTCTTGGAAGTCTTCTTTCTTTCCTGAGGTCCGTAAGCCTGGAGCTTCGGTGTCTCCTGAATCTTGGAAACTCTCTGAGTCCCGGAAATCTATGTATTTTTCTGAAACTCAGAAGTCTGCCTCTGCAGCTTCATCCGAGGTTCAGAAACGGGGTCATTTCCCTGAACCTCGGAAAAGAGCTCTGTTCCCAGAATCTCGTAAGTCTAATCCTAATGTTTCAAGTGATGTCCAGAAGCGTGGTGTCTTTTCTGAGCCCCCGAATCAGGTATCTACTTCTACTGAAGGCCAAAAACATGCCCTGTGTTCTGAAGCCCAGAAAGCAGCTCTTGTTTCATCTGAAGTCCAGAAGCATGCCCTATTTTCTGAAGCCCAGAAACTTGCTCCCATTTCCTCTGAAGTTCAGGAGCCTAATTCCTTTCCAGAGTCTCAGAAATCCGCTTCTCCTGAAATTCAGAAACACGGCCTCTTTACTGAGTCCCAGAAACCTACTCCTCCTGTTTCTCCTGAGACCCCCAAACAAGCTCTTTTTGCTGACTCCCAGAAATCTGCTGTTTCCCCTGATATTCAGAAGCATGCTGCATTTTCTGAGATGCAGAAGCCTGCTGCTGCTCTATCTTCTGATGCCCAGAGACATGCTGAAACTACTGTACCTGCTGAAATCCAGAAGAACATCCTCTTTTCCGAGCCTCACAAGTCTGCAGGCTTTTCCTCTGAGCCTCAGACACCGAGCGAGTCTGGTGAGAGTGACTTTCTTTCCCACAGTTTAGACGATCAGAAACCACTGGATGATCTGTTCTCACAGGATGAACAATCGATATTAGCCAAAGACTCGCCAGAAGACATGCTGTATTCCTGCCCCAAAAAGAAGCCTAAGAAGGAAAACCAGGAGAACTCGGATTCTGAACTAAACAGCAGCGAGTGTGGAAAAACAGAGATGGACTCGATGGAGATAAAGGAGCAAGAATCAAACAGTGACCAAGAGCAATACGATATGGAGTCATCTGATTACAGCAAAGAGAGCAAAATAGATGCAACCACTCCCATGCAGCCACAGTGTGTGCTGCAGTTTACTGAAGAGAAAGAGGCTTTCATCTCGGAGGAAGAACTAGCGAAGTACATGAAGCGCGGCAAGGGGAAGTATTACTGCAAAATCTGTTGCTGCCGTGCCATGAAGAAAGGTGCTGTCTTGCACCACTTAGTTAACAAGCATAACGTTCAAAGCCCCTACAAATGTAAAATATGTGGCAAAGCCTTTCTCTTGGAGTCGCTTCTTAAAAACCATGTTGCTGCTCACGGGCAGAGTTTGTTGAAGTGTCCGCGTTGTAATTTTGAATCTAATTTCCCCCGAGGCTTTAAGAAACACTTAACCCATTGCCAAAGCCGTCACAGCGATGATACACCTAAAAAACACTTGGACAGCCTTGAACCACTTGAAGAACAAATTTAATTTGGGTTTTTTATCTCGTGCTAGAAAAGCTGAATTTACAGAAGTGTTCAAAAGTGTTGCTGTATGTTAACTGAGTAGTTTAGCTGATCTGACAAGTCAGAAGATGCATGGTTTATTGTACTATGTTTAACTTGTCTTACAGCTGTATTACCGAAATGATTTACTTTCGAAAAGTCATTTTAAATACGTGTTCATGTCTTTGTATTACCCATCAGTAGAGTCATATTTTATTTTTCAGATGTCCTATGTTTTTGAAACCAAAATGGATACAAATTAGTTTTGTAAAAGTTTGTAAAACAGACAGGCCATTAAGGACTGGAGCAGCAAGTGATCCATATATTCCTGCGGGGACTGAACTTGCTTTTTTCACATTTGTTACATGTCATATTTTCCAAAATGTTTTTACCAAGTTCTCAAAAATTCTCACCAAATTGAATGTGAATGAGCCAGGCATGAGAAACTACCGATCCTTCTGGAATAATTGTGCCCTGAGATTGTAATTGAGTGTACAGGCGTTCGTTGGGAATTTACTGCACTCAATGCTCTGACTTGTCTCAGATTAAGAAGCATCAAGGTACTTTGTGATTCTGTATTTTGGCCATGTTTTAAGCATGTACTAATAAACGTTAAATTGATGGATTAATGTCAGACTATGTATAGCTCAAGACTTTCTCTTGATGATTCAGATGTTTGTAATGTCAGAACCCCCCCTAAATTTCTTGTATTTGGTGAAATGTTATGCTTTAATCTTTTAACAATAAAAAGAAACCCAACCTGGCTTGGCCATTTTTCTTTTTTTTTTTCCAAATCAAGAACAAAACCCTTCATGAGGAGCATTCTCTCTGAAGTATCTTTGGCAACAAGAGATGCAAAATTATCCTGGAGCTCTGCTCTGAATACTTCAATTTTCCAGCCATCAGCCTGTGAAAGCAAGGTTAGTCCAAATTCCCTGTCTGCTTCAGCAAAACTCATTGGATGTAAATAAGGGAATACATGGAGAGTGGGAATTTGTGCTGTTGCTTAGCATGCTTGCTTTTGTGTATCTGCATAGTACCTGTTCAAAAACTGTAAGTTCTTTATAATTCAGCAGAGGATGGAGTTTAAACGGGGGTGGCTAAATTTTGCCTAGACTTTAGATGTTCCAAGTACTGGCTTTAGAAAATTAGGTGATAGTGTTAAATAAATAATAATGAAAAAAAAACCCCAAACCTCCAGGTGTAAGCTCCTACTGTAGAGCTTCAGATTGATGTGATTGAAGCCTGTGTCTGATACCTTCTGTGTTTTGAGAGGATTTCTGGAAGGAAGGGAAAAAGCATTTAAAGCTTCACACTGAGGTGCAACCTCTCAGTGCTGCTTATGAAGAATAAGCTTCCTTGCAGGGAAGGCTTTGCTTGAAATAGGCCTGATGCTGTGATTCCGTCTTTGGATACTCTGTGACATAACTTCAGTTGAAATTGTTACAAATTCCCTTTCTTATGCTAGGAGGCAAATACAGAGGTTTCTAGTTTCCAGAAACTGCACATGAAGTCATGGGGGTGTTTTATCAAAGCCCTCAGGGTCGTGTGCTACCACTGTCTAGCTCATTCCTGTCCTTTAGCACAGAGACCCTTTGGGGTCAGTGCACTGTAGTTGTAACTTCAGGTTTTCTTTGGAGGTGGTTTGGTTGGGAAGCGGCATGGTCAGGTCAGGAGATGGTAACTGGGGCAAAAGCAGAGTTTACTTAGAGCACAGGTCTTGCAGATAACTCCCTTCCCTCTCTGAACCACCTGGACTGCTCATGCCCAAGAAAAATGTAATTACATACCTCAGAAGTGAAGAAGACAAGTGTACTTTAAAAACAAACAAAAAAAATACCAACAAAAAACCGGGTTTTTTTGTACTTTTACTTTCTTTTTTCTTTTCTCCAAGTGTCTATTTATAGCCCATGCTGAGAAATGCAATAGACAGATTCTAAATGCAGGGAGTGTGGCGTGGTTCCCAGGTGATGCAGACAGCTATGAAGCAATCACCTTGGTAGGCGAAAGATGAGAAGCCCATTTGGGACCAGTGTGTTAAAGAGTGTAGAGCTCCAGTTCGAGTGCAGCTGGTAAAAGATCATCTCATTTGAGTAACAGAGATGAGTAAAATTAAACTGGGGAGTTTTGGTGGGGTTTTGTAAATAACCTCAGATTCCTCAGATTTAATTTTTAATCAACCTTAATAATAATCTTGGGATTTGATATAGCAGGTTGCATGTACTTAAAATGTCTTACTCTATTAGTATAATGCTTGCTTAATCTCAGACAATTTTAGGACTACAGTATCATGTGAAAAATACAATTATTGAAGACTTGCCCATGGATTCACAGTTTCCTAAAAAAAAAAATAAGAAAAACAAAACAACAACAAAGCAGTTTCTAAGGGATTTCTCAGACAAAAGTAAAGAAAGTGCTTTTTAATATCATTACCCAACCAGGGTTGCCACATGGCAGTTTCTCAGTTATTTCTAAATCACAAACATAAGCATGCTATGTATAATTAACACTGGAAAAAGAACCAAAAAAGCCTTAATTTTTCTATGCTATTTTGTAAAGCTTCAGGGACAGCTGCCTTCCATGTGTATATACATCACCTGAATGCACTCTGTGGGTAGTTACTCTGTGTGTCCCGTGGCTGCAGTTCAGCACAAAAAGTGTCGTTAACTAAAAGCCAATAGGAGAAATTTACTCAGGACAGCACAAGCCCATGAAGATAAGTTTTCTCTGCTTCCCAAGTATTAGAAAACATTAATTCTTGAAATGAGAAATCCTACATATTAATCAAAGTCAGCATAGTGAAGTAAATTCCTCGATATACACAATAATCAACTTTAAAATTCTCTGAGTTTTTAAGGGATGTTACTTCAGTGGATTATATGTATGACTGATGAAGTGCTTTTATGGCAACTTTCAGGCAAGAAGTCAGTGAAAACGGTTCCTTTCGAAGGATCCCCATCCTCAGAGAGGAATCTCTGTATGCCTGGAAGGAAGGACGCTGGTTTGAGCCTCTTTATCTAGCAGAACACTCAGTGGAAAGTACAATGGGAAGTGAGGATAAAGAAACACTGAGGCATGTTGTTAGGCAATGTTGCTTTCATGTAAATCAGCTGAGGCTGTGTGAGCAATGCAAACTTACCTTCATCTTTTTATTACAAAAAAGGGTTAATAATTTATAGAATGCCCAGTCATGTTTTTCAAGTGCATTTTCACAAGCATTCAATCAAATGAAAAGTAGTCCTGTAGAGAACTCGGAGGTGTTTTTCAGGAGAGGCCATCTCTGTCACAGATTACAGCTTTGTTTTGTTTGATATTTGGGAAGACAGTCTTGTAAGAATTACTTTCAGTAGTAAATATTTTATCTTCTTTCAGCATAGCTAAGAGTGTCTAAATATCTGCCTAGGTATATCAGTGCGTTTGTAAAACTCTAGATCAAAGGAATCATGTGGAATGGAGCCACTAGAATGTGAACACTTTTGTAATGTTAATGGTACTGCTTGTTCTTGCATTAATGAGCAAACTAACTGTGGAAAAAGTGTTGCTTATCAAAACCCAAAGAACATTTAGGATTCACCAGTAATGTTTTTTAATTAAGAATTGTGTGTACTTCACAATCCCCTGGTCTGAAAAAGAGCCTGTAAAAGAAGTATTACATTTTAGTTAATTTAGTAGAGGCCAAATCAAAGTAATTTTTGCCCATTTTCATTGTCTGACGTACTCGACAAGGTATTTCTTCTGAGCTGTACAATTAAAATACCAAGTCTGGTTTGTTTTTTTTTCCTTCCCCTCCCCCATGCCTGAGAATTACTGATTACTGCCATCCCCGCTTCATGAAGAACTGACCTCATTTCATGATCAGCGCAGGGCAGTACAGCTGCAGCCTTTCTCTGGATAGTCCTGGCCACTCCCTTCCCTGCCAGGGCCTTCCCGCCATTTTTCCTCTCTCCACTTTGCTGCCACACAGCCTTGTGGGGACACAGATCAGATTATGGATTATGCTGGAAACTTGCTGGTTTTAACTTGTGTTGGATTTAATAGAACCACAGATGGGTTTGGGTTGGAAGGGACCCCAAAGCCCATCTAGTTCCAACCCCCCTGCCATGGGCAGGGACACCCTCCACTAGCCCAGGCTGCCCAAAGCCCCATCCAACCTGGCCTTGAACCCTGCCAGGGAGGGGGCAGCCACAGCTTCTCTGGGCAGCCTGTGCCAGGGCCTCACCGCCCTCACAGGGAAGAATATGAGGGTGAGTCAGGAGCGAGTTAGTCTTTCTCTCTGACTTGCCTTGCAGCTACAAGTGGTGACACAATGGAAATGAGCATGAGGGGGGTGTTTCTTCTGAAGGTATAGGGCTGAGGCCTGAAGGAATGGTGGTGAGCTGGGATGGTTTTATGGCAACTCTGAAACTGCACCCTGAATTGCACACATCCTGGCTAAGCTTCTCAGCAGAGTTCTGACAACTTGTATTATTTCCTCATGTCTACCTCTTGCCTGTCAGTTTTTCACTGCTATTCTACCTTTATAGTCTGTATCATCCTGAATGCTCTGGGTGAGATTCTTCCTTGTGAAAGAGTGCCAAAGCCACAGGTAATAATCCCCGACAAAATGGATAAATGATGTATGTTTCCTTAGCTGAGCTTGGAGCCTTGGCACGATGGCTGAAGCATGCTGTGCTGTGGAAGCTGTGGGCAGTGTACCTAGGCAATCTCTGACTGTGATGGGGGTTTGTATATGTATCGGAAACATAAATCCCTAAATCCTTTTATTGAACTGTTCACCTCAGAATCATGTCCAAGTGTCTGGGGTTATGAGTAAATGAATAAATAAATTAGGAGACTAGAACATCTTTCTTACGAAGAGAGGCTGAGAGACTTGGGATTTTTAGCCTAGAGAAGAGAAGACTGAGGGGGGAACTTACCAATGCTTATAAATACTCGAGGGGTGGATGTCAGGAGGATGGGGTCAGTCTTTTTTCAGTGGTGCCCAGTGATAGGACAAGGGGCAATGGGCATAAACTTGAATATAGAAAGTTCCATCTAAACATGAGGAGGAACTTCTTTACTGTGAGGGTGGCAGAGCCCTGGCACAGGCTGCCCAGAGAAGTTGTGGAGTCTCCATCTCTGGAGACATTCAAACCCATCCTGGACACTGTCCTGTGCAGCCTGCCTTAGGTGATCCTGCTCCAGCAGGGGGGCTGGACTAGATGATCTCCAGAGGTCCCTTCCAACCCCTACCCTTCTGTGATTCTGTGAAGCATGCCATTGTGGTGCAAACTGGGTGTTAACGTTCAGAAGGGGGAGAAAAAGTCAGGTAGGGCTGAGTGGTAGCTGGTACATATTTCTTAGCAAAGGAGCATGCACACCCCCATGTGTATACCAGAATATTCCTGTCTGAATGGGTCCTTCACCACATGTCTCCTCAGGTTCCTTCCAAGCCTGGGACTTTTGTCATAGAATCATTAAGGTTGGAAAAGACCTCCAAGATCATCTAGTCCAGCCCTCCCCCACCCCACCTATATTACTTACTAAGCCATGTCCCTAAGTACCTCATCCAACCTTCTTTTAAACACCCTGAGGGACAGTGACTCCACCACCTCCCTGGGCAACCCGTTCCAATCAGGAACCACCACTTTCTGAGAAGAAATTTATCCTAATTTCCAACCTGAACCTCCCCTGAAACAACTTGCAGCCATTCCCTCTTGGCCTATTGCTACTTATCTGTGAGAAGAGGCTCATCCCCAGCTCACCACAACCTCCTTTCAGGTACTTGTAGAGAGCAGTAAGGTGTCCCATGAGCATCCTCTTCTCCAGAAGAGAACACTTTCCACATCTCGATGAGGCAAATTAATGTGTATTAGAATATTAAATGCTTTTCCTTAGAGTTCAGATGTTTCACTGCATTATTTCTGTGGTGATTAAACCCTACAGTGGAACTGTGAAATACTGCTGTCCTCTTGTCTTCGGATACTTTTCTGCTCTATACCCAGCCTACTGTCCATTATTGCTCTTCCTTAGCTTCTAAAACACCACCTTGGTTTCAAAGTCAGCATTAGAGTAATTGATAACATGGAATATTAACTTCTCCTAAGAATATATATATATATATAAAATTGTACGTAACTGCAGGTATGGGTTGACACAAATAAACCCTTGAAGAAACTAAATCATAGAATCATAGAATGGTCTGGGTTGGAAAGGACCCCAAGGATCATGGAGCTCCAAACCCCCTGCCACAGGCAGGGCCACCAACCTCAGGCCTGGATCTACACTAGGTTGCCCAGGGCCCCATCCAACCTGGCCTTGAACACCTCCAGGGACAGGGCATCCACCACCTCTCTGGGCAGCCTGTTCCAGCACCTCATCACTCTCTGTAAAAAACTTCCCCCTAATATCTAATCTAAACCTTCCCTCGTTTAGCTGCAATCCATCCCCCCTTGTCCTGCCATTATCTACCCTTTTAAAGAGCTGGTTCCCCTCCTGTTTGTATGCTCCCTTCAGGTACTGGCAGGCTGCGATGAGGTCCCCCTGCAGCCTTCTCAGACTGAACAAGCCCAGCTCCCCCAGCCTCTCTTCGTAGGGCAGGTGCTCCAGACCTCTAATCATCTTCGTGGCCCTCCTCTGAACCCCCTCCACCAGTTCCACATCTTTCTTGTATTGGGGGCCCCAGATCTGGACTCCAGATGGGGTCTCACGAGGGCAGAGTAAAGAGGGACAGTCACCTCCCTGTCCCTGCTGGTATGCAGGTGAGAGAAACACCATGGAGGCACATTGCCATGTGTGTGCAATAAAATGTGGCTTTTACTGGCACCACTTGTTCAGATGTAGGAGGTTGTTTTGTTACAGCCTTCTCTCGTGCCTGACTTCCTGAGGATCTTGGAGCTAAAACAGAACTGGCAGTCAAACAGACTTCACCCCACTGTGATTGTGCTAATCGCCCTGGTGTCAGCTGCAGCCGTAGGAGTGCAAAGTGATAGATAAGATTAGCGTGACAATCCACACACTCCGTCGCAAGCTTCGGTGCACATCCTCATCTGTAGGAGAGGAGTTCTGGCTCCTCTTTGAGTTGTGATATACAGGTTTTTACAGTGGATTGTTTAATTCAGTGCAGATGTAATCGCATTTAGAATCATCTCGTACCCTGGTATTGCTGTTTGAGCATTAATTTAGTTCCCTTATTGTAAGATCCTTTACCTTTGCTTGGTGTTCAGCAGCATGCTTTTTGGGTAGGCAGCACCTCTGCTGTAGCTGCAGAGACATTTGCCTGGGAGTTGAGTTCATCAGCCTGCTCACCGAAACACTGTCTGCGTGACTCTGTGCAGGGGAGCCTGGCAGGGACGTGCCAGCCAGGCCGTCGACCTTGCTGGAGCTAAAACTTTGTTCTGACGCTAGCAAAAGGATGGTAAAGCATGGTTAGGCTCTCCAGAAAGCCTGGGAGATGTCTGTACTACAGGCCTTGCTGCTTTGCCACCTTGTCCTTGCACGTGGCGTGCCCCATGCAGGGCTCACGTGCCTGGGGGCTGCCTGTGCCTGGGTGGTGCAACCTCCCATGGGATGCGGGATGTGGGATGTGGGATGTGGGATGCGGGATGCGGGATGCAGGGTACGGAATGCAGAGCTGCCGCTGCCTGCAACCTGCCTGTCTTCTGCACTTCTTCCACCTCCACCAAGGCCGTGGGGCCCTTTGCCTCTTGACTTAGTTCTCTATCACTTTAAGCTCTTTTAAGAAGTGCTCGAATATCTGCGGAGAGAAATAAAGCGACATGTGGATGGGGAATGATAACAGTATTGTGGGTTTGTGCACGTGACAACTATTTCACCACAAAGATCATGATTTTATCTTACACCAAGGGCCGTTTTATCTCGTTATTGCTCAATGCTACCCTGAACCCGGTTTTGGTGAAGTTATCCATCAGAGGGAGCTGCAGAGCAATTTATTAGTGGAGCAGCTTCAAGGCATCGTTGTTGACCACGGTAAATACAGGTATGGAATAAAAACACACCAACCATAGGTTCAGAAATGGCTCGGGGCTTTTCTCCTTCTTATGGGGAGTTAGTTTTAGCCCTGCTAGGACTGATTTCCTCACCACTGTATCCAGAGTCCCCTGTTTTAAAGCACTTGTCTATTTTCTTTGACACCCCTCCCTGCTGTGCAGTTACCCCATTCCCACAGCACCTGCATTATTTACAAGGGTGTTTAAAATATTTATGTAATCTCCAAAAAGAAAAAAATATTTTTTAAAAAAATCAGTGTTTTGTTCCCTGGGTCACTGTTTCTCCTACGTTGATCAGAAAAACTGCTAAGGGGATTAGAGAGGAAGCCTGCCTTTCCCAGGGTGGTATTGAAGAGCCACCGAATGCCAGCCTGCTGTGCAGGGACCCGTGTCGGGGATAAGCTCTGTGAGTGCAAAGAGGATTTAGGTCCAGTCCGCGGCGGCTGGTGCATGCAACAGAGAGGGAGCCTCTGGCTGACGACAGGGTTTAAAACCTGACCTGTTAATTGCCAGAAGCTGAGGGGGTTAAAGCAGGGCCACCAGCACTCCGCACAAGTCCTGCTCCTACAGCATTTGCAGCTGGACAGTGACTCTTCTGACAAAGACCCGGCCACAGCTTCTCGCCCAAATCTTACTTGGGGGGGCAGGGAGTGTGGTGAGTGACCCATGTTCATACAGAAATGCACCTGAGGAAACCAGAGGGATGGAGCAGATGCACATGAGAAGCCAGATTTAGACCCGAGTTAAGCTTCCCCGAGTCTGAGCAGAGAGGGAGCAGCCTCCAAGCAGGAAATCTGAAAAAATGAATCTAGGTGTGGCTGTCACCGCGGCAGGAAACCTGCCTGCACGGCATGGGACCAGCAACGGCCCCCCTTACCCCAGCTTAGGGTGTTTCCACTACCAGCACTGACATCGCTTTCTTGCCTACTGATGGGCAGCCAGGCAGCCGCTGCGCTCCGATGCAGCCAACTTTCCCCTGGAAATCCTCAGGGATTTTGCCCGAGAGAGGCCGTGCGCTTCTCGACTTACTGAGGCAAAGGCTGTTTACAGATACAAAATAGAAATAAGCCCTGAAACTTCAGCCCTTCGTTATTTTATGTTGTCTTTCTGTGGTCTGGGCTGGCTCCAGAGTTGTTTTTTCTCACTGCTCTCATTACTTCAGGCAGTGATGAAACTGGATAAACCAAATGACCAACTCGGCCTTGCTATGGATATAATGTCGTTGAAAATAGGGGGACTGCAACCATACTGCCTCAGCCGCCAGGATCTGAAATCTTTCTGCTTCATTTATGGTTAAAAACTGAACAGAAATCTTAGCTTCCCTCACCTTCAGACTTTCCCAGTACACATCCACACTAAGGCACTGCATAAAACATCAGGAGAAAGAAGTCAGAAGACTTTCATAAGTTGGTCTTCTGAACCTGTCGATGGGAAACACCCTGAAACTTAACTTCCTGGTAGAGAAAACCCACATAAAGCTGAAGGGATGTTTTAATTGTATTTTAACCCATAGAAGTTCCAAGGAAGGCCACATCACTTGGAAGCAAACGCTACGTTTGAGTAATGATCTCCTTTTGCAAGCTAAACCGACAAAATAAGTGTGATAAATGATCTTAGGCGGGACCACTGGCGTGGCCTGCGCCGTGGTTTTGAAGCATCAAGGAAGGGTTCAAATACTTATGCATTTACAACAGGACTGGAGTGATTTATCTACTCTGCTTTATGTCAGCGCGTTTTTATGGCCAAATAGCTGAAGATTCCTGTTTTGCTGACAAACACCACAGAGAATTAAACCCCCGCCAGTGGCTCGCGCTGCATAGTTCACATCGCTTTGCAGCAGCTGCAGGATGCATTCTTTATACTTAATGTAAACAAACAGATACATCCTAGGGGAGTGCTCCCGGGGGGTGCAGGGGGCAGCTGGGTGCAGCAGACCCTCACCTCCCTGGCCAGGCTACTGCTGGGGCCCTGCCTGTGCTGGGGCTGCCGGAGACTTTGATGGTTCTTGGCCTGGGCTGTATCCTATCCAGATTTCTTAAAACTGGCTATTTTATTGTTTGGATATAAACTGATTGGTGATTAGATGCAAGTGGGTTTGTTTAATTAAAAAAAAAAGAAAAAAAAGGCCAACTAATTGAGTCAAAACTATGTGTTTTATGGGAGAAAATGCCCAAGTTAATCACGGTTACCATCTGTTTCATCAATACGCTCCTTTGCTTTGAATACCTCTATTGTCAGGGCTGGTTTTAATATCTGTCTGAAATTTATTCCACTGAGGAGGTACTTTAAAATTACATTGTGCCGTTCCCCATAATCTCTGGCAGACACCAGAGCGGTGGTGTCTGCGGTGACCTGAGGGTGCTCCCCCTCTCTTAAAGGCAATATTGCCATGGCTTTAATCACCATGAGCTTAGCTCTGCACCCTGGAAGCTTGTGTGATATTTTTCCACGGATTTATTCAAGCAGGTGTTTGTGTCTCTGTTGCTGTACGAGGCGAACTGCAAACAAGAGCAGCATTCTTCTCCCCGTCTCCTTCCCACTACCTGATGGTAACTTAATTTCTGCAGTATTAATTATCAAAAACCCCATGAAGAACAGACCTTTCCCCACAGTACTTACATACACGCACACACGTAAGCACACACACCTTGCTCTGAAGAGCTATGTCACGATATACAAGATAGCTATCCTGAGAGTATCACAACACACTTGTATGACACAGCCTGGAGGAACAGAGTGACCAGATACAGCACGAGTTTCTACCCCATGAATTTCTTTGCCACATGGGTCCATTTATTAGCTGTACATTATGGGCTGCCTGCATTCACTGTGGGTACAGGCACAACACCAATTCCTGCCCAGCTCCCCAGAAGGTTGTGGGGTGTGTGACATTAATGTGACGTGTTGCTGTTGGTAAATGGAAGAGGTCTGACTAGTGCTTGGTGATAGAAGCAAGATGGCCGTGAAGCTGGCACCAGGGAAACAAAACCCAGCAACTTCTTTTAGCAGCCGCCTGTCAGCTTATACACACACTCTCTGAAACACGCATTTGGCTGAAAAATTAGAAGGTCTGACCGAATGCTTGTCATTTCCAAGGCTGGAAGGAATGTATGAATTCATGTGTACCGAATCCTGTGAATTCAAGGAAAACTAAATGGAGATTTAATCCGCTTCTGGAAGGAAAAATTAGTCTTTCTGCCTGCTTCAAGGAGAAACAAAAACATCCTTTATTATTCTCAGCAAGAGGACCGTGCTGCTCCCACTGGACACAGTGGAATGACGACTCCTTCAAAATTTTGCTGCCCTTACCTCTTGGGTAAATGCTAATCAAATGGGAGTGATAAAGAATTAGGCAATAAGGTTAGCAAGAGAGATTGTTCCTGAATCAGTCCATTAGGATTAACCAGGCTTTGTTCCATGGCAACCTAGCTAAGAATAATCATGACTGCAAATAGTGCTGTTCCAGTTTCTTGGGTGGAGCACAGAGGGAAATCGCTGGTCCCTGAACGCAATTGTTAATGTGTTTGGCTGTGCTTAAATGTCACTGCGGCCCTGCTCCGGCAATTCAGTTAGCTGGGTTTGCTGTCATCTGTGATGCATGAGTAGTCCAAAAGCTGAGTCCATAAGGTCTTTGTACTTACCGATTATTTTTGGTGGGACGTGATTTCTGACGTTAGCAGTTGAAGTTGGCAGCGTTGTCTCTGCCACCCAGCCTGAGTCACTGGTGGCTTCCGAGGTGTGAGAGAGCATGTGAGAGATAGGGGCTGGAGCGGTCAGACTGGAAAATTGATGGGTCCTCATGATAAACCGGTTCTCAGGAATGTGCATCTCTATGGAGAAGTTCAAAACATCTTCTCTGCTCATTCATGCTGCGGTACACACATGCCCAGGTGCCCTTCTGGGTGCAGCTGCGCTGGGTCCGAGGAAAGGAAGGGTTACCAGTGAGCAATGTCATTACAGTGATTTTTGTCAAGGAAAAATCCTGACAATCTTTTAAGAATCACAAATCTTGCACTGATTTATATTACTTGTTTTTATTAGTCTACTGCACAACCCCCTACCTCACATTGCAATAGATTTTTATTTTAAATGCATCTGTCTAGATGAGTTGTCGGGGCCTGGAACAGGCTGCCCAGGGAGGGGGTTGAGTCACCATCCCTGGATGTGTTTAAAAAAGGGGTAGATGAGGTACTTAGGGATATGGTTTAGCATAGGACAGGAATGGTTGGACTTAATGATCTTAAAGGTCTTTTCCAACCTAGTCATTCTGTGAGTCTGTGTCTGTCAAATCCATGCTTGGAAGCTACGGCGCTTCCTTAATTTGCCAATCGAAGGCAGCAAGAATCATTTTACGTATTTGATTATGGTGACATAGTCATTTAAACAATGACAAGGTGCATGAATTTAACTGCTTCACTGCAGGCAACACCAAACTTACACAGGGCTTGGGGAGCATTTATTTGTGTACGTAAAATACGTAGGAAAAAAATTAGGTTACTGACTTATGGTTTAATGTGTGTTTCCAAATGGTTGATTATTTCTTCTAAAACTGGCCAAGGCCTCAGAAGAAGCTGTGTGCAGGGACACTGCTGCTCTTCACAGGTACCTCTCTTTGAGGGTAGATCTATGCATTTGGGGCACTTCCCTGCCTTCCTTGCCAGGGTTGTTAATCCAACAGGCCCAGTTCTTCTGGGCACCCATCAGCCTCTGTTTTCAGGGAGTTTGGCTGATGCTGAGAGCAGGTGCCACTGTGTTCAGCTTTAGGTGTCTGGCCTGAACCTGTTGTCCAGGTTCCTCCATCATTTGGTGGAGAGTGGCAGGTCCCACAAGGGCATGGTTTGGGCATTCTTGGGGCAGGTCTTGGGGATGGGGGGCTGTCTCCTCCCCAAAACTCTGCCCTTCCTCTCCCAGCTGCAAAAGGGACACCATACCCTTTTGGTGTCCCCAGTTGACATCTTGGCATCTAGCCAAAGCCCAACCCAAACATGTAAGGAAGGAATGGAGGTAATTGCCAGCCAAACTGATCCAAACACAGATTCATCAAAATAAAGCACTGTTTGTTCATCTGAAGGGATGTCGAGTGCAGAAGAGGGCATAAATCTTAAATGAAGAGAAGGCTATTCATACATTTCCCCATTTACTTAAGGCTCTCCTGCGAAGCTTTAGCAAGATACTTTTGGTTCAGTTGCTCTCATTCTTGAGTTCAAACACTCTTTATTACAGGTGCTTCTGCCAGGGTGTCAACACCAGGTGGTGCTGACAATTCCCCTTACAACCCCTCCCTGTCCCCTTGTCCCACATGGCTCCTTTGGCAAGCCAGCACCCTTCAGGTTTCAGTATCCTCTTTTGTTCCAGCTCCAGATTGGGGTGCTCACCTTCTGGGCATTCAGCAGAAAATTCCCCAGCTCACAGCGTCCCTGGGCTGTCTCACAATGGACTACTGGTGTTAGCTGAACTCTGCTTTGCCTCACCATCATTGTCTTTCCCATTTTTTGTTTCCTTGCAATAACTTGCCCCTGATTCAACTCCTTACAGCCCATAAAAGTTAACAGCATCTTTACAACATAATAGTCATACCAGCCACGTCTACCACATGGTGCTCAAACTCTCCAAACACACAGTTTTGATGAAAGCAATTCTGGAGCCTGTTTACTTTTCAAATAACTGGGAAAAAAAGGACCTGGGACATGTGCTTGTGGTTGTGTACAGCCCTGTGTGCCTTTGGGAATGCAGGGACTCTACCTTCGAAGGCTACGGCTGTGTAGAAAACACACATAAATTTTGTGGAGACATGTTTTTCTGGGGTGTGTCATTGGGAATCTCTATGCAGGTCTGCAGAAAGCCCACCTTGCTGATCACAGCCTTCAGGCTGTAGAGGATTATCCATGGAAAACAGACCTGCTGCAGGCACATGCAATGCGCTGGGCACAGGTACAGCTTACAACAAAGGGCCTGTCCCATCTGAGGCTTTCCATGGGCGATGTAGCCAGCTGTAAGAGCAGTACATGTGTCATCATACTGAAGTTCCCGTTTGCCATCAGATTTTCCTGTCCTGGCAGAAGCATCATTCTGTGGCATACTTTCACCATGACGGGGGAGTGTATATTGCTTACTGGCTCTGGTTTGATTCCACTCCCTGCCCCTACACCATGTCTTCTTGTGTATGCACCTCTTGGGATGCCTGCCAAATCAACCAGTCGAGGCTGGAATCCTTTTTGAGATACTGCTTCAGGAAATACTCACAGAGGAACAACAAAGGAGACAATGCAGCCTCTCTGGTGTCCTCTGGCTGGAAGCTGAAATGGAGTTTGTCAGCAGAAGAGAAGAGCAGATGGTCTGCAGGCTGGTGCTGGTGCACGGGGCTGTGCTTTGGGGCCGGACACAAGCCATGAAGCACAGCCTGGGTAAAACAGTGACGGAGTGCCCTCCATGCCCACTGGCTGCTGAATGCTCACCCTGAGCAGGAGGTAGGACTGTCCTTGTGCCGCTTACCAACAGCAGTTGTTGTTCTTCAACATTCTTTAATTGATTTTTAGACACAAAACAATTAACACACACGCCCCTTCCCTAAGTGACAGGGATTTATTCAGTGCTTCATGCTCTTTTGCCAAGGCCATAGAGAACGCCTCCTTGTTAATGCTTTGCAGGAGAGCGCTGATACTTTTTCCAGCACTGATTTAATCTGTATACACTGAAGTTTGATATCCTGCAGATGTTTGGCTAAATTCTAATAAAGCAGCCAGAGTGACCCGCCACGGGAATTTTATCA
Organism: Porphyrio hochstetteri; assembly: GCA_020800305.1. NCBI lineage: Eukaryota > Metazoa > Chordata > Aves > Gruiformes > Rallidae > Porphyrio > Porphyrio hochstetteri. Next base: position 154,439,153 of record CM036905.1, on the reverse strand, counting down.
TGATCCTCTCGAGGGAAGAAAACGTTCATCCCAAGAGATGTGTCACAGGTCAAAGAGAAACACTCATACCTCCCCCTTGTTTTGAAAACACTCATCGTATTTACTCTTATTTACAACAAATACATACAAGCTTTTTGTCAGCAATTTGTCTTTGTATTTATGTACCAGTACGGCAACTAATTATTACAAGCTCCACGCACTGCTAATCTCGCCGTAATGGTATTTCTAGTATGACAACTTTCTTCTGCTGACTAAACAAGCCCAGTCTTGCCTTTTCTCAGCAAGGCTGTGAGTCAAAACCGAGTCACTGGGATTTGAGGTTCTTAGGGCTCGCCTCTACGTGGTTTTTGCATCGGTGCAGTTAGACAAGTTCAAGTCAGAGCAGCACAGCCCCCAAACATGAGTGAGACCGCGTTCTTGATAAAGTGCTATATAAGCACAGCTCATCTGAATCAACTCAGCGTAACGTGCAGTCCACACTAGAATGGCCAGACCGGAGTTTTGGAAGGACCAGAGGAGGGACATGACGATGATCAGAGGGCTGGAGCACCTCCCCTGTGAAGAGAGGCTGAGGGAGCTGTTCAGCCTAGAGAAGAGAAAGCTGTGGGGGGACCACATTGCAGCCTTCCAGTACGTGAAGGGAGCTTATAAACAGGAGGGCATTCAACTCTGTAAAAGGGTAGATAATGGCAGGACAAGGGCAATGGACTGAAGCTAAAGGAAGGAAGGTTTAGATTAGATATTAGGGGGAAGTTCTTTACAGAGAGAGTGGTGAGGTGCTGGAACAGCTGCCCAAAGAGGTGGTGGATGCCCCATCCCTGGAGGTGTTCAAGGCCAGGTTGGATGGGCAAACTTGTGTAGATCATGCCTGGAGGTTGGTGGCCCTGCCTGTGGCAGGGGGGTTGGAACTGTGTGATACTTGGGGTCCCTTCCAACTCAGACCATTCTATGATTCTATGGGCCGGCTGTCTTGGTCTGGCTGAGACAGTCCCACAATGCCCACCGATGTGCCAGTTATTCCAGGACATTTTTTCTGGTGATGTATGTGTGAGATGAGAATTTAGAAGAGCTGATGGGACAAGGAATTGGACATCATGCTGCTCACCAAGAATGTGAGATTTTGACCTCTGTCTCTCTGTCGGATCTAGGAACTGGGGGCACAGACTTGGAGCCTATAACTGCTTGTAGGGAACAACACAACACTGTCTCCCTTTCATGTCTCCTCACCCCAAATGACCAGTTGCTGGAATCACGCTCTCTTTGCCACATACCCCAGAGCAGTGAATGTGCTTCTGACACAGAAGCATCGTGCAGGAACCTCACCACAGGACCACACTCAGGGTAGCTGTTCTCTACCACATGCTCTGCTGCGCATGACGCATCTCCTGTATCGTGGGGGTTCTGTCTGTTCCTTTTTTCTTTTTTTTTCCTTTTTTATTTTTTAAAGCCTGGTCACCATGTGCTGATGGTGTAGGTACACAATGTGTTTGCTTTGGCAATGAAAGCAGCTGAAGAATTTCCCACTTCATCCCCCAGACCAGCTGCGCACCCTGTCCCTCTAGGTTGTGCTGATGCAACTGTTTGCAGACTGGCAGTGTAAGCCAGGGCAGAGAAATAATGTATGTTAAAAAGTAACTTCCATCAACACCACCCACCTGCAACTGCGAGGGGGACACTGACTTGTGACCTGGACAGGAACACACTGCAGAGGGCAAGAGATTTTTTTTTTTTAATGTATCATTACAAAAGTAGTTCATACAGGACTTTGGGAAAGCGTTAGGGGCAAGGGGGTTAAAGCCACAAAAATGTGAAAAACAAGTGTTGAAATAAATAGAGCAAACCACCGAGACGACATTTGGAATGACACTAATGTGTTGTCATCCACCACCAGTATCAAACATACTCCTTCAATCTGGCTGATCTAATATCAACAGAGAGCAGCATGTATCTAAAAAAAACCCTCTACAAAAACATTGCAGATGATACCCATCTTGCCCTGGGGAAATGATAAGGGAAGAGAGCAAATCAGGTATGACATCTCCTACAGGCATCATTTCATGCGTGGCTAGAAGGCACTTGTGTTCTATTCTCTAATGAGGGTGGTGAAAACATAAGAGGAGAGGAGGAGAGGAGAAGGAGAAGAAGAAGGAGAGGAAAGGAGAGGAGAAGGAGAGGAGAGGAGAGGAGAGGAGAGGAGAGGAGAGGAGAGGAGAGGAGAGGAGAGGAGAGGAGAGGAGAGGAGAGGAGAGGAGAGGAGAGGAGAGGAGAGGAGAGGAGAGGAGAGGAGGCATTACATCTCAGCTAACAATTAAAGCACACTGACACTGAAAGTTGGTTTCTCCAACAGTTTTCTCTTTTTTTCATTCAAAATAGAGACCATGCAAGTTCAGCATGAAAAAAAAGTAGAGGTAGCATTAAAGCTTCATTTTGGATGCTAAATTTACTGGAACAAATGTGAATGCTTTTATTGCCACTGACAAATTTAAAAACAAGTCTTCCTTCAACCTGTTTTTTTGTCTCCTAGCAAGCTGTTATGGTTGAAAAATCCCACCTCTTTCCAAACACACACGGCGTTAAGCCAAAAGACTCCCTTTATAAAGTCTTGTTTGAAGGAGTATCTTTGACTCAAAACTTTCAGGGAGCTCCTAGACCTTGTGTTTTGCAGGAGCTTGGACTAAATGTTTACAAAGTTTTTTCCTCAACTGATAATTGACCCCACATGAGTTTTGTCCCAGGCAAGAAAAATGAGGCATCATGGTTTGATGTGAGGCCAGAAACTAAACCTGCATCGGCTTTTAATGGTGGCTCTCCAAGCCTTGGTTTTCTCACAGATGATCTCACTCAAGGGAAGAGGAATGAGAAGTTCCGATTCTGCAGGTGCAGAATCTTCCTCCTGTGACTAGAAACAACACTGGCTGTTCTCTGACCCTTCAGTGTCTTTTCCCTTTGATGTCAAATTAAACTAGCAGATGCATAATGAATCTTCTGCCATATTTTAAGTGCTGTTTGGATGTAGTCTATACAGTAATAGCTTCAAAAATGCCTTTGCTCTAAACAGGAGAGGATTTAACATGCATTTTTATCTCATACTAAGAAAATATTTCGGAGTAGGATTAGCCAAGGAGACAGTGTTTGCATTTCAATCACTTTTCTGCCTGGAGTTTAAATCCCAGTTTAAAAATCTGACTCTCCCAAAGTCACGATTTGGTGTCATTTTCCCTGCCAGCGTTGGAAATCCCATGAGATCACTGGTGATCCTATTCCATAGGTTTGGGGATGAAATCTAGATGGAGTTCCTGTGAGATTTTGGCTATGCATAGAAAGAAATCATAAACCTGTCCCTTCTTTCTCTGGCCTTGATGCAGGACAGATGACTCCTGCCTCGGTGCTGCGGGCTTTGCTCCTGCTCGTGGGGCTCTGCGAGGAACGCCTGCCCCAGCCCAGCTACTTCCTTCCCTTCCTGCTCTTCCCCACTGCTGCCTCTTCCACCTGCAGAGCTGCGCTTTTAGGACCCAGCCTGCTGTTCTCTTAAACTGCACTTCAATCTCTCTTGGCAACTTTCACCTGTGGCCTGAGGGGAAATATCTTTTTAAAAAAACCTTAAAACCGACAGATTTCAGCTGTTGGCCTCAGCAGTTTCTTAGGAACTACATCATTTCCCTGATACTTGCAATCCAGTAACCGGAGAGGAGGCAAGTTGGCTGGCTTTCGGCCAGGGAGTGGGTTCCTCTGCATATGCCGGCAATCATCCCAGCCCATTGCCACAGGCGCCACTGGCAGTGTCAAGAAAACAAAGACATGATAAAGATGCTTTCAGCCTCTGCAACTGCATACAAAAGAGAAGCGAACAGCCTATCGCTGCTTTGGGCAATTAAGAAGCCGCAGTCCCCAGAGATGAATGAGTCCGGCGGTATTCATTTCTGAACAAGCGCTGTTGAGAGCTGTGGGAAAGCCTTACTGTTTCCTGAGCTTCAGACCAAGCCCTGATTCCCGAGAATCAGGCTCCATGCTACCCCCTGCCAAGCAGGCTAGCACTTAGTCAGGGGGGCTGGTGGCCACAGAGGATGAAAAGCCAGGTAGGATGACATACCACCTAACCCAGGGGGGAGACACGTGCTCCCCTGGCCGTGTGAATGATGTGTGTTTTTGTGGATCCTGTCCTCTCTTGTGTGCTTAGTCACACAGCAAACTTGTGGGAATAAAGTCCATTAATAAAACAGAAAGCTCTCTCATTCGTTGGATATTAGAGAAAAGGGGCACAACTATTTCTTAGCAGAAATGTATTAGATGCCATCAGAATAAAGTAAGACAACAGTTACTATGGGGGTAATTGCAACCTCATATCTGTTGACAGGTTCATTTTACAGTGCAACTCCCTGGTAGACTTTAGGTAGACCTTTATGTCACATTCCAGCTGTCAAAGCACAGTTATTGCTAAACAGTGAGCGTTGCTGCTTTAACATTTTGGGGCTTTTTTTGTTCATTTACTTGCATCTCTTCCCTCACAAATTTAGGCTCCTTCCTCGCTGCAGCGGAGGGCATGCCAGTCAGCGTGGATTCGCTACTGCTCTCAGACAGGGGTATGTCAGAGGGTGAGTTTCTGTGTAGTGCCTGGTTCTCTCTTAACCAGCACTCCCAAGAGTCACCACTTGGATGGTCATGGCAGCTCCTGCCGCAGGAACAGGTGGCACCAGAGCAGCGTTGTAAATGAGGATGGCACTGCCTAAGGCCATGACCTGAAACTACCAAAGCCAACCATGCTTTGGTCCTTTCAAAAATTTATCATGACTTCCCAGTCCAGTAGTTTGGATATGGGGTCAAAATGCCTCCGAGTTCTCATGGAAATTTTTCTTCCTTTCTTTCTGAGTGGCAAACACACCAGTCCAGCTGGGCAGGGCAATATGCCAGGGATCAAGCTTGTCTGTCACTGGCCAGGGTAGTTTGGCGAGGGAGGAAAATATAACCAGAACTGTGTGGCAAGCATGTCTCACATGACACTTGTATCTGCAGGGCTTCCTTTCAGTGCAGATGGGAAGCAGACAGTCCCTGCATGGGTAATGCTCACTGCCAGCTACACAGTCATTTGTGTGTCTCCTTACAGGGTCTCAAGCCCTGTGTGCTGAACATCCCTCAAGTCTTGTTCAGAGGAGGAAATTCTTTTCTCAGAAGACGTTCTAAGTGGCTTATATCAACAGCTGTCTGACGGTTTGTGCAAGCTATGAGGGTGGTGTCATCTCCACAGGAGCCAAGACCCCTGTCAGAAGTGTCCATGTTGTGTGTGGAATTATTTTGGAAGTCCTACTCGAGACATTAATGGACCTAACTTTTGGGGACATTTGGCATTATCCGGGGCTTTCTCCAAATCAAAGCCAGAAACCCGAGGTAAGCCTGGTGGGAAGGGTTCTTCCTCAACTGCTTTCTGGGACTGAAAACACAGAAGAGAAAGGCTTCCTAGTCTCAGTTCCTCTGGTCAGTCAAGAGAATGAAGGAACTGCATTTATAGAGGAGGGCCTACACAGGTCTGAGCTGGACCAGGTTTCCAGGAAACAAAGGTAAAAGTTGCTGGCGTGTCTTTCCGGAGACACACATGCAACATAGATTTTTTCAGACATTTGTAACCTGGAAACAGGAAAAAAAGCACATTTTATGCCAAGCTGCAATTCCTTTCTCCTGAGGATGGTGACATTGCAACCTTTATGTATTTTTTTAACGTGAAAAACACCACTTTGTGCCTGGGTGTTATTCTGCAGTGCCTCATCTCGCACAGCTGACACCCTGCCCCCCCCTCCACCCCACTGCCGCCCAAACCCTCTGATTAAATCAAAATGAAGTCAGAGAACAGAAAACATCAGACCATCTGTTCAAAGTTATAAACAATTGAAACCAAGGTATTTTTCTGGCTGTTGACCATATCTCCAACAATTAGGCTTGGTTATGTTTCTTTAAACTGCGTTCCTTCGTTTGCCCATACGAATACATTTGGGAGCTAGAGCTCCAATTGCACCGGAGAAGGCAAAACAAACACAACCCCCCCCTTCCTACAACGATGAACAGGGAGAAAATACTCTTCCAGAGCCAGAAGCAAGGGTACTGCTCACAGTAACACCAAGCCATAGCTGTGTATGCTTACAAAATGCCATGTGGGTTTGTTGCCACCTTTGGCAGCAAATTACTTTCAGCCTCCATCCATAGTTCTTTGACAAAGAGTATCCGTGGCTTCTTTATGGTCTCAGAGGAGTTAACAGCACAGTGTCTCTAAGCCCTCAGAAAGAGAAAGAGAGAAAAGGTGGGGGTTGGAATTTTTTTATCTCTTGCATTTTTAAAATATTTTACATATTTGTGGCTATTGCTGTGTAACAGGTGACCTGCAGGGAAGGACACGCATTTGAATCCTTCTGTGGCTATCAGCTTAGCAGCTTCCCTCTAGCAGCCCTCAAAACCCATTTCCATTTGAGACAGTCAGCCAGGGTGAGGATGATTCCTTAATTAACCACATCCTCTGTGTATCACCAGCAGATAACACAAGGAAATGTGTTCACGACTTGCTGCTTCATGGAGCTGCTGTACTGATTCTTTCCACATCAGCTAGCACCGGGAGAGCAGAAAAGCCCAGGCTGACAGCAGAGATGTGGAGAGCATCATTCCCATATGTGACTCTTCCATGTGGTGTCTCTCCCATCGTTCTTCCACAGATGAAGGTTTGCCCTGTGTTGCCCTCTGTTTACCTCCCAGACTGGGAGATATTTGTAGTTGGGTTGGCCACTCAAAGTGTGTGTGTCAAAATGTGTGTTTCTTGAACTCCAGCTGCCACCTCCCAGGGGGATTAGTCAAACACCAGTCTCCCTCTGTTCTAGTTCCCACCAAATCCTGCTCCTGGAGACAGGAGAGCTCTTGAATGTCTTGCAGTCATCGGACTGTATGCCTAAAAGAAGAGAAGCTGGGATGACACACCAGGATTGGAGGGATGGGGTGCCAGTGAGGGCCCTCAGCCTGTTGCACAGAGACATGCTGGACACACCACAGCACACTGGAAGTCTGTGGAGATAAGCCCTGGGCTGCTGAGGTAATAGGACCCAACAGGGAAACACTGGTAAATCACATCAAAGGAATTCCAACCACTCCAGCCAGTCACCGTCATGGGGTGACTGAAATGCCTCTATGCAAACACACCTTGCATGGGGAACAAGCAAGAGCAGTTAGAGACGTGCACACACCTGCAGGGATATAAACTTACTGGCATCATGGAGACGTGGTGGGATGGCTCCTGTGACTGGAGTGTTGGATGGAAGGATACAGGCTCTGTAGGAAGGACAGGCAGGGGAGGCCAGGCTGGGCTGTCGCTCTCTACATCAATAACAAGATGGAGTTCATGGAGCTCCACCCGGGGATGTATGAGAAACCCACCAAGAGCTTATGGGTCAGGATTAAAGGGAGGGCAGGGAGAGGGGACACTACAGTCAGGGTCTGCTACAGGCCACCTGACCAGGGAGATGGAGCGGATGCCTCTATAGACAGATAGGAACAGCCTCATATTCACAAGCCCTGGTTCTCCTGGGGGACTTCAATGACCCAAATATCTCTTGGAGGGACAACACTGCAGGGCACAAGAAATCCATAAAGTTCTTGGAATGCACTGATGACAACTTCCTTCTCCAAGTGACAGAGTAGCCAACAAGAAGAGGTGCCCTTTTTCTCATTATTGGGGAGGGGTTGGTAGGGTATGCGAAGCTCAAGAGCAGCCTTGGCTGCAATGACCATGAAATGGTGGAGTTCAAGATCCTCAGGCCAGCGAGGACAGCACACAGCAGGGTCACTACCTTGGACTTCAGGAGAACAGACTTTGGCCTCTTCAGGCATCTGCTTGGTAGAATAGCATGGGACAAAGCCCAAGATAGCTGGCTAGTATTCAAGGATCACCTCCTTCAAGCTCCCAAAAAGGAGGAAGTCAGGCAAAAGTGCCTGGAGGCCTGCATGGATGAAGAAGGAGGTCCTGGGTAAACTCAAACACAAAGAGGAATCCCGCAGAGGGTGGAAGCAAGGACAGGTAGCCTGGGAGGAATACAGAGAAACTGCCTGAGCAGCCAGGTATCAGGTTAGGAAAGCTAAAGCTCTAATAGAATTAAATCTGGCCAGGGACATCAAGGACAAGAGAAGTTTGTCAGTGTATAAGGTATGTCAGTGGTAAAAAGAAAGTGAGGGAAAATGTGAGCCCTCTCCAGAAGGAAACAGGAGACCTGGTTACCCAGGATATGGAGAAGGCTGAGCTACTCAACAAATTTCTTCTCAGTCTTTACCAGTAAGGGCTCTAGCCACACTGCCCCTGTCACAGAAGACAAAGGCAGGGACTGGGAGAATGAAGAACCATGCACTGTAGGAGAAGATCAGGTTCAAGACCATCTAAGGAACCTGAAGGTGCACAAGTCCCTGGGACCTGATGAGCTAGATCCATGGGTGCTGAGGGAACTGATGAATGCAGTTGCTAAACCATGCTCCATCCTATCTGAGAAATCATGGCAGTCCAGTGAAGTTCCTACAGACTGGAAAAGGGGAAAAAAACCCACCCATTTTTAAAAAAGGAAAACATGAAGACCCAGGGAACTATAGACCTATCAGTCTCACCTCTGTGCCTGGCAAGATCATGGAGCAGATCCTGGAAACTATGCTCAGACACATGGAAAGAAAGGAGGTGACTGGTAACAGTCAACGTGGCTTCACTAAGGGCACTTCATGCCTAACAAATTCAGTGGCCTTCTACAGTGGTGTCACAGCACTGGTAGGTAAGTGAAGAGTGACAGACATCATCTACCTGGACTTGTGCAAAGCATTTGGTCAACAACTCAATGTCCAAATGGAGACCAGTGATGAGTGGTGTTAATCAGGTGTTGGTACTGGGATTTGCACTGTTTAACATCTTTGTCAGAGACATGGACAGTAGGATTGAGTGTACTCTCAGCAGGTTTGACAATGACACCAAGCTGTATGGTGAGGTTGACATATTAGTGGGAATGCCATCCAGAAGGACCTTGACAAGCTTGAGAAGGTGGGCCCATGCAAACTGTATGAAGTTCAACAAGACAAGTGCAAGGTCCTGCATGTGGGTCAGTGCAATCCCAAGCACAACTACAGGTTGAGTGCTGAATGGATAGAGAACAGCCCTGAGGAGAAGGACATAGCAGTGTTGATTGATGTAAAGCTCAACATGAGCCAGCAATGTGCATTTTCAGCCCAGAAAGCCAACTGCATCCTGAGCTGCATCAAGAGCAGTATGACCAGCAGGTCAAGGGAGGTGATTCTGCCCCTCTGGTCTGCTCTGCTCTGGTAAGACTCCACCTGGAGCACTGCATCCAGTTCTGGGGTTCTCAGTACAAGAAAGATTAAGCTATTGGAGTGAGTCCAGAGGAGGGCTAAAAGATGAGCAGAGGGCTAAAAGATGAACAGAGGGCTGGAGACCTCTCCTGTGAAGACAGGCTGATAGAGTTGGGCTTATTCAGCCTGGAGAAGAGAAGGCTTTAGGAGGGGATCTTATACTGCCCTTCCAGTACTGGAAGGGGCCTACAGGAAAGCTGGAGAGGGACTGTTTACAAGGGCATGGAGTGACAGGACAAGGGGTAATGGATTTAAACTGAAGGAGAGGAGATTTAGTTTAGATACAAGGAAGAGATTCGTCCCTGTGAGGGTGGTGAGGCCCTGGCATAGGCTGCTCAGAGAAGCTGTGGCTGCCCCCTCCCTGGCAGTGTTCAAGGCCTGGCTGGATGGGGCCTCGAGCAGCCTGGGCTAGTGGAGGGTGTCCCTGCCCATGGCAGGGGCATTGGAACTAGATGATCTTTGAGGTCCCTTCCAACCCAATCTATTCTATGATTCTATGGTGCCCCACTGTGAGCACTCCACAACAACCCATTGTTCTTTTTGGGATCCCTTGTCTGACTATGGCCATCTGAACACCAGCTGCGTCCTGCCAGCCCAGGGCCTGGACTCCTTCCATGGTCCAGGAAGACCAGCTGCATGTAGGCATCTCCAGAAGACGTTTCATCTGTCTTGATTCAGACACCCACCTCCCTGCAGGAAGCCGAAGCAACCATTTCTGGATCAGCTCATCGAGCTCTTAGAAAGCTGTATTTGGGCAAGACACATCCATCCCTCTATATTCAGAAATAAATCTTGTATTTGCCTGAAGAGATAAAAGGAGATTTGCATTTTGAAACATCTCTGCAGTTTAATTTGATTCCGCCCCACTCAGCATCATTTCCTGTCACCCACATGTAACGTCCATGCTTACAGAAAGATGAGTGATGAAAGACCCTGTGTGTGTGGTGTGTGTGGGGGGTATGTGTGTGTAGTTTCAGGGTCTGTCATCTGCCTGTTAACAAATGTGATGGGTGCATGAATTACTGGCAGTACAGCTTGGTGCTCTCAGTTATTTCAGGGACTTGAGTTATTTTTGAAGGACACACCATTTTTTATATTACATGTCTACAACACAGTTCCTTACCACTGCAATACATCATTAGCTTTTCTTCTAGAATAGCTTCCTCTAGATGGTTTTACTGGGCCTGTCTGCAAGCACATTCCCTAAAGAGGCAAAGCACTACTCAAATGTGTCATGTACCTGATGACTCTTCTCCCAGGAGGTGTGCCAATCTTAAGGGTTAGACTCACAGAATCACTAGGTTGGAAAAGACCTTTAAGATCATTGAATAAAGCCGTTCCTGTCCTATGCTAAACCATATCTCTAAATACCTCATTTACCCTTTTTTTGAACACACAGGGGGATGGTGACTCAACCCCCTCCCTGGGCAGCCTGTTCCAGGCCCTGACAACTCTTTCAGTGACACATTTTTTCCTCACACCTAACCTGACCCTGCCCTGGCACAGCTTTGTGCCATTTCCCCTTGTCCTGTCTCCTGTCACCTGGCTGAAGAGACCATCACCCACCTCTCTACAACCTCCCTTCAGGTAGTTGTAGGCGGTGATATAGAAAAGTGCTGGGAGTTTCCCTCAGGAAGAAAAACGCCTGTTTTGTTCAGCCAGTGAGAGCATCCATTCCAGCAAGAAATACGTGTTTATGGTTTAGCCCTAGCAGCACCATCCCAGTTAAGTTTGTATTGAAGCATGGCTCAACTGTTCTTTGTCAGTAGTTCAGGGCCAGATGGCAAGGCCTTATGCTGACCTGCATCAAGGGAAATACTGTGCTTTGATCTTCAGTACTGGCTATCCCAGGCTCCTGCCAAGCTCCTCACCTACCACTGAGCCTCTTTACCTACCACTGAGCAGGCTGCTCAGCTGTGCTTTTGAATTCCCAATCCTGCTTTGTCTGTCTTTATTCGCTTTGCTGAATGTGCCTTCTCTCATGTGATGGCATTATAACTCCATCGGCTCAAGAAACATGCCTGAAGATGGCCAATGTGTGTTACACACAAGCAAACAGAATGTTTAACATGTTATATTCTAAGTCCTTTGATACTAACCGTGTGTACAATGTAGGTGAAGCAGGGTTTGGCTGTAATTCTTGTCCTGCCAAAAAAATCCCAAGTGCTTGTTCTACCAGCAGCATGACCTGCTACGTACGGGTCCTATTTTTCTGCAGTATTTACTACATTAATTTAGACCGTGCTGAGGACACAGCAAGGATGAGAAACTAAGAGGATCTGAGCCAGTAAGAGACATGGAAGAGAGACTTTAAGACACAGAGTTGACTATTCAGCATGAGACAGGTAGACGAAACAGGCAGTTGGCCTAGCAGCTACTTGGGAGCATGCTGTTACGTTAAAACAAACAGAGTTATTTAAAAGCAATTAAAGGCTACCGATTAAAATGCCTTTGATAATAGCATCATGTATGTGCCTACCAGGAAGACACACCCTCAGGAAGAGAGTTCTGCTCTCCAGCATGCTGAGGGGGAGGGGGAAGCAATCTATTACTTCTTGCCAAACAACTTCACCTTCCCTGAAAGTGGTGGATCTTTGCCTTTGTCAGTGCAGGCACCTCTAAAGAGTACAAATGTCTTAAAAAGGGGGAGAATTCTTGTCTCGTTGCATTTGGTTAGTGATATGAATACATAAGTAGTATTGCAGCTTTGAAATGCTGTGGGTGTTCCCTGCCTTATACCAGCTTCACAGGCTGGGGCATTTTGTCTAGTGCCAAAGTAGCCTGGAATGCCAGCTTGACTTTCAAGAAGCCAATGTCCTTAGTATTAGTTCTATTGCTCTTGTGATGTCCTTTTCTGTTTTACTTTTGAATAAGCTAAGTCTGTTAAATAATGTTTGTTCATTATCAAAGTTTCCATTCTTAGGAAAGGAGGGGCCTTCTTCCTCTTTAAGGACATTTCTTTGACTTCGGAGGGTTACTCATTTCCAGTATACTGCCAGGTAGCACTGACAGCAGGCTTTAGCAACAGATTTTCTATATCTGAGTCACAGGATGTACGATGGAAAGAATATAACGTTCTTTAGAAGGGATTATTAGTGGTTTCAATTTAGGATATGCACAGTATAAAAAAATTAGCAGGATAAAAATGTAGTGATGCCTCACTGTTTTCTTCACACAGAAAACGTGGCCAAAACTGCACTGATCTTTTAAGAAAGCATATGAAGCCTGTAACATCTTTCCTTCCATTCCCTTTTTGCATTGGTAGCGACTTGTTTTGAAATAGTACCTCCTAACTCCTGTAGCCTTAATCCTGTCCTTTGTAATGCAAAGCAGTACATGACCTGAGCTGTAGTTCCCTGCTGCACAATTACATGGAGCAGAAAACTACAGGGAGTGGGAACTGGTTTGAAGGATCACGGCATAGACACCTTTGTATGTGAAAAGCCTGTCTCTTCTGCAAAGGCTTCTGTCTTGGCCTGTTGCCATGCCACTTGCTTGTGGGGGTGTCTAGCCACCGGCTGTAGTTTGGTTAAGCAGGGCTATGTCAGAACTCATCGCCTTCCCCCAGCTTAGCCATCTCCTTGCTCTGTCACTGTTGGCAGCAGCCCAGGCTGGCTGATAGATGCTCAGGCTCATGTCTGGGTAGCACCTGAACCAGTATTTGAAGTGCAGTTGATCCCACTTGCAGGCACAAGGATAGATAAAATCAGTATTCCTGAGTCTGTGATCAGCTCTGTGAAGCACGAGAAGGAAAAGGCTGCAGCATAACACTTGACACAATCATCAGCTACTCACTTGTATGAGCAAACAGCATCAAAAAGAAGTAGAGGTAAGAGACAAACCTTCAGACTTTGGACCCTTTCTGTGGTTATAAATGCAAATCTTTGTGGCACTGCTGTACAAATGATATTCTGTGATCCTTTGACTCAGAAGGCTGAGGAACACTGGAAACACCACCTTTCAGTTTCAATGATTTCTTCTTTTTCTTTTTTTATTTTTTCCCTCTTGGCAAAGGGTCACTAAACAGTGGTCCATGTGGCACGTGTGCCTCTCCTGCATTGCAAAGGTGACCCTCTGCACCAGCACGAATGTGATAAACAAGCCAGCGTGGCTGCAGCCCCTCCCTGTCTGAGTGGCCCTGCTCATGAGCACCCTGAGAAAGAGCACTGAGTGGTTCCCTACCTCACTGAGAAAGCCATTCCCCCCAGGCATTATCAAAGTGACCTACTGATCCTCCTTACAACCTCTCTGTAACATCCTTCTCTGCCATTCCACTTAACCTCGCAGATGGCCACCAGCAGGCACAGTGGGCAATGACACTACTGTCAATTGCACTGATCATGATCTATCTTGTCTCTGTAAAGGCCTGGGGCAGTGACCGTCTCCTCCTTTTCTGTCTATGACTTAGCCCAACAGGGTCTCACTCATGATGAGGATATTGAGGAGTTAAAGCAAAAAGAAGTAATAAAAAAAGCCAAACCCAAAACTGTGAAGAATTAAAAAAGTTAAACAAAGGAAGTAATAAGTACCCATAATTAGCATATTACACATATTTTTCAACAGTTAGTAATGGAAAAGATCACCATAGAAATAATTGTTACTATTTTTGCCTTGTGTAGATCTTTTAATCTCTGAATTTCTGAGCATGCTAATTAAAGATTTTGTGCATATCCAAGTACAAATAATTCCCATCTGGAAGGGATGGGATGCTGAGAGCAAAACACTCTAATGCCAACAATATCCTTATCTGACATTATCACTACAGATCTGGGGTAAAGTTTCCATTTTTAATTAGCTAGCAGTCTTAGTGTGACACAACTGCGTTAAGTAGGTCTTTGTCTACTGTTTGACACAGGGGCCAGTAGTCACCATCAGATCGTGGATGTTTGCTGTGGGCACGTACCAGCGAATCTGTGACTTGTGAAGTGATTCAGTCATTGGCCAGAAACGCCTGCATGCCACTCTGCTTAGTGTTAGCCATAAAGTTGGGGTTCAGCTGCAGAGCTGAAGGTGGCAACTTCCTTCTCATTTTACCACTCATTAGGTGTGGTAAAACAATTCCTTCCTCCAATTCCTTACTGGCAGCATGAAGATTTCAGCTTTCCCTTTGTGGGATGGCAACTACCTCTTCTTTGTGGTAAACAGCACGGCAATCGGTGTCAGCTCCAGTCACACAGCTTTTCCTTGGGGTCAGGCAGCCACAGCCCCAGAAGACAGTCCTTTTGGAAGAAAGCAGCAAGCTTTTAACCTTTCACCATACATTGTTTTACTAAAACTTCTGCAAGTGATGGTGACTGTTTGCTTTGCTGTGTGCCCATGGGGAGAGATAAAGGCAATCACTTTCTACCCTGCCCCACCCCCCATCTCCCCATTTGACAGCAAGGTGAGTGGTTCCCATTTTGGTTTCAGAGGCCAGCTTCTCATTTGCAAAACGCCCAGGGTCCAACTGCTCTTCCCTTTTCACAAAGTAACAGCCTCCCAGTATTTTTTGGAGCAGCTCTGAGTCAGGTTTGGGTTTGTGCCACGGACCCATCGCAAGGAGACAGGCAGCCAAGTAGGCGCAAGGTGCCACAGTCACATTTAGCTGTGTCCTTAAGTAGCTGTTTCAGTTGCAATCCCCTTTTTGTTGAGCCTGGAACAGATGGTGGCTCCAAGCACCTTCAGGTGGGTGGAAAAGCTTCCATCACCGAAGTCTGTAGCACTGAACTTGGCTCCCCACGTGTCCTCCCCCTCTGCCCAGCTCTGCTGGCCCAGGGTGCTGTCTGCTCAGATGGTTCCAGATGAAGAAGAGGGTTGAGGAAGAAAAGTGGCAGATGGCAGCTGAAGTTGGATCAAAACAGGAGGCCTCACCTTTGTGTGACAAGCACTGACAGGAGCTGGATTTTTTTCTGGCTGTTTTGGTTGGTTGTGTTTTAAAACTGCCTCTCCCCAGAAAATTTTGAGGTTTTTATAATGTAAAAACTCCACATTTTGTGCAATATTTTACGCATCTCACCCCACCTGGAAGGGTAGAGGACCAGACCCAGACCTAAGCTAAAATATTTGTGAATGTAAAGCTCCAGGGGCAGGACCCCTGCATGCTGCTCTGCTGACCAGCTGTAATGCTTCAGCTGTGGATAATTGTTTGGAGGGATGATCCATCTTTCTTGCTGTGTTTGCTGTGTGAACATGCCTGTGCAAGATGTACAGTAAAAGCAACGCAGCCTTTTCTGTGGCCCTCCTGTGTTGACAGAAAGCTGGCAAAGCTCTTGGTAGCCCTTTCCAGGTGCCCTTCTTGTGATGGTGCCAACATGTTTTGCAAACACTGAATTGGCCAAGAGAGCTGCTTTCATGTGCACTAAAATTTGCCCGTATAAAATGTTAGGAGCGGCAAAAAGGCCTGTAGGAACTGGCATGTGCCCATGCAGTGCTCTCTGTGCACCCCAAGATACAGCAACGCTCCTGTGCAAACCTGGGGGTATTTAGCAGAGGTGCTTGGTACTTGCTGTGAGCTGTTGCTCTTTCTTTTTGCTTCTCCTGCTTTGACCAAAAAAAAAAAAAAGAAAAAAGAGATTGATTGGGCTAGAAGGCTGATGTCAAGTCCTTGGATAAAACAACAAACTATCAGACTCTTATAATTTAATTTTGCAGTCGAAGCATGGGGAAAAGCTGAAGATGAGACCAGTACATGACAGTAATGCTTGCTAGCAGGAGAGGAAATTGTGGCAGATGTATCAAGCCTAGCTCTAAGACTTAGGTCTTCACTACTAAAATTGATTAGGCAGCACTGTTGAGATTCACAGATTCACAGAATCGTAGGGGTTGGAAGGGACCTCCAGAGATCATCGGGTTGAACCCCCCTGCCAAAGCAGGTTCCCTAGGACAGGTCGCACAAGGAGGCATGCAGACAGGTCTTGAATATCTCCAGAGAAGGAGACTCCACACCCCCCTGGGCAGCCTGTGCCAGGGCTCTGTCACCCTCACTGTGAAAAAGTTCTTCCATATATTGGTGCGGAATGTCCTGTGCTCCAACTTCAAGCCATTGCCCCCTGTCCTGTCCCCACAGACCACTGAAAAGGGGCTGGCTATTTCCCCCTGTCTCCTCCACTTAAGATATTTATAAACATTAATCAGAACCACTCTCAGTCTTATACGGAACAGCCCCAGTTCATTCATTCAGTTCGTTCTCCCCCTCGTAGGGGAGATGATCCATAAGGTCATGTTTGCTAGTCTAGCAGCAGTTGTCAGTGACAGTAACTGTACCCTTGGCGTAGGACTGAATTGTCCCAGTCACTCTGCAACGAGAGCCCTGAAGCAAAGGGCTTCTGGCTATGAAGTTTTCCAGGTGCGGGGAGGCGGGGGAGGGATGGGGGAACTAAAACTCAAGCAAAGCTGAGTCAAACTTCTCCTTAATTATATTACTAGTAGACAGGAGACAATCTGTTTCTCCTAACATTCATTCTGATGATTAAGGCCACTCCAATCATTTCCCATAGTTTCAATCTATTTTTATCTGGAGTAGGCTCAGAGAGTGTGCAGTATCTCAGGAGAACAATACTCGAGTAAATCGAACTGTGTGTCTTACTCCATGTTTTGATAGAAGAAGTTTTTTGATAGATAGAAGCTTTGATAAGATTTCTTAGCTCTCTTTCACTGAATCACAGAACATTAGGAGTTGGAAGGGGCCTTGAACGATCATCTAGTCCAACCCCCCTGCCAGAGCGGGATCACCTAGAGTAAATGAGTCTTGACAACTTCAAAAGCAATTTTCCACCTTGTAAACTGACCCAGGAGAACATGTGCTAGTGAAGGTCCCTGGGCCATTGGCCAGAGCCTGGGCTGGAGCAGGTAAGTTGTGTCCTCCAGCACCACATTTTTGTTGAATAGTTATCTTCTAAAATAACAATTCACCAATAAACAATGGTTATCATATAATAGTAAAAATTAAAAACTGATTGTGACATCAGTGTCTTGAGCTATTAGCAAAATTTTCAGAGGTTGTCTAGAATGGTATTTAACTGACATGAGGATTGGGGGTGTCTTTCCTTTGGGCTGGGGCTTCATCCCATTATCACCTGTAAACGGAAGGTGAAAAAAAGCTACAGGGAGCTCCAAGACCTGCCTGGCTGCATGGGGTATAGCCTGTTTCAGTGGAAGTAACTCCACACTGGGACAGGCACCCTCTGAAATAAGCTCAAGGAGAAGTGCTTTGGTCTTTTTTAATGTCTGCACTAACTGCTTTTATAATTTCAGGGCCATGAGGTGTTCACCGGGTGCCAGAAATAGTAGGGCATTGCCTGTAACCAAAAAAGAAAACACCTGGGTCTCTCAAGGCAGTTTTGCAGGAAAGAAGGCAGGGATCTGCCAAAAGGTTGCTAAAATGGGAGCAAAATATTAACTAAGCCTCAGAGGACAGTTTGGGGAGTTACTTCCTCAACTGCAGCTTTGAGTGAAGACCAGGAGGAAGGTGACTCCCCCCTCAAACCAGCTTCCTCATCCAGGGGAATGGGGCAGGTGAGCCCCACAGATTATAAAGGGGTCAGGCTGCAGCACCTGGCCCTGGTGTGGTAAAGGAGCTTGTGAGTTCCGTGGCCAGCCAAAACCCAACCACCACACCAGCCCAAGGCCTGTGTGTCCCATCCAGCCTGCCATGTTGACCTGTGAGGCACTGCCCCCTCACCAGCCCCAGCCCCCATGTTCAGGCCAAGCTGAGGGTGCTCTAAAGAGGGATAGAACTCTTGAAGCATCTCTGGAAAGCTTGGCAGTGACCTAAGGGTTTACTGTAGTTTTGAAGGGAAGTTGCTGTTATTTTCCTTTTTTCTAGGGGATCAAAGTGGCTGCCAGATTCTCCAGCTTGTTTGTGGAAACTGAAGAGCCAGGAATAATCTTGACAGAAAGCGATCTCCCAGCATGTGGCTGGAGATCAACAGTACGGGCTCTTGCATCGCCATGGAAATTAAGAATTCTCAGACAGCTTAAATCTCACTGAGAAGGAAACGAAGTAGTGAAGTGTCACAACATGGCAGGATGAAATCTGTCTTTCCTGGATTTCCAGTGAGATAGACAGCTTTGTACCAGGATCAGAGAGAGTGTAAGGGGCTCCTAATGGAAGGCTCCACTGCCAGGCAGAAGTAATGTCTTGAGCAGTTACAGTGCATTGAAAAGTTCTATTCTGCCCCTTGGAAAACCTTGCTAGTTAAACATTAACGTGGTACCTTTGCCAGTGGCACAGGTCCCAGGATGGGAACAAGCACAGACAAATGCTCACAAACTTGTATTTCTCTGGCCTTTTACAGATCCAGGGTTACGTCCAGGGTTATTTAGCCTGTATTTACCTCCTAGTGTGACACCCCCTGGTATTTCTGACATAGTGATTTTTGGAAATAGTACTGCTGGTTGAGCACAGTGAAGTGTGGTTAAATCTGTTGAGGAAGGTGCTGCTGCTCCAGTCATACCACTCCTTTCTCTCAAGTATTTGCTACTGCCATGTTGTTTGGCCAGACACTGGTGCTTCTCTGACCCTCCTTCTTTTTCACTGTGAGGCTGATGGAGCACTGGGACAGGCTGCCCAGAGAGGTTGGAATCTCCTTCTCTGGAGATGTTCAAACCCTGCCTTGTGGTGTTCCTGTGTGATTTAGTCTGGGTGATCCTGCTCTGGCAGGAGGGTTGGACTAGATGATCTTTTGAGGTCCCCTCCAACTCCTAATGTTCTGTGATCCTGTGATTCTCTGAGCTGGGTAACTTCATTAAGATAGCGGAACACTAACTCTATAAAGAAAAAATGAATCATTGCAGGGTCTGTAGCAGGGAACTGGGTCTGTTCACTACAGGCTCAGATAGCCGGCAAGGAAGGGATTATATGCTGGGGAAGAGCAGGGATTGGGAAAGCAAGGGCAGGTCTCTCTCCTTGGGAAACAAGGAGCTGTTGGAGCAGGCAGGTTGCCTTGTCTAACTGCACCCTTATTGCTCATGGCTTGTGTACGGCTGCCAAACCCTGGCAGCACGGCGGGCCTCAGCAGCAGCTCCATCCGGCAGAGAGGAGAGGCAGCTGAGCCAGGACAGGCTGTAAAAGCCAAGGTGGGTTTCACTTGGCCTCTCACTTGGGTGAAGTTATGTGGCAATCTAAGGCAGCAAAGATATGAAAATTAGGTTAAGGGGAGGGGAAATGGAGAAAGGAGGCTTTCCCCAGCTCCTGTTACAGTAGCTCCACATCCTGCTTCAGTTGCTGCATTCCCTCCCCCATGCTGTTGGGATGAACTGGTTAGCTCCAAAACTTTCTGGGTAAGCGAAATGAAAAACCAGAACAGCACATTTGTTACTCTTAGGCAGTCAGTCTTGAGGTATACACAGGCAGTGGAAAACATGGTGTTGTAATCTGGTGCTGAACATGCCAAACCAAAGATCATGTGGCTCAGTCAAAGGCACATGGTCCCAGCATCACGGGGTCAGGAGGACTGTGACATGGGATTTGTGCCGCCTTTAAGGCTGGCTGTAAGGGATGACAGGTGACCCACCAAAAAGCTCAAGTGGCACAAACAAATGATGCTAGATATTGTGCTAAAAAATACAAACAGCCCTGTCAGTGCAACAAATTAGCTGGGAAAATTTGACTTGGCAGCAAATGCTAAGTGAAAGGTAAATCAGCACTTTACATTGTGTGGCTGCAGCAGCTTTGACCTAGAAGCCCTAATGCTGGATTTACTGCATTGTGAAATCACCAGCACAGCACATGCAAACGACCAAGTGAGGCCAAAGCACTCAGGACCTCAGGAACAGGGGCTGATAGGACTAAGCCTGCAGAAGACAAGTTCTGCTGGGTCTGGCAGTGTTCAGACCGCCCAGCTCTATTGTGAGTGCTCATCAGAGCAGGTTAACAGCTTGCCAAGTCCAGTATCTACATGAAAAGCTGAGAAGAGGGAATATGATTAATTATCTTTCCATATTATGACTGCATCTAATTTGGTGACTGACCATCTGTCTACTTTTTTTAGCATCTTTTTTAAGTCTGTGGCATATGTGCTAGCTTTCAAAATCACTTCCAGACGTAGAATTCTTTCAGATAACAAACCCTGTTTCTTCTTTCACATTAGATATTTGGGTATAATGGGTATTGGCAAAATTATCTTTTTTTAACCATTGCCTTTCTCATAATCTTTATTGTTTTGTTTTGGGTTTTTTTTTGTAAAGTGTGTGATACTCCAGAAGAGTGTTGTTCTGGTCCTCTCAAGCAAGGAGCTACAGTGCCTGCAGTATACGTACTGGCATCCAAAGTTCATGTTCCCCATGTTCCTCTGCACAAAAGATTGGGCCCTTAAAGTAACAGCAAACACATCCAGCTCTTGGGGTATTGTGCTCGAGGTGGGGGTCTATAGGAAGGAACTTTATGAGAGAAGGGAACCATGTGAGGAAGATGGTGGTGTTGGCCCTGATTAACTTTTTTTTTTTAATAGGTAGAGGGTTTTGCCCTGGAGTGTCAGGCTTTACCAGTGACAAGGACTAAGTTGATGGAAAAACCACTTAGGTTAAGTGAAACACTAAATCCACATGGAATGCCGAAAATTTGTCTCCTGAGGATTTCTGGACAACAAATCCTCAATGCTCTTTAACTGACAGTGAAATGGCTTTGAAGCCACATCTGAAATGAATGCATTTCATTCAGATGTCTCATCTCTTTCATGTCCTTTTACTTTCTGGCTCAGCTTTAGATAACATGCTGGAGCCATCCTTCCTGTGGAATTTATCACAGCAGTATCTTCTGCCCTCTTGCATTCAGCTCATTATTGACATGAAGGATCTCAAATATTTCCATTTCTTTTATTAGAAAGTTAAAAATCTCTGCATAAAATTACCAGTAGTGAAAACATCTCCTCTGAAAGCAGGTCCTGAAAGTAGGATAGCAAAGATAATGGATATTTTGAATGACAGTTCAGAAAAAAAAAGAAAGGAAAAACCAGTTTTGTGTTGCATTGAAACAGAAACCTTCCAGAAACAGCTGGTGAAATCAAAAGGTTTGAGGAAAATTATCTCTGGATGAATGAAGCATTTGGTTTGACTTAATATATATTATTCTTTCTGCTTTGAGCATTATCATTCATATTTAACTTACCACAAAGTAAATTTCAAGGAAATACCAAAACAGAAAGCTGAAAAGAAATCCATGTCATTTTGAAAAAAAGCAGAAGTGAAACAAGTAACTTTCTTGAAACAGATTTTTTTTCTCTAATGAGACGATTAAAACTCAGCAGCAATTCACACAATGTTGCACCATTATCAAAGCTTCTCTGAGAAATAATTCCCACTTTTGTCCATGCTTTCCAGGTGGGCAGAAGAGAGAGCAGGAGGGGGATGCAGAGAGCCATAAGGAGACAGAAGTTGCAGGCCCTGCTGCCCATCTCCTCTGGTGAGGGTCCTGAGGGGCCCCAGCCCTGGTTTTCTGGCAGGGCTCTTAAGAGAAAATGAATCTGCCCGGGGCTCCCAGTAGACACTGCGCACAGATGGAGTGTCTTGGGCCAATGGAAGAAAATCAAAACCTCTTGTTCTGAAACAATTTTACTCTGGTGAGGGAGAGACCTCCATATGGATGGTTAAAGTAAGCAGAACTTCTGATTGACGCTGCAACCCCTTTAGATTTCCTGTAACTACCAATTTAAGGAATAGCCATTAGAACACTGACTTTTTGTGACCCCCCTCCCTGTTTGTGAGATGCAGCCCTGATTCAGGGCAAACTCTGGAGGGTGGGAGCCCCCCCTCTCCCTGGGTCAGCCCTTGAAGCACCAGCCTGTCTCCACTAAGAGCAGAGGGACCGAGGGGCTCGAGTCTGTGCTCTGAGTGATCCTGCTGGGACCAAGGGTCTTGAGTCTATGCTCTGAGCGATCCTGCTAGGCTACTGACTACTGCCTCGCTGTTGCAGCCCAGGGGCAGCTCAGGTGCTTACTGTGCAATTTCACACCAAATTTTCAGACCCCTTCAGCTTGCTTCTCCTTCTTGATCTTCCTGAAAGTCATATCTGATGTCTTTGCAAGACCATTATCAAAAAGCTAATGTGGAAGCGGGGGAAAAACATTTCCACCAAAAACATCTGAGAGATTCCTACTCTTAAGGGCAGGCTATATGAACACTAAAACTGTATCTGCACACAAACTGTAGCACCTTGTAAAGGGTTAACCATACTGATATGGAAATGCTTATTTCTGGAAAGAAGAATCCATCTGCAGAGGCGCCTTTGTACCAATGTGAAGGAAGGTGTGACCATAAGGTATGTGTAGTATAAACGGACCAGTAAGGATAAAGCCTCATCTTCCATATATAATTCCACAGAAACTTTCCAAACGGAGTGTTTTGGCAGTGTGCCATTATTTGAAAGAGCATATTACTGCAATGTGCTGCTTTCTTGCTTTCCAGATATACTGTGAACTCCATGGAGTCAAAAAAATATATATATAAAAAATTGGGGTAGGACAAAGCAAAGGAAGGATAACTTTAAGCAGCACAGAAATGCTTCTGGTGGCAATCACTCCATGCAGTAGAAGGCTAGTATTAAGCTAAACTAGTCTTCTGGTACAGCAGGTTCTGGCAAGCCAGGCTCCATTGTCATTTATAAGCAAGCATATTTAAGTGGTTAGGATGTTTCCATTCCATTTTGTTCTGATTTGGGTGGTTTCCTCGTGCTTATTATTCTTTGAACACACTTAAGGGACCAACCCCTTCGTTGACATGTTCAGTTACACAACAATTTTTTCATCAGGCCTCTCTTTTCTGAGTTGCAGTTTGCATCAGAAGCAGTTGCTGGTCCCAGGAGAGGCAATGTTCCACTTGACTGGGGAAGCAGAAGACAGGACAGGCAATGCTTCACTTGTCTGGGGAAGCAGGAGACAGAAGTCCTCACAGGCAGGAAAGGCTGGGCTAGATGGAAAGTGTATTAGCGTAATATACAGATTTAAAGGTCAGAAATTGTACTTGCAAAATGTTATCTGTGCATTAAGGGAACTCTGGAAACCCAGAGAAAAGTAACTCCCATCAGCCTGGGAATGACAGTAAAAGAAGTTTTAACTAAACTGTATTGCAGTGTTTAGGGTGCACCAAGAGCACACATAAACCCTGGGATATACCCACACCTGAGGGTTGCAGTGGCAGTTTGCTGCTGCCAGAAGGGGCAATCCAGCCCCACTCTCCATCATCCTTAACCTAGTCCCTCCAGCCCTGCTTGCAAACCCATAGCTTTGTCCCTTTTCTTGCAACCCCACAGCTTTGTCCCTTCTCTTGAACCATCTCTGGCTCTCAGACTAGAACTGGTGAGCCAATTCTCATCTGGCAGAAACTGCTCACCATTTTTTTTGGTGGGGGTGTGTGTGTGTATGTGTGCAAGGTTAGTTTTGGTCAGCACAGCAGTTTCAGTTGGTGCTTTGTTCCATGAGATTAGCAACGGCAGCAGTGCTTGGAAGAGGTCAAGGGCTTTCGCTCGGTGTGAGCGGGGCTGGCAGAGGGCTTGTACCTCCTCGTTCAGTGGCAAGGAGCACGTAGGTTGGCAGAGCTCTGTCAGATTGCAGCACCTGGGAGCTAAGGTACTTAACTGTGCCCTGTAGTTGTGTAACTCAAAGGAATCTGTTCGCTCCCTGTCAGAGTCCACAGTTTTCCTGCAGGAGTCATAATGCTGCATCATCTTTTTCTCCATGTGAAGTTTCTGAGTGGAGAGGGGAAAAACCATTTCGATTTGGGGCACCGAGTATTGTACCTGTTACAGTAAGAAGCTTTGAGCAGTTGGCAGGCAGAGTCTAAACAGTATGACTTTGGACTGAGAATTACTCAGAGCTTGCCTTTTTTTTCCTCCCCTCCCAGTTCCTGTGAATATAGCGTCAATGTTTCTCATCGTGTCAACAAACCAGCCTCAAATACAAGGGGTCTGTCCCTTCCACAGGAGCTCAAAAAGCTAGACAAATAATACAAAGATGGCCAAAAGTCTCACTCAGGTGCAACCATGTTCAGTATGGGTTACTACTGGCACGATGGGGTTTTTTTTCCCCTGCCTAAGTCTTGCTCTCTTTTCGAGTTGGTATCGGTACAGAGCCAGCTCCTTAAAATGCTACACCAGCCGTTGCAGTCGCTGCCTCTCGTGCTGCCGCCCCAGCGTGACAGCCACTGCTGCTGAACCGCAGTGTAGCTGAAATGCTGAGGTATGTGTCTGGGAAGAGGCTTTCTGGAGTCTCAGCAAGGCTTGTAAAGAGAACAGCTTAAAACTGTGGAGGCATATTGGAGGTCCAGATAGTGTAGACATGATTAATTGGGGACTTTAGGAACAGTAAAGGAGATTTAGCCATGCATTTGTCATTAAATAGTATGAGGAAATCCTTATGTCCAGCTTGGAAAATTTTGATGTAAACTATTTAATTGCAGATGACAGAGTCTTCTTGACTAGCTCTAGCTCTGACCCTTTTGAAAATAACAAATTCATTAGAAAAGAATGAAAGGAAATAAATACAGAAAAACTGTTGCACAGAAAAAAAATTGCTTAAGAATGGAGTGCTTTCCATGGTGATTAAAAAAACCAAACAAACCAGAAATCATGTTCTTAAATTCAAAACAGCATTTAGGGGCTACAACAATGTAGAAACCTTGGCAGAATAAGGAGCTCTGACTGAAGGCTATTGTTATTTTCTGGTAAAGCAGGAGCCGATTGTGCTAGAGTTTATCCCAATAATTTAATAAAGGAGCTTTTTAAGTACATTAATTTGGTTCTTTTATCATTCTCTTAAACTTTTGACTACTTTTGGTTTCATTTTTTTTGGGGGTCAGAACCACAAAAATTTGTTAAGGAGGACTTGGTTAGTTAAACTCAAATTTTCACTGCTTGCTTTCTGACCATTGCTTCTTTTAAATCTAGTGTGAGGAGAGGTTGGCTGGATGGGTTCCAAGCTTCAGATCCCATTCTTTGACAATCTGAGCCTGGGAGAACTGAAGCTCGATAGAACAGTCGGAATAAAACAAGGGAGGTGTTAGGTTTTTGCTTTGTCATCTGCTTTTCAATTTATGTTCCTTTTGCTTTTTCCTTTCCCACTAATGACTGCTGAATAGCTTGCAAAGAATGCTGCAGGTGACCAGTCTTCTGCGCTGCAAAGTGTTAGAGTCCTCAGTCCGTGGGAGCTCGCCGGTGTGAACACCAATGCCTATTTGTGTAGAGCACCTAACAGGTTACACCATTTTGGAAGTACAAATCTGTAGAATTCCTAGGAGAGGAGGAAGAAGAATGGATTGGAAGAGAGATCCGATGAGAATGATTGCAGAATTAGAAGCAGAAAATTACTTTACTTTTACTAGTCACACAGAATCCATCACCCTGTTCCCCCTGAAAAACAGACTCCATGTCCTCACAGGTGACCTTCTTAATACCTTTTTGAGAAAACAAGAAAGAACCACGTCCCTCTCTGGGTTTTGGTTTCAAAATATTTCCCACTGTCCAAGTCAAAAGATGCTCTCATTAAAATCCCTGTTTGACTCCTCTTGACCCTGAGGTGGAACTAAAGGTCCTGTGTAAGAGGCTGTGAGCACACATATTTGGGGACAGAGCAGGGGAATCAGTGTTTTTCCTGTGGATACCCACTTGGACCTGCATAAGTATAGCATCAGGCCACAGAATGGGGTGAGGAGTTGTGCACAAAGCCATCTCCAGGTGCTAGTTTGCTACTCCAGAGCTTTGCTAATGGCCAGGATTCCAAAACATCAAACTTTCTTCTTGAGTATTTTAGTGTTTCTGAATCAAAGAAGGTACTTTTTATCCTGGAGTAGCAGTTCTTAAACTTTGAGGCATGGAGTATTTTGAGCCAGTACACAAAACCCCAGCTGTTTACTCACACAGTGGTGAGGTCCTTGCACATTAATACAGCTCTTTTGAAGTTACGTCTGGCTCAGTTTGCAATGATGAGAATGTAGTGAAAGAAACTAAAGTTAGATTGAGTGCTTTCTTGAAGTCATTCTGCAATCTGTCAACTAGCAACAGATCTGCAACATGGTTTGTGGTGTGCAAATGATGAAGAGCTCTGGCTCTCTATAAAGCTAAAGGAGGGAAGGTTTAGATTAGATATTAGGGGGAAGTTTTTTACAGAGAGAGTGGTGAGGTGCTGGCACAGGCTGCCCAGAGAGGTGGTGGATGCCCCGTCCCTGGAAGTGTTCAAGGCCAGGTTCGATGGGGCCCTGGGCAACCTTGTGTAGATCCAGGCCTGAGGTTGGTGGCCCTGCCTGTGGCAGGGGGGTTGGAGCTCTACGATCCTTGGGGTCCCTTCCAGCCCAGACCATTCTATGATTCTATGATTCTATTGAGGAACTACTGTAAAAAATCACTTTGGCTTAAAAGCACTTATCCTCAGAGAGTCCCTCCTTGTCCCCTCTTTTGACTATACACACAGATTAAAAAGAGAAACTGATATGGCCATTTAACTTTTGATGAATGTATTAGTCCTGTAGACCCAGCTCAATCGAGACACTAATACTGCTGCTGATAAAATACAGGTTGGCACCAAATGCACTTGACATGAAGAAAGTGTGGCTAAGGTTAATCATAAGGAAGTTCTAGTTAATCATAGCTCTGGAGTGAAGTAGAAGCAATGTGCATAAATTAGTGTAATGCAGAGCAATTTTCAGGGGAAGAAAAAAAAACCCAACCTAAAATTTTATTATTATCTCCCTGTGAGACAGCAATTTGTAATTTGCACTGTAATTCCATCAGCTGTCTCTTCTGCTTCTGTGCTTAAGCAGATATAGAATCACTGTGCCATTAAAGAAACAATTATTCTAACAACAGAACTAATAGATGCCTTCTGTTAGATGCAGGATTTAGCCAGCAAACACAAATAGACCTTTTACATCAATACCAGCTAGGATTAACAGTGACATTTAATGTCACCCACTCGTTCATGAATTGCCCCATTGTCATTGGAAGCCATGGGGAGGCAGAAAAAAAAGGGAGAGAGCTAGCAAATGCAAAGTTATCATTCATGGGAGTGAAGAAACTGTGACTATTTAAAGACGTTAGTCAAAACCTCTAAAATTAGCAAATATTTGAATCCCACACAAATTCCATATTTAAGACTGTAGGATTGAATATTTAATGAGAACTTGGTTACAGGGATTTCTTTTTCAGGTACAGTACGTTCATTGCCTACGTATTCACAGCCCTCCTCTGTTCACTCACACAGCATTCAGGTGCCTCATTTCCTCAGGCTTATAATTTTGTGGGTGTATTTTATAGCAGTATGTCCTATTGTCATGCAGAAGCAATTTGGTGGTGCCTGTAGAGACTCTAGAGATGCTCTGTACAGGTAGGGTAACACTGGTGTTAGGATGAACCACAGGAACCTGAGGATCCTATAACAATTGCCTTTTTTTTCCTCCCCTCACATTCCCCAAATCAAAAAGCAGATTATAGGGAGTAGCAGGGTTAGCAAGATTCTTACCTGGCTTATAGTTAAAGTTATACTGCAAAATTAGATTAAATTGTAGATCCAGGCCTGGAGGTTGGTGTCCCTGTCTGTCGCAGGGGGGTTGGAACTCTATGACCCTTGGGGTCCCTTCCAACCCAGACCATTCTGGGATTCTATGATTCTGTGATTTCAAATGTCAATTTTTTAACAGCGATACTCTTCTTTTTCTGGAATTGTTTTGTAACCATTAGTACAGGAACACAAAGCAGATTCTCTGTAGCACTCATCCTTATGGTAGTTTTAGGTATCAAGCCCAGGATCCAAACACAAGTTGTCAGCTAAAGCTGTGTAGCCAGTCTTGCAGTTACACACATCTTCATCAGCCAGGTCGGGCTTAAATTCCTCCCTGGCCATATGAAATCCACTTAGCCTGATTTCAATTGTGTTTTTAAACTAGGCTTTGAGAATGTAGGCTTGAAGATTTAGGTCAGTGTTATCTCCTCAGTGCGATTTGACATGTTGGGAATGCCCAATGTTGTGGGAGATCTTTAAATGAGTTGATTTGGTCTCAGCAGTGCCGGTGAGAGGCGAGGGGAGTGTAGGGGAGCATCTAACCGAAAGTGGTAGCCTTTTCTTTTTTGTGGTGCCTGTATATAAACACTTGATCAGCTTTTCATACGTGATCCCTGCCTGGCTGCCACTCTTAGAGCAGGTTATAGAGATTCTAG
This sequence comes from Porphyrio hochstetteri, assembly GCA_020800305.1. Lineage (NCBI taxonomy): Eukaryota > Metazoa > Chordata > Aves > Gruiformes > Rallidae > Porphyrio > Porphyrio hochstetteri. The sequence continues at coordinate 154,410,670 of CM036905.1, read as the reverse complement.
GGACAGCAGCTGAATGGCTACATCCTTTCTGCTATTTGGACAGCACCTAATATTATGGGATACTGACTGTAATTTAGCAAGACAACCCTACAACCGGTCGTAGTAGCAATGATGCCAACAGAAGTTTAGACAGCCTAATATGTTTCTTCCAGTCCCAATCAATCGATTTCTACTTCCTCAGTGTCCTGCCCAGTTGTTTCATTCAACCTCAAGTCAAAAGGGCGGGCAACACCTTCCTGAGGCTATAAAGGGCTATAAAAAGTCATCCTGGCAACAGCAGCTCCGTCACCTATGGTACTAAATTACTTCCTAGAAAGACTACTGGAGACAAAGCAATATTCCCTGAGCAGGTAATTAATTCTTTGTTACCACTAAAGAAACAGCTGCTTTCTATAGAGGGCAGTGGGATTTAAACCAGGCACTGCACAAGGACCACTGAAGAGCACTAGTGTGGAATGGGGAACGCTAAAATCTTTCAGTCATTAAAAAACCAGGAGCTGCTGCCCTGCACTGCTTAGTCACTGTGTGTGCTGGCATGCTGGACAGGAGTTACGTTCCCCCCCTTGTTTTCATATTCAGTTTGAAGGGTGTTTGAAGGGTGTGTAGGGACGTGAGCTTTCAAAATGATTGGTCATCTGTACAGTCTTCTACTTTGAACAGGATGTGAGGCAGAGTTTTGCTGAATTTGGATTCACCTACAAGGGGGAACAAAAGGGACTCATCTGCAGAGGAGAGTGAGGGGGGCATTCAGATTAGCCAGAACTTCCATTTAGAACCCATCATAGAAGACACTAGTTTTGACGTGGTTAATGGAATCATCAGTGGAAATCCTGTGAACTGTTTAGTGTTTCTTAATGCAAAGTGGTCTATTAGTCACAGTGTTGCCTTTAAGGCACACAAGACTGCAATAATTGAGGAGAAAGCGTGGTCTTTTTCTATAGTTGCCCACGAACTTTTACATATATTTTGGTCTGCGTTATAATTAGAACACCATATGGGACCTTTATCATAACTTACGTCCTTCCCATTCTTGAAGTATAAAACAAAAGAGGAAAGCTTATGTTTGGTTTTCTCATTTAATTCTTAACAAAGACATCTCCTTATTTGAAGATCCCCATTTTCTTCATAGATTAATCAATATTTGTGCAATTCAAGCTACTAAAAATAATAAAAAACCATGGAGGGAAGTAGCCAGGAGAGAAGGGAGTAGCCACAGAGGACTCCTGGGAGCTCTGCACTTCACTGAGCACCATCAGCAAGACATTTTCACAGCAGGTCTTTGCTACCCAAATGGAAAACCGGTTCCTTTGTTTTCAGCCAGGGTGTTCTGGTCTAGAAGGAATCACATTTCAATTCTCTGAGTTTTTATCTGTTCCAGGAAGTTCTATCTTAAACTTTGCTACAATGTAAAAATAATGACTGCTACTCTGTACCACTGGTGTATCAGAGGAAAAAGGCACAGTCCCCCCACACATGCAGACACACCTCCCTTCATCCATACCCACCTGCTCACAAACATTACTCCGGATGAGTTAACTCCAGATCAGGGAAAAGGTTTGGGTTCCCACCTTGTTCAAGCCCCACGAACATAAACACTGGAGAAAGGCCAGTGCCACAGTTCTCCTGCATAGACAAGTGTGAGACCTGTCTGGCACTTTACAGACGTGAGCACTGTAGTGTTGTGCTGTTACCAGAGGTGCACACCTTCCAGCTCAAACACAAGTTACCTGGGTTTTGCTGTTCTGCATTTTTATAATGAATTTAAGGAATAGTTTTCTTTAAAATATGGAAGACTCCTCTGGACCTTTGTGGACAAGAGCATCTGTTTTTTTTCAGTTGGGCTTTTTTTTTTTCCCCCAATGGTGTCTTCTGAGGATGGCTTTAGTTATCTCAGAAACAAAGGTTTGCTAAATCCAAGCTGAGGCTGGTGCAGGAACTTGAAGCGACCTTTAGAAGGTGAGAAAATTTCAGGTTAAAACCCAAAAAGCCTGATGCTTCCTATCATCCTGACAGCTATCAGTGACCTACTATACAGCCTTTAAAATACATACTTCTTGAGACACTGACTAATTCATTGTGTAACTCCCATCCAGTGAAAACACATCCTTAACAAATGATCTGTCTTAAGAACAGATACGAAAACGCTGCAGCAACCCCGCTGCAATAGTTTCCTGTAGCAGCTGCTGAGTGTTGATCCACCTGATGTCTATCAGTGGCTAAAGACTAATAACAGACTCCAGCCAGAGCTGCTCTATGAGGTACTTCACACTGTTTGAGAGTCTCCTGCGTGCTCCAGTTTCATCCATAGTTCAGCTTGTGCCATTTATTCACATGCAGAAGTGTAATACCTGTATAAATGTCACCAGCATCTCTGCTTCCATCCCCATCAAGGGAAGTATTGCCAGCAGCTCCAAAAGGCTTCAGATTTACCAGTGCTACAGCCCACACTATGCAGCTATGACACCTGCAGCCTACTACACCAGTCCATCTGCGGCAGAAGGGGAAGTTTCAGGAGGCAGAAGACAAATGTGAGGTTGGTGGTTAATGGTCCTGATGTATGAGGCAGCTGAACCAGCAGGACCTTGCTGCGCCCCTTTAATTATACTCTCCCAAACTGTCACAAGAGTTACTTCCATAAGATAAATAATAAAAGATATATATATTATAAAATATAAATGTCCTCATATATTCAAGCATTACAAACATGTTTTCTGGTACTTTGAGGCTTTATGTCACACAAGCTGTGCCCAGTGAACAGAGGACAACTTTATAGCCTGCACATTTAACTTTGCCTTTCTGTATTTTTGTCTTTCTGTATCTTTGCTCTTCTCAGTGATGGCCAGTGATAGAATAAGGACAACGCGTGCAAGCTGGAGCACAGGAGGTTCCATGTGAGTATACAGAGAAACTTTTTCACTGTGAGGGTGGCAGAGCACTGGGACAGGCTGCCTGGAGAGGCTGTGGAGTCTCCTTCTCTGGAGACATTCAAACCCCACCTGGACCCATTCCTGTGTGATTTAGTGTAGGTGATCCTGCTCTGGCAGGGGGGTTGGACGCTATGTTCTTTCAAGGTCCCTTCTAACTCCTAACGTTCTGTTATTCTGTGATTTTGTATGTAAAGCAGTAACAGGGGCAGCATCTCCTTAGTATGAATTGTCCCACGGGACTTCTGCTTCCCAACAAACACTGCAGACATCCCTTATCTCTCTTTTTTTTAAAGTAAAAAACCCACACTGCCAAAGAAACCAACCACTCCACCCAGCTTCAAGAAGACGTATCCTTTATGTATGACCATTGTGTTACGAGTTTCTCAGGCACTCCAGGGAACTGTAGAGTGAAATAACTAGCAGAGCTCAAGAGCCAGCCCGCAAAAGGTCTCTAACTTCAGGGGAAAAATACTAAGGAAAAGCCCAGCATTTTCAACTAAAGTTAAGGCCAGCTCTAGATACAGCCCAAGCAGCTGAATCATCTGGTGGTTAGAACACTTAAGATCAAGTTTCCGAAGTCTCTTTTCAGTGACAAGAACTGATGCAAGGATGCGTGCTGTAGGCTGGCTGCTTCAGACTGGCAGCTGAAAGCTTCAATGCCTCACCTGCATCGATGCAGAGGCATGCATGGACACAGATCTGTTGGCTTCCATCGTCACCTCTTGATGGTCCTACCGCAGGTTTGCAAAATGCTTTTTTAATTAAATAAGGGCATGTTAAAATAGATTAATATAACTTGCTAGCTCCTTCTCAGTAATCTAGGGGAGAGGACAGTTTATGGCTGTCTATACAGAAGGGTATAGAAGGTACAGCAAAACTATAATGGTTCATTTTGCATGACTAGTCTAGGTGAAAGAACATAAAATGCTTTTGCATCTTGACCCGAGTTATTACCTGCTTCTAAGGTAATGCTTCTACATGCTGCTAGCATCTTATCTCCTTCTAAAACCCTCAGAATACTGAGCAAAAACCTTACTTCAGGTTCCACCATAGAGGATTAATTACTTTATACCTTAAAAATCCCCAAAGCCTGGTAGCTTGGCTCAGTTTTTCCAATAATGTGTGAGTATTAGGACACATCAGTACTGATTTTGGCAAAACTGAAAAATGATAGAAGATAAATTCTGGAACAGCTGCAAAATGCTAAGACATGATGCTGCATTGTAACATAACTGGAAATTCAAAATCACATGTTCCATTTTTTTCTGTTAATCTTCACAATTTAACACAAACTGAATAGCTGTTCCCTCTCCAGACCCTAATAATAACCTCGGACTTCTACCTTCTCCCCACACTCCGTTGAGGACATGAAAAAATGACAGAAAAACTCTGGGTTTTTTTCTCCTTCAATGCCAACAAAGAAACAAAATGCATGGCCACACTACATTTCTCTGGACGAAGTCCCTACAGTTTACTTCCTTCAGATTCATATGCATTCCATGTTACTCAAGGCACATTCAAGCAGGACTGTAGTCCCTTGACCGTTCCTTTCTAGCCAATGGAAAAATATGTTAGCAATGCGATGCTGAACAGCTTCTCTCCCACCAAGAAGCCTAGAGTCAAGCGGGGCCATTCTGATGTACCAGGACTTTCCTGCAACAGCTGGAAAACAACTCAGGAGTTGTTCGTGCCTTTGCAAACAGTTACTGGCTATGCTAAGACATGTTGGTAAGAGGACCAGCTAAAATACTTCGCATCGGTCATCAATTTACATTAGAGCTCTCAGCAAGCCATCTCTCTCAACTATTGTTCTGTAGAAGGGATGTATGTTTAGATAGTTTTCAAAACAGCTAGGCACAGCAGCAAGGCTCACTTAGACTGCTCTTCTACTAAGTCTTCCACATCCCTCATAACCTCAGCTGCTTCCTGCATGGCCGCACTCTCCCCTACGCTTCCAAGAACACTTCCCCCTCCCTTCTCCTCTCACTTCTGTCCCCAGACTGCTGCTTTGGGGTTGCTTAGCTTGGGGAGCTGCACACATCCTGTAACAGCCAAGCTTTTTTTTTTTCCAGTCCAAGCACAAATCTGGATGTGCCTCAGGAATTACTGCGATTGATTAGTTTTAACCTCTATTTCAGTAAGGCAATAGCTTCAAAGAATTTTCAGATACACCAAAATCCTGCAGCCAAGCCTGGTAATGAAACGAAACTTGCCTTTAGAGAAGCTGCCAGCTGTAGTTAAGACATGCTACAAAAAGCCTTAATCCTAAACCTTTTTTAATTAGGTGCTGACCTTTGCATCGTGCCCAAAACTAGCATGTCTTCCCAGACTCAGAGAAATAAGGTCAGGACGCTATTTTAAGTTAAGCAATGCCATTCTCCCAGGCCCTTATTTAGACATACTTCTCTTTAAAAAAAAGAAAAAAAAAAGAAAGAAAAAAGTTGTGTCTTCATTTGCTTTGACATGAGCTATTAGAGTGTAACTGCCAAAGAAAAATGTGCAAACAATCCTACTTTTTCCATGTCTGACTCTTCCAGCATTAAACGATATTAGACATCTTGATGATTAAAAAAAAGCCCAAAACAAACCACAAAATGGTATACATGGCTTCAGCTGCCAACATGGAAACAGCACCCAAGTATGCAGCACCCAGAAGCCGATTCAAGCATGAACAATTCAAGGGCTCTTTTTATTTCAGTAAAACTAAAGCTTACAGATTCTTAACTCATAACTACTCAGAAAGACACCCATAAAAAGATGCATTAATAAAAACTGTCCGGCTTCCAGGCCTCTAAAATATTTCAAACATAAGACACAGTAAAAGATATCAGATGTTTACATTACAGTCTTGCTGCCTTACACGCCACCCTACAAAGTGAACAAACACACTCAGCAGCTTCAAGCATACTGTTAAGAAGACACCAGTAAGTGCTCCAGGTTTGCTGTACCATACAACTTTATTTCAAATTCACATCTCTCTAGGCAATGTATCCAAAATATTTGAGTACCTTTAGGCTGTAAATATTCTGAAAGAGGGCATCAAGCCTTATCCCATCTCCAAAAAAAAAACATCTTAAGTTTTAGCTCATGTTATAAAAAGTAACCATGTGGAATGTGACAAGTCGTAATGCGAAATCAAAGTGCTTTAGTCCCATCGTGCAGACAGACCCTAGCGGTTATCTAGCCATCAGTCAACACAACTCAAATGCCAAAAGAGATGCTTGCTTTGCTGCACCCCACCTTGCAAAGACCTTTGGACCAGCATGGTGAAATTTTATTCACTGACAACAAAAGAGTATCAGCGGACCAACAGTTTCGCTTTGATACTTCAAGCAATGAGTTATAAATGAGGCATCTTTTTACCATTTTTGAAGTTCCTTTAGTAATTACCGAAGATCTACTGCATTATGCAAGATAAAATTATGTTCCAGTTAGTCTTTTAAAATCCAAAGTGTGCTATAATCCAAATCCCAAAGCATCGAAACCCTCAAATTATTTCCCCAGACCCCAACAGCTATCTAAGACTCAGTATTTTTGTGCAATTCTTTGCTATTTGCATGTGAAGAGATGAACACGCCACCCAACAGTTCATATGAAACAACTATAAACTCCCAAAGCAGAAAACCTTTAACAAGGTTTGGACATAGGTAGTGGTGTGGAATATGTGCTCAATTCAGACGTGCCGTGCTGAAACGAGCTCATGTTGCAAGTGCTCAGTCAGAAAACTTCCTTTCTACCGAAGCCTAAAAAGCTTTTTTAAATTATTATTTATTCCAGAGCAAAGGAAGCTTTTGACTTTAGCATTTAAATATCTTCTCTGTTACAAAATAATTAGCTCTACAGTATAATGTCTATGATTTCCCCACACCCTTCCCCCTTCAGACACTCCACTGCTGTACGAGTGTACATCTTTAACGGGAAGGGCTGAGGGAAAATTTCTGGTCCTGTCCCACAGACGTAAAGACAAGGTGCTTTGCAAGACTGATTTTATCCGTCACATTTGTGGCAACCAACCCAAAATGAAGGCACATGAGATCTACAGTAATAGAGTTTACAAATTATAAACTAAAGCTGAACCTCTGTATAATTTCTAGTCCTTCTGCACAACAGTTAATGACCAGTACCTATGCAGAGATTAATTGTATTTTCCTCAGGTAACTTTTCCCAGGAACAGTTAAGTGGTGCTCACATGCCTATGCAAATACTGTCATTTGTTAGGATTTGACACAAAGTGCAGAACTTGATAATCCATCTGCACGGGAAGTCTTGAAACCAATGCATTGCTAGCACCCCTGTCACAACAAATGTTAAGCCACCAGCAACAGCTACAGACAGCTGTTACTGTGAAAGTGGACAACTCCCAGTCACAGTTTTCCTGTGAGATGCTCTAGAGCTTGTGGCATGCACTTGATCAGTGTCTCAAATGTGGATTTTAACATGTCAAATCCCATTTACTTTTGGTTAGTTACTGGCCAGGCACGTGCTTGCGTTCCGAGGAAGCCACCTTGAAACATGCTTTGACAAATGTGGCATTGAAAATGGCCATACCTTAACTTCTAAGCACAGGTGAGCTTCTACCCTGAGTGGCATTCAGGATCCAGGGTCAGCTCCATACCTCATTTTTAAGGAAAGCCGAGTGTGGATACAAATCTGCCTCCTAGATTTCACTGGAACTGCTACCTTCAAAGCAGAGAAACAAGATTCAAGGTTTCTGAAAGCTTTAGCAGACGGATAGGCTTGTCAATCAGATTAAGACTTACTAGGTTGTTAAACAACAGTTGAAAACCTTGGTCATCACTTCTCCAGAAAGACAGATTTAAAAGAACTCAAACACCATTGCCATCACTTGACTGCTTTCACTCAGGATGATAAACAGGGCTGGAGTTTCAGACTTATGGTTATTCACCTTCCGGATGAGTTCATGTTCCCCCCACCCTTATTTTTCTTTTCTTTCTTTTCTTTTCCTTTTTTCTCCAATTCTGCACAAAGTCAGTAGAAGGGATTGGCACACAAGTTACTAGTGAACACAGACCTGTAGCTATTACATTACAGGACCACGTCAGAGTTTCATGAAGACTTCATGCAATGGTGTCTGTGCTCTTTTCTAAAAGAGAACGACTGTCACAGGTAACACATACAACACAATTCTCTGGTTTCAAATGCAGTGAGTTACACAAACAACATTACAAGAATTGACCAGACTTAAATAACTGGAACTGCGCTAGGTCTGGCACTTGAGAATTCACAGTGATTAAAATAAAATTGCTTTGCCTAAGACAAAACATAAGATACCAAATACAGAAAAACACTCTCTGCTTCCATTACTTTGTGTTAGTATTCCAACAGCAATAAGCAAGCTCAGTAGTACCTCAGACAGACAGCAGAGACTTCTGCACGGGGTTAACTTTATTCATTGCTTGCAGTGCAATGGGTTTTTGATTTTTTAACATATTCACAATGTCAAATGGGGAAATTCTCAATGAATAAAGTTGACACAGGCTCAAGTCTTTGCTGGACTGAAACTTGGATTCTGACAGGAAACTGTTATCTACTGTCTCATTTTGGGTACCCAAGTCCACGCTGTGCCAGGTGGTATTGCTGTTAAACAATGCATATTTGCATATTACTGAGGTGTTCTTACATAGCAAGTTGTTTCAAAGTAATTTATAGTACCAGTGGATAATATAAGAGTAGAGCATTTGCACTTTTCTTTCCCCCACTCAACTCGCTAATCCTAGTAGATTCAGTAACGCAGGTTTCCAGTCCCAAAGCCTGCCTTTAGAGAGAAAGGAGCACAGCTTTTAAATACCCCAGCGTTTCTCAATGCACCCACTGCCTCTCATTTCAGTGCCGAGGGCTGCAGCTGCTCTTGGGAGTTGCAAGCCACTAGAGCCCCGCTGGCACACTGGGCTCGGTGACCCCACAGAACTGAGTTAAAGCAAGATACTAAGAGGTCCCAAATCTCCCGATTACAGGAGTCTAGATGAGCACTCACTTGTACCTGCCTCACCTTCTGCACTACACCTTAGAGCACGTTAGTCTGTGCGCCCACCTCCCAGACCTCCCGCTCCCCAGCCTTATCCGAAGACATTGGACTTCGGCCTGAGCTTGAATGACGCTTTCAGGGATTTCTCCTCGTGCTCTTCTTCCTCAGTGTCCCCGCGAAAGGAGGGCGTGTTGTGGATGATCTGAGTCCTGAAGCGGATCTTATTAAGCCGAGGCTTCATCCGCCCACTGCCGGAGGCTTTCCTGGTCATCTCCTTGCCCTTGCCTGGCACTGCTGCACCTTCAGTACCCTCAGCTTCCTCCCCGGTGCTGTGGTGGTGGTGATGGTGGTGATGGGAAAGCCGGTAGTTCATGAGGTTGGAAGGCAAAACCTTGGAGAGCCTCCAGCGCCCACTCCCATTGCCGGAAGCCCCTTCCTCCTCCTCCTCCTCCTCAAGAGCCCCCACAAGGCTCCGCATGTCCCCGGAGGTGCCCTGTTGCAGGTAGTGCGCAGCCTTGCGCCCACTGTAATCGCGAATGTCCACGTCGGCATCATAGGCTCCTACCAGCAGCTTGACCACCTCGGCGTGACCGTGCATGGCGGCTATGTGCAGCGCGGTGTGTCCGCCGCTGGTGCGGGCATTGATGTCCACAGGCAGCTGGTGCCGCTGGGCAAAGTTGACCAGCGTGGCCAGCAGCTCCTGCCGCCCGTGCTTGGCAGCCCAGTGCAGCACCGTGAAGCCGGTGATGAAGTCCCTCTTGCAGAGCAGCGCCGGCTCGCAGCTCAGCAGCCCCTCCAGGCTCTCCCACCGCCCGTCCGAGGCAGACAGCATCCAGGCGTGCTCCAGGGGGTCCAGGGCCACGGCGCCGGTGGTGCTCCCCTCCTCCTCGGCGGATGACGAGGCCACTGAGGCGCTGTCCGAGTCGCCGCCGCGCCCGCGGGCCCCGCCGGGGAGGGCGCCGCGCTTCAGCTGGGGTGAGCCGCCCCGCGCTGCCTCCCGCAGGCTCCTGCGGCCGCCCCCCTGCGCCGCCGCCCCAGGGGCGCCTTCCGTCGTCCCCGTCTCCTCCGACGGCAGAGGCCGCCCCGGGCCCGCTGCTACCGCAGCCTCCTCGCCGCCCCCGCCGCGCCCGGGCAGCGGCCCCCGCCGGGACCCCTTCCGCTGGCCTCCGCCCGCCGCCGGGCTCGGCCGGGGCGGGTCGCCCCGCCGCCCCGCGGGCTGAGGGCGGCTATCGGCATCCTCACCCTCCGGCGGCGGCTCCTCAGCGCCCGCCCGCGGGGAGGGCGGCGGGCTCGGCCGCTCCGCGCTGTCCTTCGCCGCCGCCTTCTCCTCTCCGGGGGTCAGGGCGGCGGCAACGGGGGTCTCCGGGGTGCAGTACCGGCGGCGGAGATGCACGTACTTGACGCCGGTGTCGGGCTCCTGCCGCACGGTGGCTACGGCGTTAACCACCTCCTTGAAGCGCTGGCGAGCGGCGGCGCGGCGGTCGGGCTCCGGGGGGCTGAGCCAGTCCCGGAAATGCTCCAGCAGCTCCGCGTTGCGCGCCCGCCCGCCCCGCGCCGCCAGGAACCGCACCACCGCGTCCTGCCGCAGCTCCGCCGACTCCGCCATCACCGTCCCTGCTCCATCGCGTCGCGCCGCCGCTTCTCCTGCTGCTGCTGCGGGCGCGGCGGAGCCGCTGCTGGCCGAGCCCCTCCTCCCGGCGGCGGCGGCGGCGGCATGCCCCGGCAATCACTGCCGCGGCGGTGGCGGCGGCGCCGCGCCACCCTCCGGCCGGGAGGGGCCCGCGCGGGAGCGCCCGCCCGCCTCAGCGACAGCGGGGCGGCTGCTGGGTCCTCCCGCGTGGGGCCGCCGGGCTGAGGCAGCGCCGCGGTTGGGCGGGGCCGCGGCGGCCCCGAGCGCTCCGTCACGGCTGGCGGGTGGTCGAGCGCCCTCTCTCCTCGGCGGCAGCTCCGCCCGCGCGTTGCCCTGCCTGCCTGCCTGCCTCCCTCGCTTCGTGGGGGTATGGCAGCTTCCCATGCCGGTCGACAGCCGGTAAGTCCCCTCCGCCGTGCGGGGGCCGTGAGGGGCGGGCGGGAACCTCCGCCAGCCGTTAACCGCCGCGGTGGCGGGGGGACACCCCCGGCGCTGGGGTACCTGGGGGTTGGTGTCTCCCCCGGCGCGGCTGAGGGGACGGAAAGGAGTCGGGCAGTCACTTCCACAGGTGGAAGTGCCGCTGGTACCGAGCAGCCCTCGCTCAGGCCAGGGGCCGGGGGCTGCCTCAGAGGCCGCCCCAAGGGTCGCCGTGGAGAACCGGCGGGGCGGCGGGGTTCAGTTGCGGAGGTCAGAAGGGAGTGCGGAGCTTCGGTTAGCGGGCAAAGTCAGGCCTCCAGGTGCCGTTTAGTTCCCGAAGTTGCCCGGCTTTAACAAAACTTGTTGTTAGAGGATCTTGTTTTGGGATGTTGCCCTTCTTAGAGCTCCCATAGCGTATCACATATTCCAAGTAACAAGCTTGGCTATTGAAGACATGCTTTCCTTACGCATGACGGCAAAGCCATCAGCTTTATGCTTTGAAGACATTGAAGCCATCCGTGAATTACTGCTGGAACATTAGTTCCCTTTTTGAACGTGAAATAAATCAATTAACTTCTGAGTCGAGTTTTCTGCTGCGTTTTACATCTCGGCGACGCAGAGCACAGAAGGGTTCCAGAAACAGCATGGAGTGGGAGGAATTTTTGGGAAAAATCCTCCACCCTGGCTGCGTAGTTAAACGCTTTTGCATTTTCTGGTAGCAGGAAGGTAGATAAAGTACCTGTCTCTGGTGTTTCTTGGCTCATTTCCTGCTGCTGTTTACAGCGGTGGAGCTGTGTGTGAAGCTGCCCTTTGGAAGTTTTCTTTCCTTGGGGTGATTTTTATCCAGGACAGTATCTGGTTCTTGATGGGACGGACCCGAGGCAGTGGCGTGAGAGCGGGAGAAGGAAAAGGGGCTGCTTTTGAATTTGGGGGCTGAAAGAGTTATTTGTTGGATCATTGTTAAAGCCATCACAGGGCCTGACCACGTCGCAGCCAAAGCCAACCTCAGTGAAAGGGCTTCATTCACGTTCCCCGGCTTGCTCACAACTTGACTGTGGAGCAGAGCTTGCTCTCTTGTGCAGAGAGCTTTGTTTCACACAGATTCTCACACAGGCCTGTAGGAATCCTTTGCAGCTGTGGTGTAACAGTGCAACGCATCAACTTCATATAAGCTGCCTCTCTTCGTACATGTTACTTACATGTAGTGAGGTGGAGAGTCAGTACTTCGCAGGCAGGGTCTTGTAGCAAGCTGGAGAAACACTGAGAGGAAAACCCAAAGAGCCAAAGTAAAAGAAAGGATGCAGAATGATTTTGCTGGTTAATGTTTGCAGGAAGAGTGTGGAGAGGTGGCAGTAAATCACCAGTGAGTGAGAATGGGATTGGGAGTCCTCTAAGCGGATAGAGTTGGTAAGGGAAGAGAAAGGTGCCAGTACATGGCAAACTTTACAGAGAATGCTACAAAACCAGACACATGACATAGTCTTGTGATGGAGGACAGTGATTTTGTGTTAGGTTTATAAATGCAAATGATGTAACTGTAACGATGTAAGATATATTTATAATGACATCAAATAATATTCCCTTGTTTAACACGTGCTGTGTAGTTGGTAGTGTTTCCTGCAACAGTCTGGGAAAGATACTGTTTTCAGTTCTTTTGCAGAAGAAATGTAAAATCATTCTCTGAATGCAGCCTGACCTTCTATAAATCTGTTTACAGTCTGCACAAAGTCTGAGGTGTATTGAGTGTGTTGGAGTTTTGAGTATTTGACTTACAGGAAGGTTTTGGCAGTCACTGCTTCCGTACAGCAGCATACAGTGCTTGCCATTGATGAGAAAAAATAATAATCCTTCTTGCAGTCAAAGAGGCCTTGGGATAGCAGCCACCATTGTCACATCCAAGACCAGTATTGCTTTCTCATTTGGAGCAGGAGCGTTCACAAGAGACTGACATGGTCAAGGGTGAAGAAGGCTGACTTGCTGCTCTTCCAGAAACACAGTGCTAAAGCTGCAACAGGCACAGCTGAGCCAGCACAGCCAAAGAGGTGGAGATCTTCCGAAAGTGAGTGCAGTTGTGATACCAGTATTGATACCAGCATGAGTATTTTTCTGTGTCAAAGTAATCTCAGAGGGATGCACCAGATTTCCGTTTCTTTGGTTTTCCTTCCTTGAAAACACACAGGTCAAGAGAGGCCTTTCTGTGCAGAGCACAAACCTGAATGTCTTCTCCTTCTGCGTAGCAGTAGCTGATCAGTCCTGCCTGAACCAGCACTGTTGTTGTCATCATCCTTTGCCTGGCACATGGAGTACTAGCTGTGAGGAACTGGTTTCTTTTCTATCATCAAGTCTTGATTCCCCACGCGCTGCCTCTTGCCACATCTATCCATAGGCAGCGATGGAGGAACAGGTAGTACATGAGCAAGAATACCAAGTTACTTAAACGCCTGTGGTGGTGACGACAAACCTTAGTGGCATTTACAAATGAGTGTGCTGCTGTCTGCGAAATCACCTCACCACAACTGGAAAACCAGCAAAGCATCTCTGCTTGTCTGCTTGTTCCCAAATACCTCAAAATAAAGTCCAGAAGTTGTCTTCAGTAGCAACCTGCACCTTGTGGCCCTTGTTCTCACAAAGCTGTCACTTTTTCCTCTGCACATCCTGGGTGATTTCAGGGTGTTCAAGAAGTTTGAGTCCAGCCTCAGATTTCTTCAGACAGAAACACAGGGCAAAAATGTCACCTTTTTTTTTTTTTCAAGGTTCTTTCTAGGGTCTCTCCATATATAACGTGTATGAAGGAAATTGTGGGCTGACCTATGCCAACTTCAGCTGTATTGTGTGTTGAAGGAAAGGAAAATAGTTGGTGCACCAGAATTCCGTGTAAGAATCACAGAATGTTAGGGGTTGGAAGGGACCTTGAAAGATCATCCACTCTCCCCACCAGAGCAGGATCACCTAGTTTAGGTAACACAAGAACATGTCCAGGTAGGTTTTGAATGTCTTCAGAAAAGGAGACTCCACAACCTCTCTGGGCAGCCTGTGCCAGTGCTCTGCCACCCTCACAGTGAAAAAGTTTTTCCTTATGCTCACATGGAACCTCCTGTGCTCCAGCTTGCACCCACTGCCCCTTGTCCTATCATTGGACATTACTGAGAAGAGCCTGGCTCCGTCCTCCTGACTCTTGTCCTTTACATAGTTACAGACATTGATGAGGTCACCCCTCAGTTTTCTCTCCTCCAGGCTAAAGAGACCCAGCTACCTCAGCCTGTTCTCATAAGGAAGGTGTTCCACGCCCTAAATCATCTTAGTGGCCCTGTGCTGGACTCTTTCAAGTAGTTCCTTGTCCTTGAAGAAGTCATTTGAAGGAGGTGAAGAATCCTGGGCTTTTGATGTTTGGACCAGTTCTTAAAAGTTGCCTACTGTTTCTGTCATACTGAATAAATCACATGATAACTGCGAGGGAAATTGACAAATGAGTTTTCATTCAATCATCTTTTGGCCAATGTTACATTTTTTTCTCTACACCTTTTTGGGGAATGTATTGTTCCACACTTGACTTCTGTGTATTGCTTTTTATTTTATAGAATAGACTGATAATATTAATTCAATGTAATTTTAATGTTTCTTCTTTTCTATTCTGCATCTTCATGGGCTCTTCTTTCTTTGCATTTTCCTACCTCACCTTCCTATATTTTCCATTCTGTGTTATTTTGCCAAGGTTTCCTTTCTGTTCCTTCTACTCATCCCATCTGTTCCCTGTCTCTTTCACATGGGTGTTGACATCAGGAGATGTCAATGGTATGCATGCCTACATCACACATCTACATTTTAGAATTTGACTGCCCAAAGATGAAAAGTATTTTTCTACTTGCTTCCAAAATCTGCTTAGTTTCCTGCTTACCTCATGTGATAGGAGGCAAAGCAACACTGATACTTACTGGTTCAAATACATCCTTTGGTTATTAGGAAACTGATTGTCTGTAAGAGAATAATGCAATTTGTTATTGGAAGATTAAACTGAATTTTCTGGTTTGATGAATATCCACACCTCTGTGACAGTGGAAAACCCAGGGCTCGGAGCGGCTTGTGTTCAGAGTGTCCATGGACATGTTGATGTGTTGTCATCAACTCTCCTGGCTGATGCCCCGGCTGAGGGCCCGTGCACAGCCTGCATCCTCGCTGGGGCCTGGCAGGACCCTCCCCTCCTGCATAAGCACACCAACACAGATTACTTTTTTCTTCAAGCTTTGGAGGGCAAATTTCAGTTGTCTCTACAAGCAGAGCGGCAAGCTAGTTATTTGCCTGGACTGCAAGTCTGGTTCTGCAGAAGGCTTATGCAGGCATCCGTGTAGTCTGAGACCCAGCTTTTGCCCTGGAACAGCCCTGTGTCAGGCAGTGTTAGACCTAAATAGGTGGCAAATTTTTGTTACTTTTGTCTCAGGCAGTGATTTTTCTTTGCATGCTGTTTTTAGTGAGTAAGAAGACGTATATAAAGTAATATTCTTAATTAGCTGATTTTGCAGCCACCCAGATGCAGTTCTGTGAAAGCTATGCTACGAACCCTTTAAAAATGGGAGGGAGCGGGGAGAGTGAAATGTGATTTGGACCATCTCAAGCCATGTATGCTGTTCTGATGAGATAATGAATTCTGAGAAAGCAGTGAGAAACAGGAAGTGTTTATGGGAGTGTTACAGCTCTGGTAGCATTCCAGTTACAAGCTTTGAGTTATTTACTGGACAAAGTTGGATGAGATGCTGTCTTCAAGCATAATTTAGCTGCTCTATCCAGCGGATACTAATGCGAAAAGAGTGGCTAATCCGGTGACTTGATTGCCTTCAGCATGATTTGTATTTCTTAGTTTTTGAGTGATCATCAGTTTTCTAAACATTTTTCTAACTTGTTTTTCAACTGGATGATGTATTATTTCTTTCACAAGTATTGAGGGGGTGAGTTCAGTGGATTTAATTGCTCTGTGTATTTGTTAGACCATAGTGGAGTGAGGCTGTCTGGGGTGCTGGCATTGAGGGCGAGACACGTGGTGCCACTGGAAAATTTCAGAAGGAAAAAACGTAGGTCATAGCTTTCCTGTTAAGAGAATGCTCCAAGTGATGTCAGATGGAACAGGTTCACACAGTGATTCTTCTGTAAGGGAGGTGGAGGGAGGCAAGTCTCCAAATGGGAGCAGTAGCTCTGGGTCCTGTAACACTTGTTGTGTGGAGAACAGAAATACAGACATCAAGGAATGCAGGCTTCTAGATCCCCATGAGTAGGCTGTCTCAAGTTGAGCTATGCAGTGTTTCTTGAAAGCCTCGTAGTCTAAAGGAAGAGCTTTTATTGTAGCATTTTTGGTGAAGCGGATTCCTGAAAACTGAACAACTAACCCTCTGAGCAGTTTGGTACCAGTTAAAATCCCTAAAAAAGTAGTCGTGTATTTAAAAAATACAAATAGTTTCTGCATGTTTCTATCTCTAGCTTCTAAAATTTTGCTATCCATTTAGTGTTGGAATTTGTGTGTGCGTGTGCTTCCAGAAATCTCCTCATTACCATGGACTGTGATTGAATCAATTCGGCCAGATTTTCTCGTGTTTCTGTACTGTTTCTCTGTAAAAAAAGGTTTTTGAGACCCTGAATTACCCCTTTCTGAGCATCTTTCTGTTTGTCAGACTTCTTTAAAACAAAGACCTTTGGACAATGTATTTAAATGCGTTCTTGTGAATTATATAAATAGTATTATTTCTGCTTGAAATTCACATTCTCTTCTATTGTGTATGTTCCTCCATTGACATTCTCACTGTTGGGTCACAGCACGTGAATGTATGAGGTTTTGGGGGGTGGTGGTTAGATTTTTTGTTTGTTTACTGTGTCATTACCTCTAACAGAAATAACTAGAAAGAGCGATCTTGTGGTTAAGGTGCTAAATTGCATATGGGGTGAATGAAACTGATGTTCATGCTCTCTTAGCCTCAGCCTGTGTTATCTCAAATAGGATCTTTGTGTAATCTGTCATCTCCACATGCAAAAACTGGAGATGTTATGTCTCTTCCCTCCTGAGGGGAAGTACTGAAGAAACCTATGCATAAACCACAATTTCTTTATTGGGCAAGTACCAGGTTTTGTAATCTGTTTTTACAGCTTTCCAGGACATTTTTGTCTGGTGTCAATTTTTTGTCTTGCGTCTGAAATGGCATAGAACTTTCCATGTGCTTTTATATATTTACATTTCCAGAAAAAATTGTTTTAATTTTTGCTGACAGCTGTGTAGTGTCATTAAATGAACTTATGTACTGAAGAAAGATGAAATATGCTTTCTTAAAATAGCAGCAAATTTGAGATGTCTCAGAATATCTTGGCAATTGCATAAATACTTACTGCAGAAATCGTTACTCTTTTTTCTGACATACATTGCCATAAGAAGTATCATTGGGAGAAACTTAGAAATACAAATAAATTAAGATCTTGGATGTCCAAGGTGAATTTTTAAATAGTGATACAGCCATGTGGTGGTTCGACTCTGGCTGATTGATTCCTCACACCCTTCCCTTACTGCACCGTGGGGTCCTGCCCACAGGCAACAGTCCTCCATGAACATCTCCATGAGTCCTTTCTGTTGGGGTGTCAGCTTCTCACCAACTGCCCCAGCATGGGTCACTTCCATGGGGTGCTGACCTTCAGGCCCAGACCGCTCCAGCCTGGTCCCCCCCAGAGTCACAAGTCCCCCAGCAACCCTGCTCTGGCGTGAGTTGGTCTCTCCATGGGCTGCAGGTTTCGCTGCCAGGAGCTTGCTCCAACTTGGGCTTCCCACAGGGTCACAGCATCCTTCAGTTGTCTTCACCTGCTCCAGCATGGGGTTCTGTAAAGGCTGTAGATGAGATCTCTGCTCTCAGTCATGATCCATGGGCTGCAGGGAGACAGCCTGCTTCACCATGGTCTTCTCCACAGGCTGTGGTGGAATCTCTCTCCGGCATCTGGAGTGCCTCGTTCTTATCCTCCCCACCCCCTCCCAGCCCCTTCACTTGTCTTGGTGCCTGCATAGCTCCTTGCATCTTCTCACTCCCTTCTCTGGTGGCAAAAAGCATCTGCTCAAGGGTGTTTTTTTTTCTCCTAAATGTGATTCCCAGAGGTGCTGTGACCGTCGCTGATGGGCTCAGCCTTGGTCAGCAACGACTCCAGCCTTGAGCCAGCTGGTGTTTGCTCTGTGGGGCCTGCAGAGAGCTTCTGCCTGCTTCTTGCAGCAGCCATACGCGCAACTCCTCCTCTTCAACCAGAACCCAGCCACACAAAACTACGACATTCCACCCCTTGCCTCTGCGAATCACGTTTGAGAATCGTCATTAAAATTCCCAGATCTGTTGGGTTCTAGGCATAGCCAGAGCTTTTTAAGCAAAGCATGGAGAAGGCACCTTGTTTTGCACGTTTGTTATTTCTTATTGTTCTCTGTTTCACACAGAAATTTGGCCAACTTTTCAGTGGCAAACAGCCAATATAACAGTGGAAGAACTAATTATTGTTGTTTTTCATTTCCAGACAACAGTAAACTCTTGAGTGTAATTGCTAAAGTGTAATTCATCTCTCCCTTCCTTTTGAAAATAAAGTTATGGAGTTAATGGCTATATGACAACTCCAGTCATCTGTTTCCGCACTTAGCTTTGTACAGCAACTACAGCTGTCAAACCAGTTTCCTTAGTGGAACACTTTTTAATCCTGGCAGTCTTTGGTGGATGACATGGTAGTTACTCTAATGACTTCTGGAAATGGTCAGTTAGGTTGTGGGTACCAGTAGTTTGTCCACTGAAATCCAGGTGGACTGGAAGAAAATAAAGTTGTTTCTGCTACAGTTTTTTCTTGGAGGGTAACAAATGGCTATGCAGGGTTTTGGAGGGTGATCCAGCACAGTTTGGATTCAGATGGGTGACATGGAGATGAAAGGCTTCCTTTCTACAGTTATGCTGAGCCTCTTGTGCTGGCTGTGTGGTGACTTAATGGTTTGTTTTAAAAGGGCCGTGTTCTATTGGCGGTAGAGGTGGTGTGAATACCAGACTCTGTAACTACAGTTGTTAGATGGGCTGCCACTTTGTCTCAGATATGCTTGTCTTTAAATGGAATACCATGAGAAATTTTTTGTTCAGATGTGCTTTGAATGAACTTTTTAAAAAATATCTCTAAGATGTCATATTTTCTCCTTCAATTGTTCACTTTGCTTACACATTTTTCCTCATTACGTTAGTCTAACACACAAGTTAGTGCAGTCTGTAATCCCACACAAGCAATCCCGTGCAATACAAGAAGAGGATGAGTGTTTGCTGGGAGGAATGTCCATATCCTTTTAGCCACCAGGATTTTGAAACTCTCTATACATACCTATTATAAAAAGTGTCACTTTGGTGGGCTTGTAAACATTTTCTCACTGATGGCTCTATACACGTTCCCAGGAAGCAGTAATGGTGTGCGGATCGGAAACATGAGAGAAAGAATAGCATGGTGGGCCTGTCTGCCACCATTTACACTTCTGATATGGAATGTTTGTTTAAACATTACGTTTCAAGATATTTCCTTTTAATCTTACCCATTTCTAGGCAACACATTGCCTTGATGTCAGAACATGAGATTGCTAGCTGACATTTGAAAAGGAATGTGCACCTTTTAGGTGTTTCTAGTAATACATGTAATATTA
Organism: Porphyrio hochstetteri; assembly: GCA_020800305.1. Classification (NCBI taxonomy): domain Eukaryota; kingdom Metazoa; phylum Chordata; class Aves; order Gruiformes; family Rallidae; genus Porphyrio; species Porphyrio hochstetteri. The sequence continues at coordinate 154,391,045 of CM036905.1, read as the reverse complement.
TCTTTTAGACTTGTGGTGTGTAGGTAATGTGTTATTTTACCTAAATACCAATTTCTCTTCCAGCTACTCAGAATGAATTCTGGTTGGTAACATACACCTTCATGTGATTATGGTCTCTGTTGTGAATTCTGCCTCTTTTTTGCAAAACGTGGACTTCACTTTGAGCCTGCAAATAGGCCTTTAAAATAAACTGGAATGATTTCTCAAATCGTGAAATACAGCTGATTTTTTTTTTCAAACTGTGCTTTTCTTGGTTCCATGTAAATCACAAGGAAGGAGTTCTAGCTTACTAGCAGAGTTCTTTTGTTGCCATCCACTGCTAATTGCTTTGCAGCTCACTTCACTAACTAATTTAAAATTATTTTTCTGTAGCAAAATGATGGCTATCGAACTTTATCCTTGTCTGGCCATGTTGGTTTCAGCAGTTTACCCGATCAACTGGTTAAAAAATCCATCAAGCAGGGCTTCTGCTTCAACATTCTTTGCATTGGTAAGTAGTACCTGAGTGGTTTAAGGCTTTAGTAGTGTGTCCATCCTGACTGAAATTTAAATCTGGTTGCAATGTTGAACTCTGTAATGTTAACCATTCTACCCCCTTCCCCTTGCTTTGCTTATTTGTATCCATGTTTTGTTTTTGTATTTAGTATTTTCATAAACAATACGAAGACCAAGAATGTTAAAAATCCATTGATTGATTTATATGCAGCTTCTTGGATTCTTTTGAGTAAACTGGGCTACGCTCTATTTTTACTGTAATGAAGAGCTTCAGATCAAAAATCCTAAAAATCCAAGAGACCGAAGTATTTCTGTTCTTACCAAATGTTTGGTCTAGTATTTTACCCTTATTCATAAATCCCTTGTGTTGAACCCCATGTTTGCACAGCTACTTTGCTTTTTAAAATCTGTGGGAAATTAGTTCACACAAGCCTGTTCTGCTTATCACTCATTAGCAGGTAACTCTCTTATCTTTAGGGTGAAACAATGAACTAAAAGATATTTAGTGCTGATTATGAAAAAGGGATGGAGGCAACTGCTGATGGAGAAGTCAGTTAGCAAGTCTTTGCCTAAATTTGTTTTGCTGTGATAACACTCTCTGTGCTTAGCAGGTAATGATTTGTCCTGGAAACTGTCTTGCCCAATCCTTCTGTTTAGGGGAAACTGGAAGTGGGAAATCAACATTGATAAACAGTTTGTTCAACACCAATTTTGATGACCCTGAGTCAACACATTTTCTGCCAAGTGTACAACTTAGAGCCCAGACTTATGAACTCCAGGAAAGTAATGTTCTTTTGAAGCTGACCATTGTAAATACGCTGGGATTTGGTGACCAGATAGACAAAGAAGATAGGTAAGTGCCCCCTTGTTGCTATGGCATGCAGAACTTCTGGTCTTCAGTTGCAAGTTGATTTTTCTTTGGATTTAATAGTAAATATTTGTCTTATATGTTCCAAATATTTAGTTAATTGTTTTCTCTGTGTGCTCAAGTAAACTTGTTTTCCTTCCTGTCTAGGAAATTATTTGAGAGATCAGATGAATTCTGCCCCTTTCCTTACAATATAATCTTTTATAGATGAATGTTAATAAAATGTGCAGTAGTGACTAGTTTCTTTTGGGGTAGAGGAGGAGATCTTTAAGCAGCCAAACAGATTATAAAGTACTGTAGATTATATAGATTAGATATTGAGGGTTTTTACAGTTCCGTTGGAACATATTAAAGGCCTTAAAGTGGAAGGAATATCACATGGATTGCTGAAGGCCTCTGCTTTTTATGTTGGACAGCATAACCAGAAGATGTAGAGGAACCATGCTAATGCCTTTCAGAACTTTATTTGAGTATCAGCTTTTATGAATTGAGGATTTTAAAATGTTAAACTGTGTTTTATTAGATTTTGTTTCTTTCACCTTAATTGTAAATTTTAGCAATCCATTTGCTATGTGGGTGCCTAAATAGTGGTCATTATAAATGGAGGTTAAAGAGTCACATTAAGATCATGAGAGCTATGATTTATGATTGGAAAATAGCTACTGCCAGTGACTTGGATGAATGAGATGCAAGTAGATATTATGAGATGCAAGTAGATAATATAGATATTATGGGTTTTGATGTGTGGTATAGGAGCTGCTTTTTAATCTTGCTTTTAATTTTGTCTGTAACAACTACTGAATTTTGACAGCATTTGATCTGGTTTATAACTGCTGTGTAGCAGCAGAAATACAAGGGCATGCTGCTTGTACATCTAGCAACAATTTCTTTTAGAAAGCAGATTAAAATCTGGTTGTAAGTAGGATAAAGTATACTTAAACTGTACTTATTGCAAATCAGATTTACATTCTTCTCTTACATTCCTCCTTTTCAATTTTTGTCTATTATTTAAGAGCTCTCTCATGCACAGTCCTTCATCTTCAGAAGATAAAGGAGGTCCTATTTCTTGGTACTGGTAATTGCATGTTCTTTCTCTTCTTGTATCTAAGAGTTTCTTGTATCTTCCTTGTATCTAAGAGTTCTGCAATTGCACAGCTTGATTGCAAAAATTTATAAAACTTCACTTGGGAAGATGGTTATAATCATAACTAACTTCATGTAGCATCTTTCACTAATAGTAGCTAGGAAATGTTGTAGCTGTACTAGGTGCATACTTTTGAGTAGCCTTTTAGAAATTAAGATTATTCTGTACATTTCATTTTCTGCTGTACTGGGTAGATGGTTGAGCAGCCTTTTGACATGTAAAGCAAAAAAGCCACAAAACAGTACAGGAGGAATTCCTTCATAGCCTGGCTCTGTTTAGGAGTAGCTAATCTCTGCTTGTTAAATTTTATTTCTTACAGCTGTCAGCCAGTAGTGGATTACATAGATGCACAATTTGAAGCCTATCTCCAGGAAGAACTGAAAATTAAACGTTCTCTATTTAGCTACCATGATACTCGCATCCATGCCTGCCTCTATTTCATTTTACCTACAGGCCATTCACTAAAATCCCTAGATTTGTTAACTATGAAAAGCCTAGACAGCAAGGTAAGACTTTGAAACAGAGCTTTAAGAATTTGTCTTATTTTCTGAAGCATCTTGTGGTTTTTAGATCCTTTACCACCTTTCAGTTCTATATTTGTGTGCTTGATTTGGGGATTTTTTTGGAACTTTTATACCTTAAATTCAGAATAAATTGGTTCTGCCAGTAGCTTGCAGTTCATCACTGTTTACTTGCAAATCAAAAGAAGAAAGAAAAAAGTGGGCAAGAACATTGAAAAAAGCAGCACAATGAGGTCTAAAAACAAAAGTAAAAAAAAGAGTCCACTGTTAACATCTTATAGTGATTGGATAGGGTATCCTCTTCCTGTAGTTTTTCTAAATAAACTTGTTTCTAGCCACTCTCAAGTTTTGGGACTGCTGTAAAGTTGGCATGTAAAGCTTTGCAGCACTGTGAAGATCTTTTTTATAGATAACTGAGGATGAACAGAACACCCTGCCAGCATGACTTTTTCTAAGATAGGCTGCATTAGTGTTTTAAGCTTCGCATCTTGATTTGTTTTGAAAGCTTTAAAATAGCAGTTTCTAGTGTGATTGCTTGCACCTTCTAAATCCTTAACTTTCTTCCTGTAGCGGGACTGTGGGAAGTAGATGAAGCTGTATAATCCATTGTAAGAAACCTTACATGGTTTGGGTTTAATTTGTTGAAATTTTGAGAAATTTGGAAACGTAAATGCATTTGCCTTTCCTCTATCTGTTTCCTTTGCTCTTTACTATAATCTCTCCTCCTAAATTTTCTTTGTGCATTTCCTTGTTTGTGATACATTTCTTCAAGATAAGGATCAAATCAGCTGTCTATTCCACATATGTGATTAAGGAGCACCTTAGGTATTAGGTATAGGTTGGGGAGGACTTAGGATGGGACAGAGGTAAGGGAGAGCTGGGTCAGTTCTTTCTGCTACAGTGTTGGTTTATGCCAGATTAAAATGCTTGTGAAAATACACTTTAATATGCACTGATAGCTAAAGAGCCTTCATACTAAAAAATGGGACAGTTTCATGGAGTGAATTGTTCTCCTCTGAGGTTGAGGTTGTACTTTGTTTCTAGGTTATGCCCAATCTTTACTGAACTCCCTTTAAAACAATGTTTCTTCCAAAAGAAAAGGAAATAGATCCATGAGTTCCAGTCTTCTGAGAAAATATTTTTTCCATCAGGATAAACTAAAAGTAGTTCTGCTTTGTCAGATGTTATTTTCTAGCCACCTTCTTTAAATATTTTTGATTCTGTTTTGGCTCAGGGAGAACATGAACAGCGTGTAACTGATTCTGCTTTCTGATATTACTACAGAAATATATGTATATACAAAAAAGAGGTATATATATTTGTAACTGTAGTTTGGGTGGAACGTGTTTGTGATGCTTTTAGTATGCATTCTCCTGGAATTTGGAACTCGGGATTTCCTCAGATGTGGAAGTCCCTAGGCTCTGAGTACAGGGTCCTGTGAAGAGGAGGTGGTACAGCAACATGCCTGCGTTTAGTGTGTAAAGTTGTCTTCAGTTTCTCCCTAAATCCACCACAGTGTACACTGTTACGCTTTTGTTACAGTTTGCTTGGTGCAAAACAAAACCAGATTACACAGGTAAAGAGGATTCTTGGAATAGGACAGAGTCATTTTATACTCTGTAATCCTGGGAGAAAAAAACCCCGGGTGTACGTGTGGGCAATTAATTTTTCACTATTGCTTATAAATTGGATGACTAGCTAAGAATTTGGCACCCAGCTTTTTAGACATTGGAAACTCCTGTAGTTTTGCTTAGGACTCAAACACTACAGACCAGCCAGGTTTCATTTCAGAGGTTAAGGGAATCTTCCTCTGTATGCTTTCTTACTGAAAACTAGTGATTATTCAACTGATACATCTGGAGTTTTAAGTCATTCTCGCAGAATTGTATCCAGATTACTGTTGGGTCAGGAAATTACATGAGTGTACCTTGTGGAGTTTGTTGTGGGTTTTTTCTCTTAAAAAATGATCTCTTTTCTTACAAAAGAATCTTTGGAATTTTTTTGTATGATTCATAGAGATACATTTAAATAAGCCTACAAGATATCAACCAATAATAATTTCAAGTATATGGCTTTTTTTTCCCCTTTTCTGTAGCATAAAGGGACAACAGATGTTTTGGCATTAATGTAAGGTGTTGTATGAAAATCTTAATTTTGAATTATGGTGTGTTTTCTAAGTGTTGGGAGGGAAAACTGCACTTTGAATTTCAGGCACAAGGAGGATCAGAGGGTCTGAATTTGGTACTAGCAAACAGAGAAGTCATGTGCATGGCTAAAGTTTATCCTGCTGACTTTATATGGTCATTCTGCATTGCTGTCGAACAAAGTAGTCTCAGCTGCTTCTTCCCATTGTGCATGCTTAAGTGTTTTGGGCAGCCAGTTCCCTGGATGAGGGAACTGATTTAATTGGAAACCTAAAGATGTTCTGCTTGGTCAGGGAACTGATCAAGCTGAAAAGTGTGTGTCTCCTTGGGCAGCTGCACAGATTTCAGTTCTACCTGGCAACCAGCAGCCACAGGCTTTAATTTATAAAAGATGCTTTTAATTTATAAAAGATGCCATCTCAAAATTGAAGCCTTACACTTTTCATATAATTTGTATCATTAATAGGTGAACATTATACCAATTATAGGCAAAGCAGACAGCATTTCTAAAACCGAACTACACAAGTTCAAGAACAAAATCATGAGCGAATTTGTTAGTAACGGCATCCAGATATACCAATTTCCAACTGATGATGAATCTGTTTCTGGGATTAATGCTGTCATGAATGTAAGTAGATGACAAAAACACTGATATTTCAGTACTAAAGCATCAGTCTCTAATGCAAATTCATGCCTGTTCTTTTACCATTATCTTGAGGCTTATAGGTTTCTGTATAACAAATTTCTTTGTTTCTTTTTTCTCATTAAAAAGCTTGCATGTTTTGGGCTTTTTTCCCTACTCAGAAATCTTCCCGTCCCTCTGCTGTTGATATCACTTGTTTTAGGTGGCTTTTTCTTTAATGGCTCAGCAGCAGAACAGTTTCTCTCTCACAAATACTTTTTCTAATTTCTGGATAATGTATAATTACTAACATAGATGGACAGATTGGCTTTGCTCTTTTCCTCAGCAAATACTACCTTACATCTGTTAGGGAAGATATTTAAGTGCCTTGTTTCTCCAGTTTTCTGGAGAAAAAGGTCTTCCATCTGCTTTTTCCTTTTACTAAGTACTTTCATTTGAAATTAGGGCAGATTTTCCTTGGGGATTAAGAAGTCAGATATAATTCTGGGTTTTTACTGTTGTCCTTTCAGAGCCTCCTGGGAGTATCTGCCAGCTTCAACTAAGCTTGTACAGCTAGATGTCTTTGCTTTGAGCACTCTGTATTTGCTGTTCGTGTACATATGTGCTTGTAGATGCACGTGAATGTATGTTTGCATGCAATGGGGTATAAAAGTAGGGAGGAGGAGCCGGTATGCTGGAGTGTATGGCTCTGCAGTCCCAACCTCTGTCACGTGTGCCAGGGAGTGAGGATGTGCAAGCTGGCATTCAGTACCAGGTCCTTTTGCTGTGGGAAAGGATGGTGGTCTGTTACTTACAACTTTCTTTCATGCAGCACACAGTCAGTACCCAGACTGTATTTCTGGCCATTTGACTGAGCCCACAGCGGCAGCCGTGCCTTGGGTTCAAACCTGTGATCATCTCATGACTTTTACTGGGGATATGAACTCTGTCTGAATGTGAATCAGATTGATGTGTTCTCAAGTGGCTTTCGATTTACTGCTGGTGCTCTTCCTAATGCAGCTCAGGATGTAGTCGGATGCTTTTGCCACTGGGGCAAGCCTGCTGAATCAGGTCCAACCTGTTGTCCACCATGAACCCCACGTCTTTTTCTACAAAGTGCCTTTCCAGACAGTCGGCCCCCAGCATGTGCTGGAGCATGGAGTTATTCCTACTGATGTGCAGGACTTGGCATTGCTCTCACTTGAACTTCATGAGATTCTTTTTGGCCCATTTCTCCAGCCTGTGGAGGTTCTCTGAATTGGCAGCACACCCATCTGGTCTATCAACTGCTCCTCCTGGTTTTGTTATTGTAGCTTGACTTTTTTCCTCCCCTGATTTATTTCTGAAGTGTTTGCTTTCAGTTCTGCCATAAGAAAGCTGAGAGATAAGACTGTACTGGCATGACTCTTACAGGAGCATTTACCGTTTGCTGTGGTAGGAAGTACGGAAGATGTGAAAATTGGAAACACAATGGTGAGAGCTCGTCGGTACCCTTGGGGCATTGTACAAGGTAAAGGAATTCTCAGAGATATTTTTATGCGATTTTCTGTTTTTCCTGAAGTGTAAAATTCACCAGTACTATAAAAGGCTGGTTGTATCCACTGATACATAGTAATTGTATTTTGGATAAACAGTTTAAGGAGTTCAGCAATTAATACTTGAGTTGTGCACTGTACTGATAGTTTCCACACTGATGCATCCCTGGAACCAAGCAGTGAGATGGTGTAGCTAATATTTGGTAGGTTAGTGTGGTAGCAGTGCCTCTAGCACCACCAAATTTCAAAGTTTTATGATTATTGTAAAGAAGAGGGGAAAAAAGAGAGAAATTTATTATTGTTCAACTTGAATAGGAACTCAGGATGTGTTGGAACACATTCACTGGCACTTGCAGTCAGTACTTCAATGTTCACATTATAAATTATTAGAAAGTATAGGTATAATAAATGAGATGCCTCTTTCTGGAAGTATAATTAGTAAACAAAATAAATTAATCTCAATGCTGTTTATAATACATTTGGACAATTTTACTGCTTGTGCATAATAATAAAATCTTCTCTTCTACCTGATTAGTGGAAAATGAGAACCACTGTGACTTTGTGAAGCTTCGCGAGATGCTTATTTGCACAAATATGGAAGACTTAAGAGAGCAGACTCATGCTCGACATTATGAGTTGTACAGACGCTGCAGACTGGAAGAGATGGGCTTCAGAGACATTGGCCCTGAGAACAAACCAGTCAGGTAAAGGACTTCATGTGCAGCACTTGCTTTCAGCATCCATTCACTTTGTGCTTGGGTGTATCAAACCAATACATAGCACGGTTCATACGTAGAATGGGTTTTCTAGGAGGGAAAGAATTAGGGTTTTTTAAAAAAAATCAGAGTAAGTAGGTAGCTGTTCCTTCAATTACCTTCATGGGGAAGTATAAGGGATTATATAAGCATTGCTTTTAAAAGCATACATGCTTGTTCTATTTCTGAAATCTTTCTTTCCTAGAATAATCCTGGGGATTTTAGTTTTTGTCCTGGAGAATGTAAATTTTCTTGAAGTACATGCACTTTATGCCCTTTAAATTTTTTTCATTATATATTAGCATGCTAGTTTACTTTATCTCTTAATAATGTCTGATTCTGAACAATGGTTTGGTTGGACTCAAAGTTCAGAAAGAACCAAAGCAAAATCTTTTACAGGATCATTGATTACACTGTTGGCTTCCCACATTATCTGTTGTAATAATGAATGTCTAGCCTTTTCAGGTCAAGAAGTCTCTTGCTAGACTCTAGGAAGTTAATAGACAATTCCAAAGAAAAGTTATGCAGAGGGATAGAGACACTTGGTTGTTTCATGTAGTAAAGCTGCTTTCTGCAGGAGTTATTTACAATATCTATATCCAGTTTGTTTAATCTTTTATTTCCAATTCTGTTGTCTCCCTCTTCCAACTCCCATTGGTCATTTTAGCATAGGACTGTACTGTAAGCAGTTAGAGTCCTGATGGGAAGAACTGATGCTTCAGGGGTTGTTCGAGTCTTCACATTGATCAAAGTGCTATTATTGCATAGTCATGGTGGGAAGTAACTGGCTTAAACCTGATCTAAACAAAACACAGTTTTGCATTAACAAGAGTTTCTAGTGCTTTGAACCAACTAATTTGTTTAGTTCTTGTTTTACTTAGTCATTAGACTGTCTTTACTCATTCTATTCTGGTAGAAATAAATGACTTTTAAATGGCTTCCCTCCACAGAGGTTTTTTGGTGGCTTAAATTCTTTGCTTTCTCCTGTACAGAAGTTCTAGGGCAGCTGCAGTTACTATAACTTGTAGAGTTTTGATGGAACAGCATTTTTTTCACTTTGGCTAGGTCTAATTTATATATTATTCAAATAGTAATTAAATAAGATTAACATGGCCAAGAAAAATGCTGGATGTGGGCACTTCTTTTGGAAGTCTTAATGTCAAGGCACGTTTAAGGATTAGTTCGTTTAGATGATCTTGAACTGACCACGGATCGCAGTGGTCTTTTGACATTTAGCTTGACTTAACAAGAAAGGAAGAAATAATTTTCATAAATAGGGAACCAAAGGTGAGTGAGGTTTAAAACCAACTGCCCATAGACTTTTCACTGGGATAAGGTTTAAGAACATAGATGCACCTTTGTCTTTTCTGAACTTGAATTTCACAATATACAGCCATTTCAAGATAGGAGTTAAGTTATAAAAATTGTCATCCTCAAAACTGTTCCACAAACACAAAATTGTCTTTGTGAAACCCCCAAACAGTTTTCATTTTACTAATAGTATAAAATGGGAGGTTTAAATCAGAATGTTGTAGTATTTTATACTTCAGAAGTTGGTTTGGAAGCGGATTGCTTTGTGGAGGTACAGAAAAGCTAAGTTCCCTGTGGTGTGTCATGTATGGCCCACTAAATGCCAGTTTATTGAGAGTTTTGTGGCAAGACAATACACTTAACAGTTTTGGTAAATTGCACCTATTGAAAATGGAATTGTTTTGGAAGGGTGAGAATAGGTATTGTGTAAGAATCTAGAAAAATTCACTTTTCCCCAGATTTACTACAGTGAGAAAAGAAAAATGGGACTGAATCTAGGGTGTGTGGTTGTCCCTCTTTCATGTGGCATAGTGAATGACACTGAGGTCTAAAAGAGAAGGCATTTCATCTTTTGGGAGAGATGTTTTATGGTCTCATTAAAAGGGAAGAGAATTTTGAGGATCTGTATGTAGTGTACTTAGCAGACTAATGTAGCCTTGTCTGCAATGGATGCAATTTACCAGTGTGGTGTTTTATGAAGCTACTTAGGAAACAATGAAAAGTGTCATCCTCAGCAGTGTGATAGAAAACATCTCTTTCCGTAGAGGAAGTTTGGTACTTCCCATTTTGCTGACTTGTAAATGTAAATATCTCTCAAAATAGGAACTATCCTGTTCTTCTAGGCAAAAATCTGCTATTAAATTGCAGTCTTCTGTCCTTAACAGTGTTTACAATATATACACATGGATTCTAAGAGCTATAGTTTTAAGGTATAGTTAATATTACATAGCAGTATGTCACTGAAGATTAAAATGCCATGCTACTTGTGTAAATATTCAATACATTTATTAATGACCTGGATGAGGGAAGAGAGTGTACAGGCAGCAAGTTTGCTGATGACATACAATTGGGAGGGTGGCTGACACACCAGAGGGCTGTGCTGCCATTCAGCAAGACTTAGACAGGCTGGAGAGTTGGGCAGGGAGAAGTTTAATGAGATTTAACAAGGGCAAGTGTAGGGTCTTGCATCTAAGGAAGAACAACCCCAGGTACCAGTGTGGGTTGGGGACTGGCCTGTTGGAGAGCAGCTTAGGTGAGAGGGACCTGGGGGTCCTGGTGGACAGCAGGATGACCATGAGCCAGCAATGTGCCCTCCTGGCTAAGAAGGCCAAGGGCATCCTGGGGTGTATTAGAAGGGGAGTGGTTAGTTGGTCAAGAGAGGTCCTTCTCCCCCTCTGCTCTGCCCTCGTGAGACCGCATCAGGAGTATTGTGTCCAGTTCTGGGCCCCTCAGTTCAAGAAGGACTGGCTTATGCCGGCATTGTATCAAACCATCTTGTATTTAAATTGGATAACAACAATTAGCATAACTTAATGGGTAATTGGAACTTAATCACATTCATTTACCCTGCAAAAACAATATACAAAACTTTTTAATGAAGAGTTCGGTCTTATAACTGAATATAATACTCAAAGGCAGTGAGAATTATGGTCATGTATGTACCATGTCAAACTAAAATGTAACTTGTGGTAAAACACTTTTAAAATCGTGAATCCACCACATGGTGCTTCAGGGAATGTAAATGGAATACCATCTAAGGCTAAACTCAGTCACACAGGTATAGTTTGGTTTCCAAGCCATGAAAAGCAGCCAGTCAGGAATGGGCTTGGAAAGCTTGTTATGGCAAAATTTATGTAACAAAGTCAGTGAATAGTGGAGTATTTTTGGGGTTGGTTCATGCATTTCATACAGTGTCCATTGGATGTAAAATCCAGGAAGTGCTTTTATTACAATTTTTTAATACTCAAAATTGGGATTTGCGTTTGTTGCTGAAAGGTAAGTAAAGATGGACCTTTTTGTGTCATAGAATCATAGAATCATAGAATGGTATGAGTTGGAAGGGACCCCAAGGATCACAGAGCTCCAACCCCCCAGCCACAGGCAGGGCCACCAACCTCAGGCCTGGATCTACACAAGGTTGCCCAGGGCCCCATCCAACCTGGCCTTGAACACTTCCAGGGACGGGGCATCCACCACCTCTCTGGGCAGCCTGTTCCAGCACCTCATCACTCTCTGTAAAAAACATCCCCCCTAATATCTAATCTAAACCTTCCTTCCTTTAGTTTTAATCCATTCCCCTTGTCCTGTCATTGTCTATCCTTTTAAAAAGTTGAATCCCCTCCTGCTTATAAGCTCCCTTCAGGTACTGGCAGGCTGCAATGAGGTCCCCCTGCAGCCTTCTCTTCTCCAGACTGAACAAGTCCAGCTCCCTCAGCCTCCCTTCATAGCGAGGCCTCCAGGCCTCTAATCATCTTCGTGGCCTCCTCTGATCCCTCTCCAACAGTTCCACATCCTTCTTGTATTGGGGGCCCCAGATCTGGACACAGGACTCCAGATGGGGCCTCACGAGGGCAGAGTAGAGAGGGACAATCACCTCCCTGTCCCTGCTGGCCACCCCTCTTCTGATGGAGCCCAGGATACCATTGGCCTTGCGAGCTGCAAGAGCACACTGCTGGCTCATGTTAAGTTTCTCATCCACCAGAATCCCCAAGTCCTTCTCAGCAGGGCTGCTCTCAAGAAGCTCTTCTCCCAGTCTGTATCTATGTCTGGGATTCTTCCAGCCCAAGTGCAACACCTGACACTTTGCAGTGTTGAACCTCATTAGGTTCACCCAGGCCCATCTCTCCAGCCTGTCAAGATCCCTCTGGATGGCTTCCTTTCCTTCTAGGGTGTTTACCACACCACTCAGCTTGGTGTCATCCCCAAACTTGCTGAGGGTGCACTCAATTCCATCATCGATGTCATTGATAAAGATGTTAAAGAGAACCGGTCCCAAGACAGACCCCTGGGGGACCCCGCTTGTCACCGGCCTCCACCTGGACATAGACCCATTGACCACCACCCTTTGGCTACGGTCTGTTAACCAGTTCCTTATCCACTGGATGGTCCACCCATCAAATCCACATCTTTCCAATTTAGAGATAAGGATGTGATGGGGGACTGTGTCAAAGGCCTTGCACAAGTCCAGGTAGATGACATCGGTTGCCTTCCCTTTATCTACTGATGCTGTCACTCCATCATAGAAGGTCACCAGATTGGTAAGGCACGACCTTCCCTTGGTGAAGCCGTGCTGGCTGCCCCGGATCACATGCTCATCCCTCATGTGCTCCAACATGTCATCCAGGAGGATCTGTTCCATGATCTTCCCAGGCACAGATGTGAGGCTCACCGGCCTGTAATTCCCTGGGTCTTCCTTGCTCCCTTTTTTATAAATGGGAGTGATGTGACCTTTTTTCCACTCCCCAGGGACCTCTCCTGACAGCCACGATTTTTCAAATATGATGGAGAGCGGCTCAGCAACCACATCAGCCAGCTCCTTCAGGACCCTGGGATGCATGTCATCCGGCCCCATAGACTTGTAGACATTCAGTCTCATGAGGTGGTCACGGACTTGCTCTGCTCTTACAGTGGGGGGGGATTTGCTCCTCCAGTTCCCACCTGGAGTGTCTGGGTGGTCCAGTCCTGCCTTTTTGATGTTCCATTAGGAACATGAATTCCTGGTTTCAGGTCAGTCTCAGCAAGAGATAATTGCTGAGATGTCCCAAGTTGAAACATTTGGGATAGGTGGAAGTAGAAATCTAGACATGAAGAGTGCTTCCAGCCAAACAAAGCAATACATTTACACATCTACTAAGCTTAGATGTTTACAAGGCAGGAGAGGATTGCTGCTGTTTTGAATTTGGACATTTTACAAGTCTGTTTTTCCAGTCTAAACTATGTTGTTGCTTAAGGGGACATTCCTGTTTTGAAAGAAGAAAACTAGTAGGCAAGGATCCCTTGGAAAAAGCCAAAGATTGATGTTCAGGCTGTGTGCTTGTATATTTCGATTCGCTGATGTGAATCATTCTCTTGTTTAGTGGTTTTTCTGTGCTCATAATGAGAATTTGTTCTTCAGCATAATCACAGTCAAACATGATTGTAACATAAATATCCCCGTTTCTCAGTACGTGAGCGTGAGGAATCATATGTTCCATGCTTTATTTCTCCCTGAAACTGGGATATTCAGGCCTTCCAGCTCTTGAACAAAAAACATGTTTATTTTTCAGTCTATTTTGAGGATGCTGACAGAAAAACAGGAAGGATTCGGTAATGTGAATAAGCTTACATGTAGAGGAAGGTTGATAGGACTCTAGTTGTCTTTTCTAAGAAAGGAAGCCTAGTATCTGAAAGGCTATTAGGCTTCTTCCGTAAGAAGTCACTTGGGAATGGAGTCCATCTGATCAAATGCAAAACTTTGCATTTGAACTAAATATTTTAACCTCCTAATGGTAAGACTGAACTACATCCAAAACACCTGCTTTTCATTCCTCCTCTGGGAAAATGGTAATTATTTAGATCTACCACAACCTTAGTGTGGCTAAATATCACTTAGTCAAGGGACCATGCTAAAGATACCTGCCACTAGTTAACATTTACATTTGTTAGTTTTTCTGATGCACCTTAACTGATAGTGGAATGCCTTGCAAAACGTTACAAGTGGAGTTCTCAAATTTGAAAGCTTTTAAAAACTTAAATTAACAAAATGTAAAATATTGTCTAAATACCTGTGTTGTCTAAAGCACACAAACATTGTATTCCACTGAGAGTTGAATTAATTTCAGAGTCTTCATTTATGAACGTAACATGTTTGGTTTGCATCTTTATATTTAGGCTTCCATGTTCTAAGTCTTATGCAGCTAGAGAAACTCTGTGTCACAGCTATGCTTCTGTAGAAAGGTAGGTGATAGTGCCGTTATGAGGTAGGTAATGAATTAGTTAGGTGTGGACTTTCTTCACAAGCCCTTCCCTTCCTCCAAAACAGCAATAGGAACACATTATTTAAATAATTATCTTTAACATATTAATTTTGCAAGCGGCTTTGCACAGAGTATAAGATTCTAGAGATCCAACCCAGAAGAACAAGAGAACCAGAGAATTTGGTTCTCATAATATGCTATATGAGAAGCAGCGAAACCAGTTTTGAGGTAAACTGGGAAGTGTTTTACTCTGAGCTGTGGGTGCAGTTATGTTGAAAGGATTGGCTTAAGATCTGCTGAAATATTTTCCCCTTCTCCCCAAACCTCCTTGATCATTATGTTGCTGATATGCCAAACACAGAAGAGGAAAGTTTGATTTAATTTTGTCTTTGTGATTTCTAGAACAATTTGGTCCAGGGGGAGGGGAGATTTAAAAAATCCACTTACATTTTCCCTCTTCCCTATATGTGTAATTTGATTACTTAGTAAATCCAGTGACTTCAAAGTTAATCATTTCTTAGTTTCATTACAAAATCGGTTTTACCTGACGAACTAGCTTAGGTTGAGTCTAAAGATGTTCACATAATGAAATGAAGGTGCAATTGCAGCATGTCAGCTTACTCTAGCACTTTCTCTAGCTACTCTATTGTACCCAATGGCAGCTTGTTAGCAGGACTGACACAGGGCCCACAGATGTGTGCAGTGAGATCGCTGGCACTTGAAAAACCTATGCTGTAGCTTTATTGTTATTACATATGTGTCTAAACTTAAAGGCAGTGTGAATTAATATACTTGTGTGAAAACCATGCCCTTGTTTCATGTACTAGATGAAATTTCAGGGTGACTGAAGTAACTTCACAGCTGATAATGGACTGCAAAAAACCAAGCCCATAGCCTAGGAAAAGTGCTCTGACTGTGAGCTCTTAGAAACATTAAGTCTGCATGTGCAATTTCGAGATGATTCTTCTCTTTCTCTGGATTGTATTTGAAATAAAAAGAAGAAACTTCAGGATTTGGAAACTGTCTAGTCATCATAAATTTGAATATAGAAGAGAGTGTTCAAGAGAATTTAAACTTACTATTGCTTTAAATAATTAAGGTTTTAGATGTCTCTTTTTGTAAGTCTTTACTTTTACAAACTGTTTTAACAGAAACGGTCAAAGATGAGGCTTAAAAATAGGTGCAAAAGTGTGTATGTGTATTAAAAATTAAATACTTGATATGTATATATTTACATTGAAGTGGAAGACATAAGATACCTGGCAGAGGACATTAACTCATGATAGCTGAGAGGGGCTGACTAGTCAGCACTTGGGAAGTGTTAAAATTGTTGAATGGTGTAAGAGAACAGTCCCAGAATAGAGAGCTAGAACATTATCCATGTTCTGATCTGTTCATAAGCCCTTGTGTCCTACAAAATACCAGAGGATCCTTTTGGTTTTTATAATAACCATCAGCACAACTCTGATCCACCAGTTCTGCCTCTCTGGAATCTTGTGACTTTGAGAAGTTTGTGGTAAAAGTTTTGTTGGAAGAACCTGTGTCATTAAGCAGGTGTGCTTTTCTAAGGTAGTATGCTCTTTGATCTATGAGATGCATCTGTCTACAAGCTCCATTCCTTTTTCACCAAGAAGCAGAACTTGTCCTGCCAGCTCTGTGGTGATAGCAGTGGTAATATAGACCCCAAAAATGGCCAACTTGGGTAGTATATGAATAAATTACCAGCATCTTTTAATTTGCTCCAATAAGCTTTGATAGGAAAGAAGTTTCTCCATTTCAAGTACCTGTTGTTTGGAGGAATAAAAAAAGTCTCATGTACTGAAATGTATAATACAGTAACCTTTTTAAAAAAAAAAGAGAAGGGAGACATAGATTTAAAAGCTAGGAGATGTTTTAATTATGGGCTGTTTTGCTGTGGGCTCAATGATATGGAGTAATTTACATCTAGATAATTTCAAATATAACTGTGGTATGTGTGCAGGACAGTAGCTTCTGGGAGAGGTGATTCAGGAATAAACAAGCAGTCTTAAGGTTTTGGCTGATGCATGTTGGAAAGTAACCCTATCCTTTGGATGCTGAACTATGTGGGAAATTGTGGTTATTCTGTATTAATGCAACTCTGCCATATTTAAATTTTGACAAGAGAGTGCTATATACTTTGAAGGTCCTGTTAGTTGCTTTCCTTTTCATGTAGTAATAATTAGTTTGTTAGTTGTGTTAATGCTCCAGATGCACTTTTTTAATGTTCTGTTTTATGACTGAGGTTTCACAATGTGGACATTGTGGGGGGTTTTTCTTAAAATTTAGTGTCTTATTAATAAGTCAGTTAAAGAAAAGGCTTATGTGTGTTGGAGGCAAAAAGTTCTAACTCAAGTCTTTTAGAAGGTGAGAGTGCTTTATTTACTTTGAAATGTAAATTGCCCCGGAGCTGTTAGCATAAGTAAGGTGGAACATTTAGAAAGGTAAGATGCTTGCTTCTGTTTAGGTTTGTTTATGAATTTTTATGTGGGGAGCTGCAGAAATTAATATTTCAGATTAATATTAATTGTTTAAATAATGTTCCAGATTGTTGGTTTTCCACATTGAATAAAACAGCGTGCTGGAGACTTGCTTACATTTTTGGACTTCAGTCTACAGGAAGCCTATGAGGCAAAGAGGCATGAGTTCTACCTTGAGCTGCAAAGAAAAGAGGAGGAGATGAGACAACAGTTTATACAGAGGGTGAAGGAGAAAGAAGCAATTTTGAAAGAAGCAGAGCAGCAGGTAGGCATGTCTGTCTGTCTTGAATTTGTTTGCTGAGATTTGGAACTGTTAAGTTCTTAGCAAAATCACAACTCACTTATTTATAATTTCCTGATATTTTGAGGGCAGTAACACTTAAAACTAGATTGATCCATAGATAGGTTGGATTAGCAGATTGATTACACAAGCAAACAAAAGAACAACTGTTGAGGAAATGAGAGTTGCTTAGCCTGGAGAAAAGGAGGCCGAGCAGGGACCTTATTGCTCTCTACAACTGCCTGAAAGGAGGTTGTAGCCAGGTGGGTGTTGGGCTCTTCTACTAAGTAACAAGTGATAGGCCAAGAGGGCATGGCCTCAGGTTGTGCCAGGGGAGGTTTAGATTGGATATTAGGAAAAATGTGTTCAGCAAAAGGGTTGTCAAGCACTGGACCTGCCCAGGAAAAAGTCACCATCTCCTGAGGAATTTAAAAGACATATAGATGTCTTTTAAAGGACATGGTTTAGTGGTAGACTTGGCAGTGCTGGGTTAATGGTTGGACTTGATGATCTTTAATGGTCTTTTCCAACCTAAATAATTCTATGATTGTTTAAGTGGCAGTCTTTTTTTTTTTTTTGGCAGCTTATGGTCTAAAGGCTTTGGTGGATAGCTGGGGCAAGTCAATAGAGTCAGAGGTGCAATGGTGAAGTAAGAGGGATGAATGTAATAGTTGCATTTTCCCTACGGGGAGAAACATCAGCAAGCACAGTAGCTGCTATTCATGCCTAGGTTGCTCTGTAAAAAACAAGATTTCAGAAAAAAATCCCATGGGCTATTTTTCAGCCCAGGAATGTGGAGCATCTGTTTGCCTGACCTCCAGGTTCAGTTATTAGAGATAAGCCCAACCCTCATGTTGAGGGGCTTGAAAGCGTGTGTAGGGTGGTGGTGGTGGTGGTTTTGTTCATTTTGTTTGGGTTTGTTTTTAAAATCTCATCTATTCCCAGCTGCCTTAAGAATATTTGGACATGTGGAACATTTCTTGAATATGTTGTTGAAAATTTAGTCCTGGCAAGCTGGACTGGCAAAACAGGATCTTCTCATCTGCTTTCTGCCAGACTCTATCATGGTCATGCATATTTATATCTAAACAGTGGTTCAGCTGCAATTGGCAGCCCGGGTATATTTATCATTGTTCTTTTCTGTACTCAGTCTCCCAGCAAAGATGCTTTTGCAAGGTGTTCAGGGGCGTGTTTTCAATAAAAAGGCTTAAAACTTTGTTTTCTAAATCTGTTAAGTCCCCCATGTTACTTGTGGAGAAAAATAATCCAGTTCAGTCCTTCTCAGTATGAGGTTACCCGATTGGGAGAAGACTTGTCCATGTTCAAGGCAGGTTCAGCGAGGCCTTGCACAGTGCCTGTGGTGCCCTTTGATGTTTCCTTCTGTGACTTTTACCAGGCGGTTTGTGAGTTCTGCATACTGAAGTAGAGTTAGGGGTGTTTGTTCTCCCAGTTCCCCGTGTGGGAAAGTGATCATGCAGTCCCTCCTCAAGAGCACTTGTCATGTGATCTCGCTCCTTCTCTGAGCAATGGAAAAACAGGAATTTCTGTTGTACTTAAGATTGCTTTCATGTCCTTCATTTAGAGGCACCTTACAGGTGCAACATGCAGCATTTCCGCTCCTGAGGCACAGAACCGTGTAGGGCCTTACTGTTTTACCCTATTTTGATTGCTGTACCTGGTTTTGCAATGCATCTGGCTAACTGCTGCAATGAAATAAATAGATGAATACTGTACATCCATAAACACATGGGGAGCCAGGAGTTGGACTCGATGGTCCTTATGGGTCCCTTCCAACTCAGGATATTCGGTGATTCTATGATACATAGATAATTTCTGACAGTTCTGCTGAGCAGAACAGGCACACTGTTACATTTATAATCGTAGTTTTTAATTCTTTGTTCCTTCTTTGCAAAAAGTTGAAATAAAACTCTCTTCTATACCAGTATAGCTGCACTCAGATTGAGTTACACCAATACAGTTGGTGTAATACAGAAGCAGGATTCTGGGAGAGTTTTTGTGTGGGGAAATGTACCTGTTGGTTATCATTGTCGTGGTTTTGCCCCAGCCGGGGGCCGCACCCCACACAGTCGCTTGTACTTTTAAAAGGAAGGGGGAAGGGAAGTTGGGGGAAGGGGAAAAAGGGAAGGAAGAAAGGAGGAAAAGAAACCACAACCTAGAAACCAGAACCACGCAGGTTGGGATAAGGATAGTTTACTAAACAATAACAGAAAACTAGATATAACAATAACAGAAGTTTAAAGCACAAAATAGATGAAACTGGTGATACACAATGCAATTTCTCACCAAACCACACAACTCAGGCCGCACAGCTTAGAGCCCGTCCCGGACAACCCGACCGCCCCAGAAACTGCACGTCCTGGCGTTGTCTCCCCCTCTTCCCCCCAGTCCCCCCTTATACTGAACATGACGTAACTGGTATGGAATATCCTCTTTGGCCAATTCGGGTCACCTGTCCTGGCTTCGTCCCCTCCTTTCTCACTAGTAAGGAAGTATGCAGAGCTGAGAAAGGTACTTGATTGCCCGGCAACAAATCGGAAACATCAGGGTGCTATCAGCACTATTCTCATGCTAACACCCAAACATGGCATTCCATCCACTGCTAAAAAAAATTGAACTCCATCATAGCTGAAACCAGGACATTATCCACCCCTTATTCCATACCATTTACGTCATGACCAGATCCAACAATTTTCTTTGGGTACAACCAGTTTTGGGTTTCACACACCCATATATGTATGTACACATGTATGCACACATACGTGCATACAGATCTTATTCCCTCAGTCTGTGAATCATCCCTCTGAAGTTGTTGAGTTCATTTAGTCCATGATTTTCAGGCTCCATTTGTCGTAACAGTTTCTCAGGATAATTGTATGTTCCATTGGCTCGTTGCGTGCTGCATCTCAGGCTCTTGAGTGATACACCTGGCATGGTCCATGCTCATAGTCTGTGGGTCAGAGTTTATTTTCAAAGGGAGAAAAAAGTTCTTGAGAGGCCAGGCTTTAGTTCCATCATCATGGCACTCCTTCTTCATTAACTGGTATGACTCCGCCTATAATGCTATGGTACAACATACAGCAATCATAACAATAATGAATATACAATAATGGGTTATTTGGCAATTATTATAATTTCTACTTCATTAATTATATTGGCTATTCTCACCCAAAACCAAATCCCCTTGAGGTACACATCGAACTTCTCCATCCCTCTGCATTACCCACCAAGTACAGCCAGGTCCTTGAGCAAAAACAATTCCAGACATGGGTTTACCTTTGCCTGAAGCAGGGATGACCCAAACTCTCTTTCCCAATACACTCTTCATATGCACTACTGGGACTCTGTCTCCCTCTACAGTACGTGGAAATTTTGACTGGGCAGGGCCAGCCCGATTGGTAGATCCCCTAGAGTTAACTAACCACGTGGCTTTGGCCAAGTGTGTATCCCAATGCTTGAATGTCCCACCACACATTGCTTTCAGTGTAGTTTTTAAAAGTCCATTATATCGTTCAATTTTCCCAGAGGCCGGTGCATGATAAGGAATGTGGTACACCCACTCAATGTCATGCTCTTTGGCCCAGGTGTCTATAAGAGTGTTTCGGAAATGAGTCCCATTGTCTGACTCGATTCTTTCTGGAGTACCATGTCGCCAGAGGACTTGCCTCTCAAGGCCCAGAATTGTATTTCGAGCAGTGGCATGGGGTATGGGATATGTTTCTAGCCAGCCGGTAGTTGCCTCCACCATTGTAAGCACATAACGTTTGCCATGGCGGGTTTGTGGGAGGGTGATGTAATCAATCTGCGAAGCCTCCCCATATTTATATTTCATCCACCGTCCTCCATACCAAAGGGGCTTTAACCGCTTAGCTTGCTTGATTGCAGCACATGTCTCACATTCGTGGACAACTTGTGCGATGGCGTCCATGGTCAAGTCCACCCCTCGATCCCGAGCCCATCTATATGTTGCATCTCTCCCTTGATGACCCGAGGTATCATGAGCCCATCGAGCTATGAATAATTCACCCTTACGTTGCCAGTCTAGATCTACCTGAGCCACTTTAATCCTAGCAGCCTTATCTACCTGATGGTTGTTTTCATGTTCCTCCATGGCCCGACTCTTAGGTACATGGGCGTCGACATGACGTACCTTTACAACAAGTTTCTCTAACCGAGCAGAGATATCTTGCCATAAGTCAGCAGCCCATATAGGTTTGCCTCTACGCTGCCAGTTGTTCTTTTTCCACTGCTGCAACCACCCCCACAGGGCATTCGCCACCATCCATGAATCAGTATAAAGGTAGAGCATTGGCCACTTTTCTCTCTCAGCAATGTCCAGGGCTAACTGGATGGCCTTCACCTCAGCGAACTGGCTTGATTCACCTTTTCCTTCAGTAGCTTCTGCTACTCTTCTTATAGGATTCCATACAGCGGCTTTCCATCTCCGATGCTTACCCACAATGTGACAAGACCCATCAGTGAACAGGGCATATCGCTTCTCATTCTCTGGCAGTTCGTTGTAGGGTGGGGCTTCTTCAGCGCGTGTTACCTCCTCATCCTCTGGTGACATCCCAAAATCTTTGCCTTCTGGCCAGTCTGTGATCACCTCCACGATTCCTGGGCGATTGGGGTTTCCTATTCGAGCCCGCTGTGTAATTAGTGCAACCCACTTGCTCCACGTAGCATCAGTGGCATGGTGTGTAGAAGGAACCTTCCCTTTGAACATCCAGCCCAGCACCGGCAGTCGGGGTGCCAGGAGGAGCTGGGCTTCAGTTCCAATCACTTCTGAGGCGGCTCGAACCCCTTCATAGGCGGCCAGTATTTCCTTTTCTGTTGGAGTATAATTGGCCTCAGATCCTTTGTAGGCCCGACTCCAAAACCCCAGCGGTCGACCTCGAGTCTCCCCTTGTGCTTTCTGCCAGAGACTCCAGGTCGGGCCGTTCTCCCCAGCTGCAGTGTAGAGCACATTTTTAATATCTGTCCCTGTCCGGACAGGCCCAAGGGCCACTGCATGGACTATCTCGCGTTTGATCTGCTCAAAGGCTTGCTGTTGCTCAGGGCCCCATTGGAAATCATTCTTCTTTCGAGTTACATGGTAGAGTGGGCTCACAATGAGACTGTAGTTTGGGACATGCATTCGCCAAAAACCTATAACACCTAAGAAAGCTTGTGTTTCCTTTTTGTTGCTTGGTGGAGACATAGCTGCTATTTTATTAATAATGTCCATTGGGATCTGACGACGCCCATCCTGCCATTTTATTCCTAAAAACTGGATTTCTTGCGTAGGCCCCTTGACTTTACTTCGTTTTATAGCAAAACCGGCTTCTAAAAGGATTTTAATTACCCTGTTTCCTTTTTCAAAAACTTCCTCTGCTGTGTTGCCCCATACAATGATGTCATCAATATACTGCAGGTGCTCTGGTGCTTCACCCTTTTCCAGTGTATTCTGGATTAGTCCATGGCAGATGGTGGGGCTATGTTTCCACCCCTGGGGCAGACGATTCCACGTGTATTGGATGCCTCTCCAAGTGAAAGCAAACTATGGCCTGCACTCTGGCGCCAGTGGGATCGAGAAGAAAGCGTTCGCAATGTCGATTGTGGCGTACCACTTGGCTGCCTTCGATTCCAATTCATACTGGAGCTCTAACATGTCTGGCACAGCAGCACTCATACCTGGACTGACTTCATTTAGGCCACGATAATCTACTGTCAGCCTCCACTCTCCATTGGACTTCCTCACTGGCCATATGGGACTATTAAAGGGTGAGTGGGTTCGGCTGATCACTCCCTGATCCTCCAGTTGACGAATCAGCTTATGGATGGGAATCAGGGAATCTCGGTTAGTACGGTATTGTCGTCTGTTCACCGTCGTTGTAGCAACTGGCACTTGCTGTTCTTCACCCTTCAACAACCCCACAACAGCAGAATCCTCCGAGAGTCCAGGCAAGGCACACAATTGTTCAATTTCTTCTGTTTCCAAAGCAGCTATTCCAAAAGCCCATCGGTACCCTTTTGGGTCTTTAAAATACCCTCTACGTAGATAATCTATACCTAAAATGCACGGAGCTTCTGGACCAGTCACAATGGGGTGTTTTTCCCAGTCCTTCCCAGTTAGGCTCACCTCAGCCTCTAGCACAGTTAGTTGTTGGGATCCCCCTGTCACTCCAGAAATACAAACGGGTTCTACCCCTTCATGATTCGATGGCATTAGAGTACACTGGGCACCAGTATCCACCAGAGCTTTGTACTCTTGTGGGTCTGATGTGCCAGGCCATCGGATC
Organism: Porphyrio hochstetteri; assembly: GCA_020800305.1. Classification (NCBI taxonomy): domain Eukaryota; kingdom Metazoa; phylum Chordata; class Aves; order Gruiformes; family Rallidae; genus Porphyrio; species Porphyrio hochstetteri. The sequence goes on along the minus strand of CM036905.1, from coordinate 154,367,618 downwards.
CACACAGTCCAATAAACCCGATTATCCCTCTCCTCCACCTGGCTGGAGGCAGGGCCCCTCTATTGCTGCTGATCATATTTGTTTTCCACTGGTTGCATAAAGGACTTAGAGGTCCCTTCAAAAGGATCAGGCACATCAGACATATAGGTAGGCCTTCCAGTTGGTCTAGGGAACTGCCCAGTAGAAACTGGTGCAGCCTTCTTCCTGGCAGAATCTCGTTGTGCGAATGTTTTACCCCGCAGCTCATTTACTCGTGCTCGAAGGGCTGAGGTGGGCTGCATATCCCATTCCCTCATGTCCTCTCCATGATCAAGCAGGTAAAACCACAATGTACGTCGTGGTGTGTATTCTCCCTCTTGGAACGATGGACGCTTTCTCCCAGTAGCTGCAACATTGCTCCATACGGGTTGGGAGTTGGACACATTGTTGTCAAGTCGTTGAACCAGTTTCTCTACTGCTGCAATGACGGAGAGGGAAACATTGTCTTGGTATTTCCGGAGTCGGCAGGCCACCTCATTTACGGTTGGCAGATCCATATCATTCCAGTCAATTGCTGCCAGTGAATTGGTATACCCTGCTGGTGCACTTCGTACAACCTTCCGCCACATATCTGGAGTGCATAGGACTTCATCGGGATCAGCGGGAAGCCGTGAATTGTCCAGATCATAATAAATTATCTCCCGTACAGCTAATTCTCTCAGGTGCTGGACAGATGTCTCTATGCTGTTACACTTGGGTGTCTGGCATGTAATATATTCCTTTATGGGATATCTTTCCTGCACACTTGACAGTAGTCGCCTCCAGAGGCTGAGGATTTCCGGCCTCCTCCCAATTGCTTTGTCAATTCCTCCTTCTCTAGCTAGGGATCCCAACTGCTTGGCCTCTCTGCCTTCTAATTCCAAACTACTGGCCCCGTGATCCCAACGTCGGAGCAACCAAGTGATAATGTGCTCACTTGGGTGGCGAGTGAAATCTTTTCGAACCTCACGCAGCTCACTCAGAGTCAGGGATCGGGTAACAATCTCTGGTTCTGCCTCATCCTGATATCCTCGAGATGATCCCGGTTGATCATCATCCTTATCCGTCACTATGCGAACTGATTTCTTTGTGCCTTTCCTCTTTTGTACGGGAGCAACAGACACTGGTGTGGATTGGTTTTTCAGATCATCTGCAGTGTCTGCTGTAGAGATTACAGTAGCTGCAGTGTCGGTCACAGGGGTTGCAGTACCTGCAGTGTCAGCCCCAGTGGTTGCAGCAGCTATAGTATCTGCCAGTCTGTTTCCTTTCCCTTCTCCCTGACAGTGCTGACAGTGCTGACAGTGCTGCCTGCTATCAAGCAGTGTTTGATAAATAGTGGCCAGAGCCCAGCACAGTGCAGTAAGGTGTCCATCTCTGGGAAACCTACAGCAATTTTTCCTTAGGTATGCAGTCACTTGATTGGGGTCTTGTAACTGTTCAGGAGTGAAATTCCAAACCATCGGGCGTGAGAAAGTACCTAGGTACTCGCCCATACTTTGCCACATGCCCTGCCACTCGTGATTATTCTGTCTCGGAGAAAGCTCTTCAGTGGTATTCATAAACCTATGCTTGATATATAACAAAAACTGAACCATCTGCACCAAACCTACCAATAGCAAAATGCTAGTTTGAATATCCCAGAGATATTGAAGATTTTCAAAAACTGCCATAAGAGCTGTTGTATTTAGTCCAAAAGAAAAGAAAGCAGTACCCCCACCATACCGGCTGCTGTTATTAACCCCTCCCTGTCCAAAGAATGGCCAGGACAGCAAAACCTCATACAAGTACCAGCTTAAGCTCATGATCATCGATATTATTGTATCATAGACCGATATCATAAAATACACTATAATGAAGTATGGGAACAAATACGGGAGCAGCAGACCTGAGAGAGTAAAGAATCCTGCCAGGATTGTATACAGCATGCGGTGGTTTTGATGCCACAGCCTTGTGAATAAATACCACAACATCGTGACCAGAGATTAAACAACAGTGCTTATCTTAATTGCGATAGTTAGGGTCAGATCTACCGTTATCCCAACCGTTCGTGCCCCACGTTGGGCGCCAAAATAACTGTCGTGGTTTTGCCCCAGCCGGGGGCCGCACCCCACACAGTCGCTTGTACTTTTAAAAGGAAGGGGGAGGGAAAGTTGGGGGAGGGGGAAAAAGGGAAGGAAGAAAGGAGGAAAAGAAACCACAACCTAGAAACCAGAACCACGCAGGTTGGGATAAGGATAGTTTACTAAACAATAACAGAAAACTAGATATAACAGTAACATAAGTTTAAAGCACAAAATAGATGAAACTGGTGATACACAATGCAATTTCTCACCAAACCACACAACTCAGGCCGCACAGCTTAGAGCCCGTCCCGGACAACCCAACCGTCCCCAGAAACTGCCCGTCCTGGCGTTGTCTCCCCCTCTTCCCCCCAGTCCCCCCTTATACTGAACATGACGTAACTGGTATGGAATATCCTCTTTGGCCAATTCGGGTCACCTGTCCTGGCTGCGTCCCCTCCTTTCTCACTAGTAAGGAAGTATGCAGAGCTGAGAAAGGTACTTGATTGCCCGGCAACAAATCGGAAACATCAGGGTGCTATCAGCACTATTCTCATGCTAACACCCAAACATGGCATTCCATCCACTGCTAAAAAAAATTGAACTCCATCATAGCTGAAACCAGGACAATCATGCAGGTTTAAACTGGTCACGATGCATCTGGAGAGTAAAAGCCATTAATATGTCAAAAGAACAATCAAAGAACAATTACTGCAGAAAAGCAGGTTAACTTCTTGCAGCCCATAAGTAACTTCCCCGACCAGACTTACTGTGTGTCTACCTATTAACATGTAGATTTAATCAATATACATATTAAATGATAATTAATATAAATACATATTCCGTGTATATATTTTAATATGAATATGTTTCATATATATGAATGAAATATATATGTGTATATTTGACATATATATGTATATATAATATGTATATTTTAAAATAGAATATATGAAAATACATACCTGTGTAACTACAGTATGTATATTTCCTTGCCCACTTGGTTTGAGGGAAGTCGATTCTAATGGACAGATCCTGATTTAATTCTTCTGTTGGTAATAGTTTCCTCTTTGAAGGCATCCTCATTTTTGGTATAATAAAGATACAGTAGGAAATCTCACATTCACTTAGTGCCTTCTGTGGTTTCCACCTGTGCTTTGTGTGTAGTAGCCTGGCTTCTGTGAGTCATTATTGTTCTGGATTGATGTTCTTTAGTCTTACCAGTTTGAGAAAACTGACATTTCTTAGGACTTCTAACACGAGTTAGGTCATTGCAGAGGGGTTTTGTACTGTGATATCACCACCTTGTGTTACTAGTTGGTAATACTACTTTCTGTGCTTGCTTTAAACAGGTACAGACTAAATTTGAACGTCGTATGCTAATGCATCAAGAAGTGAAACTGAAATTAGAGAGAGAGAAAAAAGTTCTGGAAGATGAAATAGCTGTGTTTATGCAAAAGAAAGCTAATGCCGAATTACTCCAGCCACAAGCATCTGTCTCTACCCCTCTTGTCAGTTTGAAGAGAGACAAAGACCGCAAAAAGTAGGTGCCGATGCCAGTCATCAGAGGCAGTGATGAAAATACCCTTCACACACCACTTTTGTAACACAAATTTCAGTAACCATTTAGAAAAGAGACTAACATAATCCTATTCTGTGATAAGAAGACTGAAGTGTGTAAAATATACTCATGCTTGGATTGGCTTTTAGAGTAATTTCTGTATGTTCTATGAGCATTCTTCCCTTTGTTTTTTTTTTTTCTTTTTCCATGAAGGACACAAGGTTCCCAACTTGAACTCCTGTGCTTTGATGTCAGCGATGAAGAAACTGTGAATGTTGATGAACAGAGTGAGGGGGAGAAGTTAGAGAGTGAGACAGTCTCCCAGGGAACTCCAGAAATAGTACTTGATGGCAGCACTCAGGTTTTGAATGTAGGGTATGTTAGTTTGATGAAGCAGTCTGTCTGCTGCTGTGTCTTCTTAGGACAAACTTTTGAGAGGACAGATGGATAAAATGGACTGTAAATTTCACCCGGCGTGGAATATGAGCTGATAAACATTTCACTTCCTTCCCACCCACTTCTTTCTTTCTCCACTCCCAAAAGAAAAGCTGGAATTGTGACATTTCCAAAATGTATTCAGAAGTGCTCTCCAGAATAACATGCCTGACTTGTTCATATAAAAACTCTGAATTAAAAGTTCATTTATAAGTGTGATTATTTTTTTTCTCTTCCAAAACCAGAAGTTAATTAACTTACTCATTTCCTTTCCTGATAGGTTACAACTATGCTGCAGATAACATTTTTTTGATTAATATCTTGCTGCAATTAAAAGCAGAATTTTTGGTACAGAAATTATTCATAACTGCTAGATTATGAAACAGTTAGGTGGGTACAGGTTCCCACAAATATCAAGACAGCTTTGACATATTTGGGGTGTTTGCTAGAAGCCTGCTTGGTTTTTTGCCAAAATTGATTGCATTTCAAGTAATGTTAGTGAGTTTCTTTTCCTAGACTCATTTATCTGGATTTATATGTTAGTGGAATTCTTCCTAACAGAAGCCATTATCCCCACTATTATAAGTAACTCTCAGCTTCAGAAAGCGTTTAGGTTTGTTTTCTCTTGGTTCAGCTTTATTTCTTCAGAATACATTACAGTTTATGTGCTTGTTTTTGTTTTTCAGCTCCAGCTTTATGTAACACCTATGAGAGAAGAAACAATATCGATAATTTCTCTTGAGGAAGCAACGATTCAGTCTGCTTCTGGAATTACAGGAGTTGCAGATTCTCACTCAAGGATTTGGAAAATATCTCTTGTTGCTGCATGCTGCAAAAGAAGAACTTCAAACTTTGATCCATGCACAGACACGACAGCAGTTGCTGCAGTGGCGATCATGGACTCTGTGTTACGAGTCTGGCCTCGATACCTACGTGTGGCCAGCTCCCTTTCCTTCCAAGTGCACTGTACCAGAGAAAATGCCCTTGCCATTAACGATTCCATTCCTAAGATGAATGCTGTAGTACAGAGCATTCAGTGAATGTATCCACTATAACCTTTCTAAAGAGTTATTTTCATATGGTATGGCATATTAGCTTACTAACTATTATTTAATACATTGACATAACTCAACCATTTACTGATTTTGCTGACAGCCTTTTGTTTATGGGCTTTTATGTACAAGCACTGTCTTCAATCTGAGATATGATCTTTCTAATCAAAATCTACTGAAATGGTTTTGTTTCAGTGCTGTACTGTTAGGTGATTGTTTGTCTGACATTTCTGACTTCATTTGGAAAGCACCTATAACTTTTTGATGCTTGTGACTCTGGCATTCAGTTACAACAGAGGCTGAACTTTACAAAAACTAGTAGCTACAAGAGCTTCAGGTTAAAACAAGTATAAAAGGGGTTTTGTGTTTTCAGTAGCCAGGATGACTAATGGGAAACTGTAGGAGCTGAGGTTCTCTGGAGTTGTTTAGTGCGACTCTTGAAAAATTAAATACTAACTTGATAGAAATAAAATACATTGGGTTTGTTTCTGTGTTTCTGTTGTTCTGCTTTCTCTCCCTCCCATGTTATTAAAAAAAAGGAGTAAGATTTCACATTAAGCTGAAAAGTATAAACGTTTAGCGTTTGTTTTAAATGTCTGAAGCCATTGATTGGGGAAAATAGGTGATCTGTGCATACTGTGCCAGAAAGGCAGTATCACAGGGGTTGGAAGGGACCTCCAGAGATCATCGGGTCCAACCCCTCTGCCAAAGCAGGTTCCCTAGGACAGGTCTCATATATCATATGACTTGTGATATACTATTCATATACTACTGCACTTATCATAGAATATCTCAAATTGGAAGGGACCCATAAGGATCATCGAATCCAACTCCGGGCTCCTGACAGGACTATCTAAAACTAAACCATATGTCAAAGAGCATCATCCAGACCCTCCTTGACCTCTGGCAGGCTTGATGCTGTGACTGCTTCCCCAGGAAGCCTGTTCCAGTGACCAACCTCACCACCTATTTACTCTCAGAAGTATCCACAGCATTGTTTTCCTTCCATTCCATAGCAATGAGTAGGAATAGATGCTAAGATGTATAAACCCTTAATTGAGCAGGGAAGGGTTGAACTGCTAATTCAGTCAGTCCCACAGGCACAGCGGGCTGTCATATAGGAGGGAAGGGTTAAGAGGAGACACCCATTTCAGCCTGCACGCTCACCCAGCGTGTAACTGATGCTGCTTTCAAGAGCACAAAAAGAGCTGGGGCCAGGCCCTGTGATTGCTGTCTGATTGCTCCTTCCTCAGCAAAATGCAGTTTGATGAAAGACTCCAGGTTTTTTCCTCTTTTTTTTTTCACATTGCCTGGGCCACTTGCCTCAGTTTGAGCAGAAACAAGGGACACCCCCTCCTTAAAAGAGAGAGCAGCCTAATGAAAAATAATATACATAATTTTTGAACTGAGCAGTAGATGGGGCAGTGTTACCGAGTGATCTTGAGCAGAATGTGATTGCAATGGAGTGATGGGTACTGGCAGCGCTCGTTCATCCCCTCACGGGTTATCCCAGCCCCTGGTGTTCGTTAGCGGGAGCACAGCTCTGCGTGAGCGTTACAGAAACCCCATCAAATGACAGATTTAGCTGTCCATGGTGTGGCAAAGCCTGAGGTGGGTAAGTACCGTTTGACCTAGGTAGCTCTATGCCTGGCCAGTACTCCAGGATGTGCTGCGCTGGGACAGCTGGGAACCATGAGTAGCACCGTATGGATGCCACGTGTCTTGCTCAGGCTGGGTTTATGTTCAGTTGCACGTGTTGGCCCCGCGGGACTCTGCGGCAAAACAAAACGGGTGCAGGCACCTCTGCAAGAACAGGTGACAAGGAAAGGGAGTTTATTCACGTGTAGCACAAAAGGAGAGAGCTGGTGGGTTTGTTCTTTTTTTTCTTGATGCTCATTTAAGTGGTGGAGAGTCATCTGTAAGCATGGGAAATTCCGTAGTTGGTCTGTTGAAGTTCACCTAAAGATGAGGTATCAGATAAGCTCAGAAGTGCAGATCACAGCCTGACAGTCAAATGCAGTTCAAAGAAAGAATAAAGAAACAACTAAGTATCTCCTGAAAGTGCAGAATTGATAGTAGTAGTAAACAAAAATGTATATGTCTCACTGTAGTTTCTGTTAGCTACATGTTTTTTAATTGAACCTTCAGAAAGGTTTATCCTGCGGATGAAATGGTTTCAGGACCACTTATTAAAGTCTCTTACCTTCTGTAAGTGGCTACTGCAAGATCATTTACAGCCTTTAACAACTCTGAAGCCTTCACCTTTTTAGATCCTTCCCTGAGGCCAGATTCCATACATGTTTTGTGTATCTATTCTTAACAGTATCTTTGAAATGACTTTGCCATGAGAAGACACAGACAGGATGTGTAACTGGTTTTATCTTAAATCTCTTACTACTCACCCTATAGCATTGCCTACATACTTTGTGTCAGGAGCATTTACATTTGCATTGTGAAAGTAGGTAGAGAGTTGACTAGATTTCAAAAATTAAGAATCCATGGGCAGCGGAAGCAAGGACAAACAGCATGGGAGGACTACAGAGGTGCTGTTCTCCTCCAGAGGGGGAAAAGTTGTGCAGCCAAAGCTCAGTTAGAGCTCAAGCTGTTCTGCACTGCGATGGACAACAAGAAGGGATTTAAAAAATACATTTACAGCAAAAGGAGGATCAGAGAGAACATTGGTCTGTTGCAGATGAGGTCAGTCACTTCACAAATAGGGGCACAGACAAAGAAGAGATGTTTAATGTTGTCTTCAACAGCAATGATGGGCGCTGAGACCCCAGAGCCCTGTGTTGAAAGACTGCGACTTTGGGGGATGATGAACTCCCATCCAACCCCAAACTTGTTACAGACTCGCTGCTCCAGCTGGATGAGCATAAATCTATAGGACCCAGTAGGATTCATTCCAGGGTACTGAAAGACCTGGCTGGTGTTATCACAGGACCCCTCTCCATTATTTTTTAATGGTCTTCAGAATCTGGAGAGGCTCTGGTTGACTGGGGACAGATTTAGATTGGACATAAGGAAGAAATTCTTCCCTGTGAGGGCGGTGAGGCCCTGGCACAGGCTGCCCAGAGAAGCTGTGGCTGCCCCCTCCCTATCAGTGTTCAAGGCCAGGTTGGATGGGCCTTTGGGCAACCTGGGCTAGTGGAGGGTGTCCCTGCCCATGGCAGGGGGCTGTAACTAGATGGGCTTTGAGGTCCCTTCCAACCCAAACCCGTCTGTGGTTCTATGACTAGAAGCTGTTTTCAAGAAAGGTAAGAAGGAGGACCCTGGTAATTAAAGGCCTGTCAGTCTTACTTCAGTGACTGGTAAAATTACAGAGGTCATTCTAGGAGTTCCGGAAAAGCACCCAAGAGACAACACAGTCATTGGTCATAGCCAGCATGGGCTCATGAGGGGAAAGTCCTCCTTACCTAACTTCAGTTTCCTTTTATGACAACATCACCCATCTACTTGACCAAGGAAAGCCGGAAGATGAGTATTTTTTTGATTTTTAGCAAAGACTGACTTTCACAGTCTTGGATAAAATGTCCATCACAAGGCTAGACAAGTCCATAATACATTGGGTCAAGCTCAGAGAGTTACAGTAAATGGGATTACATCAGGCTGGCAACCAGTTCCCCAGGGCTCAGTTGAACGTTTCTATAAATGCTCTGTGTGCAGGAATCAAATGTACATTAAGTCAGTTTGTGGTGTGCTGGCCACTCCCCCCAGTTTTGTAACATAACAAACCTGCTGAGGGTACATTCTGTCCCCTTGTCCAGGTCACTGATGAAGATGTTGAACGAGACCAGACCAAGCACTGACCCCTGGGGCACACCACTGGCCACAGGCCTCCAACTAGACTGATCACAACTCTCTGGGCTCTGCCATTCAGCCAGTTCTCAACCCACCTCACTGTCTAGTCCTGGTTATACACACAAATTGGGGTACAAGAGGCTGGAGAGGACTCCTGTGGAGAGAGATCTGAGGGTTTGTGTTGATGGCAGGTTGAATTTGAATCAGCAGTGTGCCCTGGCAGCTAAAAGGGCCAACTGTGTCCCAGGGTACATCAAGCACAGCACAGCTAGCCAGTCAAGGGTGGGGACTGCCACACTCTACACTGCACTGGTGTGGCCCCGTTGGGAGCACTGTGTGCAGTTTTGGGTGCCTCAGCATAAGGAGGACATCACACAGTTAGAGTGTGTCCAGTGCAGGGTGACCAAGATGGTGAAAGGCCTGAAGGGCCAGACTTAGGAGGACCTGCTGAGGTCACGTGTTTTATTCAGCTTGGAGAAGGCTGAGGGGTGACATCACCATCTACACCTTCCTCAAGGTGGGCAGCGAGGGGGTTGCTGATCATCTCTCTCCAGCGACCTGCAATGTGACACAAGGAAATGGACTGAAGCTGCATCAGGGGGACTTCAGATTGGATTTCAAGTTACCAAAAAACAAGCCTATTTCTGTAACAGCAACATAATTGCAAAAGAAAAATGACTTTGTCAAGACCTTTGTGAAGCCTTGGGTAACTTGCATTCAGCGTAACCCTGCAAAAAGTAACTTAGTGTCACTCATAGGCAGGCAAACTACCTACCTGCATTGTCATAAGGTGCTGAGGCATCTACCTCTCCTTACTCTCTCTACTAAATAGATTTTTAAAAATCCAGACCCTAGCATCACGGCAGCAAAACACTGGTAGATATACTTGCAGGATCTAAACAAGAGGGGAAGGAAAAAAAAAGCATCCGCAGTGTTTCCACTAGAGAGCGCTCGAGGAACATAGATCTTGCTTCTGGATACAGGACTGTGGCATCGGGGGAGATCTGGCACTGGCCCTGAGCAGCCCCCCTCTAGTCCAACCTACTTCTGTCAGGGATTTGGAGTAGGTGGTCTCCAGAGGCTCCTTCCAACATCACCCACTCTGTAATTTTGTAATTCATTCAGCACGAGCTATTTATATATATTTTTTTTTTTAGCAGAAGAGAACATTAACTTATTTTCTGTAGAAACAAAGCTGTACTCACAGAAGGCAATATAAAAGTTAAGTGGCATGAGAGCTCTGAGCTCACGCAGCTGACTGTGTCTGCTAAAGCATTATAATGCTGAGATTGGTCTTTGTACTTTGGAAACTTAAGAACACAATTGCACCTTATTCCTATTGCTCCGAGGTGGAGCAAGCTCCTGGCAGGACCTGTGGCCCCATGGAGAGAGGAGCCCACACCGGAGCAGGTTTGTTGGCAGGACTAGTGACCCCGTGGTCCTGAAGGTCTGCACCCCATGGGAGGGACCCCACACTGGGACAGAGGAAGAGTGTGAGGAGGCAGAGACAACGTGTGATGAACTGACCAAAACTGCCATTCCCCATCCCCCTGTACCACTCAGGAGGAGGAGGGAGAGAAATTGGGACTGATGTTGAGTCTGGGAAGAAGGGAGGGGTGGGGAGAGATGTTTTAAGATTTGATTTTATTTCTCATTATCTGACTCTGATTGGCTTGGTAGTAACTTATTTTTTTCCTAAGTTGAAACTAATTTGCCCATGACAATAATTAGTGAATGATCTCGTGACAAACACCCACGAGCCTTTCATTATAAATTTTCTCCCCTGCCCAGCTGAGGAAGAGAGTGATAGAGCAGCTTTGGTGGGCATTTGGCCTCCTCTGGGCAACCCACCACAGGACCTTAAAGATCCCCTAGGTCCAACCCCAGTGCCACTCCAGTTTTTGGGAGCCAGAGAGGCTGTGGATGCATCCATGAGTGTGACTGGCTGGGAATAAATAAATAAATAAATAAATAAATAAATAAATAGTCAGTCCTGTTTGGTATGAAATGAAGTTGAAAAGTATGAAAAATGGCAAGCAGCCCATCCAAAACTCTGCAGAGAAATATTCGTGTGTGTGTGTGCTTTCAAAGAAGTTGATTTTACCCCAGTCAGTATTCAGTCAAACTTTAAACAGAAAGACTACAAAAATATCCCCAGTCTTGTAACTATATCAAAAGGAAGAAAAATGCAGATCGAGGAGTCCTCTGGGTCCACATTTCTGGTGTCACCCATAATCTGCTCGCCTTCAACAGCTGAAACCCAGCCAGTGACTTCAAGTTGATAAAGAGCTTACTCAAATAAAATGTTTTGATGTAGATGCTCAGGAAAAAACACCCAGAGCTGAAACCAGGGACTTCTGTTTTTTGAATAACCAGATCTGTTTGCAGGAAAGACTGTTTCAAAGGAACATTAAATCATCTTGGAAATGAAATTTCTTGGAAATTAGGAAGGGAAGTCTGTCCTGGTTCTGGCAGGTTGCTGTCAGTCAGGGTTTCTCTGGGACTTTGGTACATTTTTTGTTTATATCCCCTCTATTTTAAAGCCCCTTTTAGTCTAGTTTATGGAGGCTGCCAGTGAAGGGTGCTAAAGAACCATCCTGGAGAGCCTGCAGCTCCTGGAGCTGTGTCCTGCTGCGAGCTAAAATTCATGTTTAAGCATAAAACCAAACCCCCAGGCAAAGTCCCACTTTATAAAGCAAAAATTAAAAAGATCTTCAGGATTTTAGTCCTCAGAGACAGACAGGATGTAAAGTCCTTGGGAAGACTGAAGTCTATGAGAGTGCTGTCACAGGAAGGACCCAGCAGCATGAGATGTGAAAGGCTGGCTGGTGGGAACAAGGTCTTCGGCATGAGGAACCCAGGAGAAGAGAGCTGCTGGGCTGGGCATGATGTGCTAGTAGTGAGATCGTGACATTCTCAAGCTTGTCTGAGACATTCATACAGTATATTTTAAAGCTTGAGTGGTGAAAAGGCCCTTGAGATTTTTCTGTTGTCTTAGTTTCCAAACATGTGAGATATTACTTCCATTTAGACCAGTTTAACTGTGCTTTTTCTCACTCTGCAGATTTTATTTTCTTCTAATTCTAGACATAACAGCACATCCTTCCTCTTCCATGTTTGCCCCTTGCTGAGTCTTCCAGTGATGGTTCTCAGCTTCGTGCTGAAAACGTGTATTATTACCTAGGCCCAAGAGAATGCTCTTTGGTAATACACTCAGGGGTTTACATCACAAAACCCCCCTTCAAAGTAAAACCCACAGAGCTGATGTCCCTGCCCTGGTGCGCTGGCACTGGAGCTGGCTCTATCTGGAACCGTACGGATGCTCGCTGCTTCCTCACGCAATGATGCTCTGTGCGGGTGTCTCAGGATGGCTCTGGAAGTAGAATCACAGAATGGTCTGGGTTGGAAGGGACCCCAAGGATCATAGTTTCAGCCCCCCTGCCACAGGCAGGGTCACCAACCTCAGGCCTGGATCTACACAAGGTTGCCCAGGGCCCCATCCAACCTGGCCTTGAACACTTCCAGGGATGGGGCATCCACTACCTCTCTGGGCAGCCTGTTCCAGCTCCTAAGTAGTTCCAAGTAGATATCAAAGGTGCAGATATAAGCAGGTAAAACAGAAAAGTCTCTTTTGAGAAGAAAGAAATCCCCTCTTGGATTTCTGACATGGCTTCTCGCAGGGTTGGAGGGAGTGACGTCTGGTGCTCTGCAGGAGGGGGATTAGGGTGGGAGCAGCCCTGTTAGAGCAAATAGTAAAGACAGTAGAAGAGAAAACTCCTTTTCCAGCTGGAAGTCAGCAGTGGCAGGAGGAGTATTTTTCTGTCGGAGGCAAAGGGAGTACTTGAGTCCTGGCTCCTGAGTGACAGTTTCCTACAGGTCCCTGAAGAGGAAGCCTCTTCTTCTCCTTTCAGAGCAAAGCCCAGTGAAACAAAACCTGTAATTTCATTCTGTTCTGCACAAATTGCTCCTCTGGGCACGATGAAACGTTTTGTTCTCAGGCAGGAGTGGGTCAGCGTGGTCTCAACACTCATCTGCCATGTGAAGTTCATCCTTCAAGCTGCCAGAGAGGATTTGTTCTGGGCTCCTGTGCTAACGCCTTGGACATCCTCATGATGCTCTGGGATAGATAGCATCCGAGTAACAGTCCTTATGGCCTGGCCAGGCAACCAGGTCTGCTCTTCATACCCTGTGGTCTGACTGGGTGGTGGGCAGGAGGTTGGCTGAGCCTCAGCCTTGCTTGGTGGCTGGAGGATCATCCTCGGGCCCTGATGGGGTAGGTCTGTCTTCACTGGGGAAGAGGTGAGGACTGTCACTAGCTCTTTGCCATTCAGGTAAACGCCCCAGTTGCTCAGCTGGTGGGAGCAGGGGAGGGGCTTCTACCTTGGAGCTAATTTGCAAATAATTTGGAGATGAAAACTGAGCCTTTCAGCAGAGAAGAAAAATAATCTTCAGTTGTCTCCTCATCTGCTGGTTCCCATTCTGGGCTGATGCTCTTCCTTGCTGTCCCTCGCTGTGATTACATTTGTAGGTCAGGGAGTTTTATCCCTTTGCCTTAGTCTCTGCAGCCTGTCAGCAAGATCTACTCTGGAGGGATCTGACTCTTCCCAGGGAATGCTGGCTGACCACAGGCTTTTGGTCATGTAGTATAAACGTAGTATGGAGAACAAGCAACTTCTGGCATCCTTTTGCACAAGATTTGAACACAAGAGCTTGCTGAGTGCTGCTGGGGAGGGTCTGCTCTTTGATTTATCAAATCACCACTTTCTGGTGCTCTGTTGTACCAGAACAGATCTGTCACCTCTGGAGTGTGGGGCCATGTCCTGAGGCTGCCTGTAGCCCCCCACTCCGTGGTATGAGCTGCTGGGAGCCTATGGTGGGGGGCTCTTGCCTGGGGACAGGGGATAGGGGGTGTGTGGGGGTGGTTCTGCACTCTTTCCTCCCAGGCAATGCTATTGCAGCATCGACCATCGACTGGGAGGAAATGAAACATGGATATCAGTGTCCTCAAAACTGCAATACGACCCTGTGCCTTTAGTGCTGTGTAACTCCCGGGGAGAAGAGCTGTGCTGTTCGAGCCTCCTGCTTGCTCTCACTTTCACACGTGCACAGGCTCGTTTTTCATCTCTGCCTAGCAGAGGTATTTCAGCCCTTGCTTTTCGAGTACTTCTCATTACACATCTGTGGGTTTGATTGTTTCCCCCAGGTTTATTTGCTTGTACTTTCTCCGTGTTAAACTTCACGGTTGTTCTTCGTATGGGATTTGTAAACTTCTCAGGTCCTGTTGTGTTATTTCTCTGCCCTCACTCGTCATCATAATAATGCCTCCCAGCTCCAAACTGGCAGCATGCTATTTTTTACAAAGACTAAGAAGACATCAGCTTGACATCGACTCGGATACCTTCTGAGGACATGTTCTCCCAGCTGGACCATTCCTCTGCTGTAAACCCTGAAGACACGTAGCAGTGACAAATTGGTGAGGTGCCTTGCCTCACAGCAAAGGGTGTGAGGTCATGCCTTGTGCTCCTGCCAAGGAGCACAGCACAAACAGCTCGAGCTTCAAGCTACTAGGTGGTCATTCAGGCTGGGCCCATCGATGTGTCACGGGTGATGAAAGCCAGAGTAGCCCTGGTGGACCTCTGAGATGTGTGGGAATACCCAACCAACCCTTCCGGATGTGATGAGGAGACAACTCTATGGGAGCTGTTGGTACCAGGGGAGCTTTTAGCCTTTCACGGTGCTTTGAGATGACATACTAGCAGTATGACAGAGTGCTTAGTGTCATGGCAGTGTTCCTGTCAGGAAGCCCCTGTATTTAAAATGTGAAAGTGGAAGGCACTGTAGTTTGGGGAGAGGAGTGAGACCCAGTGGTTCTGAACTTGGGACTTCAACCTGCTCTTCCCTGCTCTCCCTTGGCACTTGCACAGGCCCTGGGATCTCTGCCTGTCCACGTTCAGCTCTGGAACAAAAGTGTTGTTTCTCTGTGGCCAGAAGTGCTGGAAAATAACCTTTCTGGGCCAGATACAAGCAGGTATCAAAGACTGACACCGTTTTGTGGGACACGGGATAGGCAGGGTAATTACTGTCTCAGGACTAGGAATCGCTTTAGGCTTGCTCAAAAATCGAGTAGGCAATTGCCCAGGGCTGTGGGCAATTACAGAGGTGAGCCTGTGCATACACATCCACCCTGAGGCTCTGTAATGGCAGAGGTAAAGCGCATCTGGCTGGGTGCATAAAGGGTGGTAATTGCCCGAATGGCAGAGGGCAGCAAGGAGAGAGTTTGTTTAGTGTAATTCCACCCGTGTGTTTTCACAAGGGCTGAGTAATTATATTAGCAGCCAGGAGCTCTTTTGCGCTCGTTGCTGATGGACATGCAGGCACACTTGGTGTCTGCAAGACTTCACACGTCCCATGGGGTTACGGGGATGGAGAGCAGATGTTTAGCTCCAGAGACCACAGGGGATGGACAACAGAAGTGGGCTGGGGTTCAGCAGGAGCTCTCCTGGGAGATGGAAGAGCCGAGCAGCAAACATTTGCATTACACCTCCACTCTCCTGGGTCCTACTGCTGATGGGGGCATGGGATTTCACCCCCATCAGAGTCAGGCAGCCACACTGGTGTCCATCCCAGGGGCACGAGGTGGGAGTCCTGCTATGTACCACTGGGGCCACCTATTTCCACTTGCCCCGACTGGGATTTTCCCTCCCCTCTGTGGTTTGTTTCTCTTCTCCTTCCTCTCCCCCTCCACCTCTCATACATTAGCTGCAGCCTTTCTGTTGGGGGCTTGGGCTGTCTCAATAGGTTTAAGGAAGGACTCAGTGCTGCTGGCCATAAGCAGTTTGCCCAAGAGCAGCCACAGTGCAAGGAAATCAAATAACCCTCAAGGCTTGGTGGCTCAAGGGCGGCTGTGCAGAGTGCTGGATCCAAGCTCTGCTTGTGAAAGACCTCTGCTCCAAGATGCTGCAGTGAGGAGCAAAGCAGAAACACTCCTGGAGACTCTCCAAGACTTTGGCTTAGTTGCATGGTTATGCAGGCGAGGAGGGATGAAATCTTTGGGCACAGGTGATGTTAGCCCTTGTGGCAGACTGCAGAAGATGAAGTGCCAGCAGCGTGGAAGTGTGGAGTAAACCCTTCCCCCAGCCAGACTCGCAGCCCCACCAAAGGTCTGCTTCACTGAATAGGCCCATAGTTGTTCTTCCTCTTCCAGGGCATCCTGCTGTGTCCTGCTTCTGTACCAAAGGCTTCCTCCTTCCTCCCATCCAGCTTTGTCACATGGACTCACAGTCCTGTGGTAGCCGCTGTGTCTGCAGCGACAGCCCCGTCTCCATCAGGCCAGAGCCACGCTCTTGCTGAGCATCTCTTGGACACTGCAACAGCCATTGCCAGCCCCACAGCAAATCCACTCCCTTCTGTGTGTCCCAGCTCCTTCCCAGACCTCAGTAAACCCATGGAGAAGCAAAAGCATGGGGTGGCCTCAGTGGTGTTGGGGTGGTGCCAGGGCCAGGCCGGGCAGCGGGGTGTCTGATCGGAGCTTTCATCGCTCTTCCTGGGCTGAAGGGTCCATACAAACATTTGAGAAAAGGAAAAAGAAGAACAAGAAGGAAAACATTCGACACATTTTAAAAAAAAAATTACCTATCTGGAGCTAGTTTTCGAAATATGTTTGGGTAAAAATATAAGGAATGCTTAAATAAATGCAAGTCAGTATTGTAGCGGATTAACTTCTGAAAACCTGAGGTAAAAACCGAGTTACACTTATTAGGATAGGGTGGAGATTTAAGTAAGACATTAAAGAGATGTGTTCAGAGTAATATATTGGATTTGCTCTAATTTTATTAAGTCAGAGGCAGGTCTGGCACTCTGCCTTCCTTCACTTCGCAAATCGTAGAATCATAGATTCATAGAATGTGTTAGGTTGGAAGGGACCTTCAAAGGCCATCTAGTCCAACCACCCCATGGTAAGCAGGGACATCTTCACTAGATCAGGTCCCTCAGAGCCCCATCAAGCCTGACCTTGAATGTCTCCAGGGATGGGGCCTCCGCTTTGTCTCTGGGCAACTTCATATGAGCGCATGATGTCATCAGTAGGGGGAAAGAAGTGGCACTAAGGGCGGATTTTAAGGTCACATTGTCACAGCTTGGCCCAAGGAAAGGCAATAACTTCAAGAGGCTAAAACCAAGCCCCAAACCCCTCTAAAAGAGAACAGGTGGTTTTTACACCCGCAGGTGATTACTGGCATTTCTGTCCAGCACCCCAGAAAGAGCCTTGCGTTTAAATTGCAGCACTAAGCAAGGACAGTAGTTTGAAACTTGCTACAAAAGTCTTTTGTGCCGGGCTCTTCTTAAAAGCAGTATTTTAGGGTCTCCTCAGCTCTGCTATGGTTGCACCGGGGCGGTTAGAGAAGCCCGTGCTGCCACGCTACCTCCGGTACAATGACAGAGGGACGCGGCGTGAAAACCAGGGGAAACCCTAACCCGTATCGAGCCCCAGCGAGGCTAAATTTTGCCTTAACTGAGCTCGGTGCTTCTGCCATCGCAGCCATGTGCCAGAGGCTCTTTTTCCTAATTGAAAGTGATAGCTCCCAGGGTGCTGGGGAGTCATGTGGCAGCCCTTTTATTGCCGGGTGGATTATGTGCTCGCTGTATTTCACACACCGCCTGGAGAAACCCAGCAGATTTTATTGATAGGAGGGATGGTCCCTCATCAGGGTTTGGGTTGTTTTTTTTTTTACCATGTCTCTCTCATGCTTGTGTCCTCAGTGCAGCTCATTAACAATTTTATTAACATCTGGGCTGTGGTAGGAAGGCTTTGGTACAAAAATTAGCAGAGAGCTCTGGAAGAAAAAATCCCCTGGTGCTTGGATTACAGGGCTGTGCATGTGTATGCTTCCCCTTACGTGCACAGCTCCATTTCAGGGAAGGAAAATTCATGAGGAAAAGAAAAAAAAAATTAAAAATCCCTTGAATTTACTTGGCTATGAAAAAAAGTTAGAGAAAAGAAATTAATCTGTCCTCAAAAAGGTTAATGCAGTCTATCAAGCCAGGGAGATTAATGAAAGTGCAAAAACTAATATAGTTTAGGAACTAAGTCAGCTTTAGAAAGCAAGATAAGGCTAATGACAAAATAAATCACTTTATAACCACATGGCCGAGCTGCAGCTGTGCCCCAGCGAGGGTGGGCCAGCAGCTCCCTCGTCCCCCAGTCACCCACCGAGACTGCATCCTGCCAGGGCTGTGTCAAGCAAGGGGGGGTGCAGAGCCGAGTGTCACTGGCCACTGGCAGGGGGGCTGCAGGACAAATCCACTCTGCTGCAAACCCCACTGGCACCAAAATCAGTGGGGTGGCCAGAGAGCAATTTTCTTTGCCTGCTGCTGAAGAGAGCTGGTGTGTCAGCAGGCCTCTGACCCAGTGCTGCTGGTGGGGCAGGCACGGGGAGTAGCAGGGGGCAACATCCTTCCAGTACCTGAAGGGACATACAGGAAAGCTGGGGAGGAACAGTTTGCAAGGGCATGGAGTGACAGGATGAGGGGCAGTGGTTTTAAACTAGAGCAGGGTAGGTTTAGGTTAGACATCAGGACCAAGTTATTCACTATGAGGGTGGTGAGATACTGGCACAGGTTGCCCAGAGAGGTGGTGGAGGCCCCCATCCCTGGGGACATTCAAGGTCAGGCTTGATGGTGCTCTGAGCAACCTGATCTAGTTAAAGGTGTCCCTGCTTACTCTGTGTGTGTGGTTGGGGGGGTGAGGTGAAAGAGGCACTAGATGGCCTTCAAAGGTCCCTCCCAACCTAACACATTCTGTGATTCTATGACTCTACGATTGACAGATGAGATTGTCTGAGCACTCCTGGAGCTGGGCTGAAGGGCTACAGGCTGCTGTGGCCCTTCCTGCTCCTGCTGAACCTCAGGCACTGCCTGCCAGTGCTTTTGGAGGTGGTGGGAGCTGCTGCCCCACTGGCCGCTTGAGTATCCGGCAAGGTCTGAGGTGGTATGGCTTCAGGCACCAGCCAATATCGAGGTGATGAGGAGATTCTCTACATCCTTGGGACAAAATTCCAAGCTGCTGAACCCCTCGTCCCAGGGAAGTGGCTGACCCCTGGGAAAGGGCACATTGGGGCTGGAAGGTGCCTTGGGCACTCACCATCTCTCTCTGCTCTGTGTAAATAACCAAACGCTCGCTGGTGACCTGATCCTCCTGCCCCAGTCACCCTCCCTCACTTTCTCCTGTTCCCTCTCTCAGCTAATGAATATTTATTTAGACATAGTGAAGCAATGCTTTTAACAAATTGTCTTGGGCAAAATTTAACCTTAACTGGGTGTGTGTTTCCAGAGCACTTTACCATCCCTTGGTCAGGGTAAATGGATGGATGTGCAGTATTACAGCAGCTCTTTCTATTAAGCCATGGAAAATGCTGAAGAATACCCTTTTCTGCCTTTAGATCTGAATGAATGCTGCCCTAGTTAATGAAGGGCTCTTCTATGAAGATGGGAGAATTGAAGGAAGAAGGACTTATTTTTTTTCCTTTTTGCTTGATTTTCCCTTTAAAGTGCCTGCTCAGGAGCCCTCTCACATTAACAGAAAGTTTGGACATTAGACAATTTCTTAAATTAATGCCATTGCTGCATTGCCAAATGGGTGGGAGGACATCAGAAGCAATCCAGAAGCTGCCAGAAGGTCGGTGTCCTTCAAACAAGGGAATCATTCACAGCTGACACCTCAGGATGGCTTCCTCCGAGTTCCAGGTGTTGCTTTACAGCCGATGCCTGCAGCTCGTACAACACAGCGCCCTCTAACAGGTAGCCCTGGACCAGCTGGAGTAGCATTGATCAAAACGGCATGCAGCACAGCAGCACCCCAAGAGCTCAGTCAGAGCACCTTGCTCTTTTAGCAGCTGGTACTAAAGTAGTGATGGTGGGATGTATAAATATATGTGTGTTCGTATATATATATACACACAAATATGGAAGGGGTTATGTGTGTGTGTGTATTTATCACAGTGGTGAAGGTAGAACCTATAGTCTTCAATTTGTGCCTATAGTCTTCAATTTGTGCAGCCATGTGCATTGACGGGTTGAGTTTGATGTCTCCATCTCTGGAGACATCAGAACTCTCCTGGACGCTGTCCTGTGCAGCCTGCTCTAGGTGATCCAGCTCTGGCAGTGGGGCTGGACGATGATCTCCAGAGGTCCCTTCTGTGATTCTGGGATTCTGTTAACTGGCCAAATTTGCAAAACTGTCCATAGTCCTTCTTCTCCCATGGTGCAATGAGTCCCTTCTGAGGGATGCCTGGCTAGTCCCTGAAGGTCTCAGTCACAGGAGCAGAGCTGGTGGGTTAGACCGAAATCCTAGCTGTCCCCTGAACAGAGGGCAGAGCCCTCACATATGTGGCTACAAGCATCACTTGTTGATTTCACAGAATCACAGAATCTCAGAATCACAGAATAACAAGGTTGGAAAAGACCTTTAAGATCATCGAGTCCAACCGTTCCCATCCTAAACTAAACCATATCCCTGAGTACTTCATCTACCCTTTTTTTGAACACATCCAGGGATGGTGACTCGACCACCTCCCTGGGTAGCCTGTTCCAGGCCCTGATAACTCTTTCAGTACAAAATTTTTTCCTAACATGCTGTCCTGGTTTCAGCTATGATGGAGTTAAATTTTTTTTTTAGCAGTGGATGGAATGCCATGTTTGGGTGTTAGGATGAGAACAGTGCTGATAGCACCCTGATGTCTCCGATTAGTTGCCGGGCAATCAAGGACCTTTCTCAGCTCTGCATACTTCCTTACTAATGAGGGGGGAGGGGGGCGCAGCCAGGACAGGTGACCCGAATTGGCCAAAGAGGATATTCCATGCCAGTTACGTCATGCTCAGTATAAGGGGGGACTGGGGGGAAGAGGGGGAGACAACGCCAGCATGTGCAGTTTCTGGGGCAGTCGGGTTCGGGGACGGCTCTAAGCTGTGCGGCCTGAGTTGTGTGGTTTGGTGAGAAATTGCATTGTGTATCACCAGTTTCATCTATTTTGTGCTTTAAACTTCTGTTATTGTTATATCTAGTTTTCTGTTATTGTTTAGTAAACTATCCTTATCCCAACCTGCGTGGTTCTGGTTTCTAGGTTGTGGTTTCTTTTCCTCCTTTCTTCCTTCCCTTTTACCCCCTCCCCCAACTTTCCCTCCCCCTTCCTTTTAAAAGTACAAGCGACTGTGTGGGGTGCGGCCCTTGGCTGGGGCAAAACCACAACAGTCATTTTGGCGCCCAACATGGGGCTCGAACGGTTGGGATAACGGTAGATCTGACCCTAACTATCGCAATTAAGATAAGCACTGTTGTTTAAGCAATCTCTGGTCACGATGTTGTGGTATTTATTCACAAGGCTGTGGCAGCAAAACCACCGCATGCTGTATACAATCCTGGCAGGATTCTTTACTCTCTCAGGTCTGCGGCTCCCGTATTTGTTCCCATACTTCATTATAGTGTATTTTATGATATCGGTCTATGATACAATAATATCGATGATCATGAGTTTAAGCTGGTACTTGTATGAGGTTTTGCTGTCCTGGCCATTCTTTGGACAGGGAGGGGTTAATAACAGCAGCCGGTATGGTGGGGGCACTGCTTTCTTTTCCTTTGGGCTAAATACAACAGCTCTTAGGGCAGTTTTTGAAAATCTTCAATATCTCTGGGATATTCAAACTAGCATTTTGCTATTGGTAGGTTTGGGGCAGATGGTTCAGTTTTTGTTATATATCAAGCATAGGTTTATGAATACCACTGAAGAGCTTTCTCCGAGACAGAATAATCACGAGTGGCAGGGCATGTGGCAAAGTATGGGCGAGTACCTAGGTACTTTCTCACGCCCGATGGTTTGGAATTTCACTCCTGAACAGTTACAAGACCCCAATCAAGTGACTGCATACCTAAGGAAAAATTGCTGTAGGTTTCCCAGAGATGGACACCTTACTGCACTGTGCTGGGCTCTGGCCACTATTTATCAAACACTGCTTGATAGCAGGCAGCACTGTCAGCACTGTCAGCACTGTCAGGGAGAAGGGAAAGGAAACAGACTGGCAGATACTATAGCTGCTGCAACCACTGGGGCTGACACTGCAGCTACTGCAACCCCTGTGACCGACACTGCAGCTACTGTAATCTCTACAGCAGACACTGCAGATGATCCGAAAAACCAACCCACACCAGTGTCTGTTGCTCCCGTACAAAAGAGGAAAGGCACAAAGAAATCAGTTCGCATAGTGACGGATAAGGATGATGATCAACCGGGATCATCTCGAGGATATCAGGATGAGACAGAACCAGAGATTGTTACCCGATCCCTGACTCTGAGTGAGCTGCGTGAGGTTCGAAAAGATTTCACTCGCCACCCAAGTGAGCACATTATCACTTGGTTGCTCCGACGTTGGGATCACGGGGCCAGTAGTTTGGAATTAGAAGGCAGAGAGGCCAAGCAGTTGGGATCCCTAGCTAGAGAAGGAGGAATTGACAAAGCAATTGGGAGGAGGCCGGAAATCCTCAGCCTCTGGAGGCGACTACTGTCAAGTGTGCAGGAAAGATATCCCATAAAGGAATATATTACATGCCAGACACCCAAGTGTAACTGCATAGAGACATCTGTCCAGCACCTGAGAGAATTAGCTGTACGGGAGATAATTTATTATGATCTGGACAATTCACGGCTTCCCGCTGATCCCGATGAAGTCCTATGCACTCCAGATATGTGGCGGAAGGTTGTACGAAGTGCACCAGCAGGGTATACCAATTCACTGGCAGCAATTGACTGGAATGATATGGATCCGCCAACCGTAAATGAGGTGGCCTGCTGACTCCGGAAATACCAAGACAATGTTTCCCTCTCCGTCATTGCAGCAGTAGAGAAACTGGTTCAACGACTTGACAACAATGTGTCCAACTCCCAACCCGTATGGAGCAATGTTGCAGCTACTGGGAGAAAGTGTCCACCGTTCCAAGAGGGAGAATACACACCACGACGTACATTGTGGTTTTACCTGCTTGATCATGGAGAGGACATGAGGAAATGGGATATGCAGCCCACCTCAGCCCTTCGAGCACGAGTAAATGAGCTGCGGGGTAAAACATTCGCACAACGAGATTCTGCCAGGAAGAAGGCTGCACCAGTTTCTACTGGGCAGTTCCCTAGACCAACTGGAAGGCCTACCTATATGTCCGATGTGCCTGATCCTCTTGAAGGGACCTCTAGGTCCTTTATGCAACCAGTGGAAAACAAATATGATCAGCAGCAATAGAGGGGCCCTGCCTCCAGCCAGGTGGAGGAGAGGGATAATCGGGTTTATTGGACTGTGTGGATCCGATGGCCTGGCACGTCAGACCCACAAGAGTACAAAGCTCTGGTGGATACTGGTGCCCAGTGTACTCTAATGCCATCGAATCATGAAGGGGTAGAACCCGTTTGTATTTCTGGAGTGACAGGGGGATCCCAACAAATAACTGTGCTAGAGGCTGAGGTGAGCCTAACTGGGAAGGACTGGGAAAAACACCCCATTGTGACTGGTCCAGAAGCTCCGTGCATTTTAGGTATAGATTATCTACGTAGAGGGTATTTTAAAGACCCAAAAGGGTACCGATGGGCTTTTGGAATAGCTGCTTTGGAAACAGAAGAAATTGAACAATTGTGTGCCTTGCCTGGACTCTCGGAGGATTCTGCTGTTGTGGGGTTGTTGAAGGGTGAAGAACAGCAAGTGCCAGTTGATATGACGACGGTGCACAGACGACAATACCGTACTAACCGAGATTCCCTGATTCCCATCCATAAGCTGATTCGTCAACTGGAGGATCAGGGAGTGATCAGCCGAACCCACTCACCCTTTAATAGTCCCATATGGCCAGTGAGGAAGTCCAATGGAGAGTGGAGGTTGACAGTAGATTATCGTGGCCTAAATGAAGTCAGTCCAGGTATGAGTGCTGCTGTGCCAGACATGTTAGAGCTCCAGTATGAATTGGAATCGAAGGCAGCCAAGTGGTACGCCACAATCGACATTGCGAATGCTTTCTTCTCGATCCCACTGGCGCCAGAGTGCAGGCCACAGTTTGCTTTCACTTGGAGAGGCATCCAATACACGTGGAATCGTCTGCCCCAGGGGTGGAAACATAGCCCCACCATCTGCCATGGACTAATCCAGAATACACTGGAAAAGGGTGAAGCACCCGAGCACCTGCAGTATATCGATGACATCATTGTATGGGGCAACACAGCAGAGGAAGTTTTTGAAAAAGGAAACAGGGTAATTAAAATCCTTTTAGAAGCCGGTTTTGCTATAAAACGAAGTAAAGTCAAGGGGCCTACGCAAGAAATCCAGTTTTTAGGAATAAAATGGCAGGATGGGCGTCGTCAGATCCCAATGGACATTATTAATAAAATAGCAGCTATGTCTCCACCAAGCAACAAAAAGGAAACACAAGCTTTCTTAGGTGTTATAGGTTTTTGGCGAATGCATGTCCCAAACTACAGTCTCATTGTGAGCCCACTCTACCATGTAACTCGAAAGAAGAATGATTTCCAATGGGGCCCTGAGCAACAGCAAGCCTTTGAGCAGATCAAACGCGAGATAGTCCATGCAGTGGCCCTTGGGCCTGTCCGGACAGGGACAGATATTAAAAATGTGCTCTACACTGCAGCTGGGGAGAACGGCCCGACCTGGAGTCTCTGGCAGAAAGCACAAGGGGAGACTCGAGGTCGACCGCTGGGGTTTTGGAGTCGGGCCTACAAAGGATCTGAGGCCAATTATACTCCAACAGAAAAGGAAATACTGGCCGCCTATGAAGGGGTTCGAGCCGCCTCAGAAGTGATTGGAACTGAAGCCCAGCTCCTCCTGGCACCCCGACTGCCGGTGCTGGGCTGGATGTTCAAAGGGAAGGTTCCTTCTACACACCATGCCACTGATGCTACGTGGAGCAAGTGGGTTGCACTAATTACACAGCGGGCTCGAATAGGAAACCCCAATCGCCCAGGAATCGTGGAGGTGATCACAGACTGGCCAGAAGGCAAAGATTTTGGGATGTCACCAGAGGATGAGGAGGTAACACGCGCTGAAGAAGCCCCACCCTACAACGAACTGCCAGAGAATGAGAAGCGATATGCCCTGTTCACTGATGGGTCTTGTCGCATTGTGGGTAAGCATCGGAGATGGAAAGCCACTGTATGGAATCCTATAAGAAGAGTATCAGAAGCTACTGAAGGAAAAGGTGAATCAAGCCAGTTCGCTGAGGTGAAGGCCATCCAGTTAGCCCTGGACATTGCTGAGAGAGAAAAGTGGCCAATGCTCTACCTTTATACTGATTCATGGATGGTGGCGAATGCCCTGTGGGGGTGGTTGCAGCAGTGGAAAAAGAACAACTGGCAGCGTAGAGGCAAACCTATATGGGCTGATGACTTATGGCAAGATATCTCTGCTCGGTTAGAGAAACTTGTTGTAAAGGTACGTCATGTCGACGCCCATGTACCTAAGAGTCGGGCCATGGAGGAACATGAAAACAACCATCAGGTAGATAAGGCTGCTAGGATTAAAGTGGCTCAGGTAGATCTAGACTGGCAACGTAAGGGTGAATTATTCATAGCTCGATGGGCTCATGATACCTCGGGTCATCAAGGGAGAGATGCAACATATAGATGGGCTTGGGATCGAGGGGTGGACTTGACCATGGACGCCATCGCACAAGTTGTCCACGAATGTGAGACATGTGCTGCAATCAAGCAAGCTAAGTGGTTAAAGCCCCTTTGGTATGGAGGACGGTGGATGAAATATAAATATGGGGAGGCTTGGCAGATTGATTACATCACCCTCCCACAAACCCGCCATGGCAAACGTTATGTGCTTACAATGGTGGAGGCAACTACCGGCTGGCTAGAAACATATCCCATACCCCATGCCACTGCTCGAAATACAATTCTGGGCCTTGAGAGGCAAGTCCTCTGGCGACATGGTACTCCAGAAAGAATCGAGTCAGACAATGGGACTCATTTCCGAAACACTCTTATAGACACCTGGGCCAAAGAGCATGGCATTGAGTGGGTGTACCACATTCCTTACCATGCACCGGCCTCTGGGAAAATTGAACGATATAATGGACTTTTAAAAACTACACTGAAAGCAATGTGTGGTGGGACATTCAAGCATTGGGATACACACTTGGCCCAAGCCACGTGGTTAGTTAACTCTAGGGGATCTACCAATCGGGCTGGCCCTGCCCAGTCAAAATTTCCACGTACTGTAGAGGGAGACAGAGTCCCAGTAGTGCATATGAAGAGTGTATTGGGAAAGAGAGTTTGGGTCATCCCTGCTTCAGGCAAAGGTAAACCCATGTCTGGAATTGTTTTTGCTCAAGGACCTGGCTGTACTTGGTGGGTAATGCAGAGGGATGGAGAAGTTCGATGTGTACCTCAAGGGGATTTGATTTTGGGTGAGAATAGCCAATATAATTAATAAAGTAGAAATTATAATAATTGCCAAATAACCCATTGTTGTATATTCATTATTGTTATGATTGCTGTATGTTGTACCATAGCATTATAGCCGGAGTCATACCAGTTAATGAAGAATGAGTGCCATGATGATGGAACTAAAGCCTGGCCTCTCAAGAACTTTTTTCTCCCTTTGAAAATAAACTCTGACCCACAGACTATGAGCATGGACCATGCCAGGTGTATCAGTCAAGAGCCTGAGATGCAGCATGCAACGAGCCAATGGAACATACAATTATCCTGAGAAACTGTTACGACAAATGGAGCCTGAAAATCATGGACTAAATGAACTCAACAACTTCAGAGAGATGATTCACAGACTGAGGGAATAAGATCTGTATGCACGTATGTGTGCATACATGTGTACATACATATATGGGTGTGTGAAACACGAAACTGGTTGTACCCAAAGAAAATTGTTGGATCTGGTCATGACGTAAATGGTATGGAATAAGGGGTGGATAATGTCCTGGTTTCAGCTATGATGGAGTTAAATTTTTTTTTTAGCAGTGGATGGAATGCCATGTTTGGGTGTTAGCATGAGAATAGTGCTGATAGCACCCTGATGTCTCCGATTAGTTGCTGGGCAATCAAGTACCTTTCTCAGCTCTGCATACTTCCTTACTAATGAGGGGGGAGGGGGGCGCAGCCAGGACAGGTGACCCGAATTGGCCAAAGAGGATATTCCATGCCAGTTACGTCATGCTAAGTATAAGGGGGGACTGGGGGGAAGAGGGGGAGACAACGCCAGGACGGGCAGTTTCTGGGGCGGTCGGGTTGTCCGGGACGGCTCTAAGCTGTGCGGCCTGAGTTCTGTGGTTTGGTGAGAAATTGCATTGTGTATCACCAGTTTCATCTATTTTGTGCTTTAAACTTCTATTATTGTTATATCTAGTTTTCTGTTATTGTTTAGTAAACTATCCTTATCCCAACCTGCGTGGTTCTGGTTTCTAGGTTGTGGTTTCTTTTCCTCCTTTCTTCCTTCCCTTTTTCCCCCTCCCCCAACTTCCCTTCCCCCTTCCTTTTAAAAGTACAAGCGACTGTGTGGGGTGCGGCCCCCGGCTGGGGCAAAACCACGACACATGCAATCTAAACCTGCCCTGGCACAGCTTTGTGCCATTCCCCCTTGTCCTATCACCTGTCACCTGGCTGAAGAGACCATCACCTATCTCTCTACAACCTCCCTTCAGGTAGTTGTAGGTGGTGATAAGGTCTCCCCTCAGCCTCCTCTTCTCCAGGCTAAACAGCCCCAGCTCCCTCAGCTGCTCCTCATAGGATTTGCCCTCCAGCCCCTTCACCAGCCTGGTTGCCCTTCTTTGGACTCGTTCCAGGACCTCCATGTCCTTCTTGTGGTGAGGAGCCCAGAACTGGACACAGTACTCGAGGTGTGGCCTCACCAATGCCGAGTACAGGGGCACAATCACCTCCCTAGACCTACTGGCCACACTGGTTTTGATACAAGCCAAGACGTCATTGGCCTTCTTGGCTGCCTGAGCACACTGCTGACTCATATTCAAACTGCAGTCAACTAACACCCCCAGGTCCTTCTCTGCCTGACAGCTCTCCAGCCAGTCTCCCCCAAGCCTGTAGCACTGCATGGGGTTATTATGTCCCATGTGCAGCACTCTACACTTGGCCTTGTTAAACTTCATCCCATTGGTCTCAGCCCATCGGTCCAGTCTGTTCAGATCCCTCTGAAGAGCCTCCCTACCCTCAGGCAGATCAACACTTCCTCCTAGTTTAGTGTCATCTGCAAACTTAGTGAGGGAGCATTCAATCCCTTCATCGAGATCATTGATAAAGATGTTGAACAAGACTGGACCCAGGACTGAGCCCTGGGGGACGCCACTCGTGACCGGCCTCCAGCTGGATTTTGTTCCATTCACCACGACCCTCTGGGCTCGGCCATCCAACCAGTTTTTAACCCAGCTGAGGGTCCACCTGTCCAGGCCAGTGGCAGCCAGTTTCTCAGTCAGAATGCTGTGAGAAACTGTGTCAAAGGCTTTACCAAAGTCCAGGTAGATCACATCCACAGCCTTCCCCTCGGCCATTAAGCAGGTCACCTTGTCATAGAAGGTGACCAGGTTAGTTTGACAGGATCGACCTTTTGTAAACCCATGTTGACTAGGCCTGATCCCCTGGCCATCGTGCATGTGCTGCATGATAGCTCCCAAGATGACCCTCTCCATGATCTTCCCTGGGACTGAGGTCAGACTGACAGGCCTGTAGTTCCCTGGATCCTCCTGCCGACCCTTCTTGTCTATGGGTGTAACATCTGCCAGCCTCCAGTCGACTGGAACTTCCCCAGTCTGCCAGGATTGCTGATAGATGATGGAAAGGGGTTTGACAAGCACATCTGACAGCTCCCTCAGTACCCTTGGGTGAATCCCATCTGGCCCCATTGACTTGTGGGTATCTAACTGGCCAAGTAGGTCGCTAATCATTTCCTCCTGAACCATGGGAACTTTGTTATTCTTCCCCTCCCTGTCAGCCAGTTCCAGAGGATGAGTACTCAGGGAATACCCTTCTTTACTGTTAAAGACTGAGGCAAAGAAGGAATTAAGGACCTCAGCTTTGTCCTCATCCCTTGTCACTAATGTGCCATCAGCATCCAATAAGGGCTGGAGATTCTCCTTGACCCTCCTTTTACTATTAATATACCTATAGAAGGACTTTTTATTATCTTTTACAGAACTGGCCAGCCTGAGTTCCAGATCAGCTTTAACCCTTCTGACTTTCTCCCTACATGATCTCACTAAATTCCTGTAATCATCCCAAGACACCTGCCCCTTCTTCCAAAGCTCATATTTTTCCTTCTTTTCCCGTAGATCAGCCTGAATCTCTCTACTCAGCCAGGCTGGCTTCCTAGCTCGCCGACCCCTCTTCTGTCCGACTGGGACAGCCTGTTCTTGTGCCGCCAGGATTACCTTCTTGAGGAGCAACCAACCCTCTTGGGCTCCTTTGCCCTCAAGGGCTGCCTCCCATGGAATCTTATCGAGCAGCTTTCTGAACAGTCCAAAGTCAGCCCTACGGAAGTCTAAGGTGCTGGTTCTGCTGTCTCCCTTCCTTACTTCTCCCAGTACTAAGAATTCTATAAGCTCATGATCACTATGCCCCAGGCGTCCTCCAACCTTCACATCCCCCACTTCTTTCATTGCAGCGCTGGGAACACGGGGGACAGCTCCACCAACGACGTGTTCACCCAGAGGTACAAAGCACAGCACATTTACACAATTCTTTAGCTAAAGCCATCGTTCAAAGTTGCATAGAATGCTGACTTCTTCATTTGGCCTTGGCAAGGATTGGCTTTCAGGTACCTCGCTTTATCTGTATCCTTAGTCTACCAAAATCATTGCTTAACTTCACGATTGCTTTGAATACAAAGAGGGGAGGGTAATGATTAGAGCATTTGTGTTTCTTCCTGGAAGTCATTATCAAATGCAAGTGTCCCCACGGCACGCAGCGTTATGTTGCGCGGGGGGGCCTCTGGCTGCCCTCGATAGTCTTCCTCACGGTGTGCGCTGGTTGAACCCCATCCTTGTGCATGCTCCTTTCATCGCTGGCTGATCTCCCCAGCCACAGCCAGGTTCTTCTGGTCCCTACTGTTTTAACTCAAGACCACTGTCAGTACCCAGGGTTTTAATTCAGAGCACGTAACGATTTCCAGAGGGATCAAGGCACCCACACTTCTAGTTACCCATTCCGAAGGGCCTTAACACACTTTTTATTCTGCCAATGCTAACAAGTTCTCTAAAATCCAAATCCAATTCTAAACGAAAATGAAAAGAAACTAGTATTTAGTAAAGTAACTGTCACAGTTTTGCCTGGTTGGGTGCTGGGTGCAGAAAATGGCTGCTGCAAGGAGCTGCTGGAATTCTCTGCAGCTCCAAAGGGTAAACAATTCAAGGCAGACTCAATGTTGACCAGGGCCAAGCCAATGAGAGATAGTCATAGCGCCTCTGAGAATCTCATCTATATGAGAAAAAAATCCCAGAAGCAGCTGTATTTTGCCACCAGAGAAGGGAATGAGAAGATGTCCTGAGCTGTGCAGACACCAAGGCCGGCGAGGGCGAGGGAGGAGGTGCCCCAGGTGCCGGAGAGAAAGATGCCCCTGCAGCCCGTGGAGAAACCAACCTCATGGAAAAGGCCAAGCCCCCACCTGTAGCCCATGGAGGGACTCCACGCTGGATGGAGCAGGTGGAGACGCTGTGCCCCTTCGTTGGGTAAGCCCCTGCCAGCACTTACAGCCATGAAGAGACTCAGAGACACAGAGATGAGCGAGGGAGAGTTTTGCGCCTGAACAGGTGTGCTGGGGGGCCTGGTCATCCTGTGGGGGACTGGGACTGAGAGACATTGTGATTTACTACTGCCCACCCGAGCACTGACCCACAGAGGAGCAGCTGATGGACACTAATTGGATGAGGGAATGGGCAGAACAGACTGAACAGAGCTGGGTAGTGTAATAATTTCTGTTGGGATGGGGATTCTAAGCACGATTCTCATATATGTGATTCGCAGAGGCAAACTTTCTCCTATGTGAGTCTCTTTCCCCAGGGCTTTATCTCTTCATCAGCTGCTCCGCCGTGGGTCACTGCTCGGGCGGGCAGTAGGAAATCACAATGTCTCTCAGTCCCAGTCCTCCACGGGATGTCCAGCCCCCCCCAGCACACCTGTTCCTGCGCAAAACTCTCCCTCGCTCATCTCTGTGTCTCTCAATCTCCTCACGGCTGCAAGTGCTGGCAGGGGCTTATCCCAACGTAGGGTCACAGCGTCTTCTCTATGTCTCCACCTGCTCCATCCAGCGTGGAGCCCCTCCACGGGCTACAGGTGGGGGCTCGGCCTCTTCCATGGGGTTTCTCCACAGGCTGCAGGGGCATCTTTCCCTCCGGCACCTGGGGCACCTCCTCCCCTGGCCTTGGTGTCTGCACAGCTCGGTCCATCTTCTCACTCCCTTCTCCGGTGGCAAAATGCGGCTGCTTCCAGGTTGTTTTCTCCTCTATGTGATTTTTAGAAGCACTATGACTGTCTCTCATTGGCTTTGCCCTAGTCAACATTGAGTCTGGCCTTGAATCTCCCTTTAGAGCTGTAGAGAATTCCAGCAGCTCCTCGCAGCAGCCATTTTCTGCACCCCCGTTCTTTCCCAGCACCCAACCACGCAAATCTGTGACAGTACCAATAAAAGAAGGGCAGGGGTGCCTCCTCGTCCCCTCTGCCAAGGTGGTGCTGGCAGCTACGTCGTGCCCCTCGAGGGCCGGGCCTTGGAGATCATCCGGGGAATCCAAGCAACAGGAACACACCGGCACCTACAAGGACAGAGTTGGAAAGCGCTGATGGAAGCGGGAAGGCAGGAGAGGGTGGGACTTGGTCCCCCCTTCTTTGGGATGTCCTCTGGCATGGCAAGAGAGGACAAAACATGGTGCTTTGCTGGTTTTTGTCTTCGCTCAAGTCTTTCAGGAGAAGCGTCAGCTTTTTGAGGAGTGACACTATCTCCCTAGCTACAGCTCTGTGGAGCAGCTCCTTGTTGTGTCTCTGGGATTCAGACAACAGCCTCAGGAGGATTTCCTCCAGTCAGAACATTGGAAAGATGGACGGCAGAGGCTGCTACACACCTGGGTTCCTCACTCTTCGTGCCCTGCTTGGACTTCCTCCTCCTTCCAGAGAGCTCTTTTTCCTCCTGGCTCCTCTTCCTGCCTGCTTGCCTGTCCTTGTCGCTCCCCTCTTTACAGGTGGGTTTCTTCTTCCCACACCCTTGTGAAGAGCCTGGCAGCCTTTCCGTTCAAGAGCATCATTAGACAGGGAAAGCCATGAGCAACACAAACCAGTTGTGCTCTTCATCAAAGCCAGCTCATCTTACCTTCTGTCCTCACAGGAGCTTTTTGGCTGCTGGCTGTCTGGAGCGACTGGAGGCACCTGCAATGGAAAGGAGCAAGTTAGCAGGTGGCGAGGACCTGCCTGCCCAGCTGCTACCTCAGGTCTGACAGGCAGATCCATCCCTTGGGTGGGTTTGCTCAGCTCAGCTGAGCCGGATCTGGCAGGGGGATGACGACACCGAGTGCGACGGCCGACGTGCATCATCAGCCTGACCCTGCGCTGTGGCAGGCCTGCAGGCTGGCAGTGACCCGGCTTGTCCCTGCGGCAGCGGTGCCACCCACCTTCTGAGGGGGGAGGCTTTTGCTGTCCTGCTCATTGTGGAGCTGATGAGCCGGTGCTACTCCCCCGTAGAGACACCATTCTGGCACGTCGGGCACCTCCTCCCGAAGGATTTTCTTCTGGTGGGAAATGAGGACCTCGACCAGATGTGTCACCTGCACACAGCAAAGCAGTGGTTTGAAGCTTGGGGGCTGAAAGGGGCTCCCCCAGGAGCCCTTCTGGCTCCTGCCCCTCGCTGGGACTGCCGCTGCGCAGAAAGCTGCAGCTGTGGGGTGGCTGCTTTTCCCAGCAGCAGCTCCCCCAGGAGTGTTTCCTGAAGAGAGGAGGCAGCTCTGCACGGCAGCGCTCAGCTGGGCCTGGAAGGCTGCAGCCAGCTGGGAAACGCAGCGTACCTGCACTGTCCCGCACAGCACGACGTGCAGGGGCAGCCCGTCCTCCTCGGGTGGGCTGAGGAGGTTCGGCCCCAGGCAGATGGCCAGGTTGCTCACGCTCATCCTGCTGTCCTTGTCTCTGCTGATGTTCTGCAGCAGGGACAGCAGGCTCTTGAGGAGCAGGAGGTTGGCCTTGGGTAACTTTCTGGCCACCCTGGCAGGGCACAAAGGCACAGTCAATAAAGATGACCTTGTTGACAAAGCTCCCCCAGCCTGATCTCAGCCAAGCCCAGCCCAGGGAAGACTCCCTGGCCACGCCGGCTCGACACTTACTCCCTCAGTGCCGCCAGCTTCAAATGCCTGTCAGACTTCTGCAGGGCGCTCATCCACTCCTCGTAGAGCTCCGCCACGAGGAGCTTGGAGGGGATCTGCTGGAGGAAGTCCTGCAATGCCCAGGGCTCCGGGTGAGGTTTGGAGCACTGCCGCCGGCCACACGGGCAGCATCCCCGGCAGCCTGGCTCATGAGGCTGGCTTTCGGCTCCTGCTCTCGCAGAGGCCCATCAGCTCGCACAGAGCCCAGAGCTGCGGGAGGACAGGTCAGCGGGCTTTACCTTCAGGATGGTGGCCAGCAGATGCGCAGGCTGGCTTCTGAGGTCGACCTCTGCACCGGAGTCCAGGGCCTCCCTCAGCTCGCGGGCAGCACGCTGGCCGGCCCCCACCATGAAGATCCCCTCTGTGGATGGCCCCTTCTCCTCCAGGACAGCTAGCAGGTCCTGCAGGGACAGAGGAGGACAGAGGCCGGGCTGGAGACAGGGCCTGGGCCAGGTCAAGCTTGCGCAGGGGCAGGAGCCAGGTGGCCGGATCTGCTTTGGCCGGAGCGGGACAGCGGGGTGTCTGCAGGTGGGGGCAGTGGGAAGCAGCTGGCTTTGTCTCCGAGCACCAGCTGGGCTGCCTCTGCTGGGAACAGTGCCTGTGTGCAGCAGCCAGAGGCATGGGCAGCCCCCGACCAGGCTCGCTTACCTGGATGGGCTGGGCCAGCGTGCCGTCCTGGCTGCAGAGAGCAGACAGGGGCTGGCCGAAGAGAGCCCCACGCTTCTCTTCGGCGCCCGGCTGCTCCGCTGCCTCTGCAGAGGCTGAGCTCCCTCGCCGCCTTCCAAAGGGCCATGGCAGCCGCCACCTCCTCTGGCGGGTGCCACCTTCTGCCAAGGACAAGAGAGCAAAGAGCCGTGGAGGGAGGAGAAGCACCAGGCGAGCGCTCCGGGAGCTTCTCGCCCCTGACCCCTGCCGCTGAAAGCAACGCAGAGGCAGCGACGGAGGCACGGACAGAGGGTTCAAGGGACCGACAGAGGCACGGACAGAGCGCAGGAGACAGACAGGCATGGTTTGGGAAGGGGGGGCCATGGGGCTCAAGTGTGTCCTGCCGCAGAGCCCTGGGGCCAGCCGTGCCCTGCGGGAAGAGCAGCAGCCGCCCCACACGCTGCAGCAGGAGTGGCCGCGGGGCAGAGGAGCGGAGAAGGGCCGTGGTGTCCCCAGCACCTGCTCACTCACCAGCCGAGGGGCCGAGTCCACTTTCGCTGCCAGAAGCGACGGGTGGTGGGCGCTGCTCTGGGCCAGCCTGCAAGAAAGGCGCTGCGCTCAGCCAGCAGCCCTGCAGCAGACAGGGCCCCTGGCGAGGTGCCTCGGCCCCTGGCCCTGCGGGACAGGTGGGCACGGCCAAGACAGCAGCCCGAGGGCTGCGGTGCCAGCCGACACGCACCTGTGCCTGGCGCTCGAGCAGCCTCTCCAGGCTGTTGGTGTCCAGCGGCGTGGCCTGCGCAAGGGGAAGAGAGCAGGTGGTGAGAAGCCATGGACCTGATGCTGGGCTGGAGTAGGCTCTGGGGGCAGGGCGGGGGCAGGAGGGACACTCACAGCTCTGCGGCGCCTCAGCTCCTTCCGCAGGAGCTTGATGGAGGGCAGCTGGGTCACTCGGGCTCCCTGCACTCCTTGCGGTGGCCTGTGCCAGGGGAAGGGGCAGACAAAGAGGCAGGTGAGGCACAAGCCGCCTTTGCCCTCTCTGAGCTGCCCCGAGGCAGCTGGGGTCACCTCTCCCCAGCTTGGGAGCGGTGTTTCCATAAGGGAGGGGCTACGCCTGGATCATCCTCCCCAGGGCCGTGCTGGGAGCAGGAGGTTCCCAGGCTGCAGGGCCAGGGCACGGCTTACCCAAGGAGTGCGCTGAGCCAGACCTCCTTCAGTGCCAGGGAGCTGCAGAAAGAGAGGAGACCCAGCCTGAGTATCCACTGCTCCCCACCCAGCCTGAGCCAGGCAGAGCCGGGCATGGGGACAGTCCTGCCCCATGGGGACAGCCCCAGAGGCAGGATGAAGGCCAGTGCAGCTGGACCGAGGTGCTGCCCAGCCCTGGCTGCTTGGCACGCGGCCCCCCGACTCACCAGAAAGTGATGACGAGGGAGCCGTCAGGCCAGAGGAGGACCAGGGAGCTGGTGTCCTGCTCCTCCTGCTCCTCCTGGTGGCTGGCCGCATCCCTGGCTGTCCCGTTGCTGCTGCTCAGCACGTGCAGCTGGCCCAGGGGCAGGCAGAGCTTCGGGCGTGGGGTCTTGCCATCGCTGCAGAGAGGAGCGTCAGGGAGGGGTCTGGAGGTGGCCCAGCCTGGTGGCTTCCCTCCAGCGCCTGCCCTGGCCATGGCCGCAGGTGTATCCGGCAGCAGGGCGCCAGGGGGCCTGGGGCTGTCTCTTGGGTGTCCCTGCCCTGGGCCAGGGCCAGGGCCAGGGCTTGGCAGGAAAGGGAGCTGGGCTCTGGGAGTCTTACTTGGACTTGGCGATGACCAAGGTCTCCAAGAAGAGGAGGAGGTCCCTCTTCTTGGTCACACGCCCCTGGGTCACCTGCACGCACTCGCGCAGCAGCGGCTCGGGGGATGGCTGGGCAGGCTGGCACTGCCGCACGGGCTCAGGGTCGTCCCTGCAGAGCCGACGGTGGGAGGTGTGATAAAGGCAGCTGCTGCGGGGCTCGGCCATGACGGCGTGTCCCGGAGCTGGGGGGGGCCTACCTGCGTCTGTGGCGGCAGTTCAGCTGGCCCATCCTGAAGACTGTGGCAGACACCTGGCCTGGGACACGTTTGCAGAGCTCTGGAACGAGCCGAGCCGTCCAGAGCAACGCTGGTCCAGGTGTCGCAGTGCTGCTGGGCCAGAGCTCCACTCAGCAGTGCCGCTCTGTGTACCGGCCCAACACGCACTGACGCCGTTGCCAGGACAGCGCTGGGTAACGAACAGCTCCTTGGTGTCCGGAGCCTTGAACTTGGGCGGGGGGGGGTAGGGCACGGGGGTCATGTCACAGGTGGGGCGGGGCTCAGGGGTATCTCCCCCCACAGAATAATGGAATAGCCCAAGTTCGAAGGGACCAATAAGGATCATGCAGTCCCACTCCCGGCTCCACACAGGCCCAGCCAAGTCAGAGCCTGGGGCTGAGGGCATTGTCCAGACACTTCTTGACCTCAGTCAAGCTGGGCGCTGTGACCACTTCCCTTCTACTGGCCATCTTCTCAGTAAAGATCCTCTTGCCTCAGCTTCATACCGTTCCCTCGGGTTCTATTGCTGGCAGCCAAAGAGAGGAGGTCGGTGCCTGCCCCTTTACTCCCCCTTTTGACGAAGCCATAGACTGTGCTGAGGTCTCTCCTTGTAAGACTTCCCCTCCACAGCCTTCACCATCCTCGTTGCCCTCCTCTGGACACTCTCCAATCGCTTCGTGTCCCTTTTCTACTGTGGTGCCCAAAAGTGTACACAGGACTCAAGGTGTGGCCACATGAGAAGGAACTCCTTTACTGTGAGGGTGGCATAGCACTGGGACAGGCTGCCCAGAGAGGTTGTGGGGTCTCCTTCTCTGGACATATTCAAACCCCACCCGGATGCTGTCACGTGCAGCCTGCTCTAGGTGACCCTGCTCTGGCAGGGGAGTTGAACTAGATGATCTCCAGAGGTCCCTGCCAGCCCCTATCGCTCTGTGATTCTGTGAAATCAGAGGGACAACATGGAAACTCAGCTGTGGCAAAGGCACGTGGCCATGGAAGAGTGTCATCAGTGACGACAACTGGGCTTGGAGAAGCTGCACACTTTGCCTACCTGGCCCACAAGCTTATGCTGTGTGGAGGCTGATACTGTCTGCTTAAATGACAAATGCTTAAAATTACACATGATAGGCTGTAGCAGCTTTTCCCTTACTTAGTGTTCTTCAGGTTACTCCTCAAGAGAAGGCCTGATTGTAGCTTTAAACATGATCTTGGCTGTAGTTCCTTGATTTTAACCCATGCAGTTGTCCTCACCACCTTACCCTTGATAGTGTCTTCAATAGCTCCATGTTCTTCTCACATTTTGATATGCAAGATTCGATTCCAGAAAATGAGGGGAAGAAATGCTGCTTCAAATTAATGTCCTTAGACAATGTGAGATGACTTCTAACCTTCGATTTTATAGCAGCCATCGGGAATAAAAGACACACTGTCTGAAATCAGCAAGTTGTTCCCTTTGTATGGAATAACAGTCTATGTAGTTCTAAGGAACTTGGTTGAAACCAAGCAGGAAAGTCTTCCTGCGGTCAGAGAAGCTCTCTTCTGTAGTAGCAATTGCCTAATACTCAGTGTTTTCCCCAAGATGGGGAAAACATGCAGATATCTCAAACAAAAAAGATTTACAAAGTCAGAACACAGGACAGTCATTTCAGAATTATAAAATCCTTCACCTTTCCTGCCCTTTTCCAAAGATCTGTGTGTGTCCTTACGGAACTTCTGCATTTTCCTTCGGACTCACCACCAGCTAAGGAATCACAGAATCACAGAATCGTAGGGGTTGGAAGGGACCTCCAGAGATCATCGGGTCCAACCCCCCTGCCAAAGCAGGCTCCCTAGCTCATATTGCACAGATAGGCGTCCAGACGAGTCTTGAATATCTCCAGAGAAGGAGACTCCACCACCTCCCTGGGCAGCCTGTGCCAGGGCTCTGTCACCCTCACTGTGTAAAAGTTCTTCCCCATGTTGGTGCGGAAATTCCTGTGCTCCAGTTTACAGCCATTGCCCCTTGTCCTGTCTCCACAGACCACTGAAAAGGGTTTGGACAATTCCCCCTGCATCCCATACTTAAGATATTTATAAACATTAATTAGGTCCCCCCTCAGTCTTCTTTTCTCCAGGCTGAACAGCCCCAGCTCACTCAGCCTTTCCTCATAGGGGAGCTGTTCCAGGCCCTTAATCATCTTCGTAGCCCTTCTCTGGACTCTCTCCAGGAGATCCCTGTCCTTTTTATACCAGGGAGCCCAGAACTGGACACAATACTCCAGGTGGGGCCTGACCAGGGCAGAGTACAGGGGGAGGATCACCTCCTTAGGCCTGCTGGCCACACTCTTCCTGATGCATCCCAGGATCCCATTGGCCCTCTTAGCCACCAGGGCACACTGCTGGCTCATAGCCAACCTGTCATCAACCAGGACCCCCAGGTCCTTCTCCACAGAGCTCTTCTCCAGCAGGTCATCCCCCAGCCTGTACTGATATAGACAGTTATTCCTCCACAGGTGCAAGACTTTACACTTGCTTTTATTAAACCTCATCTGGTTTCTCCCTGCCCAGCTTTCCAGCCTGTCCAGGTCTGGCTGGCTGGCAGCGCAGTGTTCCTGCGTGTCAGCCACCCCTCCCAGCTTTGTATCATCGGCACTTGCTGAGGGTGGATGCTATTCCCTCATCACGGTCATTGATGAAGATATTAAACAGGACTGGAATGTATCTCACCATTCCTCTTTGCAAAGATGCCCTCATTCGACAGCAATTTTCATCTGGCCTGAGGCCATGCACTGGCTTGCAGTTTGCTTTGCCAGTTATTCTCTTCCTCAACAGGACCTTGACTTTTCCTAAACCTCCTGCAACAGCAGGTACACGTGCCCCTCTAGGAACCCTGACGTTGGATTCAGTGATTTACATACTGTGTTAACATTTTAGCTCCTGCCTTCACCTCTTTTTTTTTTTTTTTTTTATAATGAAAAGGCTCCTGGCTGAGACACAGTTCTGTCTCTGTCCAGACACGGTGGATCTGAACCTGGGGTAGAGTTCTGGGAACACAGGAATTGCCAAACCATCTCAGCCCACTCATTCCTCCTCTCTCTGATCATGACTGACAGCAGGTATGTTTTAGGTTGTCATGGCAAGGTTTTGGTAGTGGGGGTAGGGGCTGCAGGGGTGGCTTCTGCAAGAAGCTGCTAGAAGCTTCCCCTAGGTCCCACAGAGAAAATGCCAGCTGGCTCAAAGATGGATCCGATGCTGATCAAGGCCAAGCCCAGCAGCAGTGTTGGTAGGGCCTCTGTGGTAACATAGGTAAGAAGGACAAAAACCAAAAGGCAAGCAGCCGCTCTTTGCCAGCAGAGAAGGGAGTGGGAAGGTGTAAGAAACTGTGCAGGCACCAAGGCCAGTGGAGAAGGGGGGTGAAGAAGCACTCCAGGTGCCGGAGGAGAGATTCCGTTGCAGCCTGTGGAGAAGACCATGGTGAAGCAGGTTTACCCCCTGCAGCCCACGGATGAAGATGAGGGTACAGATTCCAGCTGCAGACCATGGAGGACCCCACGGTGGAGCAGGTGGAGACACCCAAAGGAGGCTCTGACCATGGGGGAAGCCTGTGCTGGAGCAAGCTCCTGGCAAGACCCATGTCCCCATCAAGAGAGGAGTCCACACTGACGCAGGGTTTCTGGGGGGAATTGTGACCCTGTCGGGGACTGTGCTGGAGTAGCCTGTTCCTGAAGCTCCATGCCCCTTGGAAGAGATCCACTCTGGGGCAGCTGGTGAAGACCTGAAACCCCCTTGGGAAGGTCTCACATTGCAGAAGCTGACGGAGCACTGTCTCCTGTGAGATGGACCCCAGAGTGGAGTCCTCCCCTTGAGAAGGAAGGAGCAGCAGAGACAGCCTGTGATGAACTGACACCAACCCCCATTCCCCATCCACCCCCTTGTGCTGTTTGGGGGAGAAGAAGGCAGAGAAATCGGAGTGAAGTTGAGCCCAGGAAGAAGGGAGGAGTTGGAGGAGGATTGATTTCTCATTATCCTACTCTGTTTTGATTGGGGTGAGTCTGTTTTGCCCGTGACGTTAATTGCTGACTGATCTCTCCCTGACCTTACTGTGACCCCTGAGCTGCTCTATCTCTTTTCTCTCCTGTACAGATGAGGAGGGGAGTGATAGAGCAGCTTTGGTGGGCATCTGGCTGTGATTCGTCTCTGTGGGGTTTGGGTTTGTTGGGTTTTTCGAGAATGTTTTTGATGAGAAAATGTCCTTTTCCATAGTTGTTTTCTATATAAAGCAAAGGTTTAGATTTTATTTTTTTTTGTTGCTGTTCTGTAAAAGCCTTACTCCTTTCCTCAGAGCATCTCCCCCTTTGGTGTTACTTTATGCATTTGATGGTTTCATTGTTACATTTTTGAAGAAGATTTTGAAGGAGACACGGCAATCTGCTCTCCATCAAATTTCACAGACTCACAGAGTCACAAGGTTGGAAAAGACCTTGAAGATCATCATTCCAACCGTTCCAATCCTGTGCTGAACCATATCCCTAAGTACCTGATCGACCCATCTTTTAAACACATCCAGGGATGGTGACTCAACCCCCTCCCTGGGCAGCCTGTTCCAGGCCCTGACAACTCTTTCAGTGACACATTTTTTCCTCACATCTAACCTGACCCTGCCCTGGCACAGCTTTGTGCCATTTCCCCTTGTCCTGTCTCCTGTCACCTGGCTGAAGAGACCATCGCCCACCTGTCTACAACCTCCCTTCACGTAGTTGTAGGTGGTGATAAGGTCTCCCCTCAGCCTCCTCTTCTCCAGGCTAAACAGCCCCAGCTCCCTCAGCTGCTCCTCATAGGATTTGCCCTCCAGCCCCTTCCCCAGCCTGGTTGCCCTTCTCTGGACTCGCTCCAGGATTTGCTCGATGTCCTTCTGGTGAGGAGCCCAGAACTGGGCACAGCACTCGAGGTGCTGCCTCACCAGTGCCAAGTACAGGCATTCATTTCATGAATGTCATAGGCCAGTCTTGAGGGTTTTTGCTGCTCCAGGTAAAACCTGCAGCCTCCATTGGCTTTATGGGACCAGGCAAATGCAGTTGCATAGACAGGTGAATCTTCTTCATTCCTCCTCTGTTACAATTCTCTTTATCACCTCTTTTTTAAAGGTTTTATTTCTGAAATTCTTTCCTCTTGTCAGAGGGTTGGCAGTTGCCCCAGGGGTTCGCTCTGGCTGGGGGTGGGGGTGGGCAAATTTGGGTGAATTGCGCTGCTGCAAGCTGCATTTCCCAGCAAGCTTTAGGCACATCAATCCCAGAGAGAAGTAAAACTGGAAGTGCCACCAGTTGGTTTAGGTGAAACCAGAGGCCTGAGGGATGTCAACCGCCAACCTGAGGGTCTCTTAGCTGCCTGTCTGGAGTGGGAGAGAAAACTTGTGGCAGAGGCGGGAGCTCAGAGCACGGACTCTCTTTGCTCTGGGCAGAAATTTGCCTGAGACCTGCAGGTGAGTGCCCAGCCCCAGCAGCTCCTGAGTGTTTGCCAGCATCCGGATCCTCTTCAAAGGATTGGAAGGAGAAGCTCAGATGCTTTTTATTTTGTGAAAACACTACCCAAGGGGTTAGTGGTACCACTAACCAGAGGTACACTAAGTGTAGCTCTGTGCAGGGCATGGGTCCTGCATGGCCATGAGGTGCCTTCCAGCCCAACACACAGATGGGGTAAGTCTGGTGTTAGGACTGCCAGGCTGAAGTGCTGGAACACACCATCCCACAACAGAGTATAGCACTGGAACCGGTCCTGTCTCACAAGTGAGAGAACCAGCAAGAAGCCACTGCAATGAATGGGCAGGGTTAAGAAGGCTGAATGGACTTGCCTAAGTGGCATGAAGCATCTCTGTCCATGTTGGCTTTGAGAATGTGAGCGCCCATGTCCCAGACATCCCTCCTCTCTCAGCACAGGGGGAGCAAATACAGACTTCAGGCCAGAAGAACGAGCAGTGAGTCATGTTTACTAACTAGGGACTTATTTTCAGAAATCAAACCAGAATTGCCCCTTTCCTGAGCACGTACGCAGGCATGTAGATCTTAGCATTAGTCAGGCATGCCAGCACGCTGGAACTGAGCATGACCACCCAGAGGGCACCTGGTCATCTTTGGTGGTCCAGCTAATGCATTTCTGTTTGGTGCAATAGGTAGAAAACATCCATAGGGATGAGGGAACATGTTTCAACTCCCTTGCTACCCTTCTTGTGCGGTCCCTTGCTGGAGTAAGGGCATGGGAACACTAGATTTCATACAGCCATTTGTTCGTGGCATCCTTTGGGGTTTTTTTCTTTTTCCTGAGGAAAAGGAGGAGCCTTCCCCATCACTGCCAACTCTTAGAGAATATTTGTCGTTAGTCAGCTATGTTTTAGATGAGGAACTGGCTGTTACCTTGTAACTTACTAGTTTTTTCTATCTTTTCTAGGTGACAAAAGAAAAAAAATCTCTTTCCATAAATCAAAAAGCTCCTTGATGACCTTTAAATTACTGTCTCCCTGAGAGTCGGCAGTACAGCAATACGGCCAAGTGGTTTGGGGCTTTGGCACTAAACATGGAGCAGGATGGACTAAAACCAGCACAAGAATAGAAATACTGAGCTGTGGCTTCTGTGATGACCAAAAAAAGGCGTGCTTTTCTTTCCCTGATGAGAAGCGGAGGGCGACAAAGGTGATTAACGGACGGGAGCATCTCCCCTACGAGGACAGGCTGAAAGAACTGGGGCTGTTCAGCCTTGAGAAAAGAAGACTAAGGGGGGATCTCATTAATGTTTATAAATATCTGAAGTGTGGGACACAGGGGGAAATGGCCAGCCTCTTCTCAGTGGGCTGTGGGGACAGGACAAGGGGCAATGGCCTCAAGTTGGAGCACAGGAAGTTCTGCACCAACATGCAGAAGAACTTTTACACAGTGAGGGTCACAGACCCCTGGCATAGGCTGCCCAGAGGGGCTGTGGAGTCTCCTTCTCTGGAGATATTCAAGACCTGTCTGGACACCGACCTGTGTGACCTGTCCTAGGGAACCTGCTTTGGCAGGGGGGTTGGACCCGATGATCTCGGAGGTCCCTTCCAACCCCTACGATTCTGTGATTCTGTGAAGGAACATACTCAGTTCTTTCCTTGTCAAGAGCTTTTTTTGGATGCAGGTGTCTCCTCAAGTTTCCTGAGAGAACAGAGCTCCTGGGAGAAAGAAAAGGCTCACACAAGTGCAGCCCTTGCATGGCCTTTGTGTCTTCTTGGAAAGGTAAATCTCAAAGAGACAAGTCAAGTACAGAGGAGAAGACAAAAAGGGAAGGGAAGGAAAAGAAAGGGAAGGAGGAGGGAGGGAGAGGAGGGGAGGAGGGAGGGAGGGAGTGTGAGGGTGAAGGTGAGGAGGAGGGAAGAGACGGGAGAGGGAGGGGAAGACTGGCCACATGCAGGCTTGGTGCTTTATTTCAGTAAAGATGTAACAGCCATTTCAGAGGGGCCGTAGGAAGAGGCGCTGAGAACTACAGACAGCCCAATGTCTTCCAGCAACCGCAAGGGGAACCGGCACAGACGGGTCACTCCCTGCCCAGAGTTGAGACAGTGCTGTTGGCGGGCGGCCGGCATGCCCGCTCTCACCTCCTCCTAACACTGACAACCCTGTTTATCACATCTCCCAATATTCCCTGGGACGCCCGTGCCTCAGAAAGAGAAGGG
This sequence comes from Porphyrio hochstetteri, assembly GCA_020800305.1. Taxonomy (NCBI): domain Eukaryota; kingdom Metazoa; phylum Chordata; class Aves; order Gruiformes; family Rallidae; genus Porphyrio; species Porphyrio hochstetteri. The sequence continues at coordinate 154,323,927 of CM036905.1, read as the reverse complement.
GACACGAGTTTGTATGCCCCTATTTCTGCAGCCTCTGTAAGAGTCTGTAGCAAGTGCTCACAGGCAGCTGCATCTGCAATAGCACCATCGACTCCCGCGTCCAAAGGCTCGTGTGATGTCCCCGTGCTCAGCATCCTGGCTTCTCCTGCCTCATGCAGACCAAGCTCGAGATGGCAGGTACGCTTCCCACCTGCCCATCCTGGCCGTGCAGAGCCAGTCTGGAGCAGCATCTGGAGCTCCCGTTGGCCGGCAGGGGCCTGGTAGGAGAGATGCCCGCAGGAAGGTCTGGACACGCGACGTCTCTGCCTTTGGAGTGCAGAGGGATTCTTCCTCCTGGAAGGAGCTCGACCCCATTAGACCTCCTGGGGGGCTCAGGTAGCAACCCAAGAGAGGCTGTTTCAGTGTGTGGAGCTTTAAGCAAAGCTGGCTTCACACTCCCAGCTAGGACAGACAGAAAGGGGTGTGTCTGAGAGAGCTGGTCTGCCAGAGAGGTAAGAAAGGAATGGGGGATAGAGCTGATCTGGAGTTATTAACCTAGGGAAGGCTCCTGTTAAGCATCTGACTGTCAAGAAAGAGCCACTGCAAAGAAAACCTGGAGGGCTTCATGGCATGGCATGTGCTGTCCAGCATGAACGCTGTGCCCAGTGTCCCTCCCAGAAGACAGGCACCGCCAGGCCTAAGCTGCTCCCTCAAACCTGCAGTTGAGCTCCCACGCCAGCTCCAAACCTGGGGAGAGGCGCCAGCTGGGGGGCATTTGCTGCCGGAGACAAGAGGCGAGCCAGAAAGGCCTCCTACGAGGGCTGGGGTGGCTCTGAGGGTGCTGAGGGGCTGCTCTGGCTCAGTGAGGCCAGCGCAGAAGAGTTAGCAGCCCCAGTCACAAAGGGCTTATCTCCAGGAAGTAGATAAGCAGGCACTTCACAGAATAACAAGGTTGGAAAAGACCTTTAAGATCATCAAGTCCAACCATTCACATCCTAAACTAAACCATATCCCTAAGTACTGCATCTACTCTTTTTTTGAACACATCCAGGAATGGTGACTCAACCCCCTCCCTGGGCAGCCTGTTCCAGGCCCTGACAACTCTTTCAGTGACACATTTTTTCCTCACATCTAACCTGACCCTGCCCTGGCACAGCTTTGTGCCATTTCCCCTTGTCCTGTCTCCTGTCACCTGGCTGAAGAGACCATCACCTATCTCTCTATAACCTCCCTTCAGGTAGCTGTAGGCGGTGATAAGGTCTCCCCTCAGCCTCCTCTTCTCCAGGCTAAACAGCCCCAGCTCCCTCAGCTGCTCCTCATAGGATTTGCCCTCCAGCCCCTTCACCAGCCTGGTTGCCCTTCTCTGGACTCGTTCCAGGACCTCCATGTCCTTCTTGTGGTGAGGAGCCCAGAACTGGACACAGTACTCGAGGTGTGGCCTCACCAATGCTGAGTACAGGGGCACAATCACCTCCCCAGACCTACTGGCCACACTGTTTTTGATACAAGCCAAGATGCCATTGGCCTTCTTGGCCGCCTGAGCACACTGCTGACTCATATTCAGTCTGCAGTCAACCAACACGCCCAGGTCCTTCTCTGCCTGACAGCTCTCCAGCCAGTCTCCCCCAAGCCTGTAGCACTGCATGGGGTTATTATGTCCCATGTGCAGCACTCTACACTTGGCCTTGTTAAACTTCATCCCATTGGTCTCAGCCCATCGGTCCAGTCTGTTCAGATCCCTCTGAAGAGCCTCCCTACTCTCAGGCAGATCAACACTTCCTCCTAGTTTAGTGTCATCTGCAAACTTAGTGAGGGAGCATTCAATCCCTTCGTCGAGATCATTGATAAAGATGTTGAACAAGACTGGACCCAGGACTGAGCCCTGGGGGACGCCACTCGTGACCGGCCTCCAGCTGGATTTTGTTCCATTCACCACGACCCTCTGGGCTCGGCCATCCAACCAGTTTTTAACCCAGCTGAGGGTCCACCTGTCCAGGCCAGTGGCAGCCAGTTTCTCAGTCAGAATGCTGTGAGAAACTGTGTCAAAGGCTTTACCAAAGTCCAGGTAGATCACATCCACAGCCTTCCCCTCGGCCATTAAGCGGGTCACCTTGTCATAGAAGGTGATCAGGTTAGTTTGACAGGATCGACCTTTTGCAAACCCAATCTACCTTTTGTAAACCCAAATTTCCCTTCCTAAAAGTCCACCTTACAATGATCATCCTTGGTGTACCCACTTCCTTTCAAGTATCCTTTTAATCATAGATTTGTGTGAGTTATTCAGCTATTCTACACCAAATCATCTGAGGGCCCAACAATTTATTCACACACAACTTCAGTTGCCTTTACAGACCTATTGCCTTTTTCCTGCCTTGTAGAGATTCATGTGCATTTTTCTACATGAGACATACTTAAAAGAGAAAATAAACCCAACACGTTAATCCTTTCCTTCCTCTGCCTCCCAGATGTGAAAAACTGTTGGAGTAAACTCAAACCTGGTTCTTAATTTATGGAGAAAAGCAGAAGCCTAAATCACTCTCTGGGAAGATTAGATTACAAACTTCAGTGGAAAAACTTCAGGGACACCAGTTCTGCAAGCTGCTGAAAGCTTCCAGTTGTTGAACCCCGCGGGGTTCCACAGGCACCCCTTCCCTTCAGGGTAAGACCAAAGAAAACTGTTGCCGGCCCTGTGGAAAATGCCAGGTGGTAGAAACCCACTGTGCTGGAGGTGCCCACCAGCACTGGCCTGGAGTCGGGCACCATCGCACGGGGTGATGTGCTGGAGAGATGGGCTGAGCAGCTTTGACTTTTGCAGTAAGGGTTTTTTTTGCAACCAACTAAACAGCCAACCAACTAACTAACCAGCACAAAAGCACATCCAACACAGCTACCTTGTGAAGTAACTCCCAGCATGTGGTGGTCTCTTGGGCAGTTGATGGTGTTGGCTGTATTTAATTTTTCAGATGGGTCATGGAATCACAGAATCACAGAAAGGTTTGGGTTGAAAGGGACATGTAAAGGCCATCTAGTCCAACCCCCTGCCATGAGCAGGGACATCTTTAAGCAGACCAGGTTGCTCAGAGACCTGTCCAATCTTGCCTTGAGTGTTTCCAGGGATGGGGCATCTACCACCTCTCTGGAGAGTGTTCTACTATTCTCATTGTAAAAGGTTTCTTCCTTATATCTGACCTAAATCTACATCTACTCTCTTTTAGTTTAAAACCATTACCCCTTGTCCTACCACAACAGACCTTGCTAAAACATTTGTCCTCCTTTTTCACAGAATCATAGGAGGTTAGAAGGGACCTCCAGAGATCATCAGGTCCAACCCCCCTGCCAAAGCAGCTCCCTAGCTCATATTGCACAGGGAGGCATCCAGACGAGTCTTGAATATCTCCAGAGAAGGAGACTCCACACCCCCCGGGCAGCCTGTGCCAGGGCTCTGTCACCCTCACTGTGAAAAAGTTCTTCCGCATGTTGGTGCGGAACTTCCTGTGCTCCAACTTGAGGCCATTGCCCCTTGTCCTGTCTCCACAGACCACTGAAAAGGGGCTGGCCATTTCCCCGTGTCCCACACTTCAGATATTTATAAACACTGATCAGATCCCCTCTCAGCCTTCTTTTCTCCAGGCTGAACAGCCCCAGCTCACTCAGCCTTTCCTCATAGGGGAGCTGTTCCAGGCCCTTAATCATCTTTGTAGCCCTTCTCTGGACTCTCTCCAGGAGATCCCTGTCTTTTTTGTACCGGGAAGCCCAGAACTGGATACATTACTCCAGGTGGGGCCTGACCAGGGCAGAGTAGAGGAGGAAAGGCCCCCTGTAGCCCTTTCAGGTACTGAAAGGCCGCAATTAGGTCCCCCCAGCGTTCTCTTCTCCAGGCTAAACAAGCCCAACTCTCTCAGCCTGTCTTTGTATGAGAGTTTCCAGCCCTCTGACCTCCTTCATGGCCTAGTAACTGTTTCTGTGTAAAACAATTGGAGATGCCTGGGCAGCGCTGCTGGGTATAAGCCTGCTAATCCAGCAAGAGAAATAGGCCACGAGTGCAGCAAATGTTTCTCTGCCTCTCCAAGGCACCACAATGTGTTGTATGGAAGGAGAACAAGCTGGGAGCAATAGACATAACACGATTAAAATGGTGGCTGGTCTGTCATTTTCTGTGCTAACCTGGGTGCTTGAGAATTGCTGAAATACGGCTGAAATGCTGCTGTGCTACATCTTGTTTAAAGAAAGTGATTTGTTAAAAGAAAATCCACCCTGAATAACCAAGTCTGGTCCATTAAAATAATATGTAAACACTGGCCCCTCAGTTTAACCATCACATATTTTGATAGCCTTTAGGAACTGAATGGAAATTCTCTACCCCCCGGTCCATGTCATCTTTCCTCCCCCCCACATTATCATATAACCTCATCAGAAGATAAACAGCCTCCTTACCCCCAAACATTTTGCAATTTGCATTTAGATTGTTTGGTGCCAATGCTCAGGATAAGATACTTCCCAGCTCTGTCAAACAAAACCTGATTGTCATTTAGCAGCGTGGCAGTCAATTTATGTTTCCATTAATGCAGATCCCAGGCAATTATCTGGGGAGGGGAGGGGGAAAGCCTTAACAAATTGCACCCCTGTCTGCTAGGCTTATTTTCCAGCAGGCAGCTGGAGGGAAAATTTGACACACCCGTGAAAGAAGAGCAAGTGAATGCCTTCTCTTGTCGCTGGGGAGAAAGGAAAAGAGCAGGAGGCAGCTCACAGACCCCTTGGCTGTGCAGCATCACATACAAGAGCTGTCCCTGAGTGTCTCATGGAGGCAGTGGTGATATGCCAGGAGTCCTCTGGGCCGTGCCTGCAGCCTTGTTGGGGACCCCAGCCCTGCTTGGCTGGGAGGGATGGCAAAGGATGTGCTCTCCTGGTAATGGGACTGCCCTCCACAGCTGCACTCCTGGCACCTGATACTGGCTTGCACATGTCAACATGGTTGGCAACAGCTTTAGTAAGCCCTTGTGCAGATAGGAAATGCAAATTGGATGTTTTCCTTCCCTGACAGTTAGTTGAGGACACTCCTCCATTCCCTCCTGTCTCAATGGCCTCATTTCTCCTCTGCCCCATCACTTAGCTGTGCACCCCATCACTGCTGTGGTCCCCACGGGAAGCCCCCACACAACAGCAACCTTGCCACTAAAGGCAACTCCCCCATCTGTCACACCCATCTTTTTCTGGGGCCCAGTGCCAATGGCACCGAGACCAGAGTTTCCCTGGCATGGTGTTTTCCTGAGGAAACTCACCCCTAACTAAAAAGCCAACCCCCTTTCCAATGCCTTCCTTGAGAGAGGGAGCCACATATCTCTGGGGTGGTCCTGCTCCCCTACTCCTTGCTCGTGGGTTTCTTCATACACACAGAAAGTTGCAAAACTCTAAACCACTGTCTCTAAAACACTGTGTTGCATCTCAGCTGGTGTGAAAGCCATTTGTGTTGGAAGCGTCTTTCAGTCACTGCCTTGCCAAGTTGATGGGACATTGGTTGACTTTCCTTGGAGCTGCAGGGGGTGTCTGTGGGGTGGGAGCAAAGAAGTGGGCCAAGTGGGGATGGAGATGAACTTCACCTCTAAACACAGGGGGAACATGTAGCGTGCTGCTGGAGCGGGGAAGTGAGAAGGCCCCCCTAGTGCAAGGCCCTTGGTGGCCTGGCTTGCGGTCCCTCCACGGCAGCATTGGGCAGGTGATGCTGTCCAGTGGCTGAGAAAAATCAAGTTTTTTTCTGAAGGGAGGGGAGACACCCACACCTCAGTAATTGGAAATACATCTGCAACTGCTTGGAAAGTTATTTTTGCTACATGAAAGGCTGGGATGCGAGGACAGGGCCTTCTCCAGACTGTATCACCTCTTGGCTTCTCTGCTAGTACAGCTCATTTATTTGGTTTGGCACCGAGCAGCCAAGCTGTGTAGCTGCCAGGTTCACCATGTTATAAGGAGTTGCTGATGTCAGGAAGAGCCACAGGAAAGCCATGCAGATGTTGTCCAGGTGGTTCTGCTCTCCGTGAGCGTTCAGGAATAGTCAAACTATGTAACAGTTTTATGATGATTATTTTTCTTACAAAACATGACTGGAATTCCTGTCAAGCACTGGAGCTGGAGCAAAGGGCAGCCTGTGGCATGAAGACTGGGTGAGGCATGATGGGAGGAGAGCTGCCAGAGGAGCAGGACCCAGCAAAGCACAGAGGGGACCTGTGCTCCAGGCCAGCTTGGAAATACCTGGCAGGCTCCTCCACATGGCATTTTGCACGGTGCTGCTCGTCAGGCAGGGTAGTCGGTGAGGCCAAGCAGAGAGAGAGGTGTTCCTTACCCATGGTCAAACTCTTGGGGTGCCCATATTTTAAAATTTCAACTCAGGAGCCAGGTCCTGGGCTGAGGTAAAGAGAGAATTGTGTCAACTCGTCAGAGGGGGAGCCGCTTGAGCAAGCCCATGAGGTGCCTGTGAGCTAAGCCAAGTATGGCTCCTCCAGGCCCTACAGGCTCCGGGCTCGGGCAATGCATCACCTCCCGTGGGGGCCGTTTCCTCACAGGCATCTCAAAGGCACCTCCCAGCCAAATCAACATAAACATGGTCAGGCTCAGTGCCCACTCCCCCTGGGCTGCTGTGCACCTTGCTGCTGAGCAGGAAGCTTGGGACACATTTAAAAAAGAGACTCATGCCCCTGCCCCTTACCTGGTTTAGGGAGCTGTTCAGTTGTCCAGGGTACAACCTGCCTTTCTCTTGGTTCCTCAGCTGTGTGTAGCCTGGAGGACATGTGGAACCTGCTGGTACAATGCCTGAGCCTACGCAGGGAGGGAGGAAGGGGTTCTTCCTCTGCCCACAAACTTCCTCAACCCACCAGGTGACCTCAGGGCACCCCTGAAGCCTACTAGCAGGATCAGAGGCTGCTCTTTTCCTTACAAATGCTTGTTCTGCTGCATCCCCTCCCAGCCTGTCATCCACAGCCTTGCCCTTGTCACTTTAGTCCCTCTTCCTGGCCTCTTTCTTTGGACCTACACACCTTTTCCCCACAGGTAACTTAAGTGTTAACTTTTCAGGATTTTGAAGAAACCCAGATCTGCCAAAAGAAGATCAAGAGGTTTTGAGTTATGCTCAGGCATCTCTTACCTTCAGTTGGCCTTTATTTATGTGGCAATTACTACTGAAAGCAAAGGAGATGTAGGGTGGGCTCAAAAAGAGCAGGGTTTGCAGAGGGGGTCTTCCCTGTTTTCCCTGTTTTCCTTGCAAACCTCAGAGCTGCCCGCATTGTTAGTTCACTTTGCCATCTAATAGAGAGATAAACCTCAGTCAAGTTGCCTTAATGTTTATTTTATTTAAAGAATCAGAAACACAGTCGTTGTAGCTCATTTGTACTCATATCCGCCAACATTTCCCAAATCACGTTAACATTCATATGTAACAAAAACATTTTCTGAGCTGTGCAAAGTTCAAAGGAATTGTTCAATTACTTGAACCCATTTCTAGAAGAGCAAACTTGGCATTTTACAAACTGAGGCCGCCAGAAGGAGTCTTTTCTTCCCCCCCAATCCCTCCCCCACCCCATTGTAGGAGATGCAGATGCCCTCTCCTCCCCCTTTCCCTGGTATGACAGGTAAAAATTAGACCACAGTACAAGTCAAACCTCTCTCAATCCAGGACTTTCCAAATGGCACTGGGTCACGGTCTCGTATCACTGAGCTGAAGTTCTGCACTTGTGCTCTTGGCATGGAAGCGATTTGTCCAAGAAGAATACTCAGTAACCCAAACTGTGATGATAAGCAATAAATAGGGACCAGAAGCAGCTGTTATCAAAATGGAAACACCGGTCTTCTCCCCCCCCACCCCATTTTTTTTCCTCACAGGAGGTATGACTGGAAGGGTTTATCGCCCATTAACAAAAACTCATCCTCCCCACAAAATGTATTTTTAAAGCAGTGATTTCATAACACGACATACGTGTGTTTTCCTTGATCTTCTCATACATCAACTTTTGTCCTGTTAGAGTTAAGCATGAAAAGGTGGAAATCTGGAACCATTTTAGAATCTGGCTAAACACAATAGGCAGCAAGCAAAACATCACCCTGTTTCGTTTTGCTGGGTGTAGTAAATACACCCACAGAACAGAATTTTAAGAGAGCTTAAACCACTCTAAGTTGTTCAGGAAAAAAAAATAAATCTCCTCATCTCCCACAGATCTAACCCAGAATTTTACTGGAATCGGTAACACGCATTTTGGTGTTGCTGACTTGCTAACTGTGCAGTGTACTGTTGGAGGTGCAGTGATACCAGTTCTGATCTGGCCCAAAGAAGTGGAATAGATATGGCTCTAGTCTCAAGCAAGTCTTTCCAGAAAGACGTTTCTTCAGTCTCTTGTAGGTCATAAAAAGGCAATTTCCTCTCAACAGTAACTAAACTTTTAGTGGCTGACTCATTACAATCTGGAATATGAACAAATGCGGCAACGTTAAGCGTAAAAAGAAACACCCTGAAAATGATGCCTCCCTGTTTGAAGGTGCTATACTTGGCCATGGACTGTGTTTCTGGAATCGGTTTGTTACATGTGACAGCAAGAAAAAACTTATTTTACAGAGAACAAAGTCACGGAGCTGAACAAATAGGAACGCTCACTTACATGGGATCGGGTATGTGCTAGTATACACGGCTTGAATGGAAACAAAACTTAACTTACACCTTCGCGTATGACGTACTGGCGACGCGGTGATGATGTTCGCCCGCTGGGCCTCCTCCTTTTTAATAAGATCATCTCCAGGTTACAGTGCCTCCAGCGCGCTTCTCAACGACCACCACATGTGGGCTTTGGCACCCAGCCGGCCGCGGGCAAAGGCAAGGTACGGACAGAGCTACAGAAACCCTTCCATCGCGTTTCGTTCCCCAGGAGCCGGTGTCCTGCTAAATACTCTCACGATCTCACAACTGCATCTGAATTTTCTCCTTCTCATTCTGCTTCATCACGGATCACTGGCTAAACCCGCTTTACATTTATTGCACCTTGAAGTCCCTGGTAGACGGAAGCTTATATTGCCTGATACGGTTTGTATTGTAGCTTGACCACGGTGGGAAATGGAACAGTCTCCAGAACTGTACATCTCTACAGTAAGAAATCACATTTCGGTAATGCTAATTACAGCCGCCGCAGATCCGCTCTCGTCTCCGCGATGCAATGACAGAGGAAAACTCCACAGTCCCCGCGCCTGCTAGAACCTGCAGTGTTCTTCTTATTGCCATGAAAAAGTCAATTAAAACATCTCCTCTGGGAATTATTTCCGACTCTGGAGTAATTATCACTCTCCAGACAGAGCGCTGCGCTTCAGCGTGGGTCTTCGGGTCACTCTAAATATACAGGAGCGAGCGAGCGCGCACAACGTGTTGGGCGGGCGCGCTCCTCCAGGTACATTTACTGGTGACCAGGCGGCTTTTCCTCTGCGAAGCACGAACAAGCAGCCTGATCTTGATCTCCAGGTACATTTCTCATTTCATTATGCTGAACGCAAATCTCGTTGCAGCCTCTCTGTTTAACCAAACCGAATCCTTAGCAATTAAAAAAAATAGCACCAGATGTATGAAAAAGAGGAAATGTCTGATCTAGTAGGAATATATATATAAAGTAGAGCAATTCTTACAGTAAAAAGGTACGTCATACAAAAAAGCGATGGAAAGTGATGCCAAAGGACAAAAATCCATGCTGCATATAATAAGGGCAGAAGACAGGCAAAAGGGATCCAGCTCGAATAACCACAGTTTAATGGTGGAGCCGTACTTCCTCCAGGACCTCCCCGACGGCAGTGCCGGGACACCGGGTGGTATGGGACTCTGAGCACTAACACACTCACTGACAAACTTGCGCAGCATATCTCTGAGGTATATAGAAAGCATGACATTAACGTTAGTTTTGGACTCCTCGTTCTTTCTTGCACGGCGATGCTGAGGTTTTCTCCACCCTCCCCTCCCTCCTTTTCCCTCGGGAAAAACGAAATCCCAGTATAAGAGCTTCCTAGCACACCTCCTTGAACTCTCAAATCCATCTTGCATAGGCCAGTAATAAGAACACTGCAGCTCTGACAAATAAGTTACAGCAATATAACAACTTTCCTCTTAATTTTTTTTTTTTTAAAGATATCTTCTCTATAATTTACACAAAGGGTTAACAGCCGGAGTTTAGGTTACGTACAGTCCAGATGGGCGTCCTTTCAGTCTGTGATTCCAGGATGGAAGGCACTACTTCAACATACCACTGTATGCACCGCACGCGGTCTCAAGAGCACAGCGGGGCACTGCGTCTCCAGAGCTGTAGACCGAAGGGCGTTGAGGGGGGGAGTCTTTGGAAATAAAAATGGCAGTGGTTATCAGTCCAGTGTCCCTTTGCTGTCTCTTCTTGTGCTATGCAGTTTCCCCTGAAAGCTCCTCCAGTCGAGAGAGCGGCGAGCCGTCCTCAGAAGCTCTCGACAAAGCTCCCGGGGAAGAGGCCCGTCCTGCCGTTCCTCTGCAACGTCCCTTTGTACCAGCCGTCCTCCCGTTTCTTGTGCACAAACACAATGTCACCTTCCTTCAGTTCGATCTCGGCCTCGCTCTGCGGCGGGTAAGGGACCACGACGCGATACCTTTGGAGACAAAATCACAAGGGTCTGGTCAGCCAGTGGTTGAGGCTGTGCCTGATGGCAGCGGCCAGGCACCACGCATCTGGCAGACTGTGACATTGGCTGTTTTCACACTGGCCTGAGCCCCCACCTTCATGGATGCTTGCCCAGATATGAAGCGCTGTGAAAACACGCAGGCTGGCTGCCAGGAAGAAAACCACCCTCCCAAAATGCCACAGAGGGCATGTTAGTGGCTCCCCAGGGTGACACCTGCAAGCTGTCATTGACTGATGAGGTCCTTTCCCTGTTTCTGGTGCTGACCTGTGAGGCAGACCTAGAAGCCAGTGCTGCTTTCTGGCTCCTTTACCCAAGGAGTGCTAATGATTTGTCAATGCCAGCAGCTGCCTGAAACCCTGCATCCTATCATCCTGCTCTGGGAAAGAAAAGGGACACAAGTTTCCTCCTGCTTTCCTGTATCCAGTGCTTGGGCAGGTTCCTTGGAGGCAGCCTTGGAGGATCCTGCTAGCTCACAGATTGTACAGGACAAATATCAGGACAGGGGAAGTTTTTTATTTATTAAAAAATTGGCTGCATGTTGAGTCAGAAGTGAACATCTTGCCTCTCCATCCCTGCCTTCCTGTGAACCAGAAATCTTGAGGAAAACCTTTGGAAACATCAGTAAGTTACATTATGAAACAGTTGTATCTGATGCACCTAGGTGTCTATAAGAAAGCTGGGCAAGAATGTCCCTGCTTACCGCAGAGGGGTTGGACTAGATGACCTTTAAAGGTCCCTTCCAACCTTACACATTCTATGATTTTTCTACTAAAAGTCAGTATTATGGGGAGATCTCTGACCATCTTGACCAGAGAGTTGATGGGGATGGTCTCTGGAGCCAGACTGTGAAAGTGGGGACTTCTTGCAGATGAACCAGCTTCCATTGCCATGCCCAGCCCGCAACAGGGTCTTGGCCGCTTTCCCCCAGTGCTGCATCTACCTCTGCTGTAACATGTTGCATTCAGCACTACATCCGCTCCATCTAAAAACGGGGTTTGCAGTGCTCCCAACCCACTGCCTGTGATACCGGCAGAGGTTAGGTAAGGCAGTCCACATTTTTCTTCTTCTTATGTGTCTTGGGAATGCACTTTGGGTCACTCAGACCTGGGCAAGGGAAGGTAAAACAGAGAGGTTTCAAATGGCTTAGGAAGCACTCTCCAAAACAAGAGTGGACCCCCTGTCCTTAACCATTCACAGAGAGCTCTCTGGGAGCTTAGTTTTCACATGTCACTTCATTTTAACGCAGTAATGGTGGGTGTGATCCTGGTACAGCTACTCTGCTCATCCTCCCGAGCGCGCCGGCTGGGCCCTCGTACATCGGTGCGCTTGTGTGCGGAGCAGGGAATGCCCCGCTGCTGCTCGGCTTGTTTTACTTCAGCACATATACTTTCACAGTCATCTGGCATTTGGTTAACAATCAATAACTGTCTTGCTAATTGCAAAGTAATGAATATACTAAGATAGTTAAAAGATGCCAATTGATTACCTAAATCCTGAGGATTAATATTTCCACAGCCACTGCATGGCCGCTGATGCCTCAGTCATGTTTGTTACAAGGTATTTACTTAAAATAACACCCTCTCCTGGAGGACTTGGTTCAACATACCCTGGACGCTCTGGAGCACCCCTGGGGCCATTCCCAGAGAGGTGGTACCAAAGCAAGGAACTCTCCAGAGGCAGTCACAGATTTTCTTTGCAGACATTGCTGAGGGACCTAGCGACTGTGGTTCTGAAACCAGGGACTCTGCTTAGACACAACAGTATAAACACCAGCTTTGGCTCTATGCTTGGACGTCTCCACGCTCCAACCTCCCAGTTAGTTGGAAAAGCATTTAACTCCATTTGGAGTGGAGATGCTGCTCCAAAACCCGACTACGGCCTTTTTATCTTGACACAGAGACACAGTCATGCAGAAAGTGTATGTGTTCAAGTGCCATTGAAAGTCTGCTGGTCTTTGCTGTCCCTCAGTCAATAAATCTAGTTGTCACTTCCTTCCTCTGTGGAAAAGCAGTGGAAATGTGTGCTGCTGGCTGGCTGCAGGAACACGGCCTATCCCGCTATCATCTGTGGAACCGCTACACTTACATTATGAAGCTTTGCCAATTACAGCCATTATGCAAATGAACGCACACATTATTTCAAACACTCTGCTGCAGTGTTGATTAATTAAATTATCAGAGTGGAACAATTGTAGCTAAGATGATGCCAAGTTTCAGATTTCGCAACTCTACGCGCAATCACACAGCGCTGGAGCTCAGGAGGCTTTGAGAAAGAAGGGGGTTGGACCTTAGCAGCGGCTGGGGGGTGTAGAGGTACTTGTGGGCCCTTTTGGCAGATTGGGAAACAGAAGCAAAGAAAAAGGTGTTGTCTGGGTCAGTGTCACCCCAAAGACCCAGCTGGGACTGACAAGAACTCATGTCATACCTCAAGCCCAGAGCCATCCTTTTAAAGCCAGACTTCATCCTAGGAGTGAGGAGCTGCTAGTCCCTAAATGGTTCACACAGGGAGGGAGGTGACCACGCTCAACAGGAATGTGCCCATTGTCATAAACGGGGTTCTACTCAGCATCTCCTTAGAGATTTAGGAAAATAAACCCCAGCCGCTGCATTACCAAGGGAAATACTTTTTCCCGTTTAAGGAAACCCCCGAATGCTACGGTGTAAATCCCAATTAACCACGGCACCTCACAGGGCAACACCAAAGCACTTCTGAGTAATGAGACTGTAGGTACGAAAGACCTTGCAAATCGCTTCAGAACTCCTCCCTGAGAGATGGGGAAAGGCACTATGCTTTTTCCCTTGAGGTGCTTTAGAAGGGGATGCCCGTGAGGGAGAGCCGCAGGCAGTGGCACAGCATGGCTGCCGGCACCAGGCTGCCTGCCCGCAGGTCACACAATCACAAGGTTGGAAAAGACCTTGAAGATCCTCAAGTCCAACCGTTCCAATCCTGTGCTGAACCATATCCCTAAGTACCTGATCGACCCGTCTTTTAAACACATCCAGGGATGGTGACTCAGCCCCCTCCCTGGGCAGCCTGTTCCAGGCCCTGACAACTCTTTCAGTGACACATTTTTTCCTCACATCTAACCTGACCCTGCACTGGCACAGCTTTGTGCCATTCCCCCTTGTCCTGTCTCCTGTCACCTGGAAAGTCGTTGCTGCTGTGCTGCCCCCCGACACCTCCAGGTGGCATCTCAACCTAGTTTATCCCCTGGAACTCCTTGGCAAATACATATACCAGCCTCATTCTCTTCTTTGCTCTCCCAGACATTCTCCTTCACTCCCAAAAAGGCAGTCCTGTATACTTCTATTTATATTCTTCCCCCCACTCCCCCTTTTCTTTTCCCTTTTTGACTCCTCTTTGAGAAGCTACGATAAGACTGTAGGTTTTCTTACACTAAATGGCTTCCCAGCATTTTAGGTGGGTCTCAGAACCATCTCAGTTTTGTCTGTGTCACATTACAGCTCTGAATTACCAACTTTTCAAATCGCTAATTAGCTGGACAATGCTTGTGATGACGAGTGTGGCAACCACCTCTGCCTGCTGTTAGCAGTGTTTGGTACTTTCTCCCATAAATCGTACCTTCAGAGAGTTGTGATTCTGCCAAATGTTAACCATTTGGGCCCAAACTCTCCACAGCAGTTGACTGTCAGCCTGATGGTCCCACATTTAACCCAAATGGCCACATCACCTTCAGGAATAACACGAGGGGTTTTGCAGCATCAGCAAGACCTGGGTGAGGGCTTCCACAGACTGCTCTTGGGTTCCCATACTTGGAAGCAAAGACCTTCCCTGTGGCCCTGCTGGCCTGTCAAAAATGGTGTTCCTTCAGAAAATCACCTGCTCTTGGACAGGTTAAAAGCATTCAAACCACCCCAAAAGGGCACATTAGTAGAGGTCTGCATGAGGATCAAAGGTAAAACCTCTGCTGATCCACGCTCCAAGATGCCTTAGCACTGTGTGGCCTCAGAGGTTGCATTTCTTTTCCTTCCCAGTGTCCTGGTTCTGGCAGGGATACAGTTAATTTTCTTCCTTGTAGCTGTGCTGTGTTTTGGATTTGGGATGATAACAATGTTGATGACACACTGATATTTTAGTTGTTGCCAAGCAGTCGAGGGCTCTTCAGCTTCTTATACGGCCCTGCCAATGAGAAGGTGTGTGTGTGGGGGGGATGGTGCCCAGAAGCTGGGAGGGGACACAGCCAGGACAGCTGACTCAGACTGGCCAGATGGATATTCCGTACTATATGACATCATAAAACTGGGGGTTGGCTGGGAGGCAGCATGGCTTGGGAACTAGCTGAGCATCAGCTTCAATTGTGAGCAATTGTACTGTGCATCAGTCGATTATTATTATTATTATTATTATTATTATTATTATTGTTGTTGTTGTTGTTGTTGTTGTTGTTGTCATCTTCCTTTTCTGTCCTGTTAAACTGTTGATATCTCAATCCATGAGTTTAACCTTTTTCATTTCTCTTCCCCATCCCACTTGGGGGGCAGTGAGTGGGCTGTGTGGGTGTTTTAGCTGCTGAATGGGTTAAACCACGTAATAGATGAGTTAAACCATGACACCCAGCAATGGGGTCCTTTCATGTTTTTCTCTCAGGCCTCAGACTTCCCCACTGCTGGCTGCTGTGGCAGCCTTGGGTTGGGCACCTCAGCCCCAGAGGGGATTGTCTTGGATGAGCAATGGCCTGGGAAGGGTCCTTGTTGCACAAGAGAAAGTATGAAGAGAGGCTGTGAGCCCTATCAGCAAAGATGGGTGATAGGGCTCATCTGAGCAGGGAAACCTCAGGGAGTTGGAAAGCAGGGTGAGGCAAGGGAGAGTGTGCAGGGAGAGGGAGGCTGATGTGAGAAAAACTGGGAGATGAGGGAGAAATGGGACTGTGATGAAGAGTGGAGACCCTGATAGAAGGTGTGGGCATGGCTGCTGAGGGGGCATGTGATGAGCTGAGGTGGGGAGAGCAGAGAGCCTCATGGGAGGGAGCCTGGGGCTGGGACATGACATCCCACGGGACAGAAGTCTGCATGGGTAGAGGCTGGCACTGGGGCTAAGGCTGGGAGCCTGGCAGCAAGTAGCTCACTGAGAGCTGGGAATGGGTCCATCATCCCTGTCCCTCTGCTGTCAGCAAAGACCTGGGAATACCACTGTCCCGTGTCTTCACAGCACTCGTCCTTGCAGTCGAAAGAAACACCTCTTCGGCCAATCTCTCCCTTTGCTACTGCTGCTGACATCTTCAAGGTACAGTTAAGACTCTCAGACCCAAATAGATGTTACATGACGGAAGTTCTGGTTTTGTTTCCTTTAAAAAAGCAAACAGACTAAAAATGCCATGTATGTGGATTCATAAAGACATCCACCACGTTAATAGAAGAGGAATGTTTCACACCCCTGAATCTGAGATGAAGAAACAGGCAACTAAAATTGTCCATGACTTCACTTTTGCTGTGTGCAATATAATCTTTCATTACATGATTGCATACTGCTTTTCCCATAGGATGTCTGCCTCATTCACTGCACAAGATGTCCTGCTCTGGCCGTGGGTCAAGGCTCTGACACAGAAGAGGTGTGCGGCTGCCAAAGGCACCTCATCTTTTGCAGAGGTTGGAGGATGTCTGGTAAGTGGCCACAGTGAACTACACGGAGTGGTACAGGCATGGGGAGAGTGGCTGCTCTGCAATGCCTCGTGTCATGCTTGTCCCAGAGTGAGACTCATCTCAGGCACTCCAGCTGTGCCCGTTATTTGGACTAAATTACTCAGTCAGGCTTCCTCTGTCAGTGGGCAGAGGCAGGCATTGAACAGCATTGATCTGAACTGATCCATAATTAAGGGCTGGGCTCAGGCCCGGACACTGAGAGGAAAAAAAACCCAACCCAGGATGATGAGTATCTGTTCACTGAGTAATTACATCCCAGACACCAATGGAGCTAGAGAAACCTAAGAAAGCAGATGTATGATGAGGCAAAGCAGGTCTGCAGGGCCGACCTCCAATCCGGTCCCGTTTAGTGCACTGGAGTTTGGGTCCTTAATGCAGGTTCATAGAATCATAGAATGGTCTGGGTTGGAAGGGACCCCAAGGATCATAGAGCTCCAACCCCCTGCCACAGGCAGGACCACCAACCTCAGGCCTGGATCTACACAAGGTTGCCCAGGGCCCCATCCAACCTGGCCTTGAACACTTCCAGGGATGGGGCATCCGCTACCTCTCTGGGCAGCCCATTCCAGCACCTCACCACCCTCTCTGTAAAGAACTTCCCCCTAATATCCAATTTAAACCTTCCTTCCTTTAGCTTTAATCCACTCCCCCTTGTCCTGTCATTATCTACCCTTTTAAAAAGCTGGTTCCCCTCCTGTTTGTATGCTCCCTTCAGGTATTGGAAGGCTGCAATGAGGTCCCCCTGCAGCCTTCTCTTCTCCAGGCTGAACAAGCCCGGCTCCCTCAGCCTCTCTTCATACAGGAGGTGCTCCAGCCCTCTGATCATCTTTGTGACCCTCCTCTGGACCCTCTCCAACAGTTCCACACCTCCTAAGCAGGTTCCTGTTTGCTAAGGTATCACACACTCAGGACAACATTCAGGAGTGACTCCAACAGGTCCCTTGTGTGTTAGGGGTACACAGATCATTTTGTGTGGGATAGATAATCGGTGACAATGAAGCATCTAGCCCAATTAAGCACTGCTCTTGCTTATTGGTGGACCTTTGTTTCTCCATCCTTTTACTGGCACACTGCAGGGACCTGCAAAGTGCCTCTGCATCCTACAAGCTAGAACCTGCTTCACCGTATTTCAGTGCCTGTATCAGCAGCCTTAGAAGAACAAATCTCAGTTGGGTCTTTTACCTTTCTGCTGGAAATATTGTAGGATTCAATCTCTGAGATGGTTTATTTTAGTGTCTCCATCCTAAGGCAGATATCCCTAGTCGTAGAAGCACTTCACCATGTGCATGCATGTCACCATTCAGTCAGAACTTACTCCTGGGGTCATTTCTCCAGTATCATAGAATCATAGAATCATAGTGGTTGGAAGGGACCTCCAGAGATCATCGGGTCCCGTGCCAAAGCAGGTTCCCTAACTCATATTGCACAAATAGGCGTCCAGATGGGCCTTGAATATCTCCAGAGAAGGAGACTCCACAGCCCCCCTGGGCAGCCTGTGCCAGGGCTCTGTCACCCTCACTGTGTAAAAGTTCTTCCCCATGTTGGTGCGGAATGTCCTGTGCTCCAACTTGAGGCCATTGCCCCTTGTCCTGTCCCCACAGACCACTGAAAAGGGGCTGGCCATTTCCCCCTGTGTCCCACACTCCAGACATTTATAAACATTAGTAAGGTCCCCCCTTAGTCTTCTTTTTGCAAGGCCGAACAGTCCCAGCTCACTCAGCCTTTCCTCATATCACTTTCTAGGAAAGAAAATACCCTTTCTTTTGCTTTCCCTTTTGTCAGAGAAGATATATGAGTGCAGCAAAGTTGAAATCAATGGGTGTTAAGCACATCCTTGAACGCTTCCCTTGAATTGGGAGCTCAATTTCTAACGTGGCAGTGATGTCTAGAGAGGATACATGGAAACCCGGAGGGGTCTGTGTTAAAGGTCAGACTCACTGCTGCCATCCTATACTGAAATACTGTGATGGTTACAGCTTGCTCGAAGGCTCCACGAAAACCACAGCAGCACAGCACAGGCACGCCAGTAGGTCCGGGCGCAACCGCTTCATCAGAATATAACATGGCAGAACCAGTGCCAGTTACTATAAAAGAGTCAACAACGCGTGACATGTTTTACTCAGGTTCACATCTGGGAACGGTGCCAGGCAGCCAGGGGAACGTGAGTCTCACACACACACATGCCCGCATGCTCGGCTCTCCTGTTTGGCTCAGCGTACGGTCCTGTTTTCTCCAAGGAAAGTCCTGTGCTTTGGCACGGTTAGGCAGGCAGCACCCCCCCTCCTCCCACATGAACCGACAGCACTGGTGGGAAGTGGGCAAGTCTGTGGCCCAGGACCCACAGAACATCCCAGCACTGGTCCTGTTTCCTGCACCGGCGGAAGCTGGATGGAGCAGTAGGTGGAAAAGAGCATGTGGGGCACATGCAGCCTGATGGGGTATTCACTTGGCAATCAGTCACTGTGACATGAAGTGACAAGGACACCACCTGGGAAATTTCTCCGCTCTGCTGCTTGGACTGCTGGACGCTTTATTGCAGGGAGCAGCTGAGGGAAGGTGTTTTTATAAGCCAATAGTGAGAAACTACACACAGAAGGCAGAGATGGGCACTAACTATCCCAACAACCTCTTAAATATCAAGGCTAAATGATGGGAGGGCGAGGAGCAATTTCCTTTCTAATCTATCCATCCATAACCAGGTTTTGGAATATCAACTAGGGTAAGATAAAACAGCTGCTTTCCTTGCTGTCCCCATGCACAAAAAAATGAGTAAGAGCACAAACATTAGCAGCGTCTCTAAGAGGGTGAAGCTCACTTCACCTGCCCGTCTGGCTGGCCGCATCACCCACAAAGGGTTGGGCTGCCAGGCAGTGGAGCAGGTAACTCTCCCCTTAATTCATAAGCGTCAAGCCATGAGCAATCAGAGCCCTTTAATGCACCTCTGATATGGCTAGTGGCACGACTTGATTGGTAGCTTGGATGTGGCGAGCCCTGGAGCTGAGAGCCAACCTCTACAGCAGAAGTAGCGGTGCTCTGCCGCCTGCATGAGCCTCATTTCGGATGCCGTAAATATTAAGGAATGTGCTACTTCTTCCAACCTTTCAGTGCTCTGTCTTCTGTGTGCACAGATGGGCGTTGGGAGACAGAAAGCCAAGTACAGCTAAGTGCACTGAAATGCTTTGCAGCTTTTTAAAATTTCATCCAGCATCTGAATCTGTTTATCTAACCTTTTTTTTCCCCCCTCTCCTCCCTTTTCTTTCTGGGAGAATTGCTCCTACTGTGCAGATGAAATGCACCAAAATGCAAACAAGCAAAATAGGGAGCTGAGTGTTGTTGGATGTGAGTTCCTCCATTGCCAGATGTGAAAAGAACAAGTGGTTTGAAAACCATAATTTGTTTTAAAAAAATATAATTTGGTACTTCTTAGCAATTTGATGATTTAATGAGCACAGATGGATGTGGGATGAATTTCTAGGAGACAAGTGTTTAATGTATCTGCTTAGATTATTCCAGGACTAAGCATTATCCTTCCTAGTGCATGAAGGTAATTAATATTTCCCATTATGGGCATGAAAAAACCCATATGATCAGTTAAGGAATGCAGATACACCGATGATATGGAAGTTAATTCATAAATCAATTAGAGAATCTTGCCTGCTGTGTATAATTAGGGTTACTTCAATTATAGCTTATTTTCAGATTTAAAACTCAGGAATTAAAATGCTTAAAATCAGAGTAAGTTCCTTACCACCATATACTGCAATAGGAAGTATTTACTCAGTCTTAGCAGTCTAAATCTATTTACTCCTGGTTCCAGCAGAGCTGAGCAGATGCAGCTAACCCACGTCCCTGTGGTTCTATTCTGCCACTTAAAACTGTCATCAGTCAAATGTTCCACCATCCAAATGATCCTGAGGCCAACTGAGAAATCTGTGGAATATGGGACTCGCCCTGGCATATAAAATACTGTTCCTGGACCTCCCTACAGCAAAGCCTTGGGACTTTTTGATGAAGAAGCCTTGGGACTTCTTGCTTGGAGAGCAGCACCTGATGCAGGGGATGCTCCTCCCGGCTTCTTCTCATAGTTACGTTTAACTAAAGGTGCAGCATTCTGCTGATTTAGTTACACTGGTGCTAAATCTGGTTTATATTGATTTAGCTTTTCTTATAGCATTAATCTAAAGTGATGTAGACCAAATTAAGTGCGCCTAAATAGGGATTGGATTTTCACTCCTTTTACTAAATTGCTTTTCCATGGATTTTAAGGACAATAGACTGCTGTGATAGTCTGCACTCACTGCCTTCATTATGATGCTGAAGGACTTGCCTGTATTTATTTCTGCTTCAAGTCTAATAGCTGCACTTGAACAACAGCATCTCTTTTAGACAAAGTGCCCAATCGGGAGTAAAAATATTTCCAGGTCTGCCCTTTCTGTGGTCTCTCACAGGCTGTCACCAAGCCATCCCTAAACCCACTCTTTACCAGGTGTACTGGAGCTCCCTGTACTACTCACTGCAAGAATACTGTTTTAAATGTTCCATCATTTTTATGATGCTGCTCTGAGGCCACTCAGTTTTGCCTCAGATTTGGCTCTCCTGTAACACACTGTTACTCTGTGTTCTTACCGATGATGTGGTGGATTAGCTCTGTACCAACAGGCCTGCCTGCTTCATCACCTACCTCCCACTTCACCTCCCTGTTCTGCAACAGCAAAGAATTTTACACTGGACACTGCAGGTCCACGATCCAGCTCTTCTTGGGCTACACTACAGGGGGACACCATCATTTTCTAATGACTTCTGATCCAGAGTTAGATTTGATGCCAGAGAATCAGTTTGCAATCCACATGGGATCTGCAGTGCTGGTTAAGTACAGTTTACTCAGCAAGACGCGTTACGGTAACAAACCAAATGCCTTAGAGAAGTTTAAATAGGTAGCAGTGTCATCGTTACCTTCCCAACCAAATTTAAACCTGCATTGACACTGTGCAAGGTATGAACCGTCCTGTAGTATCCATTATGCCCTGCATAATCTGCTCCATGATCCCAACTAGATCCAGGGACAGGTGGCTTGCCCAGTCCACTCCCTTCACACACTCAGACAAAAAGAGATTCTTTCAAACTTCTGGAGTTTTACTATTGTTCCACAACTGTTTCAAATATCAACTTCAGGGAGTTTTTGAGACTGCTTTTATAAAACTCTCTGATGCTTTTGTAAAAAGACATGTTTTCCTCAATCATTTTTTGAGTGGAAAGCATCAGTCCATTATCTGTTCCCTTCCCAGTCCTCAAACTGTAGTTTCGTATAAAACATTTACCCAAAGCCAATATGAATCTAGACGTGAGACCTAGCTGTTTTCTGTACCCCTGTTTCTAGTCAGTTATCTCTCTCTCTCCACCTGTTTTTGGATTTTGTTGTCCTACTCTACCCTTTTTGGGTTTGCACGGCCACTTACCAAGGTGCTGAGCAGGCTGCTGAAATGAACTCCAGAGCTGCTGGTAGAGTTCCCTCTAGAAACGAGCTACATTTTTGGGAACAGGCCACTGATGATGTTGCTACCTGCAAGCATCCTAAGCAAGGAAAATTTGGTATTGCAGAATTGGCTACTTCAGAACAGCCCAGAAAGGGCTTTGATGGGCAAAAGCATAACCCCTGTTGCCCCAGGCAAGGAAGCACCACATGAGAACTCCATAAGTTTATTACAACATAGGGATCCCACTTAAAAAGTGGCCTTTGCCAACAGCATTTACACCGTTTGGGCTGAGAAGGCATTGCTGTCCTCCATATTTAGACCAGGGCTGTATGGTGTCATGGATGGGTGCTGCTCACCACTTTTTTAATCAATGATTAAAACTAAACCTGCACCGCCTGTCAAATCATTTTCAATGGGCAGATGCAGGTAAGCCCTGTCTTCCTAAAAGACAGCTGAGCCACCTACACTCAGTCCACACAGAAGTGAAACCATGACAACCCTTGAGCAGGTTAAGCTTGCAGCCCTCCTCCAAATGCTCCCTGAGGATGCAGGAAACCTCAGGAGATACATGGCTTACCTTTCCCGGGGCAAAGGCTTGGGCTCTGGCCGAACAGCTGCCATGGAAGAGAGGGGCTGCCTGGCAGGAGAAGGGATGGAAAAATTCAAATCCAAGGAGCCTGTTTTCCTGTGCAGAGGTTCCAGCCCCATGGCTCCCTGCATTTCACTCTCGATAGGGCATGAGCCGGCCCTGCCGTGGCTGGAGAGGGAGGAGAGCTCGGGTCCCACCGCCCCTTGCAGGACTCCCTCGATGGCTGCCTGGGGGTCGTGTGTGGGGGACACGGAAGGTGGGGAGCGCGACTTCTTTTTCGTTGATGCTCCTGCTAGAAGTTTCAGCAGCCCACTCTTCTTCTCCTTCTGCAAAGGAACCAAACAAAATATGGGCAGTGAGCAGACATGTGACTCCATTTTTCTTTTTGAAAATCATAATGTCCATGGCAGGAAACCTCCCAAAACTGCCATGACTAGAGGTGGGTCCAGGTAGAACTTGAGCTTTCAGTAATAAAGATTCTATGAAAATCCCTCCCCATCCAACAGGGCTTCAACTCCATCAGCAGAATAAGGACCTCACGTACTGTGAAGATTATCTCCATTTTTGCATCCACCCAGGCAGCAATCATGTGCCTTTTGAAAGAAATAATACAGTTCCGTGGGACAGCTAAGGTACAAACTTCCCAGACAGTAAAGGCAGCAATCAAAGTGCAGCCCTCTTCCAGGAATCATAGAATCATAGAATCATAGCGGTTGGAAGGGACCTCGAGAGATCATCAGGTCCAACTCCCCTGCCAAAGCAGGCTCCCTAGCTCATATTGCACAGATAGGTGTCCAGACAGGTCTTGAATATCTCCAGAGAAGGAGACTCCACAACCCCCCTGGGCAGCCTGTGCCAGGGCTCTGTCACCCTCACTGGGTAAAAGTTCTTCCCCATATTGGTGTGGAACTTCCTGTGCTCCAACTTGAGGCCATTGCCCCTTGTCCTGTCCCCACAGACCACTGAAAAGGATCCTGTCCCTCAGTAGAGAAACTCCCTAAAAGTCACAGATCAGGCCCTATGGCTGAAAACCTCTGCTGGGAAGCACAAGGGGCTGAGGAGACATTTCATTTCAGATCCCAGCCCACTGCAAGAGAAGCGCTCATCGCTCCTGCCTCGTTTGCCACCTGATGCAGATTCACTGTAGGGAGAATGGAGGCACAAGATTTAATTGCTCTTTCCAGTGCATGCTCCCCTTCAGATCCTGCACCCTACAGCTGTACCTATTGGTGCCTCCCTCCCAGAACTGGGTCATTTCTCATGTGTTAAGGTAAAGGTATCGCCTTGGTGTTTGAAGATAGACTAAAAAGCTGGCAGGTGCAGTGGCACTGCATGGGAGGTTTTAAAGTTCTATGAGGGTTTCTGATACAGAGGGATGAAATCAAGATGACAGCAGCCTTTCAATTAATGGGGGGTGGGGTGGGGAAGGAGGAGGAAAAAGTTCAGCCTGCATTACTGAACACACACATCTGACCTTGTGGGTTTTGCAGCAGTGTGAGAGAAATCCTACTCCACATTTCCCTCAAGCACACACAAATACCAGATACCATGCCCTTCACCTAGAAGTGTCTTTTGGGTAGAGGGATTGCGTGTAGAAACAGGACATCATCCAGTGCACACTGCATAGCACTAGTGGGGATTTGCAACCAGCAGTGCTCTGCAGTACATTTGCTAAGGCTTTTTTCCTTTATGACATGAGAAGTTTTGCAAAAGGACTGTTAGATTTCTTCCTCTTCTGTCAGAAGTGCTAGGCATTACCCAAGACTATCTTCAGAGACTCAGGGCTGTGAAGTTTAGCTATATTTGATAATTTGTTCTATAATAGGATCCCAGGGGATAAAAACGAACCCAGTAACTGTAATACTTATGGAACAGAAACTACCTCTCTATCTTCAAGCAGAAACACTCCTTGGAAATACAAGCCAGTAATTTATTTATTATCTGTAGACAAAATGTCCCATGAAAGGTTTAAAATGATGCTCTTTTATGTGCTGACTGCTGAAGCAATTTCTCAAAGCAGCTTTAAAGAATAGGAGGGCTACAATAAAATAAATACAATCTTTTAGAAGATGCTTGGATTTACTACAGTAAATGTAGCATCTGATATCTCTGCTCTTGAAGTTCTTGTTTGCACTCTTTAGCTCTCACAGACTGGTAAGAAAACAGAAGTGCCTTAGATGTTAAGACATGGAAGAGCTAAAATGAAGCACAGTTGTATCACAGAGACAATGTCCACCGATTTTTGAAGAGCAGTCTGAACTACGCTTCCAGATCCCGGTCTCCTGTGTGCCACCAGTTCCAACTACATGCTCTGTTTAAAGGGGCATTTGTCACTTACAGGATGAAAGGATCCACTCTGACAAGATGTTCATCCAGGCAGAATCCATGGAAGCTAAGGGAGGCTGGCCATATGGCACCATCAGGTCAAAAATACTAAATAAATTCCCCTGGGAACAATAGAAGGCAGACCAAAAGCCCCTGATAAACATCGTATTTCCTCAATGGGAAGGGACCGTTGTGGGACCTGTGGTAGATGTGCAAGCTGGAATTCACCTGAAGCACCAGAAAAAATACTTCAGTCCTTTTCTCACTCTCTAATTAAGAAATATCACTGCTGTCATCGTTACATCAAATTTTAAAGCTCTTCACGAAATTGCAAACCTCTCCTTTCCCCCGTGGCACGCTGAAACAATAGCTCTAATGATCCCGGCATACTGTGTCAATATGCATTTGAAGGTGTCTAAAGGTCAGTGACAGAATACAATAGCCATTGTGGGGCTCTGGAGAAACGACTATTGTGCAGCAGTGAGCACTTTGAGCCTCTTTAATTGGCAGCTTTGCACATGCAAAGTAACTATGTGAACTAAAGCCCTGTATAATGAACAATTAATATTCCTCTGTGGTAGCAGCTTTTCTAATTTTTGCTTCTAATTTAAATACCTTGGCAAATTTTCATTAGAAAAACCTTGTGTGACTTAGACCATTTAAGGCATGGAAGCAAAAGTCTTTGGAAAGAAGGAGATGCATATATTCACAGCCATCTGCACATTAAAAATTCAAGTTTGTTTACAAGAACAGTTTCCACCCTACGTGGTTTGCCCCAGCATAATGTTCTAGACTCAAGCTACTATCCCTCTGATAGCAGAGAGCTGTCGTGAGCTCGATGCTGTACCCTACCCTTTGTTCTATTTTAACAAAAGGAAAAATAAGGAATTGATTTGTAGCCCTTCTGAGTCCACTGAGCATTTTTGCGAAAGTTCTGATGCTAAGATCTGCGACCTCTAAAGAGACACAAGGATTTCAATTGCAAAGCCTAGTCCTCCCTGCTAGTCAAAACCTGAGGAGTGCCTGTCTTTCCCATCGTGGCCTTGGGCAAGACGTTCAGAGATGAACTGATAGGAACCACTTTGGGTGCCTGGAGATTAGACATCTGATCCAGCTCTTTCTCCCTTTGAGTCTGGCAAATGCTTTCAGCCTTCTGGTGTCACACTGCCAGGTCCTCTGCCGATGCTGCTCCCAGCACTTCAAGCAAAACAAGGACTGTCAGGAGCTGGTAATTTACTGTGATGTCTCTCGTGAGAAACAGATTGGGCTTGAACCTCCTGTGATCAGCGGTTAAACTGAAACCCCTTCATGCCTCCTCCCCCATCTGTAAAATGGGACTAAGTTAAAGCTCCCCCTCTTGCTGTGGGGTCATTAATGACCCCAGTGTTGCAAAGCTGTGCGTTTCTCTGAGAGCAACCGGCCCTGTTCCATGGCTTCAATATTGCAAAACAGGTTTGGAATGGGATGTTAGCATGCAGTCCCAGTAGTGATTTATTGCAAATGTCCAAGTATTATGAATTCATTTAATATTTAGTGTAATAGCAGCCATCCTTCACAAGAAATTAATTTAATATTTATATGGCTGTCCAAGACAGTCCTTTCTTCAGCAGTTTCGCTGTAAATCAACGAAGCATTAATGGGCATAAATGCTGTAGAGAAATCTGCACCAACTGGATACAGGCTCTGTGGCTTTTGAGAAGAGATAGGAAGTTTACAGAGGACACATCTGATGACTTTCAGGAATTAAGTTTTGAATGGGAAAAGAAAGAAGATGGTTTACTTTTTCACAGACATCCGTTTTATTATTCTCTAGGAAATCTGTGATCTACTGAAGCAGCTGTGCAATTATTGGGGTTTCTTTGTCTAGCAGCTACATTTTCAATTGACTGCAAACTGTGTTTGACGTCGCTGCCTCCTGAACCTGCCAAGGTCAGGCCTTCACATCTGTGTTGATGGATGGATTCGCAGTGCAGACAGCACTTCTCCCATCTCCTGGTAACTGCCCACATGTTTAGCTGAATCTCAATCATCACCTTGGTGTTGCTCGGGTTTTATTCTAGGAGCTTCAGATTCAAAACTTCCAAACCGTTAATTTCACAAGGATCAATACCTTGCTCAAAAAAAAAAGAAAAAAAAAGAAAAAAAAGAAAAAAAGAAAAAAAGAAAAAAAAAGGAAAAAAAAGAAAAAAGGGAAGAAAAAAGAGTGAAATTAGTCCTTTTAAATAAATCCCAGTCTCTGTCTTGTTAAGAAAAAAACCGCTGTGAACACAGACAGTATAGGCAGGTCAGATTTTCTTACTTCTGTAGTGAAGCCTATGGCTGAGGCTCTGTTCCTATGGCACAGCACAAAAAAACCTCAGTGGAAATCAGTCTCTGGCAGCAGAGAGATGGGACAGGCAGCATTTCTGTGACCCTGAATCACAGACCTGGGGAAGCCAGCACTCCAGCAGGTGCAGGTTCCCCTTGATACGTTGCTGAGGGAACATTTGGAAAAGTGAACACAGTCTGAACTTAAGAATTCATGAAGGACTAGATCAAAATTAAAGTCTCAGATATGTAAATGTTGAAATATTTTGCTTCACAGTAATTGGGGATGATTTTTCCCCTCATTAATAACCCCACTTGAAGATAATAACTAGCTCTTCTTTCAGCTTCAGAGATGAGATGAGCACAGAACACAGCTACTTCGTTGATGACTGAGTGATAACGGAGTCCCCTGTCTGCAAAGTAATAATCATGCCACAATCCAAATACCAATTATATGTACTGGCTACATTAATATACATTTTTTTTAACCACCCTAATAAACAGAAAATTCTGTTTTAGTTTTCCTCATCTGCAGCTCCTAATACTTAATTTCCTACCTATCCAGGCTCATTAAATAAATGAGGAAGCCTTGCTGCAGCTGATAGAAAAACTGGCTCCAGCCATTGAAATGAGGTAATTTCTCATGCAACACCAGCTACACTGAGAGATAAAAAAGCCAGAGGGAGAAAAAAGGTTTCATTTAAAAATGAAGGAAAGAGAAACAAAACTGTTTAAACGCTGCCCTGAGCCCTGCAGAACAAATGAGGAGCTCATCAGTCAGTACCCCCAAACCACCATTTTTATTGCTTGTTTAACCTGGTCAGTACTTGTTCCAGGAAACTTCAGTTCATGTCTGGAGAACGGTGCGTTTTTATTCTGATTCCAACTTGGCTACTGGTGATTGATGCTTGCATTGAACGAGTAGGTGGTATTTTGGATCACATCTTTCAGGAAAAAAAGCTATCTGGGTTTTTAAAATCCGTAAAATTATTTAACTTGAGATTTTGGTAATTATCTAAAAACACAAAACCAAACCGGCATCATCTCAAAGGAAAGCTTCAGGTCTGGGATGGCTTTGGAGACGTATTTATCATTTGCAGTTTGCCACTATTTCTTATGAGTCAGAGGCGACACACTGGACAAGACAACGGTAATTATTTATTACACAATTAACTTCTGATTTTAGGGAAGGACTAGTTTTGTGTGATACACTGTATGGAAATACTTCCCAAAGATTTAGTTTTTAATGGAGACAGCTACTTCTGGCCAGAAGTCTATTAGTATAATCTCGGTATACAAGTTACATGCTGAGGAACAAAACGGATTTTGGGATCATAACATCATTAGCTGTTAAATCCCAGTGATAAGAGACATGCATATATACATGCACAAACATTTCTGACCCATGGTCACTAATCTGAAGATAACTAGTATGAAAGCCAGAAGGAAGTGAGTAAAATGTCTTGCAGCTAGACCTGCCTGATTGGGAATTTCAAATGTTTTGAAAACAAAACCGAGAAGAAGAAATTAGTGCTCAGGTCCCAACACAGCAAAGCACGCAGGCGCTTCATCACATGCTTTTGATGAGCTGGGGCGGATGCAAGGCTCTAGAGACTCCTAAAAGAGATAAAGGGGGAATCTAAAAATATATTTGAATATTACATTTAGACAGAATATTAGATCTTTCAAACACTGGAACAAAGCTAAAGGCTAGCTCAAAGGGAAAAAAGTCCCGAAGAGGAAGCAGAGAGTCTCAGCTCTCAGAGAGCTTCCTGGAGGCTGCTGAATTCCTAACAGGCAGAAGGTAAAAGGAACACTAGCACGATTAACGGCGAATGAGGGACAGATGATCTGCTACACTGATAATGCCTTTTTTTCTGTTTGATGGAGGGAGAAGCTGATGGATGGGTAGTTTTGTATGTCATTGCTTTTACTGACCTGGTACGTAGGGAATAGGTGATGGCTATGAAGAGGATGGGAAGTTGTTAAGATACGCAGCTCACTCCATGCCCCAGTAACTGTTTGCAGTGATATTTTTCAGTGGGAACAGCTGAAACAGAGCACCAGGGAATTCAGAACTACTGCTGTAATGAAGTAACTCAAAATTGTGTGCTGATAAAACTGAAGTGTAAAGACACCACCAAAGATGTTGATGAAACCACAGTTCTCATGAAGCCCGTGGCAACTTTTCCACTTATTTCCAAGCAGCCACTACCTCTAGAACTAAGCTCAGATGGATATGCTTTAGTGCTGACTTTAGTCTGTCTCTTCCTTTGAAGTTAGAGCAACCTCCTTAGGGACACAAAAGCAGGGAGTAGGCATGATATCCTTGTATACGTTTGACATTCAGCTCCCTTCACTCAATGATCCACTTGGCGTTTCATCATCCTAAAACAAGTTAGGGAACTTCAGCACAAAGCACTGAGCATCTGCACAAACCATCGAGCTTGGCTGAGTTCAAGAAGCGTCTGGATGATGCGCTCAGTCCTGTGCTCTGAGTTGGCTGGCCCTGTGTGGAGCCAGGAGTTGGACTCGATGGGCCTTATGGGTCCCTTCCAACTCGGGAGATTCTGTGGTTCTCTGCTCTGCTCTCCTGTCCCTGCAGCCTATACAGAGAAGCATAAAGCATACATACTTCCCCTGAGAAATGTGAGTTTCCATCTCATTTTGGGATAAAACTCAATCAATGCAAGTGCTTCAAGTGTGGGATGCCCAAGCATGAACAAGATTTCCTGCTCAGTTGTAAAGAAATCCTCATCCTTTATTTCTGGAAGGAAGCCTTGGCACCCTGCAGAGCTGGGCACATGCCGTGAATCCCAAGTGGAAGCAGGTAACTTCCTGAAAGTGAATAAAACAAGATCCAAGCCATCTTTTCTTTGCCAGTATCTCCTGCTGGCTTAGATACCCGTTCTACTTGTCAGATTTTGTGAATCCCATTTTCTAGGCACTTAATTCTACCCCCCCATTAAATGGGAATTATGAATTCCAGTACAAAGCAAGAGCCTTAAAGGTAACAAACCTCCATACTTAGCAGAAGTTAATGCCCTTTGTGTAACTGGTCTAAAAGGAAACGCAATGTGAGCTCTGGGGATACAAATCCCCAGCATTCCTGTTCTACTATTGACTGTGACCTGCCTGTTTTCACACAGAAAGGGATTCACTCCTAAAACCCAGTGCTCAGCAGTGTCAAAAAGACAAAAGAGAAAAACTAGGAATTGTTAGGAAAAATTTATTGAGATAAAGGTTAAAAAACAGCTGTAGAAAACAGCGCTGCAGGAAGCCCAGCCATGCCTACCTTCCTGAATGCTGTGTCCTGTTCTGGCCACCCCAGCCAAAATAGGATATTGCAGGGCTACTAAGAGCAAAGAGAAGGGCAGTGAGGCCCGTGAGAGGTGTGGAACAATGTTGGAGATGCCTGCTTGGAAAGCAGACAACTGAAATAAATATGAATAATTCCTGTCTACACAGAGCAGCTAACTTGGGGACGGATCGGTTATTTCCCACCATACTGGAATTAGGGGGAACCTAATGAGATTATCAGGCAAATGGCTGAAACTTAAAAAAAATAGGAAGCACTTTTTCACACAACACATAATTAAAGGGAGACTGACTGTGCACAGTATTGTAGGAGCAAAAAGCATGAACAGGTTGAAAGGGGATTAGATAAATTAATGGAGAACAGATCCGGGAAGGGCTATTAAAATATGGTACGGATCCAATCTCTGCTTCAGGAAGTCCCAACAGGTAAATGAAACACTACTTGAAGCACGCACAGGGTGACTCCACCTCGCTACAAAGAGATCATAAAAACAGTGAGAGTGATTGCTGCGATCGAAAAATTAGCTATGGGGTAAGAGCATAGGAAACAGGAATGAGCCCTCCCTTGTGCCCTCCCAGCTTTGGGAAATCAGCTGTTCGGAGACTTCCTCGGCTGCAGGGGTCTGAGAGAGGGCAAAAGGCAGCTGGCAGGATGCGGTGTCAGCCAAGGAAGAGACACAAAATGTTGGGAACCACAGCCCCAGAGCACTTTCTCAGCCCTGCAACTGCTATTTCCTCAGCTCCATCTCTGCTCTTCAAAATGTAGATCAAGGTTTGCAGCCCTTGTCCTGACCAAGGAGCCATTGAAGTACTGGGTGGGGGCTGACAGGGCCTGTTGCTTCCCCGAGCCCAGCTTGCTTCCTACCCTGGAAGGATCGGCATTCCACTGCCCTTGCACGTACCAAGGGCTTCCTTCGAGTTGCTATGTCTCCTACACAATGCTACAGTGTGCCTGGAAGACCAACCCTAACCTGAAGCCTAGCAAATGTTAAACCTTTGTTATAAAATAAGTCAAGTATGACTTGATGTAGGCAACTGTGGTAGACGAACTGTACTTTCCAGAGAATTTAAGAAAAACAGCTGGGCAGAGTATGAGCATCCTTTGAAACTATAGGTTCATTCAGTCAACTGGAGGAGAATCTATCACAGCTTCACTGACAGCACAGGATTCCGAAATGAGAAAAAGATGTATAAATACATTAACTGTTAGACAAACTGCTTAGAATTAGGGGTTTTAAATAAGATGATTTAGACTGACTGGTTAGCTTGCTGCTGCTTGTCTCTTATAAGTGAAAAAGATTTATCGGTCCTGGAGAGCACCGGGAGCAGCACTCATATTTTGCAGAAAGCCAGAGCAAGCTCACTCATTGAACACCTGAATGAAAGAGAATCCATGACAGAAGTCAGGATGTGCTCTGACATACTCGAGTCTTACACGTAGTTAGCTCTGGCTCTCCCCATTCACAAGGGATGGATTTCATTTCTGAAGCAAACAGTTAAAATTGCTTGGTCTTGCTTTGTAATCTTATTAAATGACAGGCAAGTAGACTTGTATTTTTATGGAAAGCAGAAACATGTGGGTAAAAGGTTTGGATTAGTGGAGGTCATCTTGTCCCCTGTCGCTGATTTATCTATTCCCGCCTGGTTGATATTGTTACAGCAGCTGTGCCACCTCAAGCTGTAATTTTAGCACTTCCAACAATCTAAATGGTGTTGGGCTGGCCTGCACTCTGAGGGAAGATTGCTTGTGGAAAATTCAGGCATCACAGAAAGTATATTCTTCTCTCAAGATCAATTCCCCACATGCTCTGGTTTAACCCAGCAGGCAGCTGAAAAAACCACACAGCCGTTCACTGACTCCCCACCCCACCCAGTGGATAGAATGGGGGATAGAATCAGGAAAAAGCTGTTAAATTTATGGGTTGAGATAAAGAGAGTTTAGTATGTTGGAAAAGGAAGATGATAATGATGATAATAATAGTATATACAAAACTAGTGATGCACACCACAACTGCTCATCACCCGCAGACCACTGATGCCCAGCTAGTTCCTAAGCTGCAGTTCTGCCCCCAGCCTGCTTCCCCCAAGTTATATACTGAGCATGACATCATACAATTTGGCATATCCCTTTGGGCAACTGGGGTCAGCTGTCCTGGCCGTGTCCCCTCCCAGCTTCTTGTGCACTTGCAGTCTCCTCATTGGCAGGACAGCATGAGAAGTTGAGAAATCCTGGGCTTAGTGTAAAGATTTCCTAGCAGCAACGAAAACATCAGTGTGTTATCAACTTTATTCTCATCCTAAATCCAAAACAAAGCACTGTGTCAGTTGCCAGGAAGAAAATTAACTCTGTCCCAGCCAAAACCAGGACACTGTATAAAAGGAAAAGGTCTGCCTGTGGAGAATGAAAAATGCCCAGAATTTGCACATACTAGACACTGGAACACATTACAGTGAAAAAAATTCCTACAAACAACACTGTTTATAAAAGATGTATTTAGCTAGAGACTGAGGAGTCAGCTGAGACTGACAGAACATCTGACACCTGCATGCATGTGGCCTTGAGGTGATGAAAGCAGAACCTCCTCTTGCTCAGGCAAAGCATTTCTGAAAATTAGCTGGGCATCTCACTGGCACTGGGGCAGCCTGGACTGGAATGAAGCGCCCAGATGGTTCTCAGATGGTCTTATGTTGTAGAAGCAGGTCCTCGACACAATCAATGCCATGAGCATGAAAAATTTGTGCCCTCTGAAGACTGCCCTCCAGTTCTGGCTGCTCCCACAGTATCAAATCTGACCACCCAAAAAATGATTCATATTGTATTTCATGCAATTAAAAAATCAGGTCTTGACCCTCCTCCCTCCTGCCCTCGTGAGAGAGCATCTCGAAAAAAGGCAAGTGACACTCTATGAACATCGAGAGAAATACCAATGTGCTCAAGTCAATGGCTTTTTTCTGGGAGTAAGGGGAAGCTCAGCCTCTCAGTGCCCATGGGAGGCAGGGAGTCCTGGGTGCTCTGTACCCATGAGTACCCAGCAGCACCACACACGACCAGAGCTGCTGTCTGGCACACCAAGGTGCCATCAATTACTGTGGTGCTTAAGAGCAGATGAGTTTTCTGCAACCTCCCCTGTCAGCTGTGCTACAGTAATTTCCAGTCCTACTACATTTCCAAGTACTTCCCTGTGAATTACTCCTGGGACACACTGAGGTGGCTGAAGTCCTTTTCTCTTACAGGGACCAATTGATCATATATGCTCTTTAAAACATGAAGAAAGAATTCCAAAATTGCTTTAAAGGACTGCAAAGTAAGTGTCTGTCAGTGTCAGAGGAATGCCCAGGCATGTAAGTGATGCTTTCTTTGATAAAGTGACCGATGTACTGTGACTTTCCAACACTTAGGTTATAATTACTAGTAAGCTTTGCAATAGCAAAAGGCTTGATAGAAGCTGCTCAACCCCTGGCATTTGTAGTATGAGCATCCACTCTTCAGGAAAAAAATTTATTTAATCTTTTTTTTTCCCCCTAACTTCATATTCTTGCTTCTTAAAAAATAAAAATGGAGCCATCAAAGACCATTTGCTAAAAAAAACCCCCTTCCAATACCTTTATACTAAAGCCAGGTCTTTAAGAGTATAAAATTCCCCTTTCTTAAATTAAAGAGCTGAGCAAGAAGGAACATCAGTGAAAAACAGAGTCAACCAGAGGTAGCAGGTAGGGTATAAATATTGAAGGGAAGTCAATAGCACTGTGGCTTTTTTCCCTTTTGCTCTAAGCCTGGTTTTACATTGCAAACCTATCCCTTCGTAGCATCTTCCCTTCCTTTGTCTGTTTTATCCCCTTTTTTTTCCCTGACACATAACCTGCAGGTATGACCATATAATTAAAGGCAATTAAGTTGCACTGATTTAACTAATTACCACCTGTCACGCATGCCACCTAAGCCAATGTTCTCCATTTCCTCATCCTACCCCAACTGTGAGGCAAAACATGTTAGCTCAGATGTCAGGTTTAAGCTGATTTGGGTAAGGCAGGATGTCCCAGGACATGCTTTATGCCACAGCCGGTCGTAAGCTAATTTCAGTGGTGCAGCCAGTGAGTGGCACCTCACACAGGCTACACACATCATCACATCTGTAACCTCAAGAGCTCTCTGGACATGAGTTTGTTGCTTGTCTGGAGCGTGTTATGCAATGAGGCAGTAACATCTGGTTGTTGTTTTCACATGTAACTACTACAGAAATAATTATCAATGACAACACATACACAGCATAGTCCTCTTTACTTGGCCAGCTACTTGACTGATGCAGAAGGGACCTGTGTGACCTGAAATAAAAGGTGGATCTTGCCAATTAACAGCAAGAAATGGTCAATTTTAACACACAAGCTCAAAATGCCTCTCTGAAGATGTTGGGCACATATACCTCATGTCTGAAAATGATGGAAACTGTATAAGGATAAAATCACTCCTGTACCAGAGCAGAAATGACAGCTTTGTCATAACAGTCCATCTCTGAGCTTGCCTGCTATAGATGAGCACGAAAAACCCTTTACACAAGTCAGATAACAGTGCAGGAAGATTTCCTCTTGACCACGGTGGTTGATTGACCGATGGCCTGTATAGATTGACAAACTTTCCCATTTTCATTTTAGCAAAACAGCGTGGGTAAACAGGGACATGGATTTGTCTCATCTTCAGTTTGATCATGGTTGATTGGAATGTCTCTGCCTACACAGATAACAGAATTAGTAGTCTATCAGTTAAGCAATCATAAATTCTATACGAGCTCCTGTACTGTGGTTACTTTGCTGTATCTGACAGTCACCCCCCAGCAGAGCACGCAATGCCATAAATATCTTGCACACAGCTGTTCTTCCAGCTTCCTCCTGCTAGGACAGCAATGTGTGTGCTTGAGAGGTCCCTTCCAGTCTTGCACTCTCACTCTTTAACTCAGTGGCATGCATGCAAGAACTCAAGCTGCAGATAACCAGATGCTACCAGTTGCTTTGCAACTTTTTCCAGTTAATGATTTTCTGTCAAACCAAGATGACATTTCAAATAGGTACCAACAGGGCTTGTCTCAGTCCCAGTGCTAGTCAATCTTCTCATTAATTACTTGGTAGGTAAGCTAGAGAGTGCACTTCTAAAAGCAGCAGTGGGCACCGAGCTGATTAAATATGCAAGCAGTTGGAAGGTGTACTGGTTGTGGCTGGGACAGAGCTCCTTTTCTTTGTAGCAGCTTGCATGGAACTATGTTTTGGATTTGAGACCACACAAGTGTAGTAACACCCCACTTAGTTATTGCTGAGCAGTGCTTGCACAGTGTTAAGGTCTTTTTTGTTTCTCATCCTGCCCCACTAGCCAGTAGGCTGGGGGTGTGAAAATGATGGCAGGGGCCACAGCTAGGACAGCTGACTGCAACTGACCCCAACTTTACTGCTAAGGCCAGCCTGGTATCCTGGGGTGCATTAAGAAGAGAATGGCCGGCAGGTTGAGGGAGGTCATCCTCTGGCTTTGCTCTGCCCTGGTGAGGCCACATCTGGAATACTGTATCCAGTTCTGGGCTCCCCAGTTCAAGAAAGACAGGGACTACTGAAAAGTGCAGTGATGGGCTGCAGAGATGATGAGGGGACTGGAGCATCTCCCTTATGAGGAAAGGCTGAGAGAGCTGGGGCTGTTTAGCCTGGAGAAGAAAAGACTGAGAGAAGATCTGATCAATGCTTATAAATATCTCAAGGGTGCATGTCCAGAGGAAGGAGCCAGACTCTTCTCAGTGGTGCCCAGTGACAGGACCCAGGGCAACTGACACAAACTGGAACACAGCAAGTTCTGTCTGAACATGAGAAAAAGCTTCTTTACTCTGAGGATGACAGAGCACTGGGACAGGCTGCCCAGAAAGGTTGTGGAGTCTCCTTCTCTGGAGATATTCAAGACCTGCCTGGACACAGTCCTGTGCAACCTGCTCTGGATGATCCTGCTTTAGTAAGGGCATTGGTCCAGAGGTCCTTTCCAACCCCTACCCTTCTGTGAATCTGTGACCAAAGGGAGACCCCAGACCATATGATGCTGTGTTCAGCAATAAAAGCTGGAGGAGGAAGGAGGAATGGGGCACATTTGGAGTGATGACATTTATCTTCCCAAGTAATGGTTACATGTGATGGAGTCCTGCTTTTCTGGAGATGGCTGAACACCTGTCTGCCTGGGGGAAGTGGGGAATGAATTCTTGTCTTGCTTTGCTTGTGTGTGCAGCTTTTGCTTTACCTATTGGCCTGTCTTTATCTCAACCCACGGGTTTTCTTACTTTCTCTCTTCTGATTCTTCCCCCCTCCCCAGTGTGGTGGCTGTGTGAGGCTAAGCTGCCTGCCAGGGTTCACCCACAACAGAAGGTTAAATGGGGTACAAATTCAGAACAATTTTTGTAAAATGGAGAAATGATCCCAAGTCACCATGGTGAGATCTGCAAAGACAAGCGTGACATGTGGCTGTTAAGGAGGAGAAATCAAATGCACAGATGCAAAATGAGGAGTGACTGGCCAGCCAGTGGCTCTGCAAAAAGGGGCATGTGAGTTACACTGGATCACAAACTGGGCATGAGGCAAGATGCTGTTTAAGACCCCAATAAGCTGAAGATTGCTCAGAGGAAAGCTGAAAGTGTCATCAGAAAATAAGGAAGTACTGTGACCTCTGAAGAAAGCCTAGGAACTGGGCTCAGTGAGGCTGAGAGAATTTTTGAGGACTGAACACATTATTAGTTCTCCAGTACATGGAAGGATGTCAGGAGAAAGCTGATCAGCTGTTCATCTGGAGCAGGACATGAAGAAGTAAGTTTAATTTGTAACTGTAAAAGATTTGAGAGGGATAAGAGGGGATTTTCTGGCTGTAGGAATATGAAAGAAGAGCAACACCTTCCTCAGGGTTGCTGCGGAATTATCTTAGATGAATGACTTTAAGAAAAATTAGACAGACATCTGTGGTGAGTAGTCAGCTTACATCTGACTTTCTCATGGCTGGTGAATGGAAACCCATCCCAGGCCTGCAGCACCACCATCCTTCCTTCCACCTTCTCTGTCCCACTTGCCCCACTGGCCAGCTGTATCTCTGGGCCAGGTTGTATCTAAGCCTAAACAGGAGAAGCTGGCCTAGATTGAAAACCTGTCCAGAAAAATGGAAAAATACTGGAAAACCAGTTCTTTATGTCCAGATCAAAGCAGAGCTTATGTGTTTCCCTTGTCACAGCAGGCACCATCAGATAGGATCTGACTGTCTGACCTCCTCCGCTTTCTGTCTCAAAGCTTAAGATATGAAGATTAACATGATGTTGTACAGGAGGGAAGAGACCTCCAAAGTCATCAAAAAAGCCAGATAGTTCCATTTCAAATTAGACCAGTTCTGAACTGGTCATGAATTGGGACTAAAAACTTCAGTACAGGAAATCTACTTCACTGCAA
Organism: Porphyrio hochstetteri; assembly: GCA_020800305.1. Taxonomy (NCBI): domain Eukaryota; kingdom Metazoa; phylum Chordata; class Aves; order Gruiformes; family Rallidae; genus Porphyrio; species Porphyrio hochstetteri. Next base: position 154,286,170 of record CM036905.1, on the reverse strand, counting down.
AACAAGTTTGCCACAGATTCACATTAAATTACTTCTCTCTCTGGGGCACCTGGTGATGAAGCCCACTGGCAGTGTGCTGCTAGCGTGCTGAATGCAGTGAGCTGTGAGTGAAGCAGGTTAGTATTTTAACTTCCCTAGCCTGAACTTACAGAAACATATCAGTGAATATGAATCAAAGAAAATATATGCCCTCCAAAAAAGTGCAAAGCAACAGGATGAGTTCTGCTTTTAGAATTAATTGGTTTTTAAGAGGTTGACTGCTTGACACCTTATATTAACTGATTACAGGTAGCCTGCAGACGTAGTGTCTGAAAAGCAGCTTCTGCATGGTGTACCTTCTGAATTCCTAAGACTGATCTTTTCTCCAGAGGGTATAATAAATGCTTTTTTCTTCTTTTTCTCCAGTCCTTCAGAGACCAACACTGACTCCACGTCTTGACTTGGTCTGAAGGGAATTACTAGCTGCTTGAGACATCTAGTCAAAAAATCCCCAAATAAACCAGACTGACTTTAAAGTGGCGTTACCATTTGGCAAAAACAAAGCTGAGGGCCTGCGAGTCTTTCTGCTGCTGCTGCAAAATGAAAAATAAACAAAACTGTACTAAGAAAGATAAATATCCCTTTGCTTTAACTTGGTTGTGCCCTCAAGTTACATGACAAAACCAGCAACATGCCGCAGATATGTTGTCTGCTAAAACGTGCTGTTCCTACAGTACCGATGTTTATCAGAAACTGCAATTTCATTTAGTTTGTGTAAAGCTTCTAGCAGAGCTTACTGAAATATTTCTGCATTGCTGCTAGATAGTTTAACCCACCTATTACGTGTAACTGTAGAGAAAAGCAAGGAAAAACACCAGTACCTGTGTGACTGAAAAAAGAAACATGGGCGCTGAGAAAGTTGATTATTGCCAATTTTTCACAGGAAAGTTCAGACTCTGTCTCCACAAAACAAATGCATTGGCACTGGAGATACTTGTATCTCAATGAATAATCTGTTTCCTCTTGGTGGTTTAAGACTTGCTGGCTTGTGGATTCGTAGTTGGAAAGCCACCAAGGAAAGCAAATGAGTCCTGGACACATGGCAGGCCAACATGCCACCAACTCTGACACACTGATAATTGTTTTGTGGTTTTCGAGGCATACAGCTTCTCCCTGTGTTTTTCTGCTGGAATGGTTTCAACCTGCATGTTTTCCTTCCTGGGAGTGGTGGGGCAGTGGCAGTCCTCTGCCAGCTCTGCGTGTTACACAGAGGAAGTGGAAAGACAGGGAGAGGCACAGCATTCACTGTTTTGTTGGGTTTTTTGTTGTACATGGGAATTGGGAGCTTGATGTGATGAGGGAATGAGGGATAAGCTGTGTTCTTTGGGACCGATGCAGGGAGAGGGCAGAAGCTGTGACGGGATGCTCAGCTGCAGGGTTGTGCAGTCTGGGGTAGGGATTGGCCCCTGTGATCCCTTAACAGCCGGAATGTGTCAATGTCTCCCATCCATACCACAAGAGTGTTAACATTTCACCCAACTAATCCAAAGAGATGCTTGCCATGTTCCCCCCTCCTCCCGCACCCCCCCAGCACACAGCCTGGCCCCATCCAGCCATCTGGTCCTGCGTGATTCCTTCTGCAGGCAGGGGAATGCCATGGGAACGCCAGTGCTGGGATGCTCACACGCAGACATGCACTCGCGCACACACACGCCTCCAGCCTTCTGCTTCCAGCACTCCCTTTGCATGCTCTTCCTTTTGTCAGCTCTGCTCCCCTCCTCCAGCAGCTCGAAGGAGGATTTCGTAAAACCCCACGGGTCCTCTGTGTTATAAAATTAGGTTTCCACAGGTGCCAGAAGAGCGCTGTGCCTTGGCATCCAAATGACTTCGTCTCCGGTTAGTAGATAAACTGAATTTCCTCTTGAAGCTAAAGCGCTCTCCGTCTTCTCCTCCCCTGGATCCGCTTCCCCCTTACAGAAGGCAGCACAGAACCACTTGAAACGGCGCTAGAGGAACCCACTGCGGACACTTGAGAAATCCTGTGACAGCGCCGAGGCAGATAAGCAGAGGCGGGGGGGGGAGAGGAGAGGGAAGAGGAATAGCTTTCAGAGGCTGCTTGGCAGCAAAGCCGACGCTTGAAATATCTGTAGGGAGTTTGAAAGCATTTCCTAACATCAAAAATGCGAAGAAGAAAAAGAAATTTTGATCAATGGCTTATTGCCCTTGATCTAAGCAAAAGAATCCTAGCCAGTCAGAAGTAACAGAAATCTGGTTTATTGTAAAGCTGAAGTTTTCTGTGTTTTGACAGCTGGGGCTCACGCTTTTGGCTGGGTTATTTGCCAGCCTTAAAATATTCATCCGTGAGTTGCCAGGTTTTTGTCCTTTCAAACTGAACTCTAACGATGAAGGAGAAGGTGCTGGAGAGATTTTAAGCACGAGTTCTCTGCCCTAAAACCAGAACTTTGTGGCCTGAATTCACATGACCAGAAAAAAAGAGGTTTCCATTCCCTGGCCAAATTTCTGGTGAATCACTTGCTGGTCACAGAGCCAAGATTCACTTTCTGGAGCATGGGAAGAAGTGGCTCATTTGTGATAAAGACAGACCCCTTGCCTTCCTTGGGAGGAAATGGATTAACAGTATGTATTCTCTGCACAAGCCTTGAGACAATTTAACCAGAATATTCCAGGTTACGGCATCCTGACTGAGGAACAAACTGGAACATGCATTAAACTGAAAACTCAAATCTCACTCTGGAAATGATCAGTGAAATGTTTGTGTTGTTGGCTCCAGGATCAACTCGGATGTCTTATGGAGCACCCAAGCAGCTTAGTGTTACAGAACTTGTTCATCATCTTTTTTGATGCAAACCTTTACATGACTATTCCAATGCTGGAGCCTCTTAGTCCTTGCTATATTTTGATGCACTTATCCTAAGAATCCAAACCAGACTCTTATGTCTTGTGCTGCTCGCAGGCAGTCACTTAGTTGTTATCATTCCATTTCCTAACAGTACATCTTAGGGGGCTTTCTTAGGAGAACCGACTGCAAAGTGAAACAGATTAAATCCTTCCATATCTGCTATGAAGACTGAATTCCTCTTCCAAAAATTCAGAGGCAGTCATATTGACTTTGTATCTGCAAGATCTACTTTCATCAACTCCTTAACTTCCTCTACTTGTCCCAGGTTGACCACTATTTTTGTAATGGCATTTTATACCTGCAAAGTCCTTGCAAGAGCTCAAGACTTCACTTTTGAGACTGATCTTCCGTTTTATGGATAAGGAATTAAATTTTTTTAGTGAATATGAGGTGATAACAAACCCTTTTCACTCAGGGACAAGTTAATACAAGAAGCTGCAGTGCAGAGACGAACACTTAGCGGGTGAAAACTGAAGGTGAACTACAGCATAGGATGGGTTTTAGTTCTACCCACTGACAGCTTAGACAGCTGCAGTGTCAACTCAGGTCACAGAGCATCTGAGAGTTTACAAAGCCAAATTTTATGCGGGCCTTCCATCTAGTCTCCAACCCTTTGTAAAACTAGGGTGGACGACTAAGCATGCAGGTGGCAGGTTTGCACTGAGGGATGTTGCCTGGTAGGACCAGGCACTGGGCTGCAAATGAAGGGAAGGCAGAAAGCAGCACTGTCAGAAAGGAGGAATGATGGACAGGGGAGTCCCTCTGGTCATGTCTATATGGGCATATAAATCGAGACCAGGATTTAGCATCAAACCCTGGTCCACATCCTTTAACCCTTGTGGGTTTAGCTTGTATGATAGAATCATAGAATGGCATGGGTTGGAAGGGACCCCAAGGATCACAGAGTTCCAACCCCCCTGCCACCAACCTCCAGGCTTGGATCTACACAAGGCTGTCCAGGGCCCCATCCAACCTGGCCTTGAACACCTCCAGGGATGGGGCATCCACCATCTCTCTGGGCAGCCTGTGCCAGCACCTCACCACTCTCTCTGTAAAGAACTTCCCCCTAATATCTAATTTAAACCTTCCCTCCTTCAGCTTCAATCCATTCCCCCTTGTCCTGACATTGTCTACCCTTTTAAAAAGTTGATTCCCCTAAATCAACAAGCACTCTCCCAGGACAACACATGGGCATGGTTTGGGCCACACCAGGTACCAGGACTGTTCTCAGTGAGCAGTCTGGATGCAGCCACCCTCCTTTGGGTGGAGAAGAAAGCTTAGAAGTGTGGATGCATGTCACACAGGGACACTTGAAGGGCCAGAAAACAAGCCTTGGCTTGTCCTGTTTTGTAATGGAGTCTTTACATCAGAATTGTGCCAAACATACTGCATCATTTGAGGAACGTGGCTATTTTGAGCAGAAGGACGATATTTGAGGAAGTGAGTGACACCGGTGAGAACAGACAGATGTTTCTTGATTCCAGCTTCACATGCAAAACTGTTGGTGCATGTTCAAAGTTGTTTTCTGAAGATGTGTCTCATGTTATCCTAACATCAATAAACAGTGGCCCAGTGTATTTTCCTATTTGTTGTGACTTGCTTATCCAGATCCTCTATGTATTCCAGGGACACAGTTACTAAATTTAAAGCTGCAAACAGATGTGTTCTCTCAGCACACTTGCAAGAAATGTTTAATTTTACATTGCCAATTTTCAGATGTTTCTATATACTCTGGCTAGGTGAACCAGTAAGGAATTGGTGGAACTCAGTAATGAATTAATGGTTTGCTCACTAGTATAAGATCTTATTTTTCCTCTTCAGCACATATCAGGGCAGACATTTTGGAAGACTTTAATCAAAATCCTCATCAAAAGCCAAATGAGTGGATTTTAAAGAAAGTTTAATTACAGTGGTCAAACCACCTAGCATGATTTGCTTGATTTGATTAATGTAATGAGGAGCACATTTAATGAGAAATGCATTAATTCATTCAAACAAGTGGTTTTATCAGAAGAATTAAGCATCAGCCCAGATTATGTACAGCAGAAACTATTATAGCAAAAATTGACTGAGGTCAAAGCAATAGTCATGCCATAATTACAAGCTCTCAGCTGTAATCTACCAGTTGAGCTTGAGCAGTGCTCATCATGACTGGTAAAGCAGGGTTCCCATTTTAAAAAAGCCCCCAAAACACAGGGGTTCGCTTCCATTCCACAGCTGGGCTGTCCATCCCTTTCTTTCAGATGTTCAGAAGATTTGGGAAGTGAGGTTGAATTTTCTGAGTTTCAGATGGTTGCAAAGGCAGATATTATTAGCAAATGATGAAGCGAGAGCTCAAAGGACCACTGATTCCACCTGCCACCCTTAAAGGAAATTGAGTGTTCCCCATTTGCTCTCTGTTTTACCTCCCTTCTGTCCCTGTGATGTCTTTGAGACATTCCTGTTCCTAACCTGGAATAGAGTGACTTTGGGGGAGCATTATTACATGCCTTTTAGGGAAGGGAACCTCCTTCTCGGAAAAGAAGACAATAATTTGAGCACCTTGCTCTCTTCAACTGCCTCCTTTAGATAAATTTCAGCCCCTAGATCCCAAACTTCCCTTTTTCAGGACCCTTCCCCACGGGCTTTACAAAGCACCATTCATCTCCACCCTCCCCGCTGGCATCCCTTCCCTAGTGCCCCCTCACTATATCTGAGCTGCTAATGCTCTTCTCTCTCCCATGCTGCCCTCTTTGCTACCCCTTTGACTTCTGACGTGATCCCTTGCCTTTATTCAGTCCCAGACTTGTTATTCCTGTAGTGTTGGTGCTACCTCTGTGTGAGCCACCTTTCCTGCTGCTTTGTACTGTGCCCATACAGCACCGAAACAGCTTTGATTTTCAGAAGTGCTTTATTTCTAAGCCTGCCTGGCTGCCTGAGCTCTTTTTGAGCACTGTTGCCCAGGGGACTTAGGCAATATCTATCCCTCGGTCTCTCATCAGCTACCACCGGCAGCTGGCAAGGGAAAGCAGCTTTGGAACTTCCCTAAGCAGACAGGAGGCTGGTCAAGGAGCTGAGAAGTGGAGCACGAGCTCAGCTGCAGAGAGGATCTTCTGGGGGTAGGTGCATACCAAGAAGTGAAGACTGATGCGGAGGCCATATTTTACCCCATTATTAAGTCAGCAGGAGCATGACAGTAAGAGACTTTAATTAGGGTGCCTAAATGAATGTAGGTGCCAAGGTTCACCCGCAGGTTTGGAAGTCTGGATCAAGAACTTCAGAAATAAGCTGAAGCAGAGAAGTAGATATGTCAAAAAATAGACCTAAGGATTTATTTGCTATATTAATAGAAGATGTGCAAGAAAATCAGTCCTGCTGAGCCGAAAACCATAATCCTTAGGATTATTTCTGCCATTTGCCTTTAAACCACAAGGAAACAGGAATAAAAATTGGAATCGGAGTCCCTTGATTTTAGAGTAATCTTGGGATGTGCCTACATCTGACTGCACACCAACAGGAACCCATGATATTGGCATATAAACACTTGCACAGAGAAGTCATTAACAGTGATGACCTGAGCAGTACACTCAGCAAGGCAGTTCCCAAGGTAAAGACAATTCTGTCTTGGAACAAGCAGCCCAAATAGCATATACAGACTCACTACAGAGGCTGCCCCTTGATGTCACATTTGGTATCTTTGAGTGGAATCAAAGTGGGGAATCATAAAACATAAATTGGTAGAAGATCATATCTCAAAATACTTTTTCCCACTATCTCAGCCCAGCCTTCAAGCAGCTCAACCAACCTTGTTAAACTTATCATCTGAAGAAAATTTCCCAAGGACCAATGTATTTAACTGTATCAGAGTGATAAATGCAAAAAATTGCAATTTATCTCCCTAGCCCTCAAAAGAAACATGCACAACAGAACCAGGAGAAACAATGGAACCTCAGCATGTCCATACCCAAATTCAAACTACTTCTATTTCATCACATGCATACCACGTGCCCTCTGGACCACAGCAAACTCACACTGACAATCAGTGTCTGAAAGAAAGATGTGGTTAATAACAAGGCAATGTTTCGAAAAACTGCTGTTCTCTCTTGGATCATCCAGCCCTCATCCTCAGGGGAATCCTGCAAAAGAAACTGGGAAGACTAAAATGGGATTAAAAAACAGTAATTTGACAGGACACCAAAAATTGTTGATTCCAACAACAATGTTAATTTTATGGCACATTACAATTTACCTCAGATATGACTTGCTAATCTCAGTTTCTCAGGAGATAATTACCTGTGCATGTTTTCCATCCTGTGTTCAGCAGAGCTGAAGACCTTATTACCGCTCCTCTTACTCAGATCCCCTCTGTTCCATTCATCTCAAAGTACCTGACTGATTAATGCAATGAAACTGAACTCAGATAAATTGCTTCCGATCTTTGCTTATCTGCAGTTTGGTAGTTATGTCCCTGCTTCTGTTCCTGCCTCTCCTCCCCCCTTTTTTTGCCCTTCAGACTTGTCTGTTTTTTCCTATCAGGTGTACTGATAACAGATATTGCCTCTCTCCAGAGAGAAACCTTCTGAGTGTTATGACTGTTCCCTGTTTACCAAAAGACCTGCCCAACCAGCCTCCACTTTAGAAATATCAAGTGTAGTTCCAGATAAGGCTCCAGTTCTGACTCACAGATTCCTTTTCACATAGTTATTTGGCTTTCAGTCTGGCATTATTCAAGCTCTCAACTGCTTCAAGGAAATATCTGGGTTTATGAAAAGAGTAGGAACACAATTTAACTGGCCAAACATCAGTCACTGCTTCTAAAAGGAACGGAAGCATCATTGACTCAGATCTTTCTAAAATGAAAGTGAAATATGATGTGGAGGACATCCAGGAATATATTGTTCAACACAGGATAGTTATGCAGGACCCAGTACAGTCAGAGTTGAAAATTTTTATTGTCAGTTATCTCTGACACTTCCCAGGTACTGAATTGGTCTTTGGCAATGTTCATTACAATGATGTAGTATATTATATGCTTCTCCCAGTCAGCCACGGAGCTCAAAAACCCCACAACTTCACTTCTCTGCATCCAAATTCAGTACTTAAACCAGCTTAACAGCTTGAGAAAGGTTAACCAGTATCTCAGGAAGGGACTTGATATAATTTTGCCAAGGAAATTTCTGTGTGGAGTCCCACATGAATAAAAATATAGACCTATAGACTAGCATGGTGTGTTTTAGGAAGTATTAAATAAGCCAATACACAAAACTCTGAGGTAACGTGCAGTTCTATCACCTTCTGGCAGTTACCATACACTTCCTTGGGCACGCAGCAATAGCAGGTGTGGTTCTACTCCCACAGCATGCAGTCCTTGATGCACACTTGGAAATCATTCTTTGTAAACAAGTACCTAAATCTCACATCCAGGGCAGAAGTTTTATACCCTTTTTCTTTCCCCAGAGGACGCTCAGAGAAAATTCATGACAGGATTAAGGAAAGGATTTTAAAACTTGTGTTCCTCATCTTGTGAAACCAGGGGTTCTCCATGACCCTGACCACACATGAGACTTGAAACCTCAGCGTTGCCACGTGCAGAGTAAATGTTTACCCATATGTGCCTGTCACCAAGGAAAAGCTCGGGGGTCATACAGAAGGGATTTTTTGCAGGTCCAGAGGAAAAGCAGGGCCCCACATCTCTTCCTCTTACTCAGACACAAACCAGGATCTTGCTTCCAGCAGGCAGTTTGTATCAGTGGGTTCTGCTAGGCACTACGGAGATAACCCTCAGTGTTGATAAATGGGAACTGCTAACACAGTGTAAACATTTGGTGAAAGCAAAATATTTGCCAAGAACCTAAAAGGTTGGGTGCTTAAAGCAGCTCTTCACGTTGGCTTTCCTTAGCTAGGTGCACATAGGACAGGTTATTGGTCCCACTTAGGGCTCCTAGGAGATTGAACCTTCAGTGCTTCGTACCTACATTCCAGCGAGTCACATTTTATTCTCTTCTCCCTGCCTGCGTGTGCCACATGAACTTTTCTGCAAGAAACTGAGATGTTTCTAGAGCAGTAAAACAGCTCCTGTTGCTCATGAACCAGTGTTTTTCTGTGCCTGTGGCACATGCCCTGGGGCTGGGACCATCAGCTTCTTCCACATGTCAAGGCAGATGGCTTCTGACTTTGCCATCTGTTTTTAATGACCAAGAGCCCTCTATAACATCTTTCTGTACCACTGAAAATTTGCAGCTCTGGGTGCTGGTTGTTGGAAGAAAGAAATTCAGCCCATTAGTGCCTCAACCTTGTTTCCCACCCACAAGCAGGTAATGTGAGAGCAATGTTGGGGATGGTGTGGAGCAGGGAAACGATGAAGTATGAAAATAATGTGAGACAAGTATGCCCAAGCTTGCAGGAGATGAACACCAGCTTATTCCCACCCGGGCAGCTGCAGCATCCGTCTTTGACAGCCCCATAAAAGAGAGAGGCAGTGGGAGGGGGGATGTGGTGGCCCTTACCTTCTCATTCTTCCTCTCCTCAGCCTTGCCGGCAGGGCCAGGGGTAACAGAGCCACCCATGGGCCCACCACCCACCTCACCATTGAGATGGGCTGCGCTGACGTTGGGTGGGGTGATGGCGGCGGCGGCGGAGGTGAGTGGGATGAGAGGCCAGGCCCCTGGGGCGGGCGGCTGGTGGCCATGCTGCGGGGAGACGGCAGGGTGAGGCCGGATGGCAGCTGCTGGCAGGCGGGAGGGTGAGCTGGGCGTCCGCAGGGGTGAGACTGTGGCGGTGGGCCGCTCCGGGGCAGGCACCGGGGGGTGAGCTGTGGAGGGAGGACAGAGCATAGTTAAGCCCCTCATGCATTGCCAGACTTGGCCCTTCAGTGGCCATTGTTGCCACAAGGCACCAGGGCCCGATGAAGAGCTAAGGTCTTAGCCTTAGCCCAGGATATCTCAACCTGCAAGCATTCTCAGCTAAATCCTAGAAATCCCCCTCCTGGCTGTGAAAGCCCTGTCTGCAGTCACTAAAACGGCTGGTTCATCCTGGTGATGGGACTGGTGAACAGTATGACTATCCCTGCCCGTGCCTAGAAATAAGTAAAAAGTCTACTGTGTTTTAAAAATACCTTATCTTGTTCCAGCTGAGCTGTTTTCCAAACCTCTGGGACCCCTTCCTAACCCAATAGGTTTTGGAGCAACACATCATGGGACCTAAGGCCCATGCCAACCTTGCAGACAGCAATTAAAAAGGAAGGTCTTTTGTTTCAGCCCTAAAAAAATGGTCAACAGCACATCACTGTGCTGCACAAGATAAATTAAGCAGAAATCCACTGGAGGACTTGTGAGTTCAGCCTCACCTCTGCTAGCAAAGTCCCTAAGGGACTATGCAGTGCCTTTCAATCTTGCTGCCCCTGCTGAACAAATGCTGCCTACAAGAATTAGGAACCAGGAATTAGCCCTCCTCTGATGATGGCGATCGCGACACACTGCTGAGGTCAGCTCTCCAGGGATTTGGGAGCCTGTTGCATGCCTCATGTTCTAAAAAGTGTGACAGAGCTCTATGTCCACATCCAAAACAATGTTGCTTTTGACTTCCAGGCTAGCTGATTGCTTTGGGTAACCTACATACAGCTCCACTTAAGGATGTGCAGACCAGAAGCCAAGCCCACACTTAGGACATTCTCTCACTGAAATGATTCAATAGTAGGACTGGCTGGAAAATGCCCATATCACAGATGATTTCAAGGTTTCATCATAATCAGGTTTAGTTTTGCCTCAGTTAAAAATTTGAACCTTTCAACATTTTTCTGAGCACAACCTGTTCATCACCCACCCCACAGTAGCTTCTGTTCTGGTCAGATCGTTCACCTGGGATGTGAAACCATAGGATCTGGTCACTGCGTTGCTCTCTTCTGCAGAGAACAGCTCTGGGCAGCTGGCTGTTCCCTCTGCAACCTGAACCAGTGCAGCTTCATGGCTGAAGTCTGGTTGAACTATTCATCTTTTCTTTGACCAACAAACATTTTTCTGAAAAATTTCTCACTCAGTCTGATCTGTAGTTTTGTTACAAATTAATCCAAAGGATAACCTTTTGTGCAGGACCAGCTGGAGTTCACTCACTCTGTAACTAAAACAATGCTGGACCTCTCAAACCACTATTTTCTGTTTCTCTGGTTAACAGCAGCACCCATTACCAGGGATTGAAACAAGAAGGAGTGCCATTAATCACACTCCCTATACCAGCTGAGCACTCCTGCCAGGAGAGAATTCCATCCCCCAGCCTTAAGCCCTATTATCTGAAGCGATACTGAACATGATGGGCCAGTGATCATCAGATTAGCACCTCCAAAGCTGATGTGATTCTTCCTCATGGAATATCTCTTTTTATTAATGTTGCTCATAGCAAATCAACCAAACTATCATCACTCAGCCTTGAACTTGATGTGATTTTACCAGTTAGCATGAGGAAGGGCCTAAAAGTTGTTACTACAGGCACCTTTAAGACTATTCTTACTATTAGTTGCTATTTCCCCCTCCCTGGATTGCCAAGAACATATACTGGGAAGTGCAATTCCTTTGCAGAGAGCCAGACAAGGCACCACTGGTTATCTCGAAGTGTGGAACTTGTGTGATTAACAACAACTGCTGCCAGAAATCTCATTTTCTGGGATGGTTAAGCTTGTGGGGTCAAGGTTTTGAACCACTGGTTGTAAGGAGCAATGGCTTTCCTAAATTTAGAGGGAAAGTGTGATAATGGAATTTCACTGCCTGTACCTGGATGCAGAAGACTGGTTTGATAATCGCATTAGGTACATTCTTTCTTTCATGTAGGACCCAGGTGTTTCCAAGCACAAAGGAAACAGAAAACATGAGAAACAGTAAAATAAATGGCCCAAGAAAAATCAACTCTGAGCAGAGCTCTCACATTTTATCCTGTAATTTCATCTGCTTACTGTTACAATGTATTCCTTTGCTCTGGGATCTCTGGATCTAGACTGTGCTGCATCAAACATGCTATTAATTAGCAATGCTCACTGAAGGCTATTTTTGTTCTACACCACTCATATTTCATTTTGGGTGTATTCCTACATTACTGGCCTTGTGCAAAATTGATTTGTTACTCATGTATATTGCAAGCCAACAGAAACGTGATTTGAATACTGTGCCAGCTTGCCTCTCTTGGAAAGCTTTTCCAGAAGTCAGTGCACATCACCCTGTCCTGCAGGACTGAAGGGACCTTTCGAGGGGCTCTGGTCCACAGGATACTGACAAGGACATCCATTATGGAGAAAAATACTGATAATAGTGAAAACATTCCTTTATTATCCTGCCAAATGTTTATTTAATTAAAACAACAATCTCATGAACCTTTTGGAGGGGCCGAACCCCGCTTAAGCAGTTTTGGAGCATCTCTGTGGTCCCCAGATCACCCTGCCTGCCAACTCCTTGGCACTCTAAGATGTCCAAGTGACCTGGAGGAGCAATCTTAAATCAGGGAAGCTGCAGAAGGTTTAGCACAGCAGCACTGTGGAAGGAAGGTATGGGGCATGCCAGGTGTGTGGGGCAAAATGATCTGCCACCTCGGTTTCGGGATAGCCTGTCTGCTCCATCAGGAGCACTTGAAAGCTTCCTGAGAGCCTTGCCCAAGAAGGGACATTTCTGCCTTTGCACTGTGGGAGCAGAAGGACTTTTGGAAGGGTGTGACTTGAGGCAAAAGCAGCACTTTCTGAGCTAGACAAAAAGAGGATGAACGGATCATCCTCCAGTGTGACACGGATGCTGTGTAAAGTCCTGCCACTGTTTGCTGAGCAGAGGAGTCTGCCCTGTTGGAGAGTCAGATTCACATGTATTTGATGACGTTTTCTTCCCTTTGGCCTGGGCTGTGTAGGAGGTGAGATTAGACAGTCATGATGGTGCCTTCTGGCTCCAACAGGTATGAATCCATGACTTTCACCACAGTGTATTTCTCACTCGTGCCTGCTCTGTTCTGTATCTAAGACCCTAGTTTTCAGCAGTCCCCGTCCTTACTGATCTGCCTTTGTAAACACAATGGCTCACATCCCTATAAAATATCAGAAACAAAATGTTTTAAATCTCACTCTAAAGTTCCACCACAGGATTTACTTTTACTTCATTCAACATCAGAGCTGTTTAACATCAGGGGAAGGGGAATAAATTGTACTCTAGAAAATTGTGCTGTACATCAGAAAGGGAACCTAGAAAGAACAGAGGCCCCCTGGTGCGAGCAGCTCTTATTCTTGTTTCAAAAAGGTGGCAGCATTTTTCAGATCTTTTTGCTTTATCACTAACACCGGGTCCCGCTCTGCCTAATAAATACCTTTCATCCCTGAAGCCCAATGAAATGCTTCTTAATTTTAAGTCCTGTATTACTTGCCCTGTGATAAGGGCCGTATTTTTTCCGTCAGCGAGCCAACCGGACTCAGAGCTGTTAATCTCCTCAGTATGCAGGGTGCTTGCTTTCACTCAGATAAATTGTATAAATATTTGTAAACACTGTAATCTATTTCAGCTGTAGCAACAGAACAATCTGATAAACACAACGTGGTTCCCAGAGATCAATAGAAGCCCATAAATATTACAGGCAAATGAAGCACACTCTGCTCCACGTTGCGACTAAGAACGAGCGAGCGAGCTAGCTGCGGGGATGGGCAAATTTGGGAGGCTCAAGGGGTACGACATCAACCCTGCCGACGCAGGGTGAGAGGTATCGGTGGGTGTGCACACATACCCATCTGCACGGCGTTGCGGGTCTGGCTGGTCGGCGGCTGAGCTGAGTATCTCAAGCAGTTGCTGAGCTGCGGAGAGGCCGCTTGTAGCTGGGGGTGCGTCTGAGGCGTGGTGATAGGAACGACTGGCCGGACAGCTGTGGTGGCGTTGGTGTGACCGGCCCCCATGGGGTGGATGGCTCCTGGGGCTCCTTTCGCTGCTGGAACTCCCCCAGCTGCGCTGTTCCTGGGCTGCCCAGCTCCCACAGGCACCCTGTGCAGAGACAAGGCACAGTGTAAGCACGCTGCCCAGACCCCGGTACCCAGCTGCGATGCTGATAAGCACCCCCAGTTGCTTCAGGTGTTCAACATCATACCCTCTCAGGTGTTAAAGTAAACCAAGATATAGGCATATATTTATCTTTACAGGACACAGTTGTAAGCATGCTGGAGGACATGTTTGCTCCTTGATCCTATGGGAAGAAGTGCAGGGTAAAAATGGAAAAGATAATTTTTCTCATCACTTTTTCTCTTAATCTACATTTCTGCCTGAATAGTTTCTAGTAAAATCACAACTCTAAATTCAGAAGAAATGGGTATCTCCCAAATGTCATTTTGTGTGCCAGGGGCTATTTTACAGGCACTAATGGAGTGCTAATTAAAAAAAGACTCGGAGATCTTTTCTTAGGACCAAACCTGCATACAGCCCCACAGGGAGAGAAAAAAGATGGATCATACCAAATCTCTGTGTGGCTGTTGAAAAGCAGCACATCTGGCAGGGCTTGGCTTGGCTGGACACTTACTGTACCAATGTAACCAGCCCTAGCTTAGACTTGCTAAGGAAATGCAAAAGGGAAGGGAATGCAGCTGACCTTATGGAAAAAGAAACCCAAACAATAATTGGCCCCTCCTTCACCACTCACTTAAACCGATGCATAGTTTGTATTTCATCTGAGTGCCAGGGGGAGACCTCAGAGGGAAGGAACAGGGCTCTTTCTCCTATGCAATGAGTTTAGCCTAGAGCAGGTCTTGGTTCTCTGACTACTGAGCTAGAAACTTTCTGACCAGGGCAGTAGGACACCAGGGAGGGCAGAAGGATACCAATGGACAAACTCAGCTGCTGCCCAGCAGCTCTTTCTCTGAGTTTCTTGTCCAGGTTCTGGAGTAATTTCCTTCCTCAGCAGTAGATGCCATGAAGCAGAGTGATCATTTAGTGCTGCTGGGCTGCTCCATGTGCCAATGAACTCCTCCAGGAAAGGGCAGAACAAAGTAAGGAATGGAATGGTGGATGTAATGGAAATGGAAACGAGACAGTGAAAGGGGTTTAGCAAGGGAGGAGATGATAACAGAAAAAGGTACAAGAACAACCTATACGGGGTGGGACTGAAAGAACCTCTGGGGTCCCAAAATTGTTGTGTGGGAACACAGAGAGAGAAAGAGCAGAAAAAGGGAGTACGCTGAACAACTTAGCCCAATTCAGAGGACAAGAAAGACAGAAGAAGCAACCCTATGAAAAGAGTGGAAAGGGAAAGAGCCAAAGGAGTGAAATTCTGACACAAAGAGATCAAAACACAGGCTGGAAGATATGGTCCACAAGTGCAAAAGACAGCCATCCCCTCTGCCCAATTCTCTCTCACCCCAAAAGCACGGGAGGAAAACCTACACTGTGGTGTCATTGACTTGACTTATCTCACTACTCACAGTTTGCCTGGATTACGTTTTGCTAAGTGAATCTGACTTTTTTTTTCTTCCCAGTAGCTTCCAGGTAAGGAAAAGCTGGGAATCCCACCAGATGGAAATCTTGCCTGTCTGTCATCTGCTGTGAAGAGCTGGCAGAGTAACAGCAAGGTTCAGCTGGAAACTGGCTTGGCCATCTGGCCAGGCTGTGTTTGCCAGAAAAGCTCACCTCACAGTCCACTCACTGGAAGCTGTGTTCAGGCAAACACCACACCCACAGGCACCGAAACTACCCGCCACTCCCACAGAGATGGGTAGGTGTCCTGCTGCCCTGGGCCTGTCTGTCCATCTAAAGGGTCTTGGTCCTTTCTCCACCACACTCTCACTCACACACATGCTTTGGCAGCTTATAAATCTAGTTCAGTGTTACTGAATTAAAGTGCAGCTCCTTTTTCTTGGGTTTTGTAGGGAGTGACAGAAAAGCATGCATGAATCTAATCCCCTGCTTTGCTGTCAAAGGCCAACAAAGTAAGCTGAAAGTGCAGTAAATAGGAGATTTTGTTGCTATCAGATTTTTCTTGCTGTTCCCACCGAGGGTGATTTACACAGGAACTTAATTAGCTCACAGGATCATAAATACAATCATAAAGCTGCTTTTGGGTTTTGTGGAAAGCCCTCTCACCCTTTAGCACTTCTCTCTGTCTTGGTCTAGCTGTGACATGCTGCATTTAATAAAGGCTTGCTGATTCAGATCACCATTGCTTCAGTACAAACTTCTTTACTCATTAAGACTTGAAGAGGCAAAGAGTGAAGGCAGCCAAGGGGCTCTATAAAATCAAGTAAATACATTTAGGATGCTGAACAGTAATGATCCCATAAATTAATGCTGGGGGTTTTTTTTTGACCAAAATGCAGTATTAGGACTGTTAGCAGGATTAATTATTGTCTTCTAATCTGCTCTTAATTTTCAGTCTTCCTCAGTCCACATATTACAAATTTGACATGAACTGAAGACAGAACAAACCTGGGTCAAATTTTCGGGATCAGCACTTTCTGAGCTGTGAGATGCCTTTCTCTGGAGAGGAGTGAAAGATGGTAGGGGCTCTGTCCATGTGGGAGGAGAGACTGAGAGCATGTGAGGAGTAAGTTTGTTTTGCAAACCCAGGGCTGCTCTAAAGGAGATACACGCATACACGTGGCAACATTCACCTGTGGGGTGGAACAGCCTGGGATATGCTGATGAACTTTCTCCTCAGCTCACAGACCATTTCAGAGTGGGCTCTAGATCAGAACACCCTTTGCTTTGGTGCTGTCCAATACTGAACTCAGACAAATGACATTCCTCTCCAAGCATGCTCTTCTTTCCTTTCCTCCTCTTCAGCGACTGAGACAGAGGCAGCTAAAACCAGGCAGTTTACTGAACTCTCCCACCACTTCTGAATGTTAACAATTAAAACACTAGTCCTGATCCAAACAACCCAAGAGCTTTCATTTAAGAAAATAAAAATCTACGTGAGGAGCTACTGAAAAGGAAGACACAAGCATTCCTTATTTTGCTTATCCCCATTACATGTTCAGTAGTTATATAACAATTAAAAAAAATCATTAGCCAACAGATTCTTTACATTAGTGAAACTTGAGCTCATCAGGCTTCATAAAGCCAGAGGTTGCAAATGCCAACATCTAATTAGTGAAGTTTTCTGAAAACAGAGCACTCCAATCACCTAAGTGTGCAATGCCACCAGAAAATTTCTGGAAGGGCGACTGTGATTTAAAACCAGAGCTACACTCTTTTCAGCATCCTCCAGAGGTAGAATTCCTCTCAGCCCTGCCTCAGGCATATCCACCTTGTATAGTGGTCCTCACCTTGAAACAGGTGTCACGTAGTTGCCTGGGAAGACGCCAGACATCCCACTCCTCAGAGATGTCCCCTTGAACCAGCCGTCCTGGCACTTCTCAATGACCCGGTACATCTCACCCTTGCGGAGCTCCAGCTCGTCGTTCTTCTGAGGCTTGTAGGCGTACAGGGCTAGGTAGCTGTGGGGAGAGGTGACACAAGAGAAAAGCACATGGCTGGCATCAGCCACTGCCTGTCCTGCTTTGAATCCAGCCCCACAGAGCAGAAAGCAGAAACACTGCTCAGGAAGAGTCGTTAAAAAGGGACATCATGACAGCACACCAAACCAGGGATGGCAGAGACAAGATGAAGTGGATGCTAAAACAGTACAGGAATAACTAATCAGATTAAAGTCAGGGGGTAATTTAGAAATTATCGGGACATACTCCTCACCCAGGGTGCAACCAAAGCCAAACGCAGCACATAGCACCACTGAAGTTAAGAATTTAGCAGCAGTTTCAGAAGGACAAGGCAATTACAGAGACAGCCAGAACAACTGGGAAAGCTTTTCAAAGCCTAACATCTGGATGATGTATGTATTCATAGGCTTCAGGTTCAGAGCTGCCTCTACTAAGGATTTTCAGAAGAAACCTTCCTTATGATAGGCTACTTTATAAAAGTTCTAGGCAGCTTTTCTTGAAGCTTTCTTGATGCTATTTATGCTCTCTGGTTTCAGAAATAACACATCAAAATGTTCTGGATCCAGTACGGTAATTCTTGTATTACGTGGGTGAAACAAAAAGTGACAGGGGGCCAAATTCTGCCAGGAGATTTTTGCTTAAGTAAGCAAAGTGGCAGACTTTGGTTCTGGATGTTTTGTATGCAAGTATTCTAATAAATATTTAATCTGGGATCTGATATGTAGTACTTTTTTATTTATTTAATTGCAGCTTTTATTTATTCCCTTTGTCAGAATCTTTCTTCTTATCTCTCTTTTGTTCTTCCATTACTACTCCAGGGATGTGTCTAGTGTTGTGAAATGACTCCAACTTAATGTCCCTAAAGGTACTCTCCCTGTTTAGAGAGATCCTTGTTGAAAATTAGGAATGATTGCTTGCACTTTGGGGAATAATGGAAAAGTGGGATAGGAGAGCATGAATGCACACACAGAACAAAACTTTGTAAATACAGATTGCATTTTGCTACTGTCACCTTTCTACAAATGCAAAAGGTAATTCTTGATTAAGATTGTGTCTTCTTGAGTTTGGGTGGGTTTGTTTTTTTCTTACAGGGAAGACACAGTAGGGCAAATGGGGAAACACTTAGGGAAAGGGCATTTAAACTACCAAGTGCAGCAGAATGCTCTTAGGCTCGAAGGTAGGGGAGAGGCAGCTTGCTGCCCACCTTTGAGCAGTGAACCAGAGAAATAATGAAAACTATAACCATTGAGAATGTAGACTTGCAGCCAATAAAAATGATACATGGCTTTTTACTTCTGCTCTCCAGGAAATAAAATTGAGGAATAAATCCTGTTAGTTTTCCTGATTCTACTCCTTTATGGTACCAGTAGATTTCCTTAGTTTTATTCTGAAGGCAGTAAATAAACAGCAGTAATGAGCAGAATATGAAATATTTGGTAACAGCTCCTTGGGGCATCCTTAGGCTGATGTGCCTGGCTCTGTTTACCACGTGCATGGGGTACAAAGACCTAATCAGAAAATGTATTTCATTAGTCAACAGATGGGAGAAACCATCCTGCACATCCTTTGTTTAACCTATGTTATCGGTGGTCCTGAGGAGGTCTGTAGCTGTTCACCTGATGGAAAGCATGAGGATAAATATGAATTGAAGAACATTAAAATGCATCACCATGACATGAAATAAGGTTGCATGCTTCAGTGCTAATCCTTCAGTACAGCGCTCTGCTAGGACATAATGGAAAGTGTCAAGACTGTACTCACTCAAGGGAGGAGGAAGTGTGGCTTTGACTACATCTTTTTAAGTTGCTGCTTACACAGGGCTCATGTTGAGAAGGTATGAGTAAAGTGAGGAATCAAGAACAGAGCATTTAAATAGATTTACGTAGTCCTTTCCCTAAGGGGCTACCTGTAATAATGCAATTTACAGGTTGAGATGCTGAAAGAAGGTGCAAGGAAAATTATCCTAAGTTGATCATTGGCTGCTTCCCCTTGCAGCTATCTCCTGCTCTCCTACCAGTTTCTTTCTGTTCCTCCCTGCAAGTTCCCCCAGCTCAGCCTCCAGTAAGCCTGAATAACCAATCTCACAATAAGCCTAAACATCCTCTGGAGAGAGTACCAAAATCTTTGCAGACATTAAAAGAAGGTGTACAACGGCCCAGCCTGGACTCCATGACAAAACTGACTGATCTCTGTATTGCTAAACTGATGAAAACTTGTATGTGGTAACCACATAGCATGACCTTGGGAATACTGAGGTGATCAGCACTTTCTTTGTGGATTGGCAATCCCACCACCTATGTGGGGCACTGAGGATGACCATCCCTGGGGATCTCCTCTATGAACCTGCAAAAAAGGGCTTGCCTAAACCCAGTGACAAGCTCAGGCTGGGTCTGCTGCCTGGCAGTGACTGGCACGCCCACCCCATGGGGACAGGTGTATGACCCATGTGCTGGCAGAGAGGGGTCTGTCAGAGAGCAGATGGGATTCACGCAATCCTTTCAGCCTGGAGAAGAGAAGGCTCCAGGCAGACCTTATAGTGCCCTTCTAGTACCTGAAGGGGTCTACAGGAAAGCTGGAGAGAGACTGTTTACAGAGGCATGGAGTGACAGGACAAGGGACAATGGCTTTAAGCTAGAAGAGGGCAGCATTAGATTAGATGTTAGGATGAATTCTTCCCTGTGAGGGTGGTGAGGCCCTGGCACAGGCTGCCCAGAGGAGCTGTGGCTGCCCCCTTCCTGGCAGTGTTCAAGGCCAGGTTGGATGGGGCTTTGGGCAGCCTGGGCTAGTAGAGGATGTCCCTGCCCATGGCAGGGGGTTGGAACTAGATGGGCTTTGAGGTCCCTTCCAACCCAAATTGTTCTATGATTCTGTGATTCTATATATGGCTGAAAACAATCTGAGTGCAGGCAGCTATCCTCCTCAGAAAGCATTTCCGTGCTTTTCCTCTGACAGGGGATCAGGACTAATGGTTCTATTTGCTGAGGCTGATTTTGCCTTAAGCCAAAGCCTTTGGACTTGGACACATTTCACGGTTCTCCAGATTTTAGGTGTGAAACGTCACCAGCAAACTCTCTACAACTGAGAAGAAAGTGTTAAAACAACAATCTGAAATCTCACGAAATGTAATAGCAAGTTATTTTGGGCAATGTGAAACAGTGATGCTACGGGTTAGGAAGTGGGACTTAGAAGAAAACAAAATGTTTACCAAAAGTTCCCTAAAAAAAGGCCTAAGTGAGAAGGTAGCCCATGTTCTTGGCTTTGGGGAGCTGCCTGTGACTCTACTTATAATGCAGAAGCCCTAGGGCTCTGTCTAGGGTTGTACCTCCCCAGTTCTGCTACAGCTTTCAGATAACACTTCCTCTTTGACTGGAACTTGGCTCACAAATGCAAAATGACAGATCGGATTACGAGGCTGCTTCACAGGGGAGAGGACAGGAGAAGCATGGGAGGGAGAAGGGGACGCTTGCGGAGGCAAGGGGGACATGGGGGCATTGCCAGAGAGCTGGAACATGTCCTGATTCAGCAACTAAATACTGGAAATACTGCCAGTTACTGCTTCCTACTCTGGGCAGCTGTTGAAATACATTTGTGGCCCGCTGGGTGCCACAGGGGGACCACAGGGTGATGATGAGACCTCTCTGTGGGGCAATCAGTGATGTATGGTACCTCTCAGGTATGAAGATCTCACCTTAGTAGCCAAGAACAAATTTGTTCTGGTTCTGTTCCAACTCACCTGTTCTCCTTAAAGCAGAACTGCTATGTTAGGATTTTTTTTTTGGTGTGGATCCAGACCTTGTTTTAGCCACATCATAAAACCCTAAAATGCTGGTGTGCATATGTGTGTGTGTGTCTGTATAGTTCTACGGTTTTCACAAGGTGTATGTGATGAGAGGAAAGGATTCAGCAGTTTAACTGACAGGTACCAGATAAACCCACCAGGCTGGAAGAGGTTTATGATAATGATAACTCTTTCTGTCCTGTATTTGGTCAACCTTCTGTTAATTCCACACAGTATTCAATCCACACGTATGCCTGTGATACACTTGCATTTTAGAAGTTCATTCATTGCCTTGTTTATGCCACTGAAAAAAATGCAATTGGGTCATTTTTTTCTGGTTAATGATGAATGTATTGGGTACTTGATTGCATCAGACTACACCTTTATAAGAGCTTTAAATGAAGGAGGAAGATTTTCTGTAGCTGAGAGACATTCCATTTGCTTCACAGTGCTTCATACAGCTGTAATAAATATACCAGGAGTCTAAAAGAGCCCACAGAGAAAGGGGGAAGCCTTGCCTTATCTCTCTTCATTTTTCAATTTCAGCAGAGGCAAGGTCATGTACGAAATTGTGATCTCTCTCCTTCACAGAATGCTCCTGAGCTGAGATTCAGGTTTTCAGACTTCAAACACATGCGCACACACGCACACATGATTGGAAAGAAAGAGTACGCAGTGACTGAGATGAGCTGCTTACATATTGAGGGGGAGCTGGACCTTCGGTGGCGTTCCCTGATCTCCAGTTATTGCACTTGTCCTGGGAGCAGTTACCGTGGCTGTTCCAATCGTAGAGGAATCCTGAAAATACACCAAGGAGAACATACAAGTTTTAAGATGAAGCCCATCATTTCCTAAAATGCCATGAGGGAAAAAAAAAAGGTATCTTTTATCAATTCCTAGATTTTGTAACTTCATAATACTGCATTAAAAAAAGAGACATCTTTATCCTTACACAGTCCAAAAATACATTTCTGGCACAAGGGATATTAGGTTATTAACAGCATTTCCATGTACCTGTCAGAGAAATTTAGTTGTACTTTGAGTGCAGATCTTAAAAGCTTTAGAATGCAAAACTATTTGACTGCTTTGTAAAATCAGCTCAACATGTACATCTCTTTAATAGTACCTTCTTTGGCAAAAGTAACCTTTTCCCCTTAAAAGTTTGGTTTAAAATTTGTACTCTTAAGCTTAATGGCAATGGATCTATGGAAAAGATACTATTAAATCTCCAAAATGCAGTCTCATCTCTGTGTACTGTTTTTTATCAGGAATATTCTCCTCCTTAAGAAAACAACCCAAACCTCCTCTGAATGGAGAAAGGAGTCTGCTCCACTTTTACCACAGCAAATAAATCCCTGCTCTCATCTAGAGAACCGGGCAGGTCTTTTCCAGCTATTAATGTTGAAAGGCAATTCTAAATGTAATCATTCATTTTTCAAAGCTTAATGCTCAGCAAAAATATGAAGGGCAAACTCTTTCGAGTTGTCTCACTGAAGTCCCTATTTATCTATGTCAAAAATGAATCCTGACTGAAAACCTCTCCTGAAGTAATGCCAAGGCCTGTAGCAACAGATCTTTGCTGCAAAGAAAGGGCAGAGCTGGGCTGATGGGACTTGGAACTGTTTACTTGAGCGAAGGGCTTTTTTAGTAAGGCTAACCAAACGCTGCACGCACACCCGTATGCCAAATGGATCTACAAAGTCAGATCCAAAGTTTATTCAGGAATTGCAGGTTCAGACAGAGCCCGTTACATACACAAAGATTCTGAGCAGTTCACAGGCCTCCAGTGCAGCTTTTCTGTTTCTAAATGCTATCCAACAAACACTAAATATTGATTTATTTTGGGACCAGAAACATAGGGTTATTTTTTGCACTTACAAATGACACTGAATTAAATCGAGACACAGATTGCTACTTAATTAATGGATTTCAAGGTCACCTCGTTCCAAAGAAGCCCACGTAAGTATTACAGTGTCATGCCTTGATACTGCATTGCTAATCTATGTCACTTTGCTGTATATTAACGCAGTATCATTGGGAAATCATGTAGCAGAATATGAAGACACTGCCCTTTTGGAAACAAGCAGCAAGCTGTCCCCTCTCTCACTGACATCTACACTTAATCATGAAGTTGTAGTGGCAAACGCATCTCCTTTTCCTCATTATTTCCCCTCACTTTCTGGCTGCCTGCTCAAATGAGGAAGGTTCCAGGCAGCTCTTAGTCCTATGTGTAAAAGTAAGCATTCCTTCCAGTTCTATGACTAAGGCTTTATTAATCCTGCCTGTCACGTCAGTGAGATAATATCAACTTACAGAAGAAACCTCAACCCACTTAAAAATGTGGGGATAGCTGGAGAATGACGACTCATTTGTTATTTTGAGTTGGTCAGTGGGGTTAGGAATTGCAGAAGGTGCTGGTCAGAGAGTCCTGGCAACTGTCTCACCCGGGAGGTAAGTGAGAAATTGTCTGGTTCAAACATCTTCATGTGCCACCAGTGTATGCCTGCTCTGAGCTAGAGAAACTACCTCCAAGAAAACAGAAAACACATTGTTCCCCACCCTTTTCTGGTAGAACAGACCACTTCTTTTTTACCACCTGAAAAAAACAGATCTGAGTGAACAGCCTCCAGGTGCAAGTGTAAAGGCAGAGAAGGTCACAGCAGTGTAAGACACACGCTACCTCTTCCTCAGCTCATAGGATCCTCTCTCCATGCACCTCAGTAGAGGCAGAGTTTGTAGAGCTGCTGTTATCCCAGCCAGGAGTGCCCACTGTAGGCACCCTGGACTAAGCCAGCCTGACTGCAGAGAGATGAACTCATGCCTGGAGAGCAGTGGAGCTGTCAAAGCATGATCATTTTGCCTGTTTGCACTGACAGTGGTGGCTTCTGCATCTTCTATATTACTGGAAGCATGAGCCCAAGTACTTTTTATACAGACCTAGGGATTAAGACATTGTGTAACTGTCACTGTGTTGCTAGATGACAATGTTGCTTTCTTCCCTCGAATACTACCGAAGAAATGTCCATAGTCCTGTATGCTCTCTATCCACTGAACATACAGTTTCTTGACTATGGCCTGCTCTATTGCTGTATCTGCATCCAAACTCTAAATCAG
The DNA here is from genome assembly GCA_020800305.1 of Porphyrio hochstetteri. Classification (NCBI taxonomy): domain Eukaryota; kingdom Metazoa; phylum Chordata; class Aves; order Gruiformes; family Rallidae; genus Porphyrio; species Porphyrio hochstetteri. Next base: position 154,261,972 of record CM036905.1, on the reverse strand, counting down.
TGTCTGCTTCCTGGTTGCTCTCCAGTTTGTCTTTAGCTCCTCTCCCCTGCAGGCTCTGACACGATGGTGTACTTGCCAGCCTGTCTATGACCCCCCTTTTCATCATCAGGTTTTACTCCACAGGACCTGCTGGCTTTCCACTGTGTTGAATTCAGCTCCTCTGTTCACATCTTGGCACTCACTTTCACAGGAGTATTCTGCTCTGCAGCTTCATCTGCCTGTGTGCTCCTTGATGAATTCTCTTGGTGGCTGCCTGATTGCTGCTATGCATCAGAATGTTCACTAGCTTTGCATTTAAACTACAGTCCCTGACACAGTTGGCAAAGGCCTTCTAAGCCTCCTCTTTGAAGGTCCTGTTCTCCCTCTTATGTATCGCTAATTAGTTCATATTATAAGATACAATACTGATAGATTATTTTGCAAGGTGATATTTGCAGTGAGATTTCAAAGAGACTGAATTTTGTGGAAGAATATTCTTCTATTTCTTCATACTTTTGATTACCTTTCTTGGAAATTTACCTTTCTTTTCCATTCCTACAATTTTATGCAGGTCTCTGCAGTTACAGGTAACACTACCAACCCTCCTGGATAATGCAGAAGGCCTTTTTCCTCCCACAGCTAGTAGCAGGGCTTAATTTGTTTTCCTTCTTTGTTTAGCCCTGGAGCCAGGTTGTACTTTTGCTACTGTGATCTAAGGAACAATGTATTAAACATGTCTTCCTTTCCTCTTCATCTGCTCAGGGGAATAAGAATCCAAGACAATGCTCTCATTTTTTTTTGTTCTCTGCTTTGATACCTTTTGGGAGGTCTGTGTGCCACATCCTTGCTTCCTGATGGCATGTACCTGAGTGATCCACCTTCCTGTGCCACCAGGCAGGCAAATACAGCCACACACACGCATTAACACAGGGAGGGACCAAAAACTGCAGCATCTGCATCTTAATCCTTCACCCACCTCTGCTGCTCACCATCCTAAGCCTTACTCAGGAGGGGATGTCTCTGACAGCCAGGTTTTTAAGAAGCACATGGGCACTTATTAATAAAAATTAATAAAAACAGGCACCTTGCAGAGTTTTCTCAGGGACACATTAAGAAATACGTCACTGTCTGATTCCCATGGATTTTATTGCAATCTAAGTAACAAGAGTCACTTCTGAAAATGCCATTTGGCACCCCTCTGTATCCTTATGAGCCTCTAATGCCTTTAAACATTTGGCCATTGAGTTTCCAGACGTGACCTGCTGGGTAATGACACTGTAGCACACCTCCTGATTAGAAGGCCGCTTACCCTAATGGCGGTGTGCAGTTTTCCGAGCTAGACACAGCCAACTCTCAAACTCTCATCTCACTCCCCGTAACAGCCAAATCTGACTTCTTCAAGCTCTCAGTCCACTCTGACATCCTCTGAGTACCACTTACCACTGCTGATATTTTCAGCTCAACGGCGACAGCTCTTCTCTCCCGAGGGACAATGCAGGCCCAGGTGCCAGCCAGCAGGGAAAAGCAGCTGCACAAAAGGCACGCTGAAGACCACTTCCAGATAACTCTGCACTAATTCCTGCTTCTTTGTGCCCATTAGTGGCACAGCAACGTCACCTGCACTGTGGAAGGCTAGATCTTGAGTAAAACTCCTGGGCTATACACACAAGCACAGTGATGCTGTGCGACAGGTATCTCGTTCCATGCTGTGACTCTTGTTTTTATCACCAGCTACTGTGTAGCAGTAAGTGATTTGTGATTATGTACCCAGGGGCTGGATAATAATATAAAAGGACTTTGTGCCTGTAAACACAACAGCCACCTTCTGACCACTGGAACATACCTCCTCCCAAGCTAATGCCTTATATAAGCGTCACTCATGCCTTGTGTCCTCCCTAAAAATTATCTGTTTCCTTCTCCCAGTTTCTATGTTGATAGTTACAAGGAGACTTTACATGGGGGGGCCAAAAATGAAGAAAGGCTCTGCACAAAGGTATCTTGGGGCTTGGCTAAACTTGATCTAGTCCTAAATCAAGTCCATGGCCCTCTGGAGCAAAGCAGCAGTGGTGGACAGGGTGTCTGTTCTCAGTCCCCACACAGCCTTTTCACCACTACTTGTAGATGTTTAATTAAGTCATAAGCACCAGGCACCACTCAGGTCTTGTGCAAAACAAACAGAGTCAAAGCTAGCACACAAAAATGAACTTTGGAGACGATGTCCAGCCTGATGGTCAGTGTTTCTTGGTGAGAACAAACAGTCTGACTTACTCAGAAGTCACCACAACATGTCTAAGCTCAGATGGATCTCATTCCTCCTCCAACTGATAGGTATTATTTGCAAGAGAACTACAGGAACATCAAAACAAATTGCACTTTAATGTATATGTAACGATATATTTCTATTACAGTTTACAGCATACACTCCTGGGTAAATGATACACTGCTGAGATTTTGCCGCCTCTTGTGTCAGCTCTGGCATATATTTAAAAGCAACCAGCCTGGGAAAACATTACTGACAAGCCCCCACAGACCAGGAAATTAGAGGTAACAACCACTCATCTGGGCTGAAACTTCATCTCAAATTCATTCCCTTTCTCTCTTGTCATGAGACACCTCTATGAAAGCATAAGAATTAGTAGTCTGAATTTCCAGCATAAGCTATCTTTTTTCTCTCCCTTGTAGATTTACTTTAGATTTTCACCAGTACTCGAAGGCCACATTTGTGGTTTAATTTGAAAAGACACGGTGCCTGCGGGTATTAATGAAATGCCTTGCAAAAGCACGGGGCTCAGTCTTGGAGGGGAACAGAAGTCATGAAGATGGTGATAAAACTAGGAATAGGGTACAGTGATATTGCAGGTTGCAGCAGCCTTCACAGAAAAATAATTGCTGCTGCTATCAGATGAATGTTCTTATCATCTGGAAAATCACTAACCAGAAATCTCTGTTTTGACTTCAAAGCAAATCCAGCACTGTCTCACCGCAGGGCACTTACCACATTCATTAATTCACAGGCAAATTTCCTCTAATGTCTCGAATGCATATTTACAGCTTACTTTAAATTTCTCTTTAATATTACTTTAAAATAAGAGAAAAACACGCAAACATTCGACTCATATAGGTTGATATTTCCTCTGGAAATATCACCAAAAAATAAGCTAATGGTCTTTAAGACTCCTGTGACTTGTTTCTCTAATTTGCTGACTCTGTGACACAATGACTGTGGCGATCACTCTAGGCCCTAATGTTCCTAGAAATAATGTATTAGCACTTAATTCATGGTAGTGTCACCGAGTATTGATGAAAAGCGTTACACGCAAGATCAAGTACCCTCATCAAATGCTAATTGCCAAAGTGGGAGCTGGAACGGACTTACCAATTCTGGAGTAAGACTTTTTCTTCTGTAATGGGGTGCGTGTGTAAGAAGCAAACCAACACGCATGAGAACAGCCGCAGCTGCATAAATACCCGGTTCCTTCCTGCAAAAACTGGAGCTGAGTTTATACGATTTAGCGGTTCCTGAGGGGTTCTTACAACCTGTAAATTCTTACAACTTGTGGCTGGGGAGGTGAAGGTGAGGCAGAATATTATGCCAGCCTGTTCTAGCACCATTTCAGCCCTGATTATTTTTTGGCTCATAGTAGGCCCAAAACTCTAGACCCTGTCTTCTGTGGATACCACATGGAGCTACACAGAGAGCTGAAGAAGTCAAGTAAATGTATTTTCTGGGCTTCCATTTCCACCACCTTGCAATCTAAGAATGGCTGCAAGTTGGAAGATTTAAAAAAAATACATATTTTTTGTCATCTTCTTCCAAACATTCATCTGACATTAGCATCCATAAAAGCACTAATTATTCTGGTTTGCAGCTTCTCGGTTCCCCCAAATGAGGACTAATTAAGCGTCATGTGGACGAGCATCATGAGAATTATATTTTATTCAGCCTTGTTTCTCTCTCAAACTAACCCTTTCAGCACTGAGCACCAGTGTCTAGCTCTCCACTGTAAGGTTTTAAATGGTTTTATAGCAAATAGTTTATGGCAATTCTGGGATCAAAGAACATGAAAAATCAAATGCAGAGAGACAGGAAAGCTTAAAGTGAAAGCTTGACCTCTAAAAGATGTTAATTTAATCCCAGGCCAATAATTATCCTTTTGATAACTGCGCAACAAACTCATCGGGATCCTGTGCAATGCCTCCTGTAGGAAGTCTCCCTCCAGGGAGGTGGCAATGGTAAACAAATAAACAAAGCCCCCAAACAAGCAAAAAGGGAAAACACACACTGCAATCATTTCTGCTAAAATGTCACACATGTACACATCATGTGTGCTGGATGGACAGGATTGTGTGGTACAGTGTAAGTACCAAGAGAATGCCTTGCTTGCTCTTGAGCCTTCCAAATCGGTAGCTGACTGGCAGGTAGCATAAAGCCTTGGGATTAGCCCTGTGCAAAAATGACTTCAGTGGCAAAATGTTTTTGGGTTACTACCCTGAGGAGCATCTGGAAAGAAATATTTTGGTTTTGTTTTACAGGCAACAGGATTTCATGCACAGTTGAATAAACACCCTGCTAAAAGCTCAACCCTCTCTTTCTATGTCCTGTAAAAAACCCAAGGTTTTGTGGTTCTTGAAAAATCTTTCCAAATGTATTTGTGATGAGGCAAATTATAGGATAAAGAGAAGACACTGTCTCTAAACTTGTAGTTTCTGAAAAAGAATTTTGCTTTGACCTGGATTCTCAGCAGCTTACGTAATCAGTCAATAGATGGACTCAGCTCATGTGTCCCATTTGCAATGGTTTTCACAAATAATGTAATACTTACCACAATATGCACGGACTAATTTCAAAGTTCTATTGGTAGCCCCACAAAAAATGCAGCCCAAACCTCTCTGCTTAAAAAAACATAACTCCTTCCCACCTACAAAATTTAGATCAGAACTGGCAATGTACAAAGGCCATGGAGCAGTTTAGGTTAGACTTCAGCAACGTCTCACACTGTTTTCATGACATATTTTGACCGAAATCAGAGAAACACAGATTGGACTAATATTACTTCTGTTTTCTGTTTTGACTGGTGCAGCCTCCTGAAATAGCTGCCATCGGTTTCAGCTGCCTCACTGTCATTAATGGATGCCCAGTCAGTTGTCATTCACAGCCAGCAGCGGAGCAGGTTGGATAGAATTTGGACTCCAGCACACAGCCGAAAAATGCTTGAATTTCTCTTCTTTCTTCAGAGGCTGTTGTGCACTTGAAAATTCAAGGTTCATTTTTAGTCTCTGGACTTTATGTATAATCTGTATGCTTCTCATGGTCAGCACATTTAGGTTATCAGGCAAAAGCTCAACCAGAGTTCTGCTATTACATTTTCTCAGCTAAAATTCAGCACTTCTAAATAACTGATAAGGAGTCACACTTCCAAATGATTTATATAGTGAGACACTTCAAGGAAGATTTTTCATTTCAAATACTGTCACTGTTTGGGACCGGGAGCGTGCAAGTGGCATTGTTCTCAGCTTTTCCTGAACATGTGGCCTCTGGTTCAGAGCCTGTGCTAATGCTCACAGATACAAATGGACTTCTTGTGCATGGTGATGAGTTGTTCAAAACACACACAGAGAAGTTCCTTCTGCAGGGAGAATCCTTTGTTCCTCACTCAGCTGTTACCCTGGTGTGCACAAAGCCACGCTTCATTATTCATGAGATGCGTTATCTGTCAAAAACCAGGGGATTTGGAGCGGTACTGAACTATGACCTTTCCAAATAGCAGAGAAGAATAATTCATAAGGGGGGAAAATGGAAGCAAGATGAGCCATCTGAGGCCAAGGCACTATTACTGTCCAGGGGGACTCTCCATGCTCCCCTGGGAGTCTCAGTTACGAACTGCACCTCTGCACCCATAACCTAATTCAGCTTCAGCTCCATCACAGGCCTGCAACACCACTTAGATCTTCAATAAAATTCAATTTTATCAGCACGATAGGGCATTCTACATGATGGACAGAGACTATTACCTTTTAGATGGAGGTCTTAACGTTTAATGACTGATACTCAGCATGCAACAAAAAGCATACAAGAAGTAAATTAGACTGCAAGTGAAATTAAGATCCCAGTGTTGTCTCTTTGGAAACAAATGCTTTGTATCCTGGCTATTGTGGTCTTTCCATCACTATTTTATTCAGCTGAGGTGTCTTGAAGTTGTTTCTCCTACCTTTGAGCATCCCTAAGTTTGCGGTCAGTAAAGACCATCACTTTTAGACCATCACTTTTAGACCATCACTCGTTTCAAAACGCATCTTGGCTTTTGGGAACAGTTACGTTGGTTCTGCTTAAAGAACAACGAACAAGTTATGGAAGGCCTGTAGTCTTCAATTACTAAATTAATGATACGCAGAAGTACTTTCAAAACATGTGATTTCATACTCTGGTCTGCATGTCAGTGCTCAATATGCATAAATCTGTGCCCTCCTGGAGAAGCAGAGGGCTTATAATAGTCTAACAACTCATAAAACCAAAAAACATGTCAGCTCGGCATGGAAGTCTGGTTTCAATTCACAAAAATTGACAAAAGCCACAGGAATACAGTACCATGCATGAAATCACTTACAGGGGGTGGAATATCTTCCACATTTATGAAACATCAAAAATTTGCACCTAGATTTTAAGTTCCTACAATAAGAAGCCCTCAATGTCTCTCTTTCTTCCCATGTCAGCAAAGAGAAATCTGGTGCCCCAGATGTAGGTGCCTCAGGTCTACAAGGAAAATGGATGCTTGTTTGAAGAAGACTATTTTGCTGGGCACCAGCCGGTTGCCTGAGGTAGGGGACTGGATGCCATTCAAGAACTCCTGTAATTGAATTCTGCTTGTTCAAAGGACAGGCTATGGGAGAACTGTGTTGAACTTTTAAAAAACCATAGAAACCCCCCTGCAAGCCAAATACCAATCCTGATACGTACCAGAGAAGTTTGTATGTACTAAATTGAAAAAAAAAAAATCCTTTATTTCTTTTTATGAGGAGATCTGTTAAATAAACAATGATAAAGTGCCTGGAAATTCAAGGACGTGATATAAAGACACAAGAAACCAAATTTAGATTCTAATGTTGAAAGGAAAGGCATAAATTTGCTAGATAGTCAGCAATGCAACTGTAAACATGTTGTTTCCCCTGTAAGAAATATGCTTTGGCTGAATTTGCTGCTGCAAACTAGCAGGGGCCTGAGATGGTTACAGAGAAAACCACTCAAGGGCTGTAACAATGACTTGCAGGGCAGAGAGGTTCCTCTTCAAGCAAAGAAAGAAAAGGTGAGACTTCTTCCTGCAGCAGGGCTGACCGCTAAGTTTGGCAGCTCTGTGCACAGCCTTCCTACCAACCTGCCCATGCTCTCAGCAATGCCCCCGAGCACTTCCAAGGCAGCAGTACACTCAGTATGCAGGTTGTCAAGATGTCAAACCCCAAACAAGACGTGCAGGACATTTATGTTAAAAACGCTGAACATATTTTAGAAGAAAACAATCTAAAGACAACATCCTTGCTGCCCCAAACACCTTGATGGAAGAGCTCAGGGGCCCAATGTTAATACTACTCTGGCTGGCGTTCAGCCACGTGAATGAAAGGAAAATGCTGAACTGCTTTTCTGTCTAAGGCTGCAGCATCATTAAGTGTTTCAGAGCCATGGCAGGTCTTAGCAGATGGCAAAGAATGAACTGATTTTCTGACATCTTTAATTAAAATGTAACCCCTATTATTATGGGATTAAGAGTTATATAAATAGAGCTGCACAATTTTAATGTGCATTTGGTATGAGGCAAATTCTGGACTCATTGTAGACCTAAGAAGGCTAAAAGCAGGTGAATTCATGTCAACAGCCAACTGAATATGAGCCAGCAGTGTGCCCAGATGGCCAAGAGGGCCAAGAGCAGCCTGGCTGGTATCAGGAATAGTGTGGCCAGCAAGACTAAGGCAGTGATCGTCCCACTGTACTCAGCACTGGTGAGGCTGCACCTTGAGTGCTGTGTTCAATTTTGGGCCCCTCACTGCACGAAGGACATTGAGGTGCTCGAGCAGGTCCAAAGAAGGACAATGAAACTGGGTAAGGGTCTAGAACACAAGTCTTGTGAGGAGCGGCTGAGGGAACTGGTACTGTTTAGCCTGGAGGAAAGGAGGCTGACGGGAGACCTTCTTGCTCTCTCTGAAAAGAGGTTGTACTGAGGTGAGGGTTGTTTTTTTCTCCCAAATAACAACTGATAGAACAAGAGGAAATGACCTCAAGTTGTGAGATGGGAGGTTTAGATTGGATATTTGGAAAAATGTCTTCACTGCAGGGGTTGCCTTGGACGAGGTTTCCAAGGGAAACATTTGTTTCAACATTCCTGGAGGTATCACAGAATCACAGAATTACAAGGTTGGAAAAGACCTTTAAGATCATCAAGTGCAATTGTTCCTGTCCTATACTGAACCATATCCCTAAGTACCTGGTCAACCCGTCTTTTAAACGCATCCAGGGATGGTGACTCAACCCCCTCTCTGGGCAGCCTGTTCCAGGCTCTGACAACTCTTTCAGTAAATTTTTTTTTCCTATCATCTAATCTGACCCTGCACTGGCACAGCTTTGTGCCACTTCCCCTTGTCCTATCTCCTGTACTTAACAGATATGTAGATGTCCTCAGGGACATGGCTGAGTAGTGGACTTGGCAGTCCTAAGTTAACAATTCGACTTGGTGATCTTAAAGATCTTTTCCAGCCTAAATAATTCCCTGAGTCTGTGTTGGTAGTCCTTATGATTTTATTGCTAGTCTTACAGTATGAGGCGTTCTTCTGAAGCCTGATCCTACAGTCAAGAGAATGTAGTGAGAATATCAGCCCTATTATTTTTTTCAACAGATCCACATTCCTAGCTAAGTTTGCAAAGGAAATTGTTCAAATCCCTTCAACGTAGAAAGCGAATAATAAGGCTCCCAAAAGCAGAGATATGTATTCATACAAGTAAACACCGTCCTTGGGGTGACTGTGTCCTTGGGGCTGCTTTTTCACAGAGGGAAACCTCTTTTCACTAAGGTTGCTCTAAACCACCAAGACTCTTTTCCCTCTCTGAATTTTGGCCAAGACAGTTTTGGCCAACAGTGATAGAGCATGTTCTCAGCTGCCTTGTGTCTATGCCCTCAGGCAGAAGCAGAACTCCCAAAACCTGTTTGCATCATGGGCACACTTCATAATACACCAGCCCTAGCTGTGCTTCTGACCATGACACCAATTACATGTCTTCCCATCTCCTGCAAAGGACCCAATCAACCTTCCCGCAGGCTGGATTTCAATAACTGTAACTTGCTACAGGGAACACGAGGCCCTCTTTGTCCCATACCACTTGTACCCAAATGCCACAGTGGTCTGCAAAATGAGTGGGGTTTTGCATACCAGTTGTTCTGTGAAAAGAGGGGACAATAGTCTAGGCATTTTTAGCTTCATGGTCTAATTTTTGTGGCTTACTAGCTTAGAAGGAGTTTTCAAATGTCTTTAGAAAAGTGTGTGCATGCTTTTTCCCTCAACTAGCACAAGAACAGAAAAGCCACAGTCTGTCGCATCTCTGTCAAGTCCAAATGTGTCACTCTCAGTGCCAAAAACCTGCGTGTCATTTACTTGACAAGCTTGGGACCCTCATTCATGTCTCGTGCTTGTGTTGCTTCACAGATGTCCCTGTACATCTTGGCACACGTGCTGCTTTGTGCAGGGGGCATATCCTCACCTTCACCCTCCTGCTGAGGGCTGAAAGGAGAGATGCCAAGTACCGTCACGCTGGGACAACAGGACTGTGCAAGCGCTTTGTGTGAGGGTCAGCCATTTTGAAAAAGGAGAGGCAACACTACATGGTCCACCAAGGGTGCTCAAAACCCACTCCCACTCCCCCTTACCTGGGCTGGGGCACTGGAGGAGAGGTGGGTCAGCTCCCCAATCCTGGCAGCCGCCCGCGGGTCGCTGGAGCTGATGAGGACAGGGGCGCTGATCTCCATGGAGTGCCGGTTGCTGGTGGCCTGGGAGGACTTGTGTGTCATGCTGAGGGCAGTGAAGGAGTGGCGCTTCTTGGCGTTCTTCTTGCCCTCCGCTTGCCGCTGAGCCGCGCTGGCTGCCCCGGCACCGGCCAGCGTGGAGCATGGTGCCAGGCCCGCTGCTGCCGCCGTTGCCACTGCCGCTGTCTCTGCCGGCAGCGGCATGTCGCAGCCGGAGGCGGCAGCTGAACAGGTCTTGTCCATCTCGATGAGCTGCTTGGCGGATTCATTCAGCTGGGTGTGGAGGAAAAATAAAAGACAAAAAATTATTAAAAAAAAGAAAAGAAGGGGGGGTGTTAACAGCCCGTCACAGCTTGATGATGACACCCTGTCCTGGTTTCAGCTATGATGGAGTTAAACTTTTTTTTTAGCAGTGGATGGAATGCCATGTTTGGGTGTTAGCATGAGAATAGTGCTGATAGCACCCTGATGTTTTCCGATTTGTTGCCGGGCAATCAAGGACCTTTCTCAGCTCTGCATACTTCCTTACTAGTGAGAAAGGAGGGGACGCAGCCAGGACAGGTGATCCGAATTGGCCAAAGAGGATATTCCATACCAGTTACGTCATGTTCGGTATAAGGGGGGACTGGGGGGAAGAGGGGGAGACAACGCCAGGACGTGCAGTTTCTGGGGCGGTCGGGTTGTCCGGGACGGGCTCTAAGCTGTGCGGCCTGAGTTGTGTGGTTTGGTGAGAAATTGCATTGTGTATCACCAGTTTCATCTATTTTGTGCTTTAAACTTATGTTATTGTTATATCTAGTTTTCTGTTATTGTTTAGTAAACTATCCTTATCCCAACCTGCGTGGTTCTGGTTTCTAGGTTGTGGTTTCTTTTCCTCCTTTCTTCCTTCCCTTTTCCCCTTCCCCCAACTTTTCCCTCCCCCTTCCTTTTAAAAGTACAAGCGACTGTGTGGGGTGCGGCCCTTGGCTGGGGCAAAACCACGACACACCCGCTGGACCTGCCTGGGCCTTCCTCCCCAAAGCACCATGATCCTTTCTTTGCGAAATGCCCCAGCTGCAGCCCCAGCAAGGGGACCAGGCTAAGGACCAAAATGTGGAGGCTACCCCTGGGGCGGAGCAGGATCTGGGGTGCTGTGCATGCCTGCATACCTGCAGGGCTTGCTGCAGGGCCCTGGCAAAGGGGGTGCAGGGGACAGGTCCCAAAACCAGTCTAGTTTCATCATCTGTATGCGACCTCTCAGTCAGCCAGGCAGGTCCCCCGGAAGCACACTAGCACGTTTTGTTCCCCAAAATCTGCCCCAAGCCCAATGTTACTGCCCAGCTCCAGGGTTGATGTCTAATTTATTTAACTCTCTGAAGCTGGGGTATTATTATAGCTGGTATATTATTTCCATCCACTTCATATTGCCAGGAAAATCAAGAGAGTGGCAGAATAATCATCTAGGAGAGTTAGGCTAGAACCAGGTACTGCAAATTGGTGCACATCAAGCTACAACATTTAAAAATTGGCATTCCTGAAAACAGCTTGTCCCAGGCTACAGAGGTAGAGTTGGAGGAAGGAGACAGGAGCCTCTCCATCAGTGCCCTCTTCATAGGCCTACGCTTCACGTTTGTCACAGAGGGTTTTGATCCAGGGGTACAGCTTCCAAATCCTTCCAATTTCATCTCCCTGCCTCCCACCCAACACAGGTTATACAAGTGCAGACAAAAACTGACGGCATTTTTTTCCAGCTGCATCATTTTCACCAAGGAGGAGCATGATGGCCGCTGAAGTCTTCCTCAGGGTCCAGATTGAAAAATTAGTCTCACCAGTCCTTACAAAGGGTTTAAACTTGTCCTACAGCCCACAGAAACAGCAGAGCACCAGAATATTCAGGCTAGTTTCCATCCCTCATTCATTCCACATGCCTGTAACTGCCAGAGGAGAGCCAGGTGGGACAACCCCGTCACCAAAGCCTCTTACCTCCTAGTCACCATAACTCAATACAGGAAATCTACACCCTATGTAGCTGGAGAGCTTTTAAGGTGCATAGGGGTGCTACAGCCACTGATGATGCATGAAGCGCGCTCGAAGTCAGCAGCGCTTTCTGCACAGCACTCATTGCCAATAGATCTTCCCTTGAGGGGTGCTAACAGCTGAGGGAAAATGCCACATTTTGCCAACAGACCTTTATATTAAACGAGGATGCACTGCAATATGTTTGCATTTAATGAATAAAAACAACATATGAAAAAGGGAGACACAGCTAACACATATGTGCTATTGCATACACTGCTATTCTGAGACCCACATAAACCAGAGGTGCATGTAATACTATTCTGGACTAAAACCAGGCTATTTTTGTTTCTATAACCACTGCATGAATTATGGCACCATCCAAGAATCTCAGCTGAGGACAAGGTCTTCTCAGGCTCTAAATAAAGAAAAAAGAAAAGTTGCTGCTCCGAGCCAAGACAATTTAGAAATCTAATACAGGTGAAAATAAAAAAGAAAAACAAGAATGGGAAAGATAACAGTAGAAGTGAGCAGTTAAACAAATGTGGACTTGAGTAGCTTTCATGACTCCCAACCACTGTCACCATGCTGTAAATACAAATAAGAAATAGATACTGCCAGCCTTATGCCAGTCCTCCTAAGTTCAGAAGCACTTCTGATCACTTCCACGAGGACTCATTCTGAGGAACAGGCAGTAAACCCACTGACACCAAGACACTACATCAACCCTACATCAACTTGCAGGATCCTTCATTCTGTGACAGCTTCCACCAAGTCAACCAAGAGCCTCCAATTAATGATGCTCCGCTACTGTCAGCCCTGCTGGGAGTCCTGCAACCATTCAATTAGCAGGCCATTTTCCCAGCTGCACTCTCCAACTTGAGACCATGCTTACAGCCAGCATAGTGCACTGCACCTGCCAATTTTTGCCAATAACAGCTGATCCCATTTCAGATACTTCAAGAATGTCCATTATTTCCCACTTCATCATGCTGTAAATTGGTACAACCTAATATTTGCCAACAGGCTCCAAGTTGCAAGGAAACCAGATGGTTCCCCTCCCTTAAGTAGGTGTTACAGCTCCGCTTACCCACTTGATGGAGATAGTCTAGCTGAATTATTTGAAATATTAAGGAGAAAAGGAGAGACATCAAATATGCATGACTTCTTTTTTACAGCAGAGGGTGAAGAAATACTTTGCTAGTCAACAGCAAGCAGGAAAAGGATATATTTTAACTCTTTGATATAAGAAAATATAGAGTTAAAAAAATAAGAATGTAGAACTTCCTGATTTTACAACACTGCTCTATATGGACAATGAAGTGCTCCAGCTCTTAATGTCAAAACTCTGATTGCTCTTGTAAGAATTAGATTATAAATCCCACTGGTTGGAATCTTCTTTTTAAAACAACAAAATCCATTGCTTCTTTTCAAAGCCAAACTGAGTTTAAAAAAGTCAGTAAGAGAGCTAGCATCTAAACAGGGAGTAATAAAAAATAGCCCTGTATTGATATGAGCAAAGGCATTCACGATATCAGGAGATTAAAGGCAAAAAGAAAACCTCTCCCCAGAAGAGTCAAGCTAATGAACTTTTGGGAATGTCAGAGTCCTCCTGAAATACTGGGAAAAAATTATTTTGGTCTGCCAAGATAAAAAATGCTTTATAGCTTTACCATTTTATTTTTGTAGAGATCTGTTTTTAAAGAGCATTGCCCACAGATGCTGGAAAGTACTTCCCAAATAGGATACGAATACCAGACAAGAGGTTCTGCTTACCACTTTGTAGAAGTAAACAGTGCTGCCTCTTCACAAAGAACTTTCAGAAAGGCTTTTAAAAACACAAACATGTTTGCAGATTTCTTACTTTAAACTCTGAGTGTGTAAACAAGCCTTGATCTCTGGTGTCTGCCATCTGATCTTCAGGCAGATCTTCTTGCAGAGAAGTTTAATGGAAAGTTCTGACCCACAGTCAGTCTCAGGAATTTGACATTTCTAGAAAGCTGCAGCTCTTACAACAACCTCTTAAACCAGGACTCAGCTTTCCTGCTCATTTTCAACCCCTCCTCTAGAAAGAACCTGTGTTTGAAATTCTGGTCCCACTAATCCCAAATCATAAAAAGCCCCTGAGATTGCAGTGGGACTGATGTTACTCCAAATCCATTCTGTAACAACAGCATGTCTTGGAAAACTTGTTATACGATTTTAGAGGGGTAAGGCTGGGATTTGAGTGCCAAACCAGCAGCCCTGCAATCCTGGGTCTGGGAATGCAAAATATTGCGATGGCAAGCCTTGTAACAGCCGAGGGACACTACCATGCAAGAGGTGGGATGAAATGGCACAGTAAAACTGTTTGCAGGGTCTCCATGACTATTGACTGCGGGTGCTGCACACTGAGATAAGGATGCACCAGCCTGTGCCTGTTTCTAGGGAAGGCATTCATTCCCCAGCTGCGAGGAACTGTACTTGAGACAGCTCCAGTACGCCTGGTTTTGAGAGGGAAGGAGGGCGTGTGTGGAATACCTCTGTGCACAGAGACTTGTTCACCTCCAAACAACCTTTTCCCACAAAGGGAGCAGTAATCAAGCTCCGTTCATTAAAAATTTGCTGACCTTGATCAGGGAGCCACGCTGCTTTCCCCGCTACAATGCAAGCTGTCATGGCTTTGGCCTCCAGCCAGACAGCCCATGCAGCATGAACTAAGGTGGGGGGGGGGGGGGGGGGGGGCTTTTACTTCTTCTGGCTTTCAGATATGACCATTTTAGATACTCTACTTGAGACTTTACCATATGGGTGACAAAGGTACAAACATTAAGCTACCTCACTCTGGACTTCTTTACCACCAAAATTATTTTTTTTAGTAGTCTCCAGATAAACCTCATTTTTCTGCAGAATGTATTATGGTGACTTTCTCTCTCTTTCTGTCTGTGTTGCACATGCTGGCACATGCTCACATGTATACACAGCACAGTTTCTGATATGTGTGGGTTTAAAAGGGACTACCTGTAAACAGTTTCAACATATTTCTCTGTTGAGGATGAGGGGATACAGGAGAGAAGGTATAATCAGCAATGGTTATCCCCATGAGAAACTAAATATGCCCTTTATATCCCAATATGATTTAATGAACTTTATGATTTCAATGGGCAGTGTTACACTCCTGCTTACATACCCCAGCTGGGATGAAGAATGAGAAAAAAGCCTCTTCTTGTCCTGTGTGGGTTACAGAATCACAGAATCATAGGGGTTGGAAGGGACCTCCAGACATCATTGAGTCCAACCCCCCTGCCAAAGCAGGTTCCCTAGGACAGGTCACACAGGTCAGTGTCCAGACGGGTCTTGAATATCTCCAGAGAAGGAGACTCCACCACCCCCCTGGGCAGCCTGTCCCAGGGCTCTGTCACCCTCACTGTGAAAAAGTTCTTCCCCATGTTGGTGTGGAACTTCCTGTGCTCCAACTTGCAGCCATTGCCCCTTGTCCTGTCTCCACAGACTACTGAAAAGGGGCTGGCTATTTCCCCCTGTGTCCCACACTTCAGATATTTATAAACACTAATCAGATCCCCTCTCAGTCTTCTTTTCTCAAGGCTGAACAGCCCCCAGTTCATTCAGCCTTTCCTTGTAAGGGAGATGCTCCAGGCCCTTAATCATCTTTGTGGCCCTAAGTTATTACTATGGAGCTTATTATTATGAAACAAGATAGAAATATGGGAAATCTAGGTCATATTTTAATAATTAACCTTTACTGCATCTCCCTTGACAAATATACCAGTGTGTTATACTAATATGCAGCAGCGGGCAAAATTGTTCTAGCCCGGTTCAGGCCTCC
The DNA here is from genome assembly GCA_020800305.1 of Porphyrio hochstetteri. Classification (NCBI taxonomy): domain Eukaryota; kingdom Metazoa; phylum Chordata; class Aves; order Gruiformes; family Rallidae; genus Porphyrio; species Porphyrio hochstetteri. The sequence goes on along the minus strand of CM036905.1, from coordinate 154,246,171 downwards.
AAGGCACACCTTGATGTGCAGTGGTCACCACAGCACCTCCTGGGCTGTTGCAGTTCGCTGACGGTGCTGTCTTCTGTAAGATGGATGACAATAAGTCTTACTCTGTTATTGAATACTCTTAGCTTTCTAGTAATTTAGATCTGGGTAAGGGTTTCCTTTCTGACTGGTACTGGTGAGGACCTCACTCTGGTTCCAGTTTAGCAGCATACTTCAGCGCATACTTGCTACTACGTGGGCCAAAGTGTCACTAATAGGACTAAAACGCCATTCTTTTCTGAATAAGGAAGGATTGCTTAAATTCTCAGTGTTACCACATGCTTAAGTACTTTGTTAAACTGGAACCAATTTGAACCAGAAAGTACAGTTTATTAAGACTTTCAGGAAAACAGTGCTTCAATTGGCAGTTGGACTCGATCTCTTGAGGTCCCTTCCAACCTCTACAATTCTGTGATTCTACAATTCGGGGATTCATTTGCTGTGTAAGCTTTTTTTTTCTGTCTTGATGGAAAGTATTAGCTAAAGAAAGGATGGTGCTGTTCAAGTACAGGTATATGATCAGGAATATGTCACTTCAGGCCCCCTGTAAAAGTGAAGTTACAAAGCCCCACAAATGAATGCATGCCTAATGAAAAGGAACAAATTGATAAGAAAAAAATATCATGCTCGAGGTTTTGGAAAGGAACCACTGAGCAGAGCAGAAAAGAAAATTAAAATTATTATTAAAACTTCTTCACAATGTCCCCCTGAAAGACTGAAAATATCTCCACCTAGGGACTGCTAGTTTTTATACTTTACAGTTCATAAATATTGAGGAGATCATGCACATCCTTATTTCATGCCTTGCAGAAACTTTGGCAACTTGGAGCTTCGTAGCTAATTTTGTGATTAAAATAAACAGTCTGAATTTATTACTGAGTTTTCACTTCAGAGTAGTTACTTTCAGGAAATATTAAGTTCTTATGCCCTCATTAAATTTGTTTTGCTAGTATTATAATTTATGTTCTGAAGCACACTGAGGTTATTAAGTAAGTAAGGGCATAACTATACAAGAGTCTCCTGTCTCTGCTAGGTCCCTGAGAGAACGGCATCTGTGAAAGTGTTTTCATCCCCAAAAAGCAGCGTTTCAGAAAGCTAAAGCAGCTTTTCCTTACAGTTTTCCCTGGCAAATGCGGGATGCAGCTTTTCTTCTACTGCATCCAAGTAGCAAAACGCCCTTTGACTCAAATGGGTGTCAGGAGAAGTACATAACAGTACCTAACACTTCCCATGTTCATTGGGTAAGTTAGAACAGTGGATGCTCAGCAGTTCCAAGGGCTTACTAATGGCATTTTAGCAGACAAAGTTATGCCAAAGGCTCTTCAGCCAAGTCATATTGAATGCATCCACAATTTTCATCTTTTATCTGTTTTGTAAATTCAGATTTTAAAATGTTTAAAGAAAGCCTCCTGAGTTCTCCGTGGACAGTTTAAATTCATTGCACACAAGCTACACAATCTGATCTCAATTATTCATTTAGGCACCATCTTCTAATGAAGAATCATTAGAAAAGCACAGTCAAAGAGAAAATATTAGAGGTAAAACAAAGCATTTTTTAATGTTTTTGTGTTTAACAACCCTCTCTTGCCTTTTCTAATGCATTGCCAGGGAGGGATAAGTAACGGGTTTTCTGCAAGTGGTTTATCCATCATGGAAGCTAGAGTTCTGCAACTCCACATTGCAACTGAGACCAGAGTTGTTCCATGCACCCAGAAAATACAAGAAGCGCTGTACATGGGCTCGCATGAACACGTTCACATGGAGGGATAGGTGCAGAAATACTTTGCCAAGACACATCTCAAACTTCAGCTGCCCCGTTCCTCCAGTCACAGGCTGAGGCATACCTCCTATTCTCTTTTCCAAAAGCTTGCTAAGCATGGCAGCGTGCTGTCAAGGGAGGAAGTCCTTAAAACCACAGAGCAGAGAGCCTTCCTTGTAAGGGTCATACATATACACAACTACTTATAGTCCAGAAAAAGAACACAAGTCATTTTTGTCTGGAACAGGGCTCCCTGAAAGGCAGTGGGACTTTGCCATCTATTTCCCTGTCTTACAAGATCTCTCTCATTTAGCAGCGATGTCACTTCTAGCGCACTGCGAGGCTGAAGGAATGTAGCATATTAGAACAGCATGTGCTTGGATGAGCGTGTCATCATGATCTTGCAGAATGAAAATAAATGAAGCGTGCAGCAGAAGTAAACACTAAGCCTTGGGTGGTGAACTGGGAATTTTTCTTTCTTTTTTTTTTTTTCCTTTGCCTTTTTTCCAAACAGTTTTAAGAGGGAAAATGGTTTGCAGTGATGGAGAACAAACACATGGCTTGGTGAATCCCAGAAAAATGTGCAGTCTGCTGCAAAGTCTGCTCAGGAGCAAAGTGCAGTGGGTAACCTTATGGAAACTACTGTCCAAATTGCTGAGAAGAAAGAAAATAAATCTAAATGCAATGGCATTAAAAATAGATTAGCTCACCAAAAAGAAACATGCTTTCTGCATCCCTTTCCACTCCCTGAAACAACTCTATCTAGCCTTCAGCTCTAAGTATGAGGACTATCTTGCTCTGATCTGTCATCTCTGAATCTCAGATCTGTTGTGAGCCTTCAATATGCCTGAGGATTTCCTCCTCTTTTCTTCCTATCTGTCCTCTGTGGACATCCTTTTTCATAATGAGATGCTCATGACTGCACCAAAGCTCCTTTGAAAGCAAGAAATGTAACCAAATACAGCTTTACTCAACATCAGAAAGAGTGGGAGAATCCAGCCTATTTTTACTTATAAATTATTCAGAAAGCTAAATAAAAAGTGGACTCATGAATTCATGGGCTTGATCCTAATTCCTTTGAAGTCAGTGGCAAAACTCCAGCTGCCTTCAACGGTGGAAGAACTGGTACCCATCTGGCACCAATTCCAGTACCAGAAGAGTCCCTTTCGGAGCTTGTGAGGAGTTCACTGACAAACTATTTTTTTCATAAAAAACACAAACTCATCAGAACCAAAGTACTTCCCAGGAACATGCCGGTTTTGACAAGACATCCATCAGGAAAGCTTTCCTCAGGTGATATTTCTCAGCTAAGACAAAGAAATGACCAACTCTACAGTGATTTGTGAGTCCATCTGGGTACCTGGGCTCCTGACTCAAAGTTCCTGCATTGAGGAACAGCCACGGGAAATCCAAAACAACACTGCGCCTTTCCTAGTTAAAAAACACCAGCATTCAGGCTATGCTGAATCTTCCTCACTCTTGATCTTGTTAAACCTTTGCAACTCTCTCTTGGAGTCCAGGTGCCCCCCCACACAATGCTAGAAGATGCTGGTGCTGGGCAGGAGAAGTGTGAGCAGCCTTACACTGGGCAGCACCCCAAACAGGAGACCAAGATGGAGTGAGGATGCTTTCAGAAGCAGTTTAGATGTAGTTCTGGTGACTCAGCGGTGCCTGGCAACTGTATGAGCCCTTTACCATACCACCAGTCACTGCAAGGAAGGGAAGCCCTCTGCAGCAGCTTTGTGCTGAAGTCTAGAAACACTTTGACTTGGAGAAACTTTCACTTTGGGCCAGCCACATCTCAAAAAGACACTGTGGGCTAGGAAAGATACCAGAGTTGCTGGAGTAGAGCTGTGTGGATCACAAGGGATCTCTAAGCAATACCTCAAGGGTCTTTGTGCTTTTAAAAATAGGCACGTTTCATGTTTTCAGAGTATTCTGGCAACTTTCTACCTCCTTAATCTATCACAAAGCTCTTGGTGCTACTGTTTACTTGGGTGACCATCAATACCCATAAAACTTTGAATTAACTGAGAAATGACAAGTCAAATACAAAAGAAGAGGATCTGTTCAGAGTCAATCCACACATCAGGCCTGGGAATCTCAAAGCAAAAGACTTCCCAATTATGGTGTCTGACCCCAAGTAATTGTAAATGAGATGATAAAGCAGGTAATACCACGGTTGTGTTGCTGTGCAGACCTTTGTCTTCTTGATAGCTGCACTGTGTACACATGCTACCAGACATGATGCCATGCCTGTTTCCTCATTCTCTGAAGTTTTTTCCTGGAAAAACTATTCTTGAAAATACTGGCTTTGTAATATTAAGAGGCGTGTGAAGGAAGCAACAATACCATGTCCTTTTTAAGGGAAATGCTTACATCTTAATGTGACAAAGGATAGGGATGAAGGAAACAAAATATATGTATTTCTGAATTTCATAGCAAAAGTGTCCTGGTGGACAAGGAGAAAAAGGCCTACATGCATCTCACCTAATCAATGTTACCTGCATAAAGCATGAAGTTGGATAAATCTGGGAAGCTCCTGGAAGCTCTTGGAATCAGAGCACAAGGAGCACGTGAGAAAGCTAAAGTAATTTCTCAAGTACCACAAGGCCTTGCCTACACTGAACAAGCAAGGAGTCCTTGTTTCAGTGATTTACAACTTTGTGTAGAATAAGAAATCTCATGCAATTGGGGAAAATTAAGTTTTATGTGCTGCAACTGAAGATTACCTGTGGGGAATCATGCACAAATAAATGTACTGCTGTCTCTGTCCCTGATAAAGCAGTGAAATGAAGAATGAAAGCAAATGCCAAGAAAATGCTATGGTTCAGTTGCTTGTAAAAGGAACCAAGGTACACACATTTCAAGCAGACATTAGCACTAAAGAGTTGTGATAAACAGCTTTTGCCCTGTGTGTACTATATATAGGTGTGAAACATTTTTGACTACAAACTCTTTTGGTTCCTGCTTCCCAGATACAGGGCAGAAAAGGTTAGCTGGATGTGGCACATGGTATTTGAAAAAGAACAATGTCCCATGGGGCCGTATGGTTAGATCTGGTGTGCGTGGAAGTCCTTTTACACCTAGCTACAAAGCAAGGTTGCTGGTCATGGTGGAGTGTTTCACTGCGTGTTTCACTGGGAGCAGCCAACATCAAAGGATGTCAGCCACCAGGCATGAAAGCCACGGCATCATCAGAGAGCCGTGTCCAGGCTTTGGGTTCACTATTTGTCAGTTGGGGTGAGAAAATGGGTCAGGACCTGATGTGCTGCTGTTTCACACAAGCGTCTGATGTCTCCCCAGAGGGGCAGTTCTGAGAGATTTCTCTGAAATGGGATGTGAACTATGCGTGTTTGTGATGGGCAGCATCAAACCAGGATACATGGATTGTCTGTGTGGCAGGGAGACTGGCCTTCTTACCTATGCGTGAGGATGCAAACAATGGAGTTGCTCTGAGAGAGACATAACTTGCCTGCCTGTGTTTGTGTCTCATAGTTGCCCTGTCCTGTGGTTATTACAATGTAAGCTCTGCTTCAAATTACTTGCGCATTTAAAGTGTCTCCTGCCCACGCAGATGTGCTGATGCCTGGTACAACGGCACAGCTCTCTTTTCCCTCAGTGGGAGGACAGCTTTGCATCCTTCTTTACTCTGTGCAGTGATCAATTATATCTACGCAATTTTTACATGAGGTTGTCTTACTTTGGAGATCTTTATACTTCTTTCAGACTTGGTAAAAGGTGGATAAGAGACTGGGACAGCATTAGGAAGCAGTGGTTGTCATGCATCGCATAATCATGCCCATCTCAGTTGTATAGGAAACCTGACCAGTAACTACAGGCTCTGAAAGCTAGTCTGTAAGACATGGAAATGTGTCTTCTGTGCTATATGATGATGCAATTGGGTTCACAACTCTTCCCTTTCACCTTGTGGAAGAAAAATCTGACAAGGCTGAACTGTGGTGAATTCCCTCGACTCTGCAAATTCTTGACTGAAAATGTCAGCGTTCAGCCTCACGCTCACGGCATGACGGACTGCCCAGCGCCTGAAGGAGCGATCTACAACCTTCTTTGGAGAATATGAGATGTTAAAATATGATTGCGTATGAGACCAAGGCCAGAATCTGATGTCTCTCCACTGACTTGCCACCAGCTGCAGTCAAGGAATTCACTGAACTTTCTGGCTGTCAAACTAGAAAGTGCTATTTGTTCAACTGCCAGAGCTTGATTTCTGGTTTAGGCTGAAGGACATGTACCCAGCACGGTTGAGTCGTGCAGTGAAGCAGCTAGAGTACCCTTCCTCAGGGTACTGGATTCATGCTCTGCTCTGCTGTGGATGTCACTGCTAGATAAGAAGTGTGCCATTTCTTCAGTGCCAGTGAGCTTTGAACGGACCTCTTAGGATGCTCAGGCACATGTGCCCCATTACTGCAATAAAGGATGATGACTGCTGGCGTTAGTCACTTTTATGACATCCATATGCAAATGTTGTTTATGTTAGTATGCTGCAACTGGAAGGAATTTGGAAAACCACTGCTCTAGGCCATGCTGTTTGAGTTCCGAGACGGCAAAATTAATGGGCTAGCAAAAAGTCTGCACAGTAGGAAATCTTTCTGAAAGTGCAGAACATGGCTTGATTGGGGGTTTTTCCCTATTTGTGGAATTACTCAAGCTCAAATGTTTTCCTAACACATTCCTTTCTGAAAATGGACTGACCTGGCTTGCACCGACTGCACCTTTATTCTCTAGGCAGAGAGGCAAGTTGTCCTGAGGAAACAATTTTTGCAAACTGTTACCACACCACGTGATGCAGTAATGCAGAGACATTTGTTAATAATACTTCTATACATTTTTTTGCCATTAAATGCTGAAGAAATCCCACCACAGAACAGAATTTCATTGTGAGAAGTACTCCACATGGAGCAAAAGGACAGCTCTTGGCCCAAGGAAAGTACAATTTAAGATGAGAACAAGAGGCAATATATAGACGAAACATACAATGAGACAGACTTATGAGCAGGATGGACAGAGGTTTTTGCAGACTATAAATCTTCTGCAGGCATCACAGCCAAGAACAATTTTACAGAGGAGGCTGGAGGACCAATGCTGATGCAGCTGTGAGGATGGTTTTTGAAGCATTCATCACAGCAGTGAAGAACTCAGCACAAGGGAAGAAAATGATATTTTGAAAAAAAGTGACAAAGTGATTTGCATCACTGGCTGATCAAAGACAGAGATTGAGCTTTCAATAGTAAATAAAAGATGAGAAAAATGATGAATCATCAGTTTTCAAGTAAGGGCAAGTTACATGTGTTCTACAGGATAGGAAAGGAAGAAAGGAAGGAAGGAAGGAAAAGAGAAAGAGAGAAAGAGAGAAAGAAAGAGAAAAAGAAAGAGAGAAAAAGAGAAAGAGAAAGAGAAAGAGAAAGAGAGAAAGAGGAAGAGAAAGAGAAAGAGAAAGAGAAAGAGAAAGAGAAAGAGAAAGAGAAAGAGAAAGAGAGAGTGAGAAAGAGAGAAAGAAAGAGAAAAAGAAAGAGAGAAAAAGAGAAAGAAAGAGAAAGAGAGAAAGAGAAAGAGAAAGAGAAAGAGAAAGAGAAAGAGAAAGAGAAAGAGAAAGAGAAAGAGAGAAAGAGAAAGAGAAAGAGAAAGAGAGAGAAAGAAAGCGAGAGAGAAAGAGAGAAAGAGAGAGAGAAAGAAAGACAGACTGTGGATAGTCATGAAAGAGACAGGTCTTCATTTGTTATGGATGTAAAAAGGATGTAGGCATAATCAGGATACAAGATGATGAGAGTTTGATCTTTGTGAATGCTCAGCAGTCAGACTGGCCAAAGGCAAGATAAGGCCTGAAAGCCACATGGATGATAGGAGCCAAGCTGTGATTCCCATAGACAGTATCTTTATTACTTGTCACAAACATGCATTGATCCCTCTTTAACCAGTGACCAAATGGGAACAGTAGCACACACAACTCTGACTGTGTACTGCAGCAAAACCTCAGGTGTGTGTTGAGTGAAAGTTGCTCCGTGCGAAGGCAGACAGACATGTCGCTGGAGTTGTATGGAGCTGCCTTGCTGTGACCTTAAGCTCAGCCCTCATGACTGTTCCTGTGCCATCAAGGGCCTCTGTATGACAAAACCTAGGTTGTACCACCTCTTAGTGGTGCATGTCTGTATCCCTCCTTCTAATCCAACAATTCATGTATTGAGTGAGAGGAAAAACAGGCCACCAAATCAATACAACCACACTTGTCTGTCCTGAGCAATGAACCTATGGAAGGAAAAGGCTTTGGCTGGGAATGAGTTCACCTCTCTAAGTACTAGACCAGAGCAAGCACAGAAGATGTTGAAGGCCATTTTTTCTGCTCTCAAAGGGAAGACATACAGCCCTCCTTCCTGGGCTAGGAAAAGAAAAAGGACACAAGAGGAAGACATGTCTGTAAATTCCTTACTCTGTTGCTGACATAGCAGCAGATCAGACAAAAGGCATCAAGGAAATGACCATCAAGAAACATGCCATCGAGCTTTACTTTCACCAGCAATAGCAAGGTGGGCAGGGCTTGAACCAGGAGTTGTCTCCCTCCTTCTGTAGTGTTGCTTTCTTCTCGCAAAACGTTAACACAAGGCTGAACTGCCTCTTCCCTCATTCCCTCAGTGCCCTCTCCTTAGCCACAGGGCAAGAGGAAGATATTTCCAGCATGAGTCCACCACTGCCTGAATGCTCTGGCATCTCTCCTGCTTCCTCCCAAGGTTTTCAGAAAAATTCTGTTATGGAAAAATTCTATTATGGAAACGTCTCTCATGAAATTTCCTGTCAATTTGATTCAATTGTGTCTAAACAGATCGGAAGACTTCAAAGTCAGATTTAGAGCAGGACGTACTCCTCCAGCCTTACTTAAGCCATGGCTAATATTATTAACCTTGTTTATGGAGTACCTGATGCTTTTTCATAAAATTATAACTCAATAAAATAATTACGTAAATTGAGGGACCACCAAGAGGTAGAGGAGGTTACTTGCACAAAGCTCCAGGTTTCTCACCTCACCACTTTGATGTGATGGGTTAGAGTTCAGGTCAATGGCAGCTTTGCCTGCAGAGTACATGTGGGAGAAGGTTGCTGTCCTGGTCACGTTTTCCTGCAGTAAGCATGAAATGCCACATGCCCTCCTTTCCCATTTTCCCACTGTCTGCCCTGCATCACCACAGATGTTCATGTGACCATGTAGTAAATGGGATGATTGAACAGATATGATTAGAAAGCAAAAAAACCATCAACAACTTTTAAATGAGTGGCTTTCAACAGGGTGAATTGCCTGATCCATCTCAGCATGCAGCAACATGTCTAGTAGTCCTGGAACAAGGAAGGCAGAAGCAAAGTTTTGTCACAAACGAGGCAAAAGCAAGGCAATCCCCTTTGGCAGCAGCCCTTGATTTTGTCAGATTGAAATAACACCAGTATCACACCCAAAAATGGTGCAGCAGAACACAAGATAAACAATGGCTGGTCTACTTTGTAAAGGAACAAAGTAAGCAAAACCAAAGACTGGTATGTAATTGCTTCTATAGGATAGACTAAACAAAGGGGCGAGCCTTCAAGAATCCAGTGTGTTCTACAGAAAATCTGGAAAAGATGGAGATTCCCAAATGAATTAAAACTATTTCCCCTTGTTTTGGATTATTTTTTTTTTTACTGATTCCTCCGCTAGTCTTTTGAACTTGGTTTTCTCAATGTTCAGCTTTAACACCTCACAAAGTGGTAAGGGATTTGAGACTTAACTCAAACATCTGGTTTTGGCATAGCTAGTGACATTTTTAGGCTAAAAATCAACTTCACATGTTCTTCTTTTGTTGTTTGGAGCAACTGTTCAGCATCCACATGCACTCATGGGTCTCTCTGTGCCGACAATAAAGACAGTTTGACCATTCCAAGAGCTGCCGCAATAGGAAGCAAAGAAAGCAGTAAAAACAGTTCATAGCTTCATCCTATAAGGAAACTATTATTCTTGAAAATACTCCTCTTTGAAAGCTTAAAGGATCAAGCTTAACCACATTTTGTGACTCTTTGCTGTGGCAGAATAATTATGTAATATGCTATCATCTGAAAACAGGAACCAGAAGGGGCTCTGACATGCACCTCCTGGCAAATCAGTTACAGCATCACTGACATCAGCTGTCCATACTGTCCCTTGATGGAGGTCATCCCACCCACCACAGTCACAATGTGTGCTTCTACCTGTCCTGGTTTCAGCTATGATGGAGTTAATTATTTTTAGCAGTGGATGGAATGCCATGTTTGGGTGTTAGGATGAGAACAGTGCTGATAGCACCCTGATGTTTCTGGTTGTTGCCGGGCAATCAAGGACCTTTCTCAGTTCTTCATACTTCCTTACTAATGAGAAAGGAGGGGACGCAGTCAGGACAGGTGACCCGAATTGGCCAAAGAGGATATTCCATGCCAGTTACGTCATGCTCAGTATAAAGGGGGACTGGGGGGAAGAGGAGGAGACAACGCCAGGACGTGCAGTTTCTGGGGGACGGTCGGGTTTTTTCCGGGATGGGCTCTAAGCTGTGCGGCCTGAGTTCTGTGGTTTGGTGAGAAATTGCATTGTGTATCACCAGTTTCATCTATTTTGTACTTTAAACTTCTGTTATTGTTATATCTAGTTTTCTGTTATTGTTTAGTAAACTATCCTTATCCCAACCTGCGTGGTTCTGGTTTCTAGGTTGTGGTTTCTTTTCCTCCTTTCTTCCTTCCCTTTCCCCCCTCCCCCAACTTTCCCTCCCCCTTCCTTTTAAAAGTACAAGCGACTGTGTGGGGTGCGGCCCTCGGCTGGGGCAAAACCACGACAGTCATTTTGGCGCCCAACGTGGGGCACGAACGGTTGGGATAACGGTAGATCTGACCCTAACTATCGCAATTAAGATAAGCACTGTTGTTTAAGCAATCTCTGGTCACGATGCTGTGGTATTTATTCACAAGGCTGTGGCAGCAAAACCACCGCATGCTGTATACAATCCTGGCAGGATTCTTTACTCTCTCAGGTCTGCGGCTCCCGTATTTGTTCCCATACTTCATTATAGTGTATTTTATGATATCGGTCTATGATACAATAATATCGATGACCATGAGCTTAATCTGGTACTTGTATGAGGTTTTGCTGTCCTGTCCATTCTTTGGACAGGGAGGGGTTAATAACAGCACTGCTTTCTTTTCCTTTGGGCTAAATACAACAGCTCTTAGGGCAGTTTTTGAAAATCTTCAATATCTCTGGGATATTCAAACTAGCATTTTGCTATTGGTAGGTTTGGGGCAGATGGTTCAGCTTTTGTTATATATCAGGCATAGGTTTATGAATACCACTGAAGAGCTTTCTCCGAGACAGAATAATCACGAGTGGCAGGGCATGTGGCAAAGTATGGGCAAGTACTTAGGTACTTTCTCACGCCCGATGGTTTGGAACTTCACTCCTGAACAGCTACAAGACCCCGATCAAGTGACTGCATACCTAAAGAAAAATTGCTGTAGGTTTCCCAGAGATGGACACCTTACTGCACTGTGCTGGGCTCTGGCCACTATTTATCAAACACTGCTTGATAGCAGGCAGTACTGTCAGCACTGTCAGCACTGTCAGGGAGAAGGGAAAGGAAACAGACTGGCAGATACTATAGCTGCTGCAACCACTGGGGCTGACACTGCAGCTACTGCAACCCCTGTGACCGACACTGCAGCTACTGTAATCTCTACAGCAGACACTGCAGATGATCAGAAAAACCAACCCACACCAGTGTCTGTTGCTCCCGTACAAAAGAGGAAATGCACAAAGAAATCAGTTCGCATAGTGACGGATAAGGATGATGATCAACCGGGACCATCCCAAGAATATCAGGATGAGGCAGAACCAGAGATTGTTACCCGATCCCTGACTCTGAGTGAGCTGCGTGAGGTTCGAAAAGATTTCACCCGCCACCCAAGTGAGCACATTATCACTTGGTTGCTCCGATATTGGGATCACGGGGCCAATAGTTTGGAGTTAGAAGGCAGAGAGGCCAAGCAGTTGGGATCCCTAGCTAGAGAAGGAGGAATTGACAAAGCAATTGGGAGGAGGCCGGAAATCCTCAGCCTCTGGAGGCGACTACTGTCAAGTGTGCAGGAAAGATATCCCATAAAGGAATATATTACATGTCAGACACCCAAGTGTAACAGCATAGAGACAGCTATCCAGCACCTGAGAGAATTAGCTGTACGGGAGATAGTTTATTATGATCTGGACAATTCACGGCTTCCCGCTGATCCCGATGAAGTCCTATGCACTCCAGATATGTGGCGTAAGGTTGTACGAAGTGCACCGTCAGGGTACACCAATTCACTGGCAGCAATTGACTGGAATGATATGGATCCACCAACCGTAAATGAGGTGGCCTGCCGACTCAGGAAATACCAAGACAATGTTTCCCTCTCCGTCATTGCAGCAGTAGAAAAACTGGTTCAACGACTTGACAACAATGTGTCCAACTCCCAACCCGTATGGAGCAATGTTGCAGCTACTGGGAGAAAGCGTCCATCGTTCCAAGAGGGAGAATACACACCACGACGTACATTGTGGTTTTACCTGCTTGATCATGGAGAGGACATGAGGAAATGGGATATGCAGCCCACCTCAGCCCTTCGAGCACGAGTAAATGAGCTGCAGGGTAAAACATTCGCACAACGAGATTCTGCCAGGAAGAAGGCTGCACCAGTTTCTACTGGGCAGTTCCCTAGACCAACTGGAAGGCCTACCTATATGTCTGATGTGTCTGATCCTCTTGAAGGGACCTCTAAGTCCTTTATGCAACCAGTGGAAAACAAATATGATCAGCAGCAATAGAGGGGCCCTGCCTCCAGCCAGGTGGAGGAGAGGGATAATCGGGTTTATTGGACTGTGTGGATCCGATGGCCTGGCATGTCAGATCCACAAGAGTACAAAGCTCTGGTGGATACTGGTGCCCAGTGTACTCTAATGCCATCGAATCATGAAGGGGTAGAACCCGTTTGTATTTCTGGAGTGACAGGGGGATCCCAACAACTAACTGTGCTAGAGGCTGAGGTGAGCCTAACTGGGAAGGACTGGGAAAAACATCCCATTGTGACTGGTCCAGAAGCTCCGTGCATTTTAGGTATAGATTATCTACGTAGAGGGTATTTTAAAGACCCAAAAGGGTACCGATGGGCTTTTGGAATAGCTGCTTTGGAAACAGAAGAAACTGAACAACTGTGTGCCTTGCCTGGACTCTCGGAGGATTCTGCTGTTGTGGGGTTGTTGAAGGTTGAAGAACAGCAAGTGCCAGTTGCTACGACGACGGTGCACAGACGACAATACCGTACTAACCGAGATTCCCTGATTCCCATCCATAAGCTGATTCATCAACTGGAGGATCAGGGAGTGATCAGCCGAACCCACTCACCCTTTAATAGTCCCATATGGCCAGTGAGGAAGTCCAATGGAGAGTGGAGGCTGACAGTAGATTATCGTGGCCTAAATGAAGTCAGTCCAGGTATGAGTGCTGCTGTGCCAGACATGTTAGAGCTCCAGTATGAATTGGAATCGAAGGCAGCCAAGTGGTACGCCACAATCGACATTGCGAATGCTTTCTTCTCGATCCCACTGGTGCCAGAGTGCAGGCCACAGTTTGCTTTCACCTGGAGAGGCATCCAATACACGTGGAATCGTCTGCCCCAGGGGTGGAAACATAGCCCCACCATCTGTCATGGACTAAATTAACTCAACAACTTCAGAGGGATGATTAACAGACTGAGGGAATAAGATCTGTATGCACGTATGTGTGCATACATGTGTACATACATATATGGGTGTGTGAAACACGAAACTGGTTGTACCCAAAGAAAATTGTTGGATCTGGTCATGACGTAAATGGTATGGAATAAGGGGTGGATAATGTCCTGGTTTCAGCTATGATGGAGTTAATTATTTTTAGCAGTGGATGGAATGCCATGTTTGGGTGTTAGGATGAGAACAGTGCTGATAGCACCCTGATGTTTCTGGTTGTTGCCGGGCAATCAAGTACCTTTCTCAGTTCTTCATACTTCCTTACTAATGAGAAAGGAGGGGACGCAGTCAGGACAGGTGACCCGAATTGGCCAAAGAGGATATTCCATGCCAGTTACGTCATGCTCAGTATAAAGGGGGACTGGGGGGAAGAGGAGGAGACAACGCCAGGACGTGCAGTTTCTGGGGGACGGTCGGGTTTTTTCCGGGACGGGCTCTAAGCTGTGCGGCCTGAGTTCTGTGGTTTGGTGAGAAATTGCATTGTGTATCACCAGTTTCATCTATTTTGTACTTTAAACTTCTGTTATTGTTATATCTAGTTTTCTGTTATTGTTTAGTAAACTATCCTTATCCCAACCTGCGTGGTTCTGGTTTCTAGGTTGTGGTTTCTTTTCCTCCTTTCTTCCTTCCCTTTTCCCCCCTCCCCCAACTTTCCCTCCCCCTTCCTTTTAAAAGTACAAGTGACTGTGTGGGGTGCGGCCCTCGGCTGGGGCAAAACCACGACACTACCTCCTCCAGGTCCTTTCACAGGCTGGGGTTTCAATACTTTTCTTTGGCACCCCCAAATATTTCGCCCTCTGCTCAGACAGCTGTGGCCATCAGCACAGGGGCAGAGAAGACAACCAGTTTGCCAGCGACATCTCCCAAAACCTTCCTCCTTCCCTCCCCCTTTGGCTACATTTGGATTGAAGATCTCCAGTTTAAGAGTTTTATCTCTCAGAGTTTCATGGCACCGGGAAAGCCCCCCAGGAAGGAAGCTAATTGTGATGTGCAATGTACACTAACAACACTAGGGAAAAAATGTGGAATACCAGTGTGAGAAATAACAAAATCCTCTTGGATGTTATTTTTAATTAACTGCTAGACAAATCATGTATCTGCTGACATACAGTTTCTTGATATACATTCATGTGTTACCCCTAGGTAAGTGAGATTGAAAGATGCATTCTTTTCAAAAGGATTCCCTGGGATCCAACAGTGCTGTAGCAAGGTGATCAATGTCTGGAAAAGAGAAAAGCCCCATTCTGTGGCCTCCTCTAGAGAGAGCAGATCACTGAGCTGCCACAGGGCCCTGGGATAGCGGGTATGCTCAACAGGGAATGCTAATTTCTACCCCTTGGAAACTTGTGATGTTGCCGAAACACTTCACTCCAATGCTTGTGTGTTGTGAGGTTGCTGAGCTCTGCTGGGAAGTCCAAATTATTTATTGCACTCATGGAGGCAAAAGCTAACTCTAAATGATGTACTACCTATTTAGTTGGCCTTTCTGGGTAGACACAGGGCCAAAGGGATTGTTGTTTTGCTTGAGGTCTCCTTCCACTTGAAATGTTGCAGGACCACATAAACATCTAACTTTTTTCTTTTGTTGAGATTGAAAAGACTTCCTCAACACCCATGGCAGGCCTCAGCTAGCTCAGGAGCAGAATCAGAAAGCAATGGGTAGCAAAGAGTGCACCTAAGCTTCCCCAGGATTCGCTGTACACATGTCTAAGCGTTGCCAAAAGCTTATTCATTCAGGGTGCCTTATTTCTGCAAGGCACCAAGGTTTTAAGGTTCCCTGGCAAAATGAGAACAGACATTGATAAGTGTAAAACAGACAGGCACTTTTGGAAACTGATAAATACTGCCTATAGTATCAAAGAACTGATTTGAACACAGATACTCTTTGCTGATGAAATGGCAGGTTCTATGCACAACGGGCTTTGTAGGCCTTTCCCTTTCCCACTGTGCAGAGTGCTGCCTCACAGCCTGAGCGACCACAGAAGGCAGAAGGCAAAGAGTGGTTCTCCCTTCCTTAGGCTGGAGCTGGCAGCCCTCCATTCCCCTCCTAATTGATGAAGAGAAAGAGGCTCTTGTACAAGTAGGCCCATCTGACACATTTTAGATATCTCCGTAAAGCTCTCCCTAGGAGCACCTGGCTGTCTCTCTCAGTGGTAAGGGGGAACCCAAGCAATTGGCTCAGATGTAGAGGTCTGTCTGCTGTTCATCGGGCAGATGAACTGTCCCTAGACACCTGCAGCGTCTCGTGGAGGATGTGGAAGAGTTTTTCCCAGTTGAAAAATGCTACTGGGGGCAGAAACACTGTTCTGTTGCTGCTGCTCCTTCTTGATGTGAGTCACCAGTAGACATCTGTATGTTGGCAGATGTCTCTTCACTCACCACCCAACTGCAAATTTAGAAGTTTAAAAGAGAGAGTGGAAAAAAGGATGAAAGGGCAGTAAAGAGAAACACTAAAATCAAAATACCAAATAAGATGCAACAGTTTGTGAAGACATTTTGTTCTATCTGTCCAGGGAAGTTGAGGGGTCAGCACTAGTACTTTTTTTGTAACAAAAGCAACCCTGGTACCATTAATAGAAGAACATTTTGAGGCCAAATATTGAACCCAAAAGTCAGGAACCCAGAAGTCAGAACCCAAAATAACAGAAACAAGACGGAATTGAACCTGGGACTGGAAAACATGTATTCAAGCAGGAGCAGAATGAGAGCCCAGGAGAGTTGAAGATAAAGGGAAGTGCTGGTAGCACAGGGAAGTGGCAGCACACCACTAAGAGTGTCTCCACTAAGTTTGCACTGGGAAAGCTCACAAACAGGATTTTGCATGGGAAGTGATGGAAGTCTGTGAGTACATGGTGGCTAGAGGTCAAAGTTGTCCTTTCAGATCAAGAGCAAAAGTCAGTCCGTCTTACTTAGGTACCTAAATTGCACTTCAATTTTTGATGCCTAGGAGGCAGCCCTTCAAAAATGCCCCAGACAGATACAAAAATATATATATATGCTTTTCAAAGACTCATGAAATGGGCTTATTTGCCAAGGTTGTATGCTTAAGTTGGCTGGACTGGAAACCTTCTATAAATAACCCTAGAGAGTTACTTTTACAAAATAAAATCTAGGATACTCAGATGTTAGTCATCATGGGGGCGGGTGGGGAAGACATTCCTGAACATGACAGCTGGCCAATTTCTGGTGCAACAGTCCTTAAAACAGTAAGAGGTGATAACAGTTTGAATGTGGTTTTGATTAATAGAAAGATTGGTCATATGACATAAACCTGAATAACCTAATTATGAGTTCATTCGTCTGAAAGCAGGCAGGGGGGCAAACAAGAGAAGACCTGTAACTAAAACTGTCAGTTCCCAAAAGGCAAATTTTCACAACCTACGGCTGTGTCTAAATTTATGTGCTAGCTCTCACCGCAGCTCACCACAGGTCTTATGACTGTCTGGGCTGGAGGATGACTCAAACGTGACAGCACGCCCACCTACCTTTGCATGCAGGCTTCCCCTCTGCGGTGCCTGCCCGAGATGAACTTTGGAAGAACATGCAGAAACCAGAAAGCAATCCTGCATCGCCTTGTCCTGACACAGCCTGAGGGGAGTGAGTAATTAGAAAAGGGCTACAGAGCTGAGGAGCTTGGCTAATCTGATGTAGGGGAAACCTGGCATTTAAGTCAAAAGGTGACAGTGCAGCTCAATTTTGTATCCTGAGGATGGAGGAAAGTCTTACAGAATCTCCATGAACGATCATCACATGAAGGACGCTAGAAATTACCAATAAACTTAAAAGTTACTAGAAAGTTGTTGTTTCTTTTTTCCCAAAGTCACGCGAATTTATATTTTCTGTGGGCAATTAAAACAAAGAGCAAAAGGTTATTTATTTCTATAAGCAAAAGGGAAAAGAAGCAATTGAGCTGTTACACTGAAAAGACAGGCCAGAGATTAAAAATAATGTGTACAGACATTATATATATATTACTGTATATTGTGTGTTTAATCTTCTCCCCACTGAGTGCCAATAATGTGAGTTTTCCTGAGTAGCATCGTAGTTTTTATGAAGTTCTTTAAATTATTTTACTTTGTAGCTTGGGACAATACTTTAAACCAGTAAGTTTTCTTCATGGATTGATATGAAAGTAGTGTATAGGTTGTTGCTGAGGTCCCTCTTGCAGCCTACAATACGACATCTGCATGTTTGAATGTGAAACAGGGGGTCAGCATTTTGTACTCCCTTCATGTAAAAATCTGATACCAAAAAATATCTTGGAATATTTTACTGTATTCTATGCAAGAGGAAAACAAGTAGGACCAACTTTTCAGAAACTATGAAGGTGCAGGAATGAAAGTCTTAAAACAATGTAATTATAATATTTGAAAATGCACATCAATAAAGCTTTTCAACAGAAATGAGCTGAGCACCTCTCAGAGCTTACATTGTCCTCAGCTTTACAACATTCTTATTCTATTCTTATGTGACACACAAAAGGAGAGAGAACAGAAAAAATCAATTCTGATGGTAATGGGTATAATTCTTAACTCATTAGTGTTACACCTACTTACTACTGGGATGAATTTGCTCCTCTGAGATTTAGTAAGTCAGCTTTTCTAAAATCATGTACATTAGTTCCCTTCTACCCACCTTTCAAAAGTCTCTATTTTTATTAGCATTAAATGTTACTAGCAAGGCTAAAACGAACCATTTTGACAGCCCTTAAAAACAGAGATCATCTTTCTGGAAAGGGCACAAAACTCATGTTACTATCTAACAACTGTCTAACACTCCTGGTATTTTGGGATGCATTTCATAAAGGATACTCTGAAAGGTGCAGAGTATGCTGCCACAGAGACCATACATAGATAGATGATGTGTCAGACATCAAGGTTGAATTCATTATGTGAGTCCCTTAGGGACCCATCTGTCCGGCAGCTGAAGGGAGGAACCAAACAGATTGAGGAGAAAAAACATAGACAAGAAGTGGACAGGGCAACAATTATTGTTTGATTTTGTTGAAAATGGTCAAAACATATATTAGAGCTAGAAATACACATGCACACACATCTAGGTTTTCAAGAATATAACTGTGATGATTGCCTCTGGGGATACCAGGATATGTGAAAATGGCTGAAATGGGAATCTGCATATAGCAAAAACCCCACCAAAATCTGCCATCCAGGCTGAATGCCAGAGTGGGGGCCACACAGCCAGGAAAGTGCTGGAGAATCCCAAAGCCAAGCAGGTCTATAGGCTTGGCTATGAGAAAAGATTTGCCCTCTTCAGGGCATTTTCCTGCATCTCCTCCTGCAACCTGCTGTGTCATCGGATTAACTAAACACACGCAGACACACAGAGACAGACACAGACACTAAACTCTCAAACATTTGTGTTCATCTGCAGGCTAGCTAAAGTTACCCTCAGTGAAGTATACAGTCACACAGTTAAGGCCAAATGCAGACAGGGAGGTGGGTTTACATGACCATAGCTGGCATTCCGGTAAATGTGCTCAGGTTCCCCTGTATAGGTTAAACTGTTCTAGGATGGTTGGTAGATCCAGTGGTACAGCACAGCATCGTTAAATGTGGTGATCTGCTCTGCAAAGTTAATTTTGGAATGGAAAAATCACTGTTTTCTTTAAGAAATGCATTTGGCTTTGGATTTTTTTTGTTTGTTTGTTTTGTTCTGGCTGAACTCTTAAAAAAAACACTGACTTGCAAGAATTCTTTTCCCCCGGGTCTCTAAGGAGTCTTGTGGATCTATGCTGCAGTGCACTGAAACCACTGTCTCTGCCCATTGTCCTCCTCTTCCCTCCTTCTCCTAGACCTCCTTTCCACCTTTTTCTCTTTTTGACTGTGAAGAACAGAAGATCCCCATTATCCTGCTTCACTGCTCTGTAAAAAGAATTTAAAAACTCCTAATATTACTTAATCACAGCTTTCAGTGCCCCTGCTGCCATAAAACATTATAACAATGGGCTGGCACTTCATCAATTGTAATTTGCTGATATTACAGTCACAGTAGCGCTCGACATAATTGCCTTGCTCTACCACTGACTCGTAAGGCTTCTTGACCTCATTCAATACTTCTTTGCACTGGGGTCTGCAGTCAGAAATGCTGCTCTGACAGCTCAGCTTTTTGAATTTCCAGTTCCTGCCCATCTGAGCGGGATGCGTCCCTCCAAATACTCGGCGCACCACTGCCCTCAAATTGCATTCACTGACACTTAAATCTATTAGGGCACATTTTATTCTTCATTATTCGCTATTTTCCACGTAGCAGCACAACAGTTACAAGTTCCAAACGGAGATAATAACAGCAGTTATTAAGAATGAAGGAGCTATCTCGAAGACAATAAAATAAAATAAATTTAGTTAGGACTTTGAATTCCTTGCAGGTCCAAAACTCCTCCCAGCAAGAACACGACTTCAAACCATACAGATTCTTAATAAGCTGTTTATTTTAGGACAGAAGGCACCTTGAGAATCAGTTTGACTATGCTGTGGGTTTTTTTTCTGTAGACGAATTAAAACATAAATTATCAGCCCAAACGACTTCTAATGGAGCCGAAGGACAGCAGCAAAATAAGAAAAAGCAAAGCACAAGCTCTCCCTGACAGAACACACTGTGTGTGACTCATCCTGTAAAAGTCACCATTGTGAGCTGCAAATATTTATTCCTTATACGACTGCAGCTTCTCTGAGGTTGGGACACTACAGAGGCAGGAAAAAGCCTCTGCAGAGAGCCCGTCAGACCCAGCAGGCATGCAGCAGCCTTGCTGGACGCTTGTAGGGAATACAGCATAAAACCCATGCCACGTTGCACTTATGTGGTCATACGGACAGCCACACGCAATGCTGAGAGACAGGCTTTCCAAGACACTGCAGGGAGCAGATAAAATTTGATGGCTTTGGCCAGTTTTTTGTGCCACTGCTTTGTGACACCACAGTATCACTCTAAAAGTTGCCGTCTTGGGCACAGAATCCTTTACAGAAGTGGACCACTCTCAAATTCAGCAAGCACAGGGTGGAAAGAAGATGAAGGAGCCTAGGGGCACACTGCAGGCTTTCACAGGGGCCAGCTGACAAGCCCGAGTGCTGGGAGGGCAGTGTGGTCCTGGTGAGGAATTCGCTGATCACGCAGCGGGGCTGAGGCACACCCTCTGTGTCACTTTGGGATATGCTTTCTAACAAAGTACTTGCAAAAGCCTTTCTTGCAAGCACCCGTGAGAGGGGTACGGCAGGACACTGGCAGGACCAAGTCTCACCAAAGAGGGGGGCACAGCAAGGATTGTATCCCCTGATGGTAGCTCTGAGGTGCTCAGCTCTAAGATCCTTGAAGTGACCGGCTTGATTTCTAATCCTCTGGCTGCCACAGCAAGCGTAAGAGCTCTTGCTTGGGCCCTGAGAGCTGCTGGGGACATTGTCTCATGCACGTGGAAGGCTACAGTAGAGTTAAGGTTTGCTTATTCTGCACATTTTGCCAAGATTTTGAAAAACCACTTAATGGACTTGGACAGGCTCAAGGAGTGTTTTTAGATTCAAGTACTACTTGTTTAATGGATTTATTGTATAAACATTGGCACTGAGATTTTCAAAACTTCTTTGGGATTTGGTCTGCTGATTCCTCTTAATTTTTAATGTAGAGTAACATCTGAAGCTGGCAATGACACAATTGTAAAACTCCAATAGTTACATAAACTCATCTCATATTCTGAGCAAGGACTCCACCCACCAGGACATGGAAGAAATAGGTGGCTGATGTTTCCATCTGGAGGATCATTTCCCTTTGGCTTGACAAACCACAGCACAAATATGTCCATGTCACCCAAATATCTCATTTGAAAAAGCTTTTCAAGCCTCCAGATTTCAAATTTATACAGACAAAATATATGTGTGATTATATATACAAATATATGCATAAGGGTATGTAGCTGTATTTATTTTGTCTATGTGTGTGTCTGTGTAGGAATGAATATGTGTACACATTCCTATGAGCACTCTTTTCCCTTGGAGCTGGCTACCTGGCTGTTTGCATCCCTTTAGAAACTCCCAGCATTGCCGTTCTGACTTGGCACAGCATTGCTTGTTGCTCCTTGTCCTCCTGCTGTTGCTTTTTGTATCAGAAATAGCCTGGCCAGAAGGTCTAGGGAAGTGATTGTGCCCCTGTACTCAGCATTGGTGAGGCAGCACCTCGAATGCTGTGTCCAGTTCTGGGCTCCTCACCACAAGAAGGACATTGAGGTCCTGGAGTGTGTCCAGAGAAGGGCAACCAGGCTGGGGAAGGGGCTGGAGGGCAAATCCTATGAGGAGTGGGGGTTATTTAGTCTTGAGAAGAGGAAGCTGAGGGGACACCTTATCACCACCTACAACTGCCTGAAAGGAGGTTGTAGAGAGGTGGACAATGGTCTCTTCAGCCAGGTGACAGGACATAGGAGAAGGGGGAATGGCACAAAGCTGTGCCAGGGCAGGGTCAGGTTAGATATTAGGAAAAAATTGGAACATGAAACATGAAAGAGTCATCGGGACCTGCAACAGGCTGCCCAAGGAGCAGGGATCGTTGAGTCACCATCCCTGGATGTGTTTAAAAGATGGGTAGATGAGGTACTTAGAGATAGGGTTTAGTAGAGGACAGGTACGGTTGGACTCAATGATCTCAAAGGTCTTTTCTAATCTACTCATTCTGTGATGCCTTCATGGTCACTCAGGATGTGCTAGCACTTAGAGAACTTTGGTGAGACACCATTGCACACATTCTCAACGGGCTGGTCCTCTGAGGCTTCCAGCCCCTCACCCTATGAGAGCAGTAATTTAAGGAGCACAGATACCTAGGGGTGGGAGTGGGATCAGGATGCTATATGGTGTGTAGGCAGTGCAAGTTCTTATGGCCTGAAGGTGAAACTAGAGCTGGGGTGAGGTGGTGGGGTGCAGTGGTGTCTGGATGTGCAGAGGTCCCCAATTCATTCTTTCTGCAGCAGGACAGTAGCATCACATTTCCCAGGCACAAGGAAGAGAAGGTGGAAAAAGGATGAAATCTGGGAGAAACCCATTTCTCCCATTTAACCACAACACACTGAAAATGTCTTACACGTTCAGACTAGGAGAAAACTAGTCATTAACTTTGTGAGGCAGCTGGTTTCCTAATAAGGGCTCCTACGCATTCTGGCTTTAATATTATTGTTCTTGTCAACTGTGGGAATGCAATGTATATTAATGGTGGTTTATTCCAAATTGGTCATTGTCGGAGTTAATAATTAGGTAGTCAGGCACTAATTATCTCTATTTTGTCTCAAATCATTAACTAAGAAATCTGGAGAAGTAATTTCAGAGGCAGGCATCAGAGCTGCACACAGTAGGAGGGGCTCCCTTATGGGCACAAGAGATGCTTCACTCTGCAGAGCGGTACCAGCCTATGCCTGGGAGCAGAAATTGGGCAATACTGGTCCCAGCAGCAGCTGCAGAGTGGCAGCACCTTGAAGAAATACATATATGTGTGGTCCCCGTCTATACTTTGCACTCCTGGTACACTCACAGAATAGTTTGGTTGGAAAAGACCTTTAAGATCATCAAGTCCAACCGTTAACTTGGCACTGCCATGTGCAACCACTAAACCAAGTCCCTGAGCACCACATCTACACGTGACTCAACCACTTCCCTGGGCAGCCTGTTCCAGTGCTTGAAAACACTTTCAGTGAAGATTCTTTTCTTAATATCCAACCTAGACCTCTCCTTATGCAACTTGAGACCATTTCCTCTTGTTCTACCACTTGTTACTTGGGAGAAGAGACCAACACCCACCTGGCTACAACCTCCTTTCAGGTAGTTGTAGAGAGTGATAAGGTCTCCTCTCAGCTGGTCCTTATAAGACTTGTGCTGTAGACCTTTAGACATAATCTAGCACCTCAATGGCCTTCTTACATTGAGGAGTCCAAAATGGAACACAGTACTCAAAGTGTGGCATCACCAGTGACAAAACAGGGGGACGATCACACGATTTCTGATGCAAGTCTTCTTGGCAACCTGTGCACACTGCTAAGTCAACAACCAACATCCCCAGGTCCTTTTCTGCCAGGCAGCTTTCCAGCCACTTTTCCCCAAGCCTGTAGTGTTGCATGGGATTGTGTTGACCCAAGTTGCTAAGAACCAGCCTTTCCAGATTCCTCTGTAGAGCCTTTCTACCCTCAAGCAGACCAACACTCTCACACAACTTGGTGCAGACTTCAAATTTACTGAGGGTGCATTTGCTCCCCTTGTCCAGAGCATTGATAAATATATCAAAGAGAACTGGCTCCAATACTGAGCCCTGGGGAATACCACTTGTGAGGGGTCACCAACTGGATTTAAATCCATTTACCACAACTCTTTGGGCTTGACCATCTAGCCAGTCTTTTAACCAGCAAAGTGTATGCCCATCCAAGTCATGAAGAAGGAAGGCTCCCCAAAGGCATTACCTGGCACCTGGACAACAGAGCACCTCCAGTGAGACCACCACAGGCCACCATTGCTTGCTGCTGCTCCTGTCCCACAGAGCATCCAGCTGGATGGGCACCAGCAGGAGGGTGCACAACAGTGGGAAGAGGTGGTACAACAGATCTGCTCAGAGGACATGAAGTCTCAGTATTTACTCTGAAACAAGCCTCCCATGGAAACGATTCCAGTAAAAGTACTCAGGACAAGGACAGGTCTGGTGCATAGAGAATGAGAACCCTTGGGAACACAGGTGGAGCTGCTGAGCTTCTGCTGGGGCAGGGGACACCCATAGAACCCCACCAAAAGTCTGTGCTTTCAGGGCATGGTTGAGCCTGCACCACTGCTCCCCACCTGCTGGCAGCAGCTACTTCTCCTTAGGTGTGTGCAAGGTACCCCAACTACAATCATCCTCCCCTATTTTCCCTATGTACTGTGGAGATTACACCAGAAACACTACATGGGAAGCCTTTAACAGCAGTTCAGGGCATATATTTTGCTGGACTCTGTGAAGTGAATCAAGTGTATTCTCATGGTGCCTTAGGGGATGGCAACAAGAAATTCCCTTTTCAGCTTTTCTAGTATAATTTTTCCATCTCATTTAAGAATTTTAAATGTTGTCCTGCCCTTGTGGGCACAAGAAACCCCACAAGACATCAAGACCAGCACCCATCACCACCTGTGGTGAACTTACCTCAACATAGAGGATGGGGAAAATGCCAATCTTGTCACCCAGCATTCCTTCTGCCCAGTTGTCATCTACCCTCCTGATGACTGTCAAAATTTCATCCTAAAATCAGAGATACACGAAAGACATAATCAGATTTTTTCGGTAGAAAGATGCCAGTTTTCAGTTACTCACGTGACAGCTAAGGGAGAGAGTAAGTCAGGTAAAACTGTGCCCCAAATCCTGGGCCAGCAGCATCCCTGGCCCAGCACTCCACGCCAGGCATCCCATGCAAAGTGCACTGAAGCACCCTGCAGAGTGGTGCAGCTCATGCCAGCTGCCAGCAGCCCCTAAGGCCTGGACACAGTGGATGGGGATAGGTAACTCCTGGCTTCACTGCAGAACAGGGAGAATGGTCTATGCTTCTAACCTAGGGGGGAAACTCTGTAACATGAAGCTGCCCCTGTGCACCTGAGAGCCCGTTGTGCTGTTTGGCTGCTCCAGAAGAGGATTCAAAGGGAAGCACGAGTAGAGTACAGGTAGTCTTGGAAACACTTCCATCAAGAAGCATAACATATAGAGCATGCTGTGCTCTGCAACCAGCCTACACTGCTGATGCACTAAATGTCAGTTTTCCTTTAAAGAAAAATATTAGGAAGTGTAAGTGCAAGCAGGTAAAAAGGCACAGATCACAGAATAAAATTGCATTCAACTGTTAAAGCAGCTTCAGTTTAGGTACAAGTTTTCTAAAACCAAGGGCATTTTAATATTATAGTTGATCTAAGGAACGTTACAAAAATGGCCCTTCAAGAGGAGGGTCACAAAGATGGTCAGGGGGTTGGAGCATCTCTCCTGTGAAGACAGGCTGAGAGAGTTGGGATGGTCCAGAGAGAAGAGAATGCTCCAGGGAGACCTTATAGTGGTCTTCCAGTACCTGAAGGGGCCTACAGGAAAGCTGTGGAGGGGCTGTTTACCAGAGCATGGAGTATTAGGAAGAGGGTTAATGACTTTAAACTAAAACAGAGTAGATTTAGAGTAGACATCAGGATGAAATTCTTCCCCATGAGGCCCTGGCACAGGCTGCCCAGAGAAGCTGTGGCTGCCCCCTTCCTGGCAGTGTTCAAGGCCAGGTTGGATGGGGCTTTGGGCAACCTGGGCTAGTAGAGGGTATCCCTGCCCATGGCAGGGGGTTGGAACTAGATGGGCTTTGAGGTCCCTTCCAACCCAAATTGTTCTATGATTCTGTGATTCTATGGAAAACTCAACTGAAGATTACAAAACAGGAGATTAAGTGAAGTACAAATAAGAATCATGCTGCTGAAAGTTTCTTTTGATAAGAGTTAATACCTGTAACATCAGAAAAGCTCAGGTGATTAAAAAACCCCGAGTTTTCCCAGTTTGAGCTGCTCAACTTGTCAATGGACTTCTGCTACCACCTCTATCTGCTGGGGTTGCCATACTAAACCTGGCCTTGAGCCAGCTCCACTTACTACAAAGCCTACACTGCTCACATCTGCTACAGCCAGAGGAAAGGAGTGTGCTGAGAGAAGCTGCAAAGTGAAGTTTGCAGAGGTGCTGTTCATTCTCTCATGGCATCTAATCTTCCTTGATTCCTGTGCAGCAACGTATGAAAAAGAAGAAAACATCTTCCTCCAGAAAAGTGAGACACAGTTCCCTGCCGTTCGCACTTAATTTTCACAGCTGACTGTAGGAAAATGAGAGCCACATATGGTCTATCACCCTCCATGTAACAAGCTATCCACATTAACTGGCCAGGGGAGGGGAGCTGGTTTTTTGCAGATACTTCTCACATGGTAAAAAACCCCACACAAATTCCTGATCCAGGATGTCCAGACCGTGGATTTACGTTGATAGGAAACGACCTGAACAGTGATGTGATGTCCTTTGCCGTTTCTGAACATGTGCATTTTGAACACATGCCCTCTGAAATAGTTTAAATGTTTTCTTTGAATTATTCATCTGAATGATCCATTAGGGGAAAGCTCAGAGAAAGAGCCACAGACTGCGTCCTTCAGCTATTCATTACAGCTGGAAGGATGCAAAAAGAATTTGTGCATTTAATTTCCTGAAGAAACAGATAGCACTCCCTTCCAAAGCCCTGTCTGCACGGACCATTTTTGATCTGTGTAAAAGAGCTGACAGTAATGCGTTTCTGCAAAGTTTCCACATGCTCTTACAAAACACCGATTATCATAAATTTAGAATCTAGGTAAAGGGGGGCAATGAGGAAAATAGAAGACTGCATCACTTCAAGGACCTGCTATGAGTGTTCCTACTTTCTATATTTGTTCTGCTGTTTCCTTAAAAGACTTTTTTAAACCCAGACGTGTATTTGGTCTATGCTTTCACTATATGATATATATACATATGCAACCTTATGCATGTATGTGCATGTATGAATGTGTGTATGTATATATATGCATATGTATGCACATACATGCATAAAATAAGAAATTAAGAAAAATCTTTTAAACTGTAAAACCCCAGAACTTGACTAGATGCTGTGTGATCCCATCCATGGAGCGGGGTGGAGGCAAGAAAAGTTCATCCTGCCTTGATCCTGCTCGAGGATGGGGCAAAGAATGGGTGACCTCTGAAGATCCTTTCCAACTTCACCTTCTGTGGACCTATGAAATCTGGGAGCATTTCCATACACTGATTTTAGTTCGGCTCTGCCAAGTCTGGCTGCTGAATGTGGTCACGTATGAGAAATCAGAAAGCTGCACATCCCGAGATATGCTGACATTGAAAACCTGTATCTCTGTGGGAGAGCAAAGTGCAAATCCTTGAGAATGCTTCCCATTACGGAATTCGTTTTCAGAAGGGTATTGAAAATCTCCAGGAATTACAGCAAATCCTGAAACATCTTTTGAAATTCTTTATTAATATAAAGTTTCTTTGAATTCGCAGCCCACGACATCATTCCATCCACTGGGCTGGTGAAAGCTTCACCATGGACTCTTTTAGTGCCTCAAATTAGTTGGATGGCCTTGCTACTTATAAATTCCTAGAAAGGTTCCCAAAAGGACCATGAATAGTAAAAGAGCCGCAGATCTCTTGGCACGCCACTTCAGCTTTCTGAACCTCCCTATTTCACATGCACTAAATTAATTTCCAGGCAGCGTAAAGGAATCTGGGGCTCAAATCACATTTCAACAGGCAACGGTATCCAGTGTAGTTTGACAAAGATACCTCACTCTCTTTTTATGCCTGTTGCTAAAGTCTCTAATTATTTGCTCTCTCCAACTTACTCTAGTCTCTCTCTGTCCATCAGGACGGGGCAGCCTCGTGAAGGGCATGTGGGATCTGCTGCTACAGTTTATAACCATTATCAGAAAGGAAGTCAAAGATAAATCACTCGAAAAGCAGTCTGACTGATGGAGAAATGAACCCCTTTGCTGAGAAAACAGCACAAAATTGCGTCCAATAACAGTCATGATTCACAGCCTTATTTTTACTCTAGTCATTAATGGCCATTAATGAAGCAACAGAAAGCAGATGTGACTGCTATTCTGCAGAGATAACAGCTCCATGCAGAGCACTGGGGAGATGTGAGTGATGGCAGGATGGCACCGCGTGGTGCTTGGTGTGCCCGCCACCCACGCTTGCCAGCTGGTGTGAGGATCCCAGTTGCTGTCTTCCTCCAGGACGGTAACCACAAACACTGCTGGAACTGAGTGCTAAGGGGCTGGGACACCCCTCCACAGCCAGGAACCAGTCTTGGATGTGTTGGCTCCAAGATTGGCAGAGAATTTGTTAAATGCTGCTGTGGGCTGGGAACAAAAGTGTTGGAAAATGAAGGGGGAAAATAATTCGATGAGATTAAACTTTGATGAGCAACAAAGTATGGGAAACAGTTGATGCTACCTTGACAAGTTTTAGACTCATCTATCACTGGGATTCAGCCTTTGAAAGGCTGTGTGAACTCAAGCATGCAAAAGATGCTCACACACACACACACAAAAAAAGTATGGGCTGAATTTGGAGTTATTGAAGGCTGGAGTAACTACACAAATAGACTACAATGCTGTTACTGCAGATTTGCAGCACTGTAGCAGGAAGCAGAGTCCTCTTGTGCAAAGCTTGTCCCAGAGAGTGTGTAGCCCGAGGGAGGGTGGGTTATTTTTTAAAACAAAGACAGCAAGAGCCCAGGCTCAACTGGGGTATCACATAAGGAAACACTGAAAGCTGAGTTAAATGCGTGTATCTCAAGGGTGTGCACTGAGACTCTGCAGGCCACATTCTGACTGCAACCACACTAGTGAACATCAGAGGTAACACTTCTGAAGCTGCTGGATTTAATGTGATGCAAAGCTGACACAAGGCTGCAAGTCATAATTATGGAGAGCAAAACAACTGCTACCTGCCTGACTTGGCTGAACACTGCCAAATGCTGAGGAAAAACATGTTAAGTCGCAGATCCAGAATGTTTTCTCTTCTTGTTGCCACTACAGAGGAGGGAACAGTGGTGGGTCCTAATACTTCTACACACTTTGGGACGAGGAACTAGGGGAAGCAGTCTACCCAGTGTAAGAGAATGACAGGTTGGAACTTTGTTGCACTGGATACTCAAGACAGAGGTTTCTTTGTCCCTCACAGTTTTATACTTCCACATACAAAATTATTATATTAGATTTATGATTCTGTGATTTATCTTTGGCCTTTTGTCTGGAGAGTGTTGAGTCTATAGGAGATGAAAAAGAGTAAGTGGCAGAAGCCCTCTGCAGCACTGCTCATGGAGATCAGTGTAAAGCAGGCTTCATTTCCTTGCAATCCACCTCTGGAACAACAGGACATATTAATTTTGAAGAAAAAAACCCCCACAGCCTAGTAAGAGGAAACCCCAAATATCCTTCCTTTGTTTTCTTTTACTGCACTGACAGATATTCTGACTGCATGGTAACAAAGGGAATGGGCAAAAGCAAACTCCACCAAAAAAGCAACAAAACAGTGATACAGAAGAACCCTATGTTTGATTTATCTTCCTGAGCTTCCTTTTCAGAGGAAAAGTCTTCTTTATTATAAGTTTAGAAGTAAAATCCAATTACAAGTGTCTGGTAGCATTAAATGAGTCGCAGGACACAAACAGGTTGTACTAGTTTGTATAAATGGTTTGTCGATGGAATCCCTCTGCCTGAGGAAAGACCAAATAACATAAATGAAATAGAGATCAGGTCCAGCATCTTCAGATGCAAACTGAGACATTCAAGTGATGAATATTGCCCCGAGTGACAAATCACATCTACGGCAACGCGGTGCTCATGACTCTGTGCAGAGGAACTGACTGCATCAGCAGATGATCTAAAATCTGGGCTAAACAGGAACCTTTATCAGTGCAGGTGACAGCTAAAATTAGCATTGTGAAAACTGATGAAAACACGATGGTAAAGTCCCGAGATGAAAAATAGATTATTCACTGTCAGGGTGAACAATAGGCAAGACATAAAAACAGTTACAAGGTGACAGAGCGTGTACTGGAAGGAACTAAAGAAAAAAAAACCAGCAGTAGAAGAGAAATCAAACCCCCTTGGGCAAAAGACAGTCATCATGGATAAAAGGATGCAGGCAGTAGCATGAGGGGCGAAGAAAAGGAAAACCGAGGGATTGAGAGTAGAGCTATACAGCAGAAACAAATGCTCTGTGTGAGAATGACATTGGACTGCCAAGGAAACGAGAACTATCAGCATACAAAGGGAGCTATTGCAAAGGAGGTACACTAATACATGGCACCAAATACATCAGACACAGAAGTGTTGAGGAAAGGATCTGCTCTAAGAAAATAGACCCCCAACTGCCTGCCATACCTATTAGGTTTCTTAGACCAAGCAAGCAATGAATACTTCAAGTGAGCAAGGAAGATTGCTTCCCAGAGAAGTCACCTTTGTACCTCTGGGCAAGCAGCAAAGAAAGCAGCGTACCAGCAAATATATTCTTTACTGACAGGATCTCAGAGGTAACTTCTGTCAGCGCACGGCTGCTGCTTCTTGCTAAGCAGCCTCCTTTCTCGCAGAGATTCACAGCTCCACGGAGGCTGGGTAGTCACAGGGCTTGCAGTGTTTGCAATCAAACACTTTGCTTGCTATGGAGCAAAAAGTGCTTACAAATCTTTTGTTAAATAAATATGAGAAAGTACACACTCTAGGAAATTGCGTTCTGCCCAGCAACGTTGCACGAGTGAAAAAGATGTTACGTTCGGTGAGAAAATTATATGCTGCAAATAATTCATTCAGCTATAATAAGTAGCCTCAAAAGAGGAGGTCAGTAAAATCCTAGCAAAGGATATTTTTATCATCTATTTCATATTCATTTCCAGCATAACTGTTATTACTTTATGTGATACTATAACAACCGCAGACAGCTGAAATAAAACAGAAAATGACAATGAACAGGTTCTCCATGGCGTTCAGAGCCATAAATTAACATTAGGGGATATGCTTTATTTTACTGTGGATTTCTTGATATCCATGAAGCCCATCTAAGGTCAACACAAATTGCTAGGGAGGGGAGACAGAAAGCAGGTGGGGAGGAGGGGGAGAAAGGGAAAACATGACAGTTTAAATCCAAAGAAAATTACAGTATCTCAGTGTTCTCTCATTCCAAATGGAATTTATTAAACATTTTGGTTTTAAGAAAACAAAGACTTTTTTCTTCTTTTTTAATGTCTGCTTTTTAATGTCTTTATGTTCCTAAAATAGGAAATACTGTGATATATGATGATAGCGTATTCCAAATGCTATTTGGTGTATGGTATGAAGCAATATGCATTTTGAAGCTCAATGGCATTTTAAAACATCAGAACATCTGATTCAGTAAGGAAGATTAAAAGACACATTTCCATTAGGTTTTTTTTCTGAAACGGAGTCGGTCTTGCAGAACATTTCAATGCAGATGAAATGCATGCTTTTTAGACAGAAAAAGGTTCTTGAGAAAGCCAGTTCTACTTGTTAAGTTTCACCAGCCTTGCTATACATGGCAAGACTTGCCTCACTTTAGACACAATGTCTCCTTTAGACACAGCGGGAGCAATTTCCCAATGATGCCAAAAGGGGGCTTGCCCCAAGGAGAGGCTTTACACCCATGACCAGTGTGGGACATTGGAGGGCCACCAAGCAGACTCTACCTCTGTGGGAGGAGGATTTACAAGTTGGGAGAAGTCAATGTCCTTTAGCATGTTACATGAAAGGATGTCCCACTTAATAAAGGTCATTTGGCCCCATCAGCCTGCACCCTGCACCACTAGGCTGCCTGAGCTCAAGGACTTTCATTTTCTTATGCAAGAAACCAGTTGAAAGAAACAAATGGAGTACAGGGGGTCTGCCCAGGGAGGACAGGCAGATGTCCCACTGGTCCCAGCACCACTGTGCTCCAGGCTCAGCTGCCCGCATCCTACATGCCCCATAAGTCCTGATGATAGAAGCTTTCCAAACTTTTCTTTTTTTAAAATAAAAAAAGAAAATACTATTTCTCTACCTTGGTGAAGGTCAGGCAATCCTTGTCTTGATCTTTATCCTTTATTTCAAAGTCGTAAAGTGCTTTGCCCTGAGGTGGAGCTTGTGGGAGGGGCTTGATACACTGGATGTAGCTGGCAGGGAAAAAGCCATGGTTCCCATTGAGCTCCCCGTGGTACCAGTTCTCGTCCACCTTCCGTCGCAGTATGATGATGTCCCCCTTGTTGAACTTGAGGTCACCAGGCTCTTTTCCCTCATACGTGTAGAGAGCTTTGCCATAGGGAAGCTGAGAAACACTCTGGGGAAACAAAATACATAACATCTTTAAACAAACTCGAGCCAGCACAGATTTCCTTCTGAAAGTCACTTTCAGCTAGAAGAAGTCAATTGTCCATGACCAAATTACCCCAACGACTGTAGCTGACTGCTACAGAACACTATACCCTGGATCTCACAGGAAAACTAGGATGCATATGATGGTAAGACTGAGAAGGCAAAGGTATTACATCACAGCAGATACTGCAGTTCTCCTGAAGCTCATCTGGAACCTGCAGTACCTCTTACACCACCAAGGAGCATCTGTTAATTTGCAAAATATCCAACGCAAGCAGGACTATGTGTTTAACCAGGTAAAACTTGACATGTCTAAAGGTAAAGTATCAAGACATGTTGACCTTCAGGGCTGCTTCGGTTTCTGAGGCTCAGAAGATAAACAAAACAAAACAAGCCTGAAGATTCACGTGGATCTAAGAGCTGGCAAGTTGAGAATTTTTCATTGCGTTTGTTTGAGAAACTCCAAATATTTTTGAGTCTGAAGCTTTTAGTTTAGCTTTTGATTCTATAACCAAATACTCTTTACTTCTTTCAAAATCCCCAAATCTCAGGCTGCTTTCTGAGGGCTACTGTAAACAGTTCTAATATTCTTTGTTGCTTCTGAATTAGCGTCCCTGTGGAAAAGCGGAATAGGCAGCAGGCCGCAAATCTTTCCCTTAGAACTAAAGAGAGCTCTGAGGCTTCACGCTAATTAAAAGAAAGAAACAAACTCTAAAAAAACCCAAACCACAGCACAAGAGCAAAAAAGCATAAAAAGTTAATAGTTTGTGTGATAGAAAAGAGAAACCTATTTGATGAACACTACTTAGTTGTGAAGATTTCTTCCCAGAGTTCCACTTTGACCTGGTGCAAGATTGCCTCACCCAGGCTGCGACTGTGTGGACAAATTTTTTGGCGGAAGTATCAGTTAATGCAGCACTTGCCCTCCATGGCTCCCCTTCTCCTGAATCCCAAAGAGCTGGGGGTAACTGTGCTGGGCACAGCTGCTGGCTGCTTTGGTCCTGTAATAGCTCTTTCAGAATCACAGAATGACTCGGTTGGAAAAGACCTTTGAGATCATCGAGTCCAATTGTACCTGTCCTCTACTAAACCATATCTCTAAGTACCTCATCTACCTGTCTTTTAAACACATCCAGGGATGGTGACTCAACCACCTCCCTGGGCAGCCTGTTCCAGGTCCTGACAACTGTTTCAATGAAGAACTATTTCCTAACATCTAATCTGACCCTGCCCTGGCACAGCTTTGTGCCATTTCCCCTTGTCCTATCACCTGCTACTTGGCTGAGAGACCTCTCTACAACCTCCTTTCAGGTAATTGTAGGCAGTGATGAGGTCTCCCCTCAGCCTCCTCTTCTCCAGGCTAAACAGCCCCAGCTCCCTCAGCCGCTCCTCATAGGATTTGCCCTCCAGCCCCTTCCCCAGCCTGGTTGCCCTTCTCTGGACTCGCTCCAGGACCTCAATGTCTTTCTTGTAGTGAGGGGCCCAGAACTGGACACAGTACTCGAGGTGCTGCCTCACCAATGCCGAGTACAGCAGCACAGTCACCTCCCTAGACCTACTGGCCACGCTATTTCTGAGACAAGCCAAGATGCCATTGGCCTTCTTGGCCGCCTGAGCACGCTGCTAGCTCATATTCAGTCAGCAGTCACCCAACACCCCCAGGTCCTTATCTGCCTGGCAGCTGTCTAGCCAGTCTCCCCCAAGCCTTTAACCCATACTGGGGACAAAAGGTGTATCGCTGTATTATTATTATTATGACATTTTGTATTTTATTTTGCATGAGCTAAGACCCAGCTTGCAAGCCTCAGCCCAGATGCATAGCAGCATGTACCGCAGGGGTTGTTAAAGGGATCTTGTAATGCCAACCTTTCACAAGATCTTTTTTTCCAGACCTGTATTTATAAAAATTATCCGTTTTCTGTTGCATATATGTGCCAGCCTGTTCCTTGCTCTGGATGCGGGTTGGCAATGTCCTGTAGGGCCAATATGTGAAAGTATGTTTAATAAAATACCCTGGTATGCCCCTAGGGTGTTTCTTATGCCTGTGCTTCAGGGTGGCGTTCCTGTGTGAAAGGACCACACTCTCATGGCTTCCTGCAGGCAGAAGGTGGAGCAGCCCGACAGAAACCCTCCACTTCCTCACCCCAGCCGGAAAATGAGATGCTGGGACGACTTTTTAGAGTATTTGTTAAAGCAACAAGCAGAGGCATTTTTCAATCCCGATGGGTGCATTAAATGGACCTGCTCTGGCAGGGCAGGTTTTATGCTCTTACACCTGCATCTTTCGGCAGGAGGAGGAGGAGGAGAAGCACCAGCCCGCCGCCTGCGCTGCCTGCCAGCACAGCCTCCTCTGGCTGCTTCTGGATGCCAGATGGTCGCTGCAGCAGGCAGATACCACGCTGTTCAGAAAGTAAGTTTCTTGAGCGCACCTTCACACACAGGCGTTAACTTACTCATTTTATTAGGAAGGGCTTAAGTAGCTGTGCAGGTCTGGGAAAGCATGTGCAGCAGAGCTCCGTGCCTACACCACACAGCGAAGGAAGCAAACAGGCACAGCGCTACAGAGAGCTATCCATGTTGGCTGGTTGGGGATTTAATTTCATTCAGATGTGTCCCTGGATCTCGCTTTTCTCATTACTGATTTACAGTTCATCTCTTTTTCTCTGTATTCTTTAGGGTTTTGCTGCACCTGAGTGGCAGTATCCAGTTAAAGACTCACTTTAAAAAGACCCACCCCCCCAAAAAAAAAACCCCAAACAAAACCCCAACATCAAAAGAGAAAAGAAAATCGACAACCAGCTAACAAAGTGTGCATCAGTCTCTTCCAAAACAATGTCAGCATCCTACTGATATTTTTCTCTCTGCCAGGATGGTTATTTCCCTTGACACCAAAGCTTTGCCCAGCACTTTAAAGATTAAGCCTATGACACCACCGCACTCCTGAGGCAAGGCATGGATTGCATTACCTGTTTGAAACTAGAAAACAAACAAAAAAATAAAAGCTGAAAGACCAAGGAGCCTCATAGCAATTTAGAAAGAAAAGACTCATTACTTTTAACTCATGCTGGGAGAAGACAGTTTATCAAATGTGGCGTTAAAACTTCTGCCAGGTGTGCACCAAAGCGCTGCTAATCCAGGCACAGGCCTGGCAAGCATGCTCCCAACCACTTACCCTAGACAGGGCCTTCCTATTCCCAGGGTCTTTGTAGCACTTCAAGGTCGGATCACTTTACTTTTTAACCCCCTTCTCTTCCTAAGCCTTGTTTCACTATGTTAAAAGTGAACGGCCCCCACAGCTACAGAAAAAGAAACTGGATTTTATTCAGTCTCACACATAGTCAGTTAAATTCTTATGAAACGTATGCTGGGTTTCTATTACTGATTAATTGAGCTTGCTGGATGGTGATTTGGGTGCCTGTTTGTACCTTAACTTGATGAAAATGGAAGACTTCTAAGCAAAACCAAACAAGCTGCAATGCAAACATTTTAATTTTAATCCTGGCATTGTTTTATTTGGAGATGCTAATGTGGCACCCCACGGAATCTGCAGTGTAGGTGCTTGTGTTCCTATTCTCTTTTATGGGCTTAGTTATGGACCAGCTTACCTGGGGACTGCCCTCCAGAGAGAGGATATGTGCACGACGTACTTAAACTACAACTGCCAGTGGAAAGGTGCTTCCAAAGTATTTCAATTACCAGTTGCAGCTTTTTTCTAACTTTGAGCCACAGCTTTTCAACTAAAAAGTCTGTGGAGGCTTTTTTTTAATTAATATGTTGTTTAGTGGAAAGACAACCTCCTATAAAAAAGAATTCCAGAACTGAGACATCTCCCAGCCTTTCCGCAAGGCCAGAAGTGCCCATTTGGATTTAAGAACCCCAGGTAAAACTTGCATTTTCTGTGGCCCAAAGAGAGGCAAAGAAGTAAACAGAGTCCTCTGACTCTTTTCAAATAAAGCTGCTTTTCCCATATAAAGCTTGAAGTCTCCGCTCCAGCTGACCAAAGAAATTCACTACCACAAATACAACACCCCCCCCTCCCCCAAACAAAACAAACCCAAACCAAAATAAACCCTTGAAGCTTCTTTGGTGATATTTTCTGCCCAAAAGGTCCAGCTTTTAGTGTATATTCAGTGACCAGATTATATTAATGAATCCTGGTCCCTAAGAAGCAGATTTTGGGAAGTTTCCCACTATTGTTCCTACTTTTGGTTAATCTCTAAGTGAGAAGCAATTCAGAAAGCTCCTCCTAACTGCACCTCAAAGGAAGGAGCATTAAGTATATTTTACAAATAGAAGAAAAATGATCACTGCTGCTCTTTGCTACTTGTAATGTCACTCCCCATCAATAGCTACGTGATTCTTAGAAATCTTCCTATGATCCTACATATCTATGATCTTTGCCTAATCTTTGTGCAGTGCAATGCTGGTCTAATGAGCCCCCACTTTCTTCACTTGGCTACCCCAAACCAAAAGCAAGGGCATCAGCCAAGATTGATCCTCTGACTCACATGCAAACCTCCCAAGACGGGGGGGCACGCTCTTCCCATTTTCTGTTGAAAGTCTCTGCCTTCCACCCTGTCCTATTGCCCCTGAGGTCCTTCTTCTGTGTGATGGCATTTCAGTCAGACTCCATCACCTTCAGCATGCCTGGGTGGTCCTTCTTGCAACATCTAAACCAGTGTTGTCTGAGGGATCAGACTAAAGAAAATCAGAGGCAGTTAATGGTTGTGGTGGAGGCCTGTGATAAGCACTTAGAGATGTTCCTCAAGCAACTACAGGAGCGCTTCAACCTTCCTCCCACTCCTTGCTTTAGCAGAGCTAACTGCT
The DNA here is from genome assembly GCA_020800305.1 of Porphyrio hochstetteri. Classification (NCBI taxonomy): domain Eukaryota; kingdom Metazoa; phylum Chordata; class Aves; order Gruiformes; family Rallidae; genus Porphyrio; species Porphyrio hochstetteri. Next base: position 154,208,802 of record CM036905.1, on the reverse strand, counting down.
CAGCTGGTCCTGTGCTGCGCTCTGCAGCAACAGCCAGTGGACACCACTGAGCCACTGCACTACGCCCTCCCCATCCATTTCATCCTCTGCTTCTCAGCTGAACCTCCTCCTCAGCTGCTCTCCCATCTCAGGGTCTTCAGCAATGCTGTCCCAGGAGGGAAACTCCCTTTCCCAGCCTGGCCACTGCAGCAGCATGCTGCTCCTCTTCTCATGGCACCCAGCTCTACAATGGCCACCTCTGTAGCTGGGGGAAAACATGGGAGCAGCCTAGCTGCTAGTAAGGAACTTTTTGGACATCACCACCCCACCATCTCCCACCAAGTCAGCTCTTGACCTGTGCCTCCACTCGGATGGATGCCCACCATCACCCTTTTCCCAGCTGCCATGGAATCTGGTTGGACATAATGCAATGCAGGCGGCAACCAAACTGAATCTGTACTGTACTGAGAAATTGATTTGCCTCGTTGATTTATTGTTAGCTTAACTGGAATTCAGCTACGATGTGTATTAAATTTCAAAACTCTGTGTGGGTGTGTATAGAAATAAAGAATGGAAGGAAGGAAGGAAGGAAGGAAGGAAGGAAGGAAGGAAGGAAGGAAGGAAGGAAGGGATGAAGTCACAGTCAATGGCAATGGCCAGCTTCTTTTTCCTGCCAGTAAATGCGCTTTGGCATGAAGCTGAATACTGCCAAAGGTTTCTTTTCTATTTCAGCAATCAATACTGACGTAAAAGCCTGAAGCGTTAATGTGCTGAATCCCCCCCCCCTTGCAGAAGACTTAATGATATGTTGGCAACTCAATCATTCTGCATTTGTGTTTCAGCAATGTCAAATGGCAGCAGTTAAGCAGAAACCTGCTGGCAAATTGACAAACAACAGCCATGAAGCAATTAAGTGACAACGCTGGAGAATTTTTCATTACGTATCCTGGAGAACAAAAGGAAGGGAAAAAAACCCCCAAACATGCTTGTTTCCAATAAATTCTCCCAGTTGAAAGCCTTGGAGAGCATAAGCTGCACAGGTAGAGCAGGCCTTAAGTTTTCAAAAGTCATGGAAAAGAACCATTTTGCCAATATGCACGAAAGCAACACAAACTCCAGCGTGGGACAAAGCCTGATGGCTTCTGCGTGCCATGCTTGATAATGGAGGTCGCTACTTAGAAACCTGATGCTTGCCCCAAGTACAGTGTGGGTGCCTACAAAGCATGCTTGGCCTACTTCATGCTATTTGGGAAGTGAAAAGAAAAGCTTCCCCGTGCAACGGGTTTTTTCTTGAGAGAGCAAACTAGGCCTGGGTATCTATGATGAGTGTCAGTTCACTTTCCATGTCTGTGCACTACTAGGGAGGCTGGCCAAAATCATCAGAGAGGCTGGAGGGATTTGCTAGCTGACAAACACACAGGAGGAAAGACCAAGACCATTCCTTGACAACAGAACATTATAAGAACTTAAAAATAACATACAAAAGGGCAAGGCTTCCAGCTACAAAACCCAGACAAAAATGTTACGACCCAGCCCTTCACTCAAATTAAGTTTGCATTCCGATTTCTGAAACCCAAGAAACCTCTTGAGGCTCCAGCTCCTCTCCACCACAGCAAAGGAGAACAACAAGTTGTTTCTGCCATGTGAAAGCCACATTAAGGCTGCAGGGAAACCTCCCTCACCCAGGCTCCTGTCTTGTGCAGCTCAAGCAGTGCAAAGAAGGGAAACCCCAGCCCAAGCTACAAGGGATTCCCCTGCAGGTGGGGACCCCACACACCCCTACACCTCGCCCCTGCAACCCCAAGAGGCAGGTGTGACACTGCTGGCCCAGTGGGACAGCACCTGAACCAGAACCCTGTTTCAGGGTGAAAGAATGGGGGAAATGCAAAAGGTGGAGGAGTTTTTAACTCCTCCTTCCTTCTACTTCACAGGTCTTGTTCATAGTCAGAGCTAGAGGTGAAGCAGGAATGGATGAAGCCCAAGAGCTGCTGGGAGAGGCCGTTAAGACCACTACTAGGCGTGTTTTGGTTATGGATGTTTTTAGACTACACTTAAGTCATTTTAGCAAAGGACATTGGGATGTTGCTTGTTGCAGTTCTTCACATTTCTCCATCATCTCCTTATCTCCCATTCTGCAAATAGACATCTGAAGAGTCTGTTCCCCTGAATGAATGAATACACATTTATCTCCACAAGGTACCACCAAGCGTAAACACACAAAGCAAATAAAAAATTAATAAAGAAGAAAAGAAAGGGAAAAAACCATGAAAACCATTCACATCTCAGCGGTAAGCTATAATTAAACACAAACCGCTACTGTAAAGCATAAACAATAATTAAAACAGATATTGTAAATTTTTTGCCTCATTACTCTGAAGCATCACACAAATCTCCTGGCCTGCACAAGAAAAGATTTGGTGGTGACGCATGGGACTGCGCTTCGGCCTTCCGCCTCATAGGAAGCTCCCCACAAGCAGTCTGGGAATCACTTCAGCATATGTTTTCCTGCCACCCGTGGCAGCTTTGCAGGAATCTCAGCAGCTGTGACAGAGAGGACAGGGGTTGTGTGGTGGAGCATCTATCATCAGGACTGCTGAGGAGGAGATGGGGTCCTCCGGATTAGGAACCGTGATAAGCCCAAGAAGCAAGCTGGTCACGATGGCTGTGACAGTCATTGCTGGGCTTGGTGAGGGCATTTCACTTAAACCAACAGCAGTGCCTAAAATACAACTCTTCCTAGTTAGCCCTAGGAAGCCAGAGAGAGCATTTGTACCTCCAATGAGCTGGAGAAACAAGGGGCTGGGGCAGACTTCAGCCAGTGCTGGTATAACCAACATATACCACTACAAGACCTGTGAACTGCAAAGTTTTAAGCAGTTTCTGTCAAGAGGAACGTTCAAGATGACAGGTCATAAATCATCATTATATCTCACAGCAAAAACTCTCAAAAAGTGTTTTGTCTTCCACCTAAGATGGTTTGTCTTATGTACAGACATTCAGAAGAATGATTGCCCCTGGGTCACCTGGCTTGAAAAACCATGACAGTGGCACTGCAGCTTTTGCTTCCATGGGAAGCTAGTAATAGAAAAAATGTTCAAAGAGAATCTAATTTTGCACACAGTAGCAAAGGCAAAAATCAGCAACGTGGTATTAGTTAACTCTGTGTGAACCATCAGTAAGAGCCTGAAAAAATCCAGTTTGCAGGTACAACCTCTGTAAAATCAGCTTTGAGAATAAAGAAGTTAAGCTTACAATAGAAACAGCACCATGAAGAATGGAAACTGAACCCTGGAACGTGTCACGCTTATTTATAGTGCCTTATAAGTAGTTATTAATCACAATAAAAGTAAAACTTCTTAACTAAAGCTTTACTGTTTTATTTAACTTGGACATAATGGTTAGACCCTGTCCTAGCTGATGGTGCTGCGGAGGGCTGCAGTCCTTGTGACACCTGAGGACATATGCAGGCAATGTGCACTTGAGCTATGCACAGCTCCTACTTGGACTAGGAGGTGAAAAGCTTCTCTGAAACTGTTTAGACTTAGTAGGAGGCCTTGGGAACACTGTCAGTGTTACCAAGAGGTGGTCTTTATACATGGAGAGGCAGTGCCCAAACAGTTTAGGAGCTTACCTGCCATTTCCTGAAGCGACTATTGCAATTAGTGGTGAAGCTACCATGTGAAATGCTCAGCAGAACGAGGCAAAAAAACCACGAGCAAGTCAGTGTTGCTCCCCAAAGAACAGGGAACAATGATGTTCATCACCCCAAATCAGCAAAGGATGGTTTTAATCCTCTTCAGCGATGGGCGAATGGAATACAAACTGCTTTTTCAAGAGAACGGCATCTCCAGGGTTATTCTGTAGCCAGTGGCCAACAGGCCCAACGTGCATTTTACCTTACAAGGTCCATCTGAAACCAAAACTGAAAAAAGTTTCAAACTTTCCTTCGGCAAATGCAGTTGATGCCTGCAGCACAGCCAAGAAAGAAAGAGCAGGTTTTCTGCCACGCAGCTTGTTGCATGGGCATGTTTGGGGTCCTCTGCTTTATCACAATAAAGGCTTTGTTTTAGAGGGCAGCACTGTTTCTTGCAGAAAGATTAAAAACTCAAATGCAAAAATGTCCCAGGCCCAAGCTGCAAGGGATTCCCCTGCAGGTGGGGACCCCACACCCCCCCCACATCCCCCCTCTTCCGCTCAAGAGGCAGGTGTGACACTGCCAGCCCAGTGGGACAGCACCTGAACCAGAACCCTGTTTCAGGGTGAAAGAATGGGGGAAATGCAAAAGGTGGAGGAGTTTTTAACTCCTCCTTCCTTCTACTTCACAGGTCTTGTTCATAGTCAGAGCTAGAGGTGAAGCAGGAATGGATGAAGCCCAAGAGCTGCTGGGAGAGGCTGGTAAGACCACTACTAGGCTTGTTTTGGTTATGGGTGTTTTTAGACTATCCTTAAGACATTTTAGCAAAGCACATTGGGATGTTGCTTGTTGCAGTTCTTCACATTTCTTCTGAATCCATAACCGCAGCTACAACAGCTTCACAGCTTCTGCACATCTCGTGTGGCTTCAGCCCAGCTCTCAGTAGCCATCACTATTTTGGCATTCAAAGATCTCTTTTTCATGGAAACGTGGTGTTTCAAACAAAGTAGTCTCAAACTGCAGGCCCTGCTATTAAACAGCATGTGACTGTCAGGGCCAAGCTGGATTTCTAGCTGCGAATGTGCAGCTATTGCTGCCCAGAGAATGGGTGGGTAACACCAGCCTACTGTTTAGCTGTGTCAGCACAGAGTCCCTCAGGTTCTGTGCAACCCAAAACCTTCCAGACTCTCTGCTCTTTAGTAAGTGGCACTGTCAATGCATTGCTGGCATTGTAGGTCAAATTCTGCTTTCAATTAAACCAATTTAATCCAGTTAATCTTGATGAAGCCACATGGGTGTATAGAAAATTCCTATATGATATAGAGTTTTATCTTACAAGTAATCTCATCTGAAACAAAGCTGAATGGCTGGCAGCCTCCAGCAAGGAAAATATCTAGTGATCTCTCACATGCTGGCCCACAGCCTTTACAAAGCCTAGGTATGCTCTGAGAATCTGTCCTTTCAGGCAGAAACCAGTCACTGGATCCTAAGGTATAAATATTTCCCTAATAATCCTGTGCAGAGGTCCCGCTGCTGCACACAGGCATCTCACAGCAGAAGCTGAAATGTCCCTACCAAGAGCTGAGAGCACTTAGAAGCACAAAATCATAAAATCAGAGAATGGTTTGTGTTGGAAGGTATTTTTAAATGTCTAACCCTCTGCAGTGACCAGGGACATCTTCAACTAGATCAGGCTACTCAGAGCCTGGTCCAACCTGACCTTGAGGGATGGGGCATTTACTAACCCTTTGGTCAACCCACTCCAATGTTTCACCATCCTCATCGTAAAAATTACTTCCTTATATTGAGTCCAAATCTACCTTTTTTTAGTTTAAAACTGTTAACCCTTGTCCTATCACAACGGGCCCTGCTAAAAAGTTTGTCCCCATCTTTCTTACAGGCCCCCCAGCAAGGTGTCCGCAGAGCCTTCTCTGGGCTCTCTCTTCACAGGAGAGGTGCTCCAGCCCTTTGATTATCTTCATGGCCCTCCTCTGGACTTGCTCCGACAACTCCATGTCTTTCTTGTGCTGAGGACCCCAGAGCTGGACGCAGTACTCCAGGTGGGGTCTCAGGAGAGCATAATTGAGGGGCAGAATCACCTCCCTTGACCTGCTGGCCATGCTTGTTTAGATGCAGCCCAGGGTATGTGTAGCTTCTAACCCATGAATGCAGCGTGGCTTCATGAGAAACCACCAGATGAAATGCACCTCGACTGCCTCCCCCTTGCAAAGGCGAGAGTCACCGAGCACATCCTGAGCGAGGGCTTCAGGACCTGGCTGCGGGTTAATCAGAAGAAAACAAGTAACAGGAAGAAAACATCTGCTGCTGCAACTTCAGTGGGCAGTCTCACTGCAGCGTGCTCCTTGAGCAGTTGAAGGAAGACAGCAAAGTCTGCCACATTCAGAATACCCAAGCCACAGATAGAGACAAACACTATAAAGCCAGTGGGAGCTCCCATGAGGTTATGGGGAAACACAGACCAAAACTTTATATTTGAGGCATCATGGCAGTTACATATTTTAGGTTGCCTTGTGTTCTCCGTTCAAAATGTGTCTCAAGGTCTTTAAATAAACATGAAATTTCTCACTGATTACTCCCCAGGCAGCGCTGCTTCGGTCAGGACCACGACCTGGTTTTCCCAGCCGCCTGCCAGGACCCAGCCCTCGCTCATTTTTTGGGTAAAAGAAGCCAGTGAAGTCAGCCCGCTGTGCAATTTTGAGCGCCTTGTGTTTTTTCAGGCTCCCTCACCTCCACAATGGCAGCATTTACAGCCCTGGAATTTTACACAATTCTTTAAGCTGTAGGTCATGGCAAGGGAAAAAGAACATATTGGGGAAAACGCTAAAAAGAAGTACTGCGTGATCTCCACTCTAACTGCTTCATTTGATCTTTCCTGGTGGAAGCTGACAAAGCACGGGACAGCTTACATTTTCCAGCGGCGCCTTTGTAACTCTGCCACCCAGCCCGATACCTTTGGTTTGCTTTCCAGCCTTTCCACATCTTTCTTCTCGGCTCCTTGCCTTGTGACTCAAGCGTTTCCTTCGCAGAATCCTTCTCCCACCCCCGCCTCAGAAAGGACTTTATGGTCCAGTTCTGCTACAACTCATAAGAGCTGGGGTTCCTCCTGGCAGACACCAGGCAGGTCACAGCTCAGAGGTCCCACTCCCAGACCCTGCTCTGCTGAGGCTTTTCTGTTTCTCTCTCAGAAGGACCGCAGTGAAGGCAGAGGGGTAAGGAAGGGGCTGGAGAAGAAGCTGCCCCAAAAATGGAGTGGGCAGCTGTATTTACCATCTGGCGAAGCTCCCAGAGCTCAACAGAGGGAGCCCCACTCCGGCAAATCTTGCCGGGATTGCTCCGGGTGGAGAAGAGACTTCTTTGGGTTTTTTTTTTTTTTTAACATAAATAAATGCACACCAGGAAAATATTTCTCCTCTCTTCCTCTCTCCCTTCACGCAAACATTAACTTAACGCTTGTTCAAAAACTTCTCTCATCATTTCAATCACTGAGAATCAAGGAAATCAGCGGCTGAAACAACACAAGATGCTTTGGCAGCCTCAGCTCACAGGCTACAGCATCCAAACAAAACAGCCCAGAAAAATTTAAAAACGAAGGAATTTTTACATTTATCTTGCTGAGGCGACATAGGGTTGTTCAAGGACCATGTTGGGATGGTTATTCTGTATCCAAACCTGCATTTGTTGAGGGGCTGAGCGAGGTTTCTGAGGGTATTGGAGCATTGCAAGGTCTAAAGGGTGAAATGGTGGTTTTACAAGGGAGGGAGTAGGGCCACTGCCAGAGTTTCCAGGGAGTATGGGAGAGGCAGTAGAAGACAAATGACTATGAAGATCCTCTGATACGGGAATGGGATGAAAAAGCGCCTGCCCAAAGAGCCCACCTGGCTAACAGTGACAGTGGCAGGGTGGCTTGTAAACTGCAATGGGTGAATGGATGAAGTATAAGAAGGTAGCCTTGATTCTTATTTCAGATGAAGTGGAGGACCTGAAAACCCTATTTAAAACCTAACACTTCTGTAAGAGACAGTGTTCGATTTGCCTACCCTATTTTTACCACACACATTGGGATAGGTAGGTGCGGTGCCAAGGAAACACCTCTTTCTGCTGTGTCTTCCTCACGGCATGTGACCACAGAGCAGAGACCTGCACTAGAAAACTGAAAAAAAAATCCATCCTCCGCTTCCCAACCCACCCCACTCTACGAGAACTTTCTGAGGCGGTAGTATTAACAGTTTCATAAATACTGTATTACCTGAACCGCTCTCTCCCTGCACTGACAGGGCGTTTGATAAACGCACCGTGGGCTGCGCGCACGGTGCAGCTAAAGAACATGTTTCCTCGGTAGCTCGGTTGTAAACTTCAATAGGTGGATAAATTCCCATGTCACTAGAGAATATTTACAACCAAACCTTATTTATCAGCAGCGTGCCCTCACCAACAGCCCACACAAATCCTGTTACGCAAAACCGGCTATGGCTGTTTTCTCAGAGTGAACGTGAAAATCGCAGGGGTTTCTTTTGCACTGGGACAGGCTTTACAGCCAGGAAGGTGGAACTGCATGAGGGGATGCTAGTGTTGAAATATTCTTGGCTTAAAATGTCAGCGCAGAGGAGTTAGCTCATCCACACCTGCGCTGCATGAGCAGCCTCCTTGCGCCTTTGCTGGCGGGGACCTTCTTAAGCTGAGAGCACATCGGGGGTCTCTATGTCATCTGAAGAGACAAGCATGCCGACCTACTTGCCAGGAATTTAGAGATCATTTCCCCCCACCCTTTGGCATGACTAGGAATAGTAAAATATATGGTATCCTCTCAAAATGAAAAATGCTTGCTTCATAAATCATGGTGTTTCGACTCCGTTAATTGAATGTGCCTCTTTGGTTGTTATTTTCCTTAGAGGCAGACCGTAGTTTTTGGGATCCCTGCCCTTTCCTTGGCAGTACTGCAGGCTCCTTTGCCTCCCCGCTCCCTGCTTCCACTTTGTCCTCCCATCCAGGTCCCTCACCGCGAAATGACTCATTAGCTACAATTTACTGACACGCGCTCTCTTCACAAAGACGATTAGGAATCACTTTCAAGCCTCAGTCCTGCTGACAGGACCGACTGGCACCTTCCTGCACGATAGACAGCTGACTGCCAGAAAGGCTTTAATCAGCTCCGGCTTCAACGGGTGCCAGGCGGTGGGAGGAGAGGGCTGCCCCACGCCTCCCCCAGCCTCACTGTACCAAAGAGGTCAAAGAGCATCTCAAACGCCTACACTGCCAGTCCTTGTCTCCTTCACGGTGGGAAAAGATCCCCCCTGCTGCCCTGCCAGGGTCCCATTAGGAGGAGTTCAGTTTCTTCCCTGGCTGGAGCAAACCTCTGTGTGGTTTGATGTTAGGAAGCAGCAATAGATGGAGCAGACAAGGAAAACATCAAGGAAGATACAAGGCTTCATAATGCAAATCGTGCTTTTATGTCATTCTCCTGAATCCCCCTTGGGGACAGGAAAGTTGATTATCTACAGAATATGGGTCAAAGTTATGCCTTAAGGATCTTTTGGTGCTTTAGCTGCTTGCTGACATACTATGGGGCTCCTGGTTGCCTTTTCAGGTTAATGCTTTCAAAGTGCTGTCCCTGTGCATCATCATCATCATTGCCATCATCATAATACTAAAAATATTAATTTCCTGCACCCACTCCCAGGAGTTTCTCTCCTGCTGAATTTAATTGATGCTTCCTCCTGCACTCTGAGGAATGATTAAAATGAACACTACACATGTTTGGAAGCACCTTGGATTTCAGACTCTGCATGGTTTCTAATTAAAGGGACACACACAGGATGCTTGTGCTCCATTTCACTCCTCTCTGTGGCTATTATTATTACATACATTTCAGCAGTAGTCAAAAGAATCTTCTATATACCACATAATAGGATCCTGATTTAGACTGGATAATCACCAGTCGTTGATCTGGGTGAAAAATGTCTTTAGAAAAGGAGGAGGAAAAAAAGGGAAAAAAAAGACTCAAGATGTAACTAGCCCTCTGACATAGACATTGATATTAATGACCTAAGTGCTTGAATTTCTGGCTAACCTGGAGTATGTAGTACCAATGTTAAGCACCAGTGCTAATGAAGTACGAGAAAAAAACCCAAATGATACAGCTAGGAAAAAAATCCAGCATAATCTGCAGGGATGTATATGAGTGATGAAGCAGCAGCGGGGCTGCTGCTGGGTGTCACGGTCTCTGCCGCTACAGCCAGCTCACTTGTTTTGAGGAGTGACTCTTCTCCAAGGTCAAGAGCATCAAAGGACTTGTTATGCCCTCGATCATATCCTGATGTATTATTGACATATTTGACACATGTATTTCCACAGAGCACGGTCAAAGCTGCAGACGTGCTCGGCTCCAGAGTTTTTGGGAGCCACAGCCCTGCACACGCCGTGCCATGGGATACGACTTTAGTGCTCACCAGCCTCTCGGTCAGACAGGGCACGGGGGAGCAGCCTGGCGTGCTCAATGCCACTCGCATGCCTTCCTTCCTCGTGGTCCCAGTGTAGCCGGAGATGGCTTCATCCAGGGGCTGCTGGTGCTCAGAGATTTTGGAGGAAGGAGCAGGTGTGGGTGAACCTCAGCACTTCTGCCCTTCCCTACCCACCACATCCCTTGCACCTGTCTCTTCTCTGCATGACTTGGGGGCAAATACTCAATTCCCAGGCAAAAGTGCCCAACTTCAGGTACAGTTTCAGAGATGATGCTCAGCTTTACCTTCAGAAGTCTCAGGACCCGAATGGCTGTGGGAAGCAATCAGCACTGGAATCTTGCCCCTGTTAGTTGCACACCTACATCACCGCCACCTGCACCTGACACCAACCAAACCACCCACCAAAGCTAATGCCCCTGCTTTTCTGTGAGAAAATATGGGGCTGTAAACATCAAAGGGGAGAATCAAAAACAGTGTGGCCAGTAGGTCTAGGGAAGTGATTGTGCCCCTGTACTCGGCATTGGCGAGGCAGCACCTCAAGTGCTGTGTCCAGTTCTGGGCTCCTCACCATAAGAAGGACATGGAGGTCCTGGAGTGTGTCCAGAGAAGGGCAACCAGGCTGGTGAAGGGGCTGGAGGGCAAATCCTATGAGGAGCGGCTGACAGAGCTGGGGCTGTTTAGCTTAGAGAAGAGGAGGCTGAGGGGAGACTTTATCACTACCTACAACTACCTGAAGGGAGGTTATAGAGAGATAGGTAATGGTCTCTTCAGCCAGGTGACAGGTGATAGGACAAGGGGGAATGGCATGAAGCTGTGCCAGGGTAGGTTTAGATTTGATGTTAGAAAAAAATTTTTTACTGAAAGAGTTGTGAGGGCCTGGAACAGGCTGCCCAGGGAGGGGGTCATCCCTGGATGTGTTCAAAAAAAGGGTAGATTAAGTACTAAGGGATATGATTTAGTTTAGGATGCAAATGGTTGGACTTGATGATCTTAAAGGTCTTTTCCAACCTTGTGATTCTGTGATTCTGTAATATTTCACATATATTTGCTACTGATCTAAAGCTAGCTCATAAACCCTATCTCGCAAAGGCGTGCAGTCATTCTAAAAGCCACAGCGACACCCCCACTCGATGCAATGACCTTCCCGTTTCCCAAGGCCTGCTTCTGACTTTGCTTACATGAATATAAATAAATCAAGGGCTTCCCCACTGACCGTAATGACAGCATTCCTGATTGTCATTTGCAGGGGCAGCACAGCTCAGTCCCGTGGCAAGTGGCACCAGAGGAAATGCTACGATAGCAATCCTGCACTGCATTGCGTGCACCTTTCACCACCTACCAATATTTAGAATACGGGATGTATTTGCTGTTCGAGTGTCTTGTGAAATGCTGTATTATATATAAATAATTCAAAGTATAATAAAGGGATGCCTGGGCATTTCTTTTTTAGGTGTAGGAAGGCAACTGTCTAACTTGGTGAAATAAACTGGCTTTCTTGAAATAGTTTTCACTGCTAATAAAGAAATGGCTCCCAATTAGATACAGTGCGTATTAGTGATGGAAAAAGACTGAACAACAAAGCAAAATAATGCTGCCGTGTACATTTTTAGTTCTTACTCATCTTCTGTATGGTTCCAAATCCCTTCAGAAGAAAACTGAACTCCTGTGCTGCTCCCCTGGCCTAATGCTATAATCAGTGGGGTATTGTATAAAATAGGGGCGCTGGCTTCTCTTCTGGCCATGTTAGGAAGCTGAAGAGCACTTTGCTTTTTGAACATGGGTTGTAGGCATTTAACTTGAGGAGAGGACTAGGGCATATCTCTCAAAAGGAAGACGAGACTTCGGCCCCCGGGAGGGGCAGAAGTAAGACATACCACCATCCTCAACACTTCCCTAGCAGCTAATTCAACACCCCGGCTTCACCGCTCCTCTCCTTCAGCAGGGTAACACTTCAGGCCCCCAGGCTGTTCTAACTGCTGGGTGACCTAAGCTTAGGTGACTATTTCAGGACAGTGGATTCTGGTAGGGGAGTGAGACGCCTGCAAAAGGGGGAATAAAGTATGAAGTTACGCATTGCTCCGAAAAAATGTAATCCTACCCTGAAAAAGACTACATCCTGTATTTCCATGACATCAAAATCAATTCAGCTTTGTTTCCCTGCTCGTTATGCCTAATTATTCTATCATACCGCCTCCAAAAAGCTATTCATAGTCACCTGCGTCATGTGACCTCAGCCCATCTCTGAAGACTAAAGGTTCACAAGTACATTCTGTGAAACAGCAGCAAGTGATATTCGGTCAAGTGGTCCCTCTCTCTGAGACAGCCTCCTCTGTGGAGCTGCTGGAGAGAGCTGCAGCCCCCTTGAAACTCTAAGCAGTGGGACCTAGGAGAATGAGCCTGAGAAAGAACTGGCCAAGGATGCTGTAATGTGATACAGGTGAGCCCATCTTCAGGCAATCTTTGCAGGTTGGTTTGTCTGTGGGCTTAGCTCCCTGTGCTGACTCCTCAGGCTGTGAGACAAGCACAATGCACAGCAGGAGGGCGACGGGACCACACAACCCAACAGGAGGGCTCAGATGGAAAGCAGAGCCTCCCTTTTCAACAGCAGCCCCCAGATGGACTCTACAGGCTCAGCCCTACCCTAAACCCACAGCTTCAGTATGACAGCAAGTGATAGCTCCAAGTCTGAGAATGAGCGCTGGATCCCTCACTTGAGCAGATGGGAATTACTGTGCTGAATTTCAAAGGAGGGGAATTTAATTTCCATATGATGCCAGCGCTTTCTTTTCACCACTTCATCCCCCTGCCTGTCAGAATCTCAGCTAAGGAATTGCCCACATCCCGGTTTGAATGTTTCTATGGAGTCAGAACTTGAAAGACTATGTCTGTGCTCAGAAATTATGTGTGAGTCCATTACAGCACAACGATAACTCAGCTGTAATTGCCTAGCAGTACAGGCTGGAACAAAGCAAGTATGAGCAAATCCAGAATCTGGGCAAGTATGAAAAAAGTCAAGAAATGATGAACAGACACCCCTTTGAGACTACCAGCCTCTCACATGACTGCTGAGCCTAGTCCTCTGCAATCAGCAAGAAATGTTGTAATAGATATATTTCTCAAGTTCTCAGGCGTTTTTTCTCCATGCTCCAGTTCACCCCAGGCAACAAAACACCTCCCAAAACCCTCTCATGAACTTAACACCAAGTAGGAATGACCACGAGTGGCAGCGTTCACATGGTAAGTGAATACATCAGGGGAGAGCAGAAGCATTGCCAATGTCCTGCTCCTGATGAAGGAAGGGAACTCAGCAAAGCTTGGTGAGAGGGCTTCCTCACCACATGAGATGACAGGTATCAAGAAAAATGAAAAAACACATCACCAAAGTACTTTGCAACCTGAGCAGAGGAGAAACCTTCTTTCTGACCACAGATCTAAAGACTGACACAAGCCAGAGCATGTGACAAAGACAGACCAGACACTTGGTGTGACTCTGAGCTCCAGCACACCCTGACCTGTGCCCTGGCTCTGGTTGTGGCCAGTGCCAATCCTTACAAAAAAGCCAACCTTTCGTTGAGGCTTTTTTACACAACCTGCAAAAGTCCTGCAGCATGATTGAAGGAAATCTAAGCATGATGCAGTGTGACAGTAGCTTTAAATTCCCTTTGGACATATCAGTGTAGTAAATACATAATGATTCATACTTCTGGAGCTCTAAACATGCCATTACGCCTGCAAGAACCTGATAATTTTACAAATCCCCAGATAGACAGGAGGAGTGTTCAGCTAGTGGGCTCCTGTAGCTACTAGATCAATGTCTTCTCACACAGGTAGAAAAGGAGAAATTATGTGTTCAATAGTCGAAAAATACAAATAGAACAAAGAAGGGGGAAGCTCAAATCCAGTTCCAAAACGTTACATTTGGAAGATGCCATCCCCTCAATTTGGTCTCCATTATAACAGTTGTTGTCTATTTTAACGCAGAAACTGCAAGAAACTTTGCAAACTTGCTTTCAGACGAGGTAATTTCAGAAGCTGCAGAGTGCTGACGACAGTGGGAATATCCTGTAGACCGAACTCTAGAAAACAATTAATCTGTGCTAATGATGTCCGGAGGAAGTGACAGAAAATGCTGCTTGAGGAAGATCAAGCCCATTTTACCCTTGAACAGATACTACATGAAAAGGCAACAGCAACTTTAGATGCTCCCTTCCATGTCTGCCAGTACTGACCTTGTTCAGGCAAATTATCAATCTCCACATCTCCTCTGAACTCCCGTCATTATGAGTGCAAGCACACCCTCAATGCCTGATATGCATACATTATCTACATGAATTAAACCAACTTGCATTTGTATGCTGAGCAGCTGGTCTGAAATTTACTCCAGAATAAAATAAAATTAAAAAAAAAAAGTCCCCAAAACCATATATGCAGCTGGGATTGCTTATGAGTGAAAAATGTGGTATCTTTATAGCCAACAGCATATGTATTCAGTACGCAGATCTACAAATATTGGATTCACTGCCAAAATCATTGTTAAGCAAACTGGCTGACTCTCTGGATTTTCCTAATGAACCAGAAGGAACCTGCTGAAGAGGGGGAGACAAAGTAGAGCACTTTGCAAAAATTTCAGATTGCAGATTGACAGCTTGCACACTGCAGTGCCATCTAGCCAGTCCCAGAGAGGATGGTGTGTCCTGGCAGCGTCATGACCAGGATATGACCTCAGATCCTGGGGAGGTGTTAGCACCATTGTGATGAGCTCTGTTGGTGTGCCTACATGGTGGCAAACTAGCCTGTCTGGAGCTGGCCTTGTTTTTGGCTGGGAGAGGGTTAATGTTCACAAGATGCTGGGAGGGGCGCACAGCCAGGCCAGCTGACCCAAACTAGCCAAAGGGGTATTTCATATGATGTCATGCTCAGTATATAAGGGGAGAGCTGGGTGAGTAGGAGGAGTTGCTGCTCAGGGACAGGCTGGGCATCAGGTTCTGGGCAGTGAGCAAACTGCAGTGTCTACCACCCACTTTGTATACTCTTTTATAAGCACTGTTGTCTTTATTTTCCTCTCCCTTTGCCATCCTTATCCCAACTCATGAGTTTTACCTTTTTCTTCCAATTTGCCTCCCCCTCCCAGCAGTGGGGAAGGACTGAGCGAGCTGCTGCATGGGGTTAGCTGCTGGCTGGGGCTAAACCATGACAGGAGCGAGGTCAGGTACCTCTGCCTGCGCACAGCTGTGGTGAGTGCTGTAGACCCACCTAACAGCACCCACAGGGGACACTGTGATGAGATCCTGTTTTCATAGGGATTCGGTAGCCTCCTGAAGTGTGGAAGATGACACACACAACAGCCTCTGCCTCAGCAACACTGAAGCAGAACAGCTATATTGCTTAGTTTGCAAGATCAAAAATAGATAATTAAAAAAATAAATAAATAAAATCAGTCTTCATTTGTGTCTTTCTTCTAAATGTTAACAAATGCTAAACTCCCCCCTTCTCATTTCAGAGGATGGAATCTGTGTAATGAGAATCATTTTTAATAGAGCTCTGTGTTTTTACTGAGGGCATATTTTTACCCACTGCATGGAGCTGACTTTGCACATATTCATTCTGCTATTTTAGCAGTAGGAGACTAGGTTAACACACCAGTCATTCACTCCTGGAGATCTGGATTCAGTTCCTGGCCTACATGACAAGTGATAATGAGTCTGGTTATTGAATCTCCAGGGGATATTTGTTCACATTACTAAGCAACAGCATAATTTGGCAAGATGTGTTAAGTATGCGCTAAGGATAAGACCAGGGGCCAACTGCTCAAATGACTGACACAATGCTGCCTCCCTCACATCACTACACCAAAGTCCTCCTTTGCCCAGGAGACCAGAAGCACGCAGGTATTTATTGCAGCGTGCCTGGTTCAGAGTCTGTGCCAGCGCAGGCCGGTGCGCAGCGATCTGGATCCTCAGGTATACAGAGAAACAGGACCTGTGTCCCCGTTATCAATCTCAGCACATAATTCAAGGTTACTCTAATCAGCTCTGCATCCTTTTCTGAGCACCTGTTGCAGCCAAGCAATAATAAAACACAATGCAAGCTGGGAAAAAAAAAAAAAAGGGTTTGAGAAATAACAACATAATAATTATTTTTGTTTGTCTGTTGGCAGGGTAGTTACCCTTCAGGATTTGCATCTTGAAGCTTTTTTTCTGCAAACACAATGTTTGGAAATTTTTATTTAAACAAAATGAAACTCCAGCATGGTCACAAAGCTTCGTCACCAGTGCAAGGCCCAGTAACACTGCTGTGTCAGGTTGGCTAAGCACTTCAGGCTTGAATTTATTTAAAACAGGCGGATTCGTGGTGGCAAAAGTAGTCACTTGTCCTAGGGCTACTTCCAGGTGATCTTCTTTTGGCCTTAGTCTAGCTGACTGTGCCACAGCTTCAACAGGAGGCACCTGCAAACTTTTTTATAGGTGTCCTCTAGACTGGTAGCACAACCACTGGGAGAGCAGATTGGAGCTTTGAAGGATGACACATACGGAGATACAATTGCTACGCTATTTTTAACAATCTCCTTTCCCTCTCTACAATAGATCTGTGAGCTCTGAATGCATCTAAGAAGCTGGCCCATCCCAGGAGCTGGGAAGAGAAAGACAGATTTTGCCTTGTCTCTACATTACAGTGGCATGTGCATTGGTGCTGTGTACCCAGAGCCCAGGTGAGCAGACCTGGCTGCATGCTGCTGCACCTCTGGACCTTGGAAACTTTGGGGCACCTTACTGAGGTGTGTAAGGAGATTTAGATACTTGGGGAACAAAGGTGTTATTTGTCACTTTTTGCGATTTTGTTGTCTACATCTTAGTAAGTAAGTAAAGGAAAGAAAGCATTCTGGGTCCTTTCTTCGATATGGTGGAGTAGAAATAAACCTTATTTGTGGGCCACAGCCATCTGCTACAGATTAAGGTTCTAAAGGGGTTAGCAGTTCCAGCATGTAGGAGATCCAGATGTCACATCACTGCCCAGTTGTATCAGAAAAGTCAAAATTCATTGATAGCTTCTGCAGGAATTAAGGTTCAGCACCTGGCAGGCTGAAACCCAGAGCAGAGAAACAAAATCCAGGAGTAAGCCTGCTCCCATTACAACAGGAACAATGCTCATCGTGGGGGTGGCTGGTAGCTGAGTAAATCTGGAACAGTTGCAAATCAGGAAATGACTTGTCAGCCAACTCCAAGCCTTTTTTTGGCACACAAGCCTCTTGGGGAGGATAGTGGCAGGAATGAGGCATTTATGTCTGATCATTTGGGAATTTTATGAATAAAAAGATAAAGTTCATTTGCTGTGAATCACAGAAAACCAGAAAACTCTCCTTGCCTTGACCAAGAGAGTGTATGAATAAAACTTCATTGAAGAGAAGCCACAGTAGAGAGTGATGTTACTCATAAACAAACGCCAGCAAGCTTATGTTCAGCGTGAGCTGGGACATACAGCCAATTAAAGAGCTCTCATTTACACTGGAAATAATGTTATAGCTGTTATGGCACCACTCCAGTTTTCACTAAAGGTCTGGACAGTGACAACGTCTGAGCTGTCAAAGGAAAGTGGACGTGAGTGTGATGCTTCATCTCAGGCAGCAAGCTCAAGGCAGACAAGGGAGGGCATGGTGCCCCGCTCCCCCCATGCTGCCCTCGCCTCGCAGCAGTGCTGGGCCTCTGAAGCACCAGCAGCCACTGTTACAGCAGTGACTCTGATGACAGCAGCGTGCATGAGAAGACGGTTGCAGCCTACCTGATTTGCCAGCCCATCTACAGAAACATGGAGTCGTGTCAGAAATGGCAGAGAAAACATTTCCTTTGATTTAGAGGCCCTGCCCTCTATTTAGGGGATGCCAGAGACTCCGAGAGCATGGACAAGTAGCAAAGCGAGGAAGGCATTCAATCTAGTGCTTGAATTTATTTTATATGTATTTTTCTCTCTTCTCTCATAGCACTCCACCTTCCTCAGGTTATCTTTAAATCAAGTTCTGCTCCAGTCTGATGCAGTGCTTTGGAGTTGTATAAACCTGTCTGCTCAAATACTCCACCCGCAGAAAAGCTGTGCCAGCTTTAACTTCATCAGACCGACCATAAATCCTACACTTGCCAGGAAACGCTGCTGAAATGCCAAAGCAAGTCACGTTTTCCAGGTCTCCTGCTGGGAGAATGAGCCCTGAACCCCAAATGAAGGCCTTGCAAACATCAAGTAAAACTTTGATTGCTTTTTGTTAATTGGAAGACCATTAATATAAACACCACTTTCCTCATGCATAAAGCTGTCCTTCTGGCAGACTCTCTTCTAAGGACAGTACCTTTGTATCTTAGCTTGTTAAGGTGCATTCACCTCCTGCTAAAATGCCCAACAACATAATGACAGGACAAACATGAGTATGCATCTGAGGTGGGGTTAGGGGAGCTGGGAGGCCACCCAGGCCAATGTCTTCTGCCAAGCACTGGCACTGAGGTGCTGCAGAAAGCAGCCTATGCTGTGCCAAAGCCTCAGACAAGGGTCCCCAAGAAAAGCATGTTGCTTGCACAGTGTCCAGCAGTCAAGAGATAACTTGACCAACAACAGAATGGCAACTGTCTCCAAAAGTAACGATGCCCAAGCAGATGGGTCTCATTATCCACTGACAGCAGTGTAAATCAAGCCCGAGATGCTGGTAAAAAGGCAGCCCAGAGGAAATGAACCATTTTACTTTTGGTACATCAGATACTGAGATATTTAGGAATATGTTAAACAAAAGGCCTCTTGACTCAAAAATCTGTCTCCATGTCATGCGAAACATGAGCCGTGGTGAATTAAAAAAAATATGGCCTGATCCTATTTAAGAGATGAATCAGTGTAATGGTGTCCATATTGTTGGGGCAACTCACACCAGCTGAGAAACTGGGCCTATATGTTGAATATACCACGACTGGACATCTCTGACTCTTGGAAACTGCTGAAGTGGCATCTGTCACAGGCCAGCTTTCAGCTGAAGGGACTAAGCAGCTCAGGAGGTTGGTAACAGGATACGGATACTTCCATCCCTGCTCCTGGCTGCAGTTCAGCCCAGGTTTACGCCGATCTTTGTGAATGTACGGCCATGCCAAGAGAAGGAACCAGCTGATGGGCTCTCCTGCTCCCAACAGACATGCTTCTGCACCGTGGAAGTAAAGCATGGTGCAGCTGGGTTATCTTGCCAGGGAGAAATTGATGAGAATGCAGTTAAATGGTCTCATCTGCTCCTCAGGCTGAGGTCAAGGCATACTGGTGGGACAAGCATGGAGTCCCTCTCCGTAGACAAGGCTGTAGAGATTAATTATGAGTTGTTTTATTAATTCAGCGTATTCTATCCAAACAAAAGCTGGCATTTCCAAGTAATCCCTTGGAGACAGAAACCTTTAGAAACATTTTATTCAGGCAGCAAAGTAAAATTCATTTTGTTGAAACAACTACTTCTGTCACACTACAGAGTTCAAAGACACAAACCCGCTGATGCTATCTCTGAATATCAAAAGCACCATAGCGAAAGGAACAGAAAAAGGAATATCCTAACTTTCCCTCCAAAGCCAGGAAAAATTTATCAGGGAGAAATAAATAAACATTATGGATCGGCAGATCGGAGGTCGGATCTGTCTAGTGCAACCACTCTGTGGGAGGGCTATGTGGGTTGCTTCACTGCATCTGTAGTGCCAGCTTAAAGGGCCCAGGTTCCCTCTGGACCATCCGAGAGGCAGGGACCAGCGATGCCCCCATGGCACGTGGCTTCTTTTCCCTCTGGGTCTTTCTGAGATGCCAAAAAGCAGCAGCAGCCATGCTGCTGCCCCTGTCAGTCATCCTGATTTTACTCTGAGAGGGAACAAGAGCCCCCTCTCGCCCTTCCCATCACCGAGCTGGGGCCACGACTGCTGCTGTAGCAATGGGTGCATGCTCCCGCGGAGGGCAGCTGGCAGAAGCCTTCTGCAGCTGCAAGAGCAGGACCTGCCCCAGCGCGGTGAGGTAATGACACAGTTGGGGTCTGTTGAGTTTTGTAGCTGGAACAGGAATTTCTCTGGAATCGCTTGCTGCTTATAAATGCAAAAAAGTAGTGTGTGCTTATACAACACCGAGACTGAAGGCTTGAGCAGTGGGACAGATAATATAATACTCCTTCTGTGGCAGTGTCATTAAATAGAACTTTGCATAGAAGCCAAAGCACAGCACTGCAAATCTCTCTCTCCCTGGCAAAGTCCTCACTGCCTGCATTTTTCTGTATTACTCATTACCACCAGGAGAACGATTTATTTTGAAATAGAAGGGAGAGGAGACGCTTGGCACCATGGCTTTGAAGAGTTCCAGTCTTCTGTTCTGCAAAACATATTCCAGCAAAAATACCGTTGGAAAGAAAAAAAAAAAAGAAGATTGCACATTAAAAGGAAGAAGGATAAAAGATTTTGCAGAGTGCTGTGCTGGTTTTGGCTGGGAGAGAGTTAATTTTCTTCATAGTAGCTAGCATGGGGCTTTGGTTTAGATTTGTGACCAAAACTGTGTTGATAAGGGAGATGTCTTCCTTACTGCTTACACAGAGCCGAGGCATTTGCTGCTTCTCACCCAATCCGACCAGGGAGTGGGCTGGGGGTGCACAAGGATGTTAGGAGGGGACACAGCCTGGACAGCTGACCCCAGCTGACCAAAGGGATAGTCCACACCATATGATGTCATGGTCAGCACATAAAGCCGGGGAAGCTAGCCAGGAGGCGGGATTGCTGCCTGGAAACAGACTAGGCCTCAAGGGGCTTTCTTCCCTGCAGGTGGTGAACAACTGTATTTGTGCATCTGTATTATTATTATTAGTGTATTATTAGTAGTATTATCTCTTGCTTCCTCTCTTATCCTATTAAACTGTCGTTATCTCAACCTGAGAGGTGGGTTTTTTCCATTGTCATCCCTGTCTCCTTGGGGGCAGGAGGGGTGAGCGAGAGCCTGTGGGGTGTGTAGCTACTGGCTGGGTTTAAACCACGACAAATATGAATTCCAAGATGATTCACATCCTGATCCCCCTTCCTTAACATAAGATCTAATGGTAGTGACATCGTCTGCAAAGAATCTTTCCTTGATGGGGAAATTCACTGAGAAAGGTCTGCACAACTTCTAAGCAAAATGGAAGTTCCACCCCTCTCTGGTGTTATTAGTGCTAATGGGAATGACTGGTCAAAATGAGGCAGGGAATAACAATTGCCTATCACATGGATAAAGAATGGAAGCACTCAACTGAATGGCAAACGTTGGCATAAATTTTGCGTACATGACACATATGACATCTGAGGAGGGGAGGGCATGAGACTGCTGGGTACTTCATGGTTTGGAAAATGAGAAACTCTGCTTAATTAAGCTGTACTGACCCTTTGGCAGGGCAGAAAAGACTCTACCTCCCTGCAGTATCTTACCTCTGTTTTAATGCTGAGGGGATTTTAAGCGCATGGGGCACCTATCAGTTTTCCAGTCTCTTTTCATAAAGGTCCAAAGATGTATAATTCTTTGGCTGGCCCCACAGAGTCATGCTTTTCCTTCCTGAAGATATAACAACCTTGAAACTCCCTTCCTCTACTTAGTTTTAATTTCTTATGAATTCTGTTGACATCTACTCATATTGCCAGAAGGGTCTTTGACACAAAACCTTAGAGGTGCTCCCTAAAAATGCAGTAACTCAGGATAACCTGCAGCAGGTTTTTGGTGGCTGCCAAATTATTCCCAACCTCTACACTTACAGCTTCACTTCCCCTCTTTTTTTGAATGCCTGAAGAAACCAAGCCTTGAAGACGATCCAAAAAGTGCTTTGGAGATTACGAAGATGAGCAGTTTTTGTTCTAGTTGTCCATAATGTGGCTGGCAACGCTGAGCTATCCAGGAGGTTTCTGCTGTTTCTCGTGCTACCTGACAGACCCCTCATCTTGGATGCAGGCTTTTGCTTCTCCCACCCTGTTTGCATTTCTACCATCATTAGCCATGCTGGTTTTCACTGAATTTCTCCCATCATTGTGCTTGATGGGTAGTTGTCAGTTCTCTGATAACCCTTTTTTAGCTCAGCAGCCCCAGGAGGCAGCTAGGTTTGATAGGTTTGATAGGAGGGCGATGCTGACCGATTTGTCAGGAATCAATCACGAGCTGCACAGCTCACCCCTTATTAAAAGGATGCCATCGTTTGATCATGTACACGTAGGATGACCAGTTAAATCAGACTGACAACCCATTGCCAGCTCTGTATGAGGGAAACTCACAGCACTGACAATATGACAGCTTTCTGGGGAGGCAGCTGTGCGAATGGGATGATGTGACGGGGCAGAGGCTATCAGAGCATGCCATGCCACAGCCCTGGAAAATCCCAGTGCAGAGCAGTTTAACTACTAGAAACACGTTACGTACTTGTCATCTTTTATTAGATCTTGTCTACTGTCATTAAGCTAACAACCTAACCAATGGAAATAAACTGCTCCCTCAATAAACAGTGTGTAGCTCTAATTGGCATTAATAGGAGATGCCCGCTGGCCCCTCTGTGCATCAGAAAGGTGCAGTCACCCCGACATTGGCACTGCTGCCCGTATCTGCTTCCTCTGAGGCTCCTCCAGGAGCCCAGCCACAGTGACACATGCTTGTGCAAGCAGCAGATCTTCCATAGGGTCCTAAAAGGAAACAGGTACAATTTTCCTACACCCTGCTAATCCCAGCTGCTACAAGGTTTCTCCAGCAGTAGGGTGTGGACTGTTGCATGCCCTGGTAAACTCTGCCTTGGGCTCAAGGATGGGTACCACCAAGGATGCTCCTACAACTGAGAAAGCACCAAGCCCACAAACACAGTCTCCTCCTTGTCTGTGCCAGTAATGTCTTTCGCTGCCAGGGAGGCACTGGCCCTCTTGTGCAGAGTTTTTAAATTCTTTAAATATTGCACAAGATTATATTTCCACATCCAAGAATGATAAAAACTGGCAACACGTAGCAGATTTACTCACTCAGATTTATTCTTGTACCAGCAGCAGTGAAAATCTGCCTCCATGCTTTACTATATGAAGCACCATTTGTGGAATTATTCATTAGCACTTCATTTATAAATCAGACTTAAAAAAAAATATTGGCAGTATCTCCCTCTTTCAAATTCCAAATTTTAATAAAAATAGATTTCCTTTTCAGAGTTCTGTGTATATGATACCTAGCAATAATTTTTTTAAATAATGTTTGTAAAATTTGGCCATAAATCTTTACCACTCTTTCATTTACGCACCATGAGTGTGCTATTGAGCCCAGGTCAGTTTTATTTAAAAGAGAAGGTGCACATAGGACAGCTCCTTCTGAGCCCCCCCAACATTTCCATAAAGCCCATGGAAGAAAGACTATTTTGTTTCACCTGTCCTAACCATCTGATCACCGAAGTGACCTCAGACCATTTGCTGCTCTTGGTTCCTCAGGGCACGACCACGGGACTGGATGCTGCCAGAGGGTCTGGTGTGACAGAGCTAAAATGGGGTTGGTGGAGCCCTCTCTGGCTGCCCCTGCTTGCTCCCAGCCCTGGGGTTGGATGCATTAGCTGAAACCTCAAGGAAAGGCAATAGCCTGCAGAGATGATGTGATCTGACCACACGCCAAGTCCCCATGCCTCCATATCTACTCAGAAACAGATTTGCACAACGTGCATTTTGCTCAGTAACATCTGAAGCGATTAATAAATGAGGATATTGATTGTGCAAAGTATTACTCACATGAACGTGCCCCCCTGCTAGTGCCAAGCCTCATAAATCCATCAGGAGTCTCTGGGTTTTCAACTTTCCTAAAAACCCTGCATTCCTGGAGGCCAGCGAAGCCTCCCGGTCCTGTTGTGGTGAAGAGGAAAATCCATCGGAAACCTTGACACAGGCACGTCCATTGGCCATTCCTCCCCAGTGGGGACAAGCAGAGGCTGGTGGTGAATTCCCCCTTTGATCATGTCTGGTGTTGCAAATATATTTTTTAAAAGAATAAGAATGCGTTTTTACAAATCAGGAAGGTTTTAACTTGCACCTTCAGGGATGTGAGCACATAAAGCTTGTCTTTGTAAAACTTCAGTGGCGAAACACCAGTGGGTAATTTTCCTATCTTAAAAAGAGAAGGCTTACTTTCCTGAAAAACAAATTATCTCACAGTGTATGCATTCATTGTACAAATTTATTAACAGAAATACTTCAAAAAACCCCAGCTACTCATCTGGCGCTCTAATCAAGAAATTACAATCGCCTGTGAGATAAATATTGCTGTTTACTATTTATAACTGTTAATAAGCTTCATCCCTTGAAGTAAACAATTTTCATTCTCAGTCCTAAAGATTCTCTTTAGTGAAAAAACATAGCAAAACCTGTTTTTTCAAAACACACCAAAACTGGACAGCATTAGAGAGGCGAGTATTTAGTTCAGGAATTTCCTACTCACGTGCTAATCCCCATCACTTCTCATCGTGTATGACACTCCTGCATATTTCAATTTCCATGGCACATTTGCTCTGACAATTTATTAAATTAAATGGCAAAAGGAGGTGGGGGAAGAGACGCCTTATGTGGGAAGAGAGGTTTAGAACAGATCCAAAAGAAAGCACATTGCAAAACAAAAGATAATGATAACTGGGGCACTTCTGTATCTGGTTTTGAAGTAACATGAATTTAAATTTTACACATAGGCTTTGATCTACCTTTTCTGTGTGGGGTGGGGTTTTTTTTCCTTAAAAAAAAAAAAAGGAACACATATAGTACAACAGCTGCAAGCAAAAACTGTGATTAATTTCTGGTGGATGGAAGGAGTACTTGATACCAACATTTGCAGGGCTTCACTGCTTGAGAGAGGGAACACTTGAGGGCAAGGTCTGCGGTTTACAGATCAACACCTCCTATCAGCAGTGCTTTTCAGGCGAGCACCGCCAGCCTCTTCGAGCTCTACAAATGGCCTAAAATTGTCAAGCTTGGCTCTGGGTTTCCTTGAAAGTAAAGGGAGTTTTCCTACCGAGTGAAGAAATGTTATCCGGCTTCTGCTTCCAAGTACTAAGTGCCCTGTTCTACTGCTCATCTGTGGTTCTTTTACCACCAGGATGGTGGAATGGAAAAATGTCCAAACTCAAAAACTCTGTCCATACATGGAACGGGGCCATGTACCTATTACATTACAGGAGGCTCTGTCATCTGCTGTGACAACAAATGTGTACGCAAGGAAGAAACCCAAGGACTGCTGCAGACACTGGGGCGGAGCGCCCTGTGCATGCAATATGATTGGACTATTGTTTAAGACCCATTTTAGGGGATGAAAATATTTCTCTAGCAGCGCTGCAAAGGTAAAAACAGTTCAAATTATCTGCTGTGTAAGCACCACTCACATGAATGAAATATGCCCAGGGACTATGAATCTTGTGACAGACCCTTCCTCGCTGTATCATCCATAGCATGCACTATATTTTCAGATAGGAAACACATTTCTTTGCTCCTTTAGGTTTGTTTACCTTGGTCTTCTCATTTCTACTTCACATTACTCATATCTGTTCGGCAGCTGGCTCTGTTGGGATGATAAAACTGATGATTTCAGAGCCACATGTCCTTGCTCTGAAAAGAGAGCAGCTTGCCCGTGCCGCTCACAAGAAATGCGAGCATGAAGACTCGCCCATGAACACAGTCAAACCCCCTCCTGGGAAGTATGAGGGACACACACTGTGACTTTCTGGTTCAAAACGTCCCTTGCAAGGGCTCTCAAAAGAGTCCATTTGAGGGACGCCCAGCCAGGGGCTTGAGAGATGCCCCACAGGGCACAGAGAGGCTGCAGCTCTTTGTAACAGTGCTGGCAACAATGCTGGGATAGTCCTATGGCTAGATCACCACTTCTAAACACAGCAGCAGGGACAACAAGGAAGAGCTACAAGATACAAGCAAGAGCAAGTGAAGAGGTTGATGTGCAGAGTAGCAAACAGCATCATGAAACTGAAATATCCACTTTATAAACACCAAATTACACAGGACTGTCTGAAAAATATTTAAGATGACTACATCAAACAACACCCTGACCAGCAACTCTCAACTACCAATTTGCCCAGTCTTTCCTCTTCTAGAGTTAATTTTAACATTTAGCCTGATGCACTGAAGGCATTAATAAATAAACCAGCCATCAGTAAGTACTATTAATTTCTACTTCTCTGTGGAGATTTAGGTTGGTGGGTCACATCCCTCATTTCCTTTGCCATCAGTACACTCAAGTCCAGAGGGCAGGATGGGATCAAGGATGACAAGGGGTCTGGTCCTGCTCGGGCTGCAGCAGGTGCTTGTCCTTGTCCTGCACAGTCCTGGGCACAGCACATCCCACAAGCAGCAGCGAGGAAAAATCACAGATATGCGAAGCCAGCAGAAAAAAATCCTACTAATAACTGAACAACAGGACATGCTGCAGACAAAGAAAAAACCCTGAAAGTCCTTGTTCCCTTTCTGGAAACATTGTTTGTACCAGTCTAAGATGATAGTAAAGAAGAGCCATTTTCCCAGGGAATAAAATCATCTTGTTTTTCTGAAGATAACGTTACAAGTCTAGAACAAAGAGTATGGAGTTATCACATCCACTCCCAAATTTAATCTACTGAATACACTTGTGCATAAAACCAACACACTCATATGAAATCAACTTCTCTTTATCCATCTGACTTGTTCTCATGAGTCATATTAAAAGAATAGCAAATATTTTAGGATTCAAAATCTGAACTATTTCAAGATATCTAGAAATAGGAACTTACGAATGGTTCAAAAACACATTAACATACTGAACTGAGCATACTTCCTTTTATTCCAATGTAACATCAAATTCCAACCTCTCCTGGAGCTTGTACTTGGAGGATCTTTGCCCTGTTAAGTTTCATTCCTGCTAATTGTCTGCTGAAAGCTAAATAAATATGCTTTCAGGGTAGCCAATGTGCTTTGAGGGTTTTGGCTGTCTATTGACATGAAGGATCCAAATTTTCCTCGTTCCTGGGTTTTTTGGTTGTTGCTGTGGTTTTGAGAAAGATTACATTAATATTTTGAGAGTAATCCAAGCTTTCTTTTTACTTGAGTAATTATTTCCACATCATTCAGTACTTCCAGCTTCGGAAATATTTCCTGGGTTCCTTCTGGTGGTCATCTACCCCATTACATAAAAGGAGGTAGGCATGCCACATTTGTTTTTTCAGTAACTAGGAGGTATATAGCTAGCAGTGGAATAAAATTACTCCAAAGCCAGCCTTGGCTCTGTTTCAGTTTCAGAGTTATTTCTTACTTCCACACAGCATTAATTTTGGGATACAGCAAACACTTAACATTTGTCCTAATTTTGAAATCTGACTCAAGGTTTTGAAATGTTTTTTTTTTCACTCGCACTGCAATAGATCTCTCTACTTTAAGGAAACATTTACTACATATTTGCAACCAATTTGAGGTTTAACCTCATAAAAATCTCTTTAAGGTGATGACCTTCTTACTGATCCATTTCCATCACAGTTGAATTTAAAATACTTATTTGAGAGTACACTCTGCTTAATTTCCCTATTGAATGAGTCTTGGTCTAGGAAGCCAGTGTCTTGTATGGGATGAATTTCCAATGTCAGTTTTGAACCATATCACATAAGTTAGAGAGAGGTAGGCAAAATCAAAACAATTAATAGGCCTTCAGAGTGCCGGGGTGCTCCTGCAAGGAAGAAGAGCGGGCAACCTGCTAACCACAGCAGGCTTGACCCAGATGTCCTCATTCATGGAAGTAGGCCAACACATTTGAAGGGAGCTTTATTGAGTAAGTGAGGTGCAGCTTAGTGAAAGGATGACAAGAATTAGCTCATCAGCTCGCCAAAAACCCTAATCTTTCCTGCTCAGTCCTCTCCTGAAAGCTATGCCTTAACTCATACAACCACATTGGGTTTTTTGCATTTCCACTTGGAAGTCAGCAGAGCCTCCCTCCAACTTCTGACAGAGAGAGCCAGGACTCTGCACTGTTTTAATTGGTTCACTTGGGAGCCACCCAGATTTGAATTCCTGATTTATGTTAATCACGGTCTGAAAATTCTCTTTATGCCCAAGAAGTCCTTCTTATTCCGCCCTCACTTAATGTCATAGCAGAGAAATATACATGAATGCAATTAACATTTATGTTCTTGACTTAACTTGACTTGGACAGAAAAAAAAATAATCTCTGTCAGCTAGCGTAAAATTTACACTTCTATTTTTATTTTAACAAGAATTAAGTAACTCAGGGTTTTGAAAAGGAACAGACAAAGGCTATGTACCCATCACTTCTACTCTGCAGTCTTAGATGCTACATGCATACATTTGGGGGATTAAAAAAAAAATCAATAAAAAACCCAAAGGGTTTTTAAAAATGCAGATCAACTTTCCCATTCCTGGGTTTATCATCCCTTGGCATTCCAAGCAGCTGGAAAGCAGTAAGTTTCATGCTGAAGAAAAGTAAGACAGCCAACTCCACTGCATGCTCCCAAAGTTCACTGGGACACTTTGGAACAGAAAGGCTCTGCCTACAGCAGCGTGTGGCATGGAGCCATAGAAGACTATTGGCAGAGTGGAAGAGCTGGTGATGAGGACCTAAGGACCACGCTGTAGGTGCTTTGTGAGCTTTACCTGAGACAAGGTTTTGGTCTGTGTCCATGAACTAAATGCCATTACCACCGGGTTTTATGAGGTATGCTGGACTCTTATCTTCCTACTCAGTTTCCTCTGAAAAGAATCAAATTTGCGTGCTCCAAGACCACCCCGTGACATCCCTGAAGCACAGTTAAGCAGGACGAAACCCTTCACACACACATTCCTGGTCCAAGTCATAATAACCATATAGAGAAATGCAAAGTGACCAGACAAAGAAGATACTTGCTGTTTACTTCTGCCCCAGAAAACTTGACAGAACAAAGTGCCTCCTCTTTCCAACCCTACTGCAATCTTTTAGCCTTGTTATGCAGTTGAAGGAGGCTGCTGCAGCTCTTCCTTACCTGAAATTCATGCTGCTGTACTTGCACCCACCAGCTTAAAAAGAGGCAACACAAGTCCATTATATGCTAGTAACTTGTCATCCGCAAAGCTCATACACTTTAAAGTCTGGTAACTCATACTAGACATCAGTGAAACAGGATCCATAGATTTGGACTAGCGTGAAAGAGGTGCATATGAGTCTCCAGCCCAAGGAGCAGCAGTGCTCCATCAATGAGAGAGAACCTGAGGTGGCTGGGGTTGCCCCACAGCCAGTCCAGCCTTTTCCCTGCCAGCAGTCATTTTGCCACCCCGACACCCCCCATAACATGCACAGCAGTTCAGCACTCTTCCCTCGGTGTTTATGTTACTCGGTGAAAAGCTATAATTACCCCAGTGCCATATGGTGTAGAGATGGGTGGGAGCAGCAGAACCAGAGCAGATCAAACAAGTGCTCATCTGACTGCCTTTGACAAAGGGACACGAGGACCCTGAGCATTTTTAGAGATCCATGGGGATTCGGTCACTTCAGGGGAAGGCCCAAGCCAAGCTGGTATTTCCTGCAGTGGGAGGCAGTGTTATTGCAATGTGGGGAGGATGGCTATTCCTGCAGCACCTCCTGCCCAGGCAGCAGAAGTGCTGTAATACTCTGCCCATTGCAAACTTCACATCCCCTCCTGCAGAGAAGCTCCCCTGCCCAAAGACCCCCTCTTCCTTGTCCTTCAGCTGCTTGAGAGCACTGCATCCTCCTTTCAACTCCAGTCCACTCAAAGTGGTGCTTTTTTATCAGTCCTTCCTCCTCCCCTCGCCTGGTTTCTCCCCCAACAAGGCTGTTCCACTTCATTTAGATACTATGTCTCCCAGTTTTGCCAATATTGTATCTTAGTTTTATCTATGTCTTTTATATGATGTATCTGCCTCTTGTGTCCTGAGCCACTAAAAGAGGGCACTTGAGCTCTAAAGATTCAGTGGCTGTTTTTTAAAAACCTCCTGTTTTGTGCGTCATTCATTCCAACATGCTGAAGACCAATTTCTTCTTTAATAGGGTCTCGGGAACCTGGAGAACCTGGACAGGACAGATGAAGTGGAATTGCTTCATTTCTAATAACCCAGCCATAGTGCAAAGTGCTCTGAGAGTCTTTCATTCAGCACTTATTTATTGTCCATAATTCACCTCCTTCTCTGACAGAGAAGGGCATGACAGAGCTAATTTAATATTTCCATGGTCAGATTCCATTCATATTTGAGTTAAATATCAGTAAATAAACCCGAAGCGCCATTTATTAGGCTTCTGAAATTGTCACAGGTTGGGTTATCAAACACACTGTGTGCCGACAGCATGGAAATCAATTCACAAGCCTGCTCACCAGACAGTGGCCAAGGAATCACGCAGTGCAGGTGACTAGTGCTTTTGAGAAGCCCCGTGTCCTTCCAAAAATATGGCCTGGTTAAAAAGTCCGGCTGAGATAAATGAGAACTGAGTGAATAGGGCAATTTATACAGAATTGTTTAATGGAGCTGAGCAAAGCTATTCAGTCTGGGTGGAGAGGGAAGAAAGTGCGCTTGGACTACGGGAAACATGGAATGGATTTATGTCAGATTGCTCCAGGCAACAGAAGATGAAAACCTCCTCATCCCCAGAAGGAAAATGTTCCATCTGAACATTTACCAACTGAAGCAGAGTTGCTGGTTCTTTTTTTTTTTTTTCTTTTCTTTCACAGACTTGCCTATTTCAATCAGCATCTAGTAACTGGCCACAGCCAAATCCTGACTCTGCTGGAAGAAGTCTGGAGATGCCGAGACTCTTGGGTTGGACTGGTGTTTGCCAGTCCTGCAGCCCCGGCTTTCAGCAAGTTCACTAAGATTTATTGAGAGACAGAAACTTGAAAGGTCTAAATAAGGATGCTTCAGAAAGTCTAGGAAAAATAAAGACTCCTTCAGCCACTTCTAGATCCAGTGTAGATCTGAACTTAGGCTGAGTTCCAGAAATATTGAAAGAAAGACTTCCTTCCCCTTCCCCTTTCCCCCAGTGCACACATTATTTTAGCTTCCTGCAAGGGAAAAATGGGAAATCATGGAAATCGCATAAAAGAAAACTTGATCTCACAATATTTCCAGCTGACTTTGGCAGCTTTAAGAATATGGCACAGGTTCCTGAACTACTAGATGTAGATCAAGCCTGACCCTTTTGAAGTGCACGTATCTTAAGTTCAAACTGAGTCAGTTTAATAAAGTTATTTGCTTAAATTGCCCATATTTTGAATTCTCAAGGGCCAAATGCCCCATTTAATTTGAATGCCACCAACGAATGGCAATATGCTAAAAGCCTGGAAGAAACCAGAAATCTTCCAAGGCTGAAAGTGACGACTTAGATAACCCAAGCACAACTTTATCAACATTTCCTACTTAGAACTCATAGCAAAATAAAAGCAGTTTGCAGACAAGATCATTAAAATAAAGGAAATGTAAGAAAAATAGAAAATACCAGAGCTAGTCAACCAGATGTTTTAGCTGAACTCATGCTTTTGGGCTATGATTTATTCTGTTGGATGTGCCATTCGTTGGACTGTCATAGTCCATCCAGTCAGTGCTATTTGCCAAATCAAGTCAAGCAAAGACCAGGCAGGGAAGGATCACTCACTGTAATACAGTACATCAATCAAAAGGGTTATTTTCATGGACTTGGTCTCTAATCAAGCAGCAAACCATTCTCCAGTTTTGCTATCAAGGACCATTACTTTTAGGAAGTGCTTAATCTGAAAAAAATGCATCTATTTGAAGCTACAGGGCGTCTGGAAAGATATACTGAAGACAGAGGAAATGAAATATGTGGCACACAATTTACCCTCTCTGTAGCGTTTTATGAATAGCTTATTTGTGGAGAGAGAGGTAAGTTGCTGGCAAGACAGGACATTTTTAGCTTTCTATTTGTCTGGTTTGTTGAGTTATTACAAAGGTCACTCCTGCACTTCAATTATCCTGAGTGCCACTTCTGATGGAGGAATTTTCAAATTACATCCAAGGTGCCTCAAATATTTGCCAAAGGCTTTCGGGTACATGTGCCTTTTTAATTTAAATTCCCAGGTAAAATTACTGTTAAAGCAGCTTCCCATCAAAGTTGGGATAAAAAGCCTATAAAGCCTCAATGCAGCACCACCCAAACGTGGCAGTCCTCCTGCAGAACCTCCCTACTGGGGCGTGCTGTGCGACCTGAATGTGCTGGCTGGGTCAGCGCTAACGAGAGCCATTTCCCGTGTCCCTCTGGCCTGCCAGCATCCCAACCCAAGGGGCTGTATACATGTACAATGCAGAGAAACAAGCAGCAATACCAAGGCTGACTTTGAGTTACCCCCAAAACAAGTTTCTTGCTCTTTCATATAACATAGTTAACAACTTGCAGATCTAATAATCCAGATAGCCCCATTGTGCGGAGAGTGGGACATAGGAGCCCACATCAGCTTTCAGAAACCAGCAGTGACTGAGGCACAGGGCTTACACCATCTGAAAAATGACTTTTCTCGTCTCCTGTGAGTTTTAGTTTCAAGGACAGGTTTTCTCAGTGGTCAAAACAGGCCAATAGGCCCCAACATACGCAACAGGTCAGCTTCCTGGTACCTTCTGTGGTAGGAAAACAGGATGGTGTATGGACATAACAGACCTGATAAAGCTTCATGCTGGGACCTCTGAATTCTTGTTTTCAGCTGTGAGGTGTTATTCACCATAACGCTTTGCTCCAGGAGTGATCCCACCAAAATTTGTGCAGGACTATTATTTTTTCTCTCAGGACAAGCTGAGAGTAAATTAAGCACTCAGTGGATGAAAACAACACAGTGCCTTCCAGTACAGACCTTCTCTTCCTCATCCCTTCAGATTTCTTTCACATTTTTAGGGAAAATGTTTTACTGAAAAGTGTTCTTAACCTCTTTCACAACAGAAGAAATTTCATTGCCGCTTAACAAACCCCACTAGTAACCATTCTTCGTTGTACATCATGCACAGACCATACAGAATTACTTTGTAATGGCCATTCAAAATGTGATGGAGATAATGAAACACATGTTACATGAATGTGTCTTAATGCACCCTCGCTGCTGCCAGTCTCACCCTGCCTGCCTGTGCCTGCTGATTCCCAGCAGCGCAAGGAAACAACTCTACTAAGTCACCATCAGCTGAGCACATCACGTACAGAAACCACCCAGAGGAAACCAGGTTTTGGGTTTTTTTTCCTTTTCTTTCTCACATATTAGTTTCAATTAGAGCTTACTGAATCATCTCTACAGCCCCAGAGAGGGCTCAAGCAACCATCAGCGCTGCTCAGGAGGTAATTCAGGATGCCGCCTGGAATATTTGTCCTTTTTAATCATCTGCCACACACTGCTCTTTTAGGATGTTGTCACTCAGAGATGGAAGAAGAAAAAGAAGTATTATAAAGTGAAAGGGTGTCTGTCTGAATGTGGCAATTCCCTGCATAAAAATGAGTCCCATTAATAGGAAAGCCCAACCTATCTCCAGGCAATATTTCAAGTCCTTGTCTGTCTGTAACCTCAGAGGAATTTAATTCCTTTCTATTATTTAAATTATACACTAGAGGGAGAAATTATAAGGTACTGGTCATTCAAATGCTTTCTTTAAAATATATAATTAAAAGAGCTAGCAGCCCTCCTAACAGCAATTTCATCGTGGCAGTCTAAAAAAAAACCAACCCTGAATTTATTGGCATTTATAGAGTGTCATTTTGTCCTACAGCCTTTGGTCAGGAACCCAAGGTTTAAACAAGCGCCCTCTCAGTCTCACTCAATAACACCCGAGCATGTAAAAACAGTAAGGGAAATGGTCACAGATCAAAGAAGGCAAAGGACTCCTAAAAGAAGATTTGCAGTGCTCATACACTCCTTGGTTCAAAACCTTAACTACATTCAATGGCTGCCCACTTCCTGAAGTAGCTCGGTGCGTGGTTACCATCCGGCTTGGAAATCCTGGGGGACTGAATCTTTGGGCCAGGCTTTCATCTCAGTTACCTGACTAAATCCAAAAGCAGCTTGCTGATCTCAAAGGTATTATTCTGGTTTATGGGTTAGAAGCAGTTCTGCCAGAGCCATGCACGCTTTGAAAAGCGCCCTTCTGACTTCAGCAGCAGTTCAAACAAGCTAACTGAAAATCAACTGTACTGTTAGGAACTGTCACCAAAACGTAGGGCCACAGTAGATAACATAGGTGCCTAGTAACTACATATTTCTGGCAGCACTATGTTCAATTATTATCTGTATTTTTTTTCCTGAAGGAAGGGTCTATTTCTCTTACTCTACACTGCTGTGCAAAACACCTCTGAAATCCATGGCAGGTTCAGCAATGTATTAACCATACACCATCATAAAACTAAAATGACACTAATGCCATTTTTCTTTCTTCACAAAATTTTTTTCTTCTCAGAAAGATAGTGGGGAAGAAAAAAGTCCTTAAAATTCACAGAATTTTTTCTTTCTAAGAAATCCTTGTCTTTTTTGTACTGGGAAGCCCAGAACTGGACACAATACTCCAGCTGGGGCCTGACCAGGGCAGAGTAGAGGGGGATGATCACCTCCTTCGACCTGCTGGCCACCCTCCTTTTGATGCACCCCAGGGTCCCATTGGCCCTCAGCTACCAGGGCACACTGCTGGCTCATGGCCAACCTATCACCCACCAAATGGTATAAAGCCCCTGTGTAAGAGCTTGGTCCAGAAAGGATTTTAAAAAGAAAAAAACCCACCACCACTGAGGAGCTTTTGGCTTGCCCACAAATATGTGCATAAAAAATATGTTCTTCTCTCAAAGTGAGGCTGTGGAGAAATTCAGCAAGTACACGAGTACACGTACCACTTTAGGGCCAAGTACATAATTTGACTTTATCTGGGGCTCACTTAAGCAAAAGCCTACATTCAGAAGGGGATCTAGGCACCACTTACAGAGTGAAAAGAGCCAGAGAATTAAATCTCTCCATAGCAGAACATGCATTTGAGAAGCAGATGACCCAAGTTCACATCTCTTCTGTCTCAGGGTATCTGTGTAGCACACAGAGGGTGGATGTTAGGATTTTTATTTGCTTATTTACTGGAACAGTTCCACTTTCTATAAAGCACACACTCCCTGGAGCAGGAATCTACAGCTTTACTACAAGAAGGACGAAGACTCCTTTTCTGCACTGGTGAGTATATTTGGTACGTTATAACAAAGCACCTTCAGGGGTAATGGCTGAAGAGCAACCACGCCGGTCCTCCAAGCACAGTTTTCCTGCAAAAGCTGCAGTGGATGAGCATCTAGGACAAGGACATGGGCATCCTTCTCTTCCTGCTGTCACAAGGTTCTCAGCCAGACTGGCAAATGGTGCTTTAGTCTCCTTACTCATCCACTCTCCAAATCCAAATCCAAACGTGAACTATTCCCAGTACTTCTGAATCATCTTCAGTTTTTAGCCTGGTTTTCTGAGGGCTATGAGATGCTACACCATGCCTGCCTCTCCAGCTGCCCAGTTATAGGCTGATGGCCACTTTCAGCCAAACCTGAGGCAGCAGAGTAGAGAACTCAAAGGAATTGCAATGGTCATGTGGAGGAAACAGTGGTGAACCCACTCCTTCAGTGAGGGGAGATGGAAAGGGGAAGAAAAAGAGACCACCAGTTTTTCCGAGTTCTTGGACAGAAGGAAAGGTTCAGTGGAAACGTGTGTTACTGAACAACAGAGCATCCTCTTGGGACAAAAACTTTGGCCTACTAAGGGATAAACACACATTGCAGCTGCAGTGTAATGCAGTTAAAAGGCCATCGACTGAGGGACATGCATCCACTGGAAAGCAGGCATCGTCAGCTTGGCTGCTCACGGAGCTATTTGCTTATTAGCTGAGACAGCACATCCCTCCATGTTATGCTGAGGGAAAAAATAATCCAACATGGAAAAACATCTTCTTTTACTAAACCTAGAGGCACCTAGGTTTACTACAGAAGAATAACCTCAGAAGCAAATGAGATTAGTAAAGGAAAAAAATTTAGTCTGGCTTTCCACAATTAAAACTGAAATGAGAGAATAGTGGAAACAGTTGACTTCACGAGGCTGAAAATTTAACTCATCTATTTGACTATGTCAGTAAAAATAAACGTAACCTCTGCACCTCCCTTTTCAACATAGAAAAGTATTTTGTTTGTTCTGGAGGATTCTAAATACCATCTGATTTCTGAAACATATACTATTTAAAGCTTAATTTCATTTCTCAATGTTTAAGTTTCAGGTCTTTAGCTGCCAGTGCTCTATAATACAATATTAAAGGCCTCCTTGGTATTTTTTAAGAATAAAAATCAACCTTGTTCTGTTCCGCTTCTAATACTGATGCATAGGCAATTTATTTGTATATCGTAGGAGCTATGTGAACTGGATTTTAGTTGCTTGCTTTATAGATGTTAGCATGGTCTTTTTATGTTTAAAACGTACCTTTTTTTACCCAAAGGAAGCCTATACGCCAACAGCTTATTTTCTCTAATTATTCTGTACTATAAGGTTCATGGACAGACCATGCTGGTATTTAAGTCTGTTAATGAAGTCGACTACAGTCCTTTATGTTTTCTAACTTAGTAAAAGTCTTTAAAAATCTGCAAGGAATAGGAATCTGATCCTTCCAGAATAAAAATAGGTGAAGCACTCTCTGCAGAAGTATGCACGCAAGTAGGTACAGCTCCCCCAAAACAAATGGGGGAGCTAACTTGAAACACTAGATTAAAAAAACAGCCCAGCTGTAAGAAACATTGGAGGATCTGTTTCCAGAAATGAACAACCACCGTGTTAGAAGTCTGAGAGCATCAACAACTTTTACCAGGGAACCCAAATATCCACAGTGATATTTCCTGTGCGGGTAATAACAACGTTCCTTGATAACTCTTGTTTCTCCCTGCAACCACAAAACAAGTCTCTTCCCCCAGCTTTGTTCTCTAGCAGCGCAGCAAAAGCTCACGATGAAGCAATGCTGTTCTCCCCCGAGCACGCCGTACGCCTAGCGCTGTCTACTAATCCACCTCTCCAAGATTTCTAATTTATAAATTACAGAGGTTTAGCCTGAGAAACTCAGCTATACGGCATTGAGGGAAACTTCTCTTCCTCTTGGCAAAATATGATTTGCACATACACACGCACGTAGCTCAAGCCGAACTCCTCATGCTTCAGGAATTTGGAACCGTCGGGACCGAGCTGCACTTTGGGCTGTGACAGGGGATTTTGCTCACAAGCCTGGGGCTAGCTGAGGCTTTCGTTTGGCTTTCTCGCTACAAAAATTAAACCCCCTGAAAACATAAAAAAATATAATAATTAAAAATTGTAAAAACAACTGGGGGGGGGAGGGAAGGAAGTGAAGGCAAACTGAAATAATGCCCTTTTTTTTTCCCTTCCCAGCTCTACAAATCCCAGCTGATTGAGGTGGAGTGACTCTGAGGGAAGGTCCTGCATTCTTCTCACAGTTATGAATGGGTAAGTCTCAAGTACTGCCTTGGGCTCTACTTGGATGGAGCAACAAAAGGGTAAATGTTTATTTAAGCCCATGTCAAACACTTTGAATTTTTTTTTCAGTACACAAAGCTGAGCTAGAATGTCATGAGTAAGTGAATACTGGGACATGATGGTATTTCCTCCTCTGCTGAAAAGGCATTTCAGTTTAGATATACGGTTTTGGTTCTGATTAAACTTGGGCACAAATTCAGGCCAGTTCTTTATTTATGAATATGGATATTTCCACTCTCTGAAGTTAATTCCTGGACCTATAAAAAAAAAAATTGCATTCGCCCCCAAACCAGGACTGCCACCAGTGCTAGCTGCTACGAGGGTGGGAAAGTCTGCCTTCGAGTGGGCTGTTCGCTCCGTCTGGCATGAACTGCTTCTGAAAGCTGAAGAGGCTCTTGAGGAAACCTCACCAAGCAAGTGAAACACTTGGGATGGCATCGTGACACCTGAGAGGCAGAAGGACAACCAGAAAGGGGCCACCATGAAACAACCAGCTCTGGAGGCTGGACAGGAGCTGGTGAGTACGCAGGAGCTGCTGTTTGTCCCCTCTACATCTGCCCACTTAACCACTAATGATTATGGATCATTATTTCACGACAGCACTCTAGTGCAGCAAGTGTCTTGTCTTCTCCTACGTGCCAACACACCCAGACTACACCAGGTTTCTTATTTTCCATCCTACATACCCTGCTCAAATGCTTTCTGTTCACAAGAAAAATCCTTCGAGGACAAGAGAAGACTTAGATCCAGACTTCCTTCCACCCTCACTTTGATTGCCTGTGCATAATTAGGAAGTCACAAATACTTTTTTCCACATTTCAATGCCTAAAGAGAAAAAAATGCTTAATGTTATCATGCTCGTTCTTCATAAATTAAGCTAATGTCAACTCTTACAGAGTGCTCTTACAAAGACAGACACACCCCACCCCCCGCCCCGTCTTCCAGCATTTATTATCTTTCATCAAACTCCAAATTTGCTTAACAATCTAAATAGAGAAAAGTTTTCCCCAATTAATATGCCCCAAATCAAGGACTCATGCAGGAACAGTTGTCCAAGTAATGCATGTGTCAAATAAAACATTTTAAACTCCTGTCACTAGCAGTGCAGATCCACTGCACACTTATGGAGTGTCAGGAAAGAGCTCACCTTCACCTATATCTAAGGGCCAAGATTAACAGATGAAGGATCAAATCTCTTTCCCAGAAAGAAAAAACAAAACAAAACAAAACAAAACCCCAGCATCTTTTCTGTTAAATTGTCAGACAAATGCTCCAACTCCTGTTCAAGCAGTTTATTTATTTTTAAGTTTGGGCAAGGTGACAATCTGCCAGCTTCAGGAATGGAAGCTTGCTCTTTGGAACTGCTGAGCAGGCAGCAGTACGAGGGGGTCACCAACAGCCCTTGCGCCTGGCTACATCCCTGTGCTTCAGGCCTTCCCCTCTCACATTGCAGCAGAGTGAATCCCACCTCATCCCTACCCTTCCACTAACAGTGCATTACTGCTCTTGGTACTAGGTTTATATGCCTTTGGGTAGAGGCTTCCCTAAGTTACCTATGACATGCCTGCTGCTTGGCATTGACAAGAGTAGGGAGAAGGATGCATAATAACTCATGCTCTGAGGTCATCTGAAAGGTGTCAGTCGAAGCATGGGTCCAGCCATGTGTATCAGTAAGGCTGCAGTGAGTGATACCCAGGTTTGCTGATCAAGTGAAAATAATCAACAAGGACATTCAGCTTTTACAGCTCACTGATTAAAGGCCAATAAATTTATGAACTGCCTGATGCCAAAAGCAAATCACTCCAGAGCTGCTTAAGTGCAAAACTCCCTGGGGAAAACAGACACCGCACCAACAGTCACACAGGCAGATGCCAGACCTCCAAACCCACAAGGAACAAGCTATGCCAGCACCCACCTTCCTGACTGCAATGCCTCATTGCTGTGGCCAGGCACAGTCCCCTTCCTCGTCCTCTGCTCCAGCTCTTCTCTAACCCTTGCTCCCTCTGTATCCATCTTAGTTCTGAACTGATTCAAGCTCCCACCCTAGCAGAAAACTGTTTGCTTTGGGTGAGTTTTCCAGAGGAGTGCACTGGCTCAGCCGTGCCATGGAACTCCAACGCAAACGTGGACGGCAAAGCCAACCTGGTGTTGACACAGCAAAAGGCCTGGCCGTGGCACTCTTGGTGACAGCCATCAATGCCAATGGTGCTGCAAAGCCCCGTGCCCTGCCTCGGAGCAGGTCAAGAGAGTTTCTGGGCACCAGGAGGTGGTGAACATGAAGCTCTCGGACATGGTCTGGAAGAAAGGTGAAGCCTAGATGAAAGAACATTCCGGGTGCATTAAGAAGAGTGTGGCCAGCAGGTTGAAGGAGGCTATCCTCCCCATCTACTCTGCCCTGGTGAGGCCACACCTGGAGCATTGTGTCCAGTTTTGGACTCACCAGTTCAACAAAGACAAGGAACTACTGGAGAGACTCCAGTGGAGGGCTACAAGGATAATTAAGGGACTGGACCATCTCTCATATGAGGAAAGGTTGAGAGAGCCAAGTCTGGCCTGGAGAAGAGAAGACTGAGAGAGGATCTGATCAACACTTATAAGTATCTAAAGGGTGGGTGTCAAGACAATGGCGACAGATTCTGTTTAATGGTGCCCAGCGACAGGACAAGGGGCAATGGGCACAAACTGGAACACAGGAAGTTTCATCTGAACATAAGGGAAAACTTCTTCATTCTGGGGGTGACCAAGAACTGGGACAGGCTGCACAGAGAGGTTGTGGAGTCTCCTTTTCTGGAGAGATTCAAAACCCACCTGGACACAATCCTGTGCAAACTGCTCTAGGTGATCCTGCTTTAGCAGAGGGGTTGGACTAGATGATTTTCAGAGGTCCTTTCCAACCCTTGCCCTTCTGTGAATCTGTGAACATCAGTTTTAATATCTTGCTCCCATGGGGAAAGCTGCCAGCCTAGACAGTGTGACCGAGCAGACAGCTCTGTGATAGAAGTCAAGTGATCAGTATTCAGTGTGAGAAAGACCGAGTCCAGGTCAGGCAAATAAAGGTCTGTTAGTCAACTAAAAAACCCTAAAATCCTGATGCCCTCTTCAACAACTCCAAAAGGGTGACCAGATGACACAAAAAAGGGTAAGATCAGGACAAGTCTGGGCATCGTCATACTCATTCTCCCTGTTGGGTCCCTTTTGTTTATCACATAGGACAGAGGTTGATTGTCTCTACTCTCCAAACCCCTTGCCAGCCATTTTTCATTCAATTTTAAGCAGGACTGAGTTGTCCTGGTAGTGCTGAGCTTCCAGTGTACTAGCAGGGACGGCAATGAAACACTCCAGCAGAAATTAACACGGGGGAGGAGTTGAGGGGGGGAGGTGGGAGAGACAATGGGTTTTTGAATGAGCTTCTTTTCTCAATCTACAAAGATGAGAGGAGAGCAGCGTGCCATCTGTGTCCACTCAGAGTGCACTCGCTGAGTATGACCTCTCAATGATATTAAATGGACACGGTATTTTTAGTTTACATGTTTCCACTTTCTGTGATGGTTCAGAAAATCCCCTGCAGCCTTATGGAAGTTGTTTGTTTTGTTTGGTTGGTTTTGTTTTTTTGTTTTGTTTTTTTCTCTTCCCTCCCATCCCCCCTGCAGTGCAATTTAACAGCAATCCGGTGAGCTTTTCATGAGCCACAAATAACAACACTGCCATTTGCTGGTCAGAATAATTTTCTTTCTGCCCTTGGTAAATCCACAGTAAGTTCATCAATGTGTTCAATGATACAGTTTGGAGGCAAAAATGCCATATCCCAAGCTTTGCATGCACAAGTATCAGTCACTTTTACAGTGCCACCATCTGTTTTTCCACATACAGGCATTACAACTTCCAGAAGCCCACTAAAACACTAAGCCATTAAACTTCCTCATAGCTTTGGACCATCTGCTTCTTCATCCCAAAGGTTTCCTTTCCCACCTTCTACATTTTTTTCCTCAGAATAAAAAAACATCCTTCTGGTTAAGGACGGTGCATCTTCTTGCACATAGAGGTTCATGGGTACAGTTGCAACAGACAAAAATATTACCTGGGACAAATTATGATTGAATTCCACGTTTTCACAACTACACTTAAGGGTAAATGTTACACGTGATGCTTCTGGGAACGCATGCGAAGGCTCAAAACAGCATTATAGAGGATTCCCAGGGAATTAATCAACAAAGACTTTTTCATTCATTCCTTTAGCAACAATCCATCTTAAAGGATAGCGTAAGAATGTGTAGACCCCATGGCGTCTAGAGAGAAACCAGATCTTTGTTTGTATACTTCCTAATATAATTTAGATCCCTGGAGATAAATATCTTAAGGATTATCTCTTTTTATGCCTGAGTTCACTGCACTTTCCCACTGAGAAAATATTCTGTCAATCAGCATAGGTCCTGCTTCTTTTTTGTCGTATGCCAGTTTTCTTCCACAGTGCCAAATCCAGAACTAACAATTTACAGCAGGCTGAACAGATGGGCACACAACTGCCCTGAGCTATGGAGATGCTGTAAAGGATTTTTAACAAATAAATAATAATTAAAAAAATTACAAATTGTTTATAAGGAGGTTTTCTGGGCCTGCCTCGTGTAAAAGTTGAAGCAGTCCCCATGGCATCTTTCAACAGAACAATCTATGCCTGCAATTGAGATGGTACTTTCAGGGGCAGCTCAATTTAACTTATGTTTAAAACATAACAGAAAAGACGGTTATCAGCACCCTGATGAGTCCCCAGAAGTGCTGCACCTAAAAATACTCACAGGATCTTGGGACTCCTGCTGTGTACATCAGCCAAGGAGCCTCACCACTAGCAGTGCAGCACCCAGCACTGCCACAGCCCCCATCCAGCCTTCCTGGCTACAGCGGGGCTTGGGACCCTGAGGAGACATGGGTAGCCAAAGGTTTACTTAACCACAAGCCAGCTGTGCTCCAGGAGACATCAGCCTTGAAGCAGTTGAACCAAATCATAGAATCACAGAATGTGTTAGGTTGGAAGGGGCCTTTAAAGGCCATCTAGTCCAACCACCATGCAGTAAGCAGGAACATCTTCACTAGATCAGGTAGCTTAGAGCTTCAAGCCTGATCTTGAACATCTCCAGGGACGGGGCCTCCACTATCTTTCTGGGCAACCTGTGCCAGTGATCTACCACTCTCATATTGAAGAATTTTTTTCCTAATATCCAACCTAAATATCCCCTTTTCTACTTTAAAACCATTCCCACTTGTCCTGTCGCTCCATGCCCTTGCAAATAGTCCCTCTCCAGCTTTCCTGTAGGCCCCTTCAGGTACTGGAAGGCCACAGTAGGGTGGGCTTGTTATCCAGGCTGAACAAGCCCAACTCTCTCAGCCTGTCTTTGCAGGGGAGGTGCTGCAGCCTTCTGATCATCCTTGTGGCCCTCCTCTGCACCCACTCCAACAAGTCCATGTCCTTCTTGTGTTGAAGGCTCCAGAGTTGTCTCTGTGTATGTACTGGTGGCAAAGCTCTCAAGGTATAAATGTCCC
Organism: Porphyrio hochstetteri; assembly: GCA_020800305.1. NCBI lineage: Eukaryota > Metazoa > Chordata > Aves > Gruiformes > Rallidae > Porphyrio > Porphyrio hochstetteri. The sequence continues at coordinate 154,165,685 of CM036905.1, read as the reverse complement.
ATGCGTGGGTAGGTATGAAATGCATTTTTGTTTCCAGTACTTGCTCTTTAACACCATCTTAGCCTCCTGAAGCCACGGTGGTTTCCCCACATATAAACTGTGTAAATGTCAGATTTATATTCAAAGAACCTGAAAATAAGAACCATTTGCTACCAACACACAGATCAAACAGTTGGGAAGGCAAAATAAAAGAGAAATAAAAACACATATGAAGTATATTACCAAGCACAAAAACCAAGCAAGCAAGCAATGGTGTAAATGAGATGACGACAAGAAAAGATCTGATTGCTCTTTAGGAAGTAAGATTTTCTGCATACAACATGAAGATACTGATATAAAATACTGCCTGTGTAACTCAGGTGCCTCTGTATCTGGATAGCCAGTGCATTAAGGATTAGATGTGACTTGGTAAAATTTTGAAAGCTTCTCCAAATGCATTCTGTTAAATTTCTCATCAGTATTGCACAGAGGTAATTAAAACTGGCAAGAGTTCTTATATATGCTTATTGGCTTCCAGCTTCCCAATACTTTTTTTTGCTTTATAGTGCTAGGCCATTTCTTTTTCTTATGCCAGAGATATATCAAATCCTTTAAAAAGGAAAGGCTAAAAAAAGGCAACACAATCCCCCAGACAGGTCATTTAACACACACTTTGTTTAACTGATTAAAAAACCCCAGTAATTTCTCGACTTAGACAATAGAGCTTCTCTAATGCCTCTACTGTTTACTATAAAGTGAGACAGAACAAGGGTCAAGTGCCATTGCAGAAGATGCTGCCTTTGGGGGCAGAACCCCTGCTGACCCCCATTGCACCACTGTTTTCTGCCCTACCAGGTTGTATGGTGCTGCCAAGGAGCACTGGTCACCTGAGCGGGCATGAAAACAGCCTTTTTGAAATACATCATAAAAATGGCAGATGATGAGGATGCAGCCATCCGCTGTGTGGCACTTCCCTCCTGGAGATGGCCCCCCAGCCTGAGCAGGGAATCAGGACCTGGAGGCTGGCATTGGTCAGACAGACTGCATGCACCAGGGTACTTTCATGCCTGCCCAAAGCCCATCTACATCTGTGCTGCTGCCAAAGGAGGTTGTCCCCAGCTCCCTGATGGATGACCTTTCCTTTCTCCAGCCCTGTCTCTTTTGTACAAAACCACAATCCTTTTTCTCCATTTTAGTTTTGTTTTGTTGCATTGGTTTTTAACCAGATAATCCTGACAGGGAAGCCCATCATGAGTGCCAGTGCCTCACAGGGATGTGGTAACTCGGTTAACTGGGTGCTCATTCTTATTTCAAGAATAAGAAGCATAGGCAAATAAATGCAAGGCATTATTCACTACTGCAAACACAAAACTCTTTCCTCAAACCACATCAGGATAGGAAAAATGTTTCCATCTGCAAATGTGTTACCTAACTTATTTTAACTAATGTGATTTTAAGCCTGACTTAACATAAGTGTGGAGAAGCCACAGGCTTCCCTAGTGGTCTAGCCACAAACAACCTACATGTTTTTAAATGAAGCTTGCTCTCTCACTTGTATCCTATATTCCCAGAGTCCTTCTGATTTGCACGTGCAAATTTTACTGATTGATCAAGTGTACAAATTCAGTGGTCATGTTGGGAGGAAAGAAACAGGATTTGCTCATGTGCAGGCATCCTCAGACCCAGTTTTGCCAGTGGGCTGAGGCTGCAGGTTGTGTGGACACCATTGCACCTCAGGGGAAATACACCCTGTAGACCCTTGGCAGAGGCTAAACGCAACACATCTAGGTCAAATGCCACCTTCCAAATGGAGTAGAAATGTAATATGGACCTAAACCTATGTGCCCATCGAAAGGTCTCTAGTGGGAGATCCCCTAATACTTTGTGGATCCTATACCACACACCTCATCGAGAGGAGAGGCCTAAGTATGCAGAGACCATACCGAAATTTTCAAACCTCTGGAACTATGTATTTGGGAAACCAAGGGAAACATGTGTCCCCATCGTGTTCCGTAGTCTTCTGGTGTGTCCTGTCTTCCTGTTTTGTCCCCACTCATAGAATCATAGAATGGTCTGGGTTGGAAGGGACCCCAAGGATCATAGAGCTCCAACCCCCTGCCACAGGCAGGGCCACCAACCTCAGGCCTGGATCTACACAAGGTTGCCCAGGGCCCCATCCAACCTGGCCTTGAACACTTCCAGGGATGGGGCATCCACCACCTCTCTGGGCAGCCTGTTCCAGCACCTCACCACCCTCTCTGTAAAAAACTTCCCCCTAATATCTAATCTAAACCTTCCTTCCTTTAGCTTTAATCCATTCCCCCTTGTCCTGCCATTATCTACCCTTCTAAAAAGTTCAATCTCCTCCTGCTTATAAGCTCCCTTCAGGTACTGGAAGGCTGCAATGAGGTCCCCCCGCAGCCTTCTCTTCTCCAGGCTGAACAAGCCCAGCTCCCCCAGCCTCTCTTCGTAGGGCTGGTGCTCCAGCCCTCTAATCATCTTCGTGGCCTCCTCTGAACCCTCTCCAACAGTTCCAAATCCTTCTTGTATTGGGGGCCCCAGATCTGGACACAGGACTCCAGATGGGGCCTCACGAGGGCAGAGTAGAGAGGGACAATCACCTCCCTGTCCCTGCTGGCCACCCCTCTTCTAATGGAGCCCAGGATACCATTGGCCTTGCGAGCTGCAAGAGCACACTGCTGGCTCATGTTAAGTTTCTCATCCACCAGAATCCCCAAGTCCTTCTCAGCAGGGCTACTCTCAAGGAGCTCTTCTCCCAATCTGTATCTATGCAGCATCACTTCTAGAGAGGACCCAGCAGGAGCCAAATTACTGGGACCTGTGTTCATATCCCCTGTGTGGAGCACGGTGTCCTAAATTTCTGCAGGAGCTAAAGCCACCATGGCACTCTGCCAGAGTCCTCACAGGCATATGTCACCACAAGTCCTCTTGCAAACTCCTCGCTCTTCTCCCAAGAGAATTAAAGACTTCATCACAAAATGACAGATGCTGAGCAAAGGAAAGATTTTATCCCATTTTGGACATACGTCATTTTCTAAGCAAGGTAAAAATTGATGGGTTTTCCCTTTATTATGTCACCTTTCAGAAGCTATTTCATCAGCTGCTGGAGTCCCTCCAGCTGTCCTGGGTATCCTGATGACCTCACTGACACTCAGGCACATTTTGCCTTTGGTTTTGAGACCCAAGGGTTGAACACTGGGGCTGAGCCTTATACCCTTCTGCTGTCTCTCTGATGGCCACCCCAAGGCTTCTTGTCAGGCTAACACCTGAGAATTGATACTCTGGGCTCAGTTACTGAGATATGCCCAAAGCCAAGAGACCAGCAGTATATCCCGACACAGGAATCATCATCCCTGTTGCCCCAGCATCAGCAGGAAACCCACACCTAGTCTCAGCAGAAGAGACCCGGGTTTGTTGCCTCAGGCAGGAAGCAGACACAAAGGTCTGACACCAAAGAGTAAGGAGACATGCCTTTTAATCTCCAGAATTTAAACGGGTTTGTCTTCTACATAACAGACAGATGTTGCCTGACAAATCTAGTAATGAAACTTTCATAAATTCTAACGTGTTCTTCTGTAAAGCACAGCGCTGAGAGGCTGAACAGAAAGGCTAAATGAGCTCCAGTCCCCATTCACACTGCATGAAAACATTCTCTGACTGTGAATAAAACATGTCTTTATCACCCTCCTCCTCCATTAAAATGAAAACCTATGACCTGCTACCCCAGCTGCTGATAGCTTTACATTTCTGAGGGAAAAAGAGAAAGCAAGCCACCAAAATGAAACCTTGAAGACTACCAGCTGCATGTGCTTTAATTCCAATTACAAGGAGAGCATTTGTATGCCTGTCTTGCAGAGGCACGATATGGATCCCAAAGACTGTTTAATAAGGCTATTAACAGTTTATTTTAGCCACCCTCACACAAGACTCAATTTGCACTCAGCAGCAAGGTGTGAGACAGGAATGGCTGTTGTTTGTATGCACCTTTGAGAGGTCTCATCAGTCCGAAGAAGCGGACTGAGAAGCGTGCCAGGTCTAGAAGGGTTTGCTTCTGGGATCTGCTTTCCATGCCTCGTCATCCCTGCCCCCAACTCCTCTCTGCCAGCAGCAAGGAGTTACATGTGTGCCCTGCTTTTATCTCCCTGCAATTACGGGATGAGTGAAATCCGACTGCATTTCGATGCCACCTGTTGTAAAGCCCAAGAACAATATGCATTGAGACTCGCAGCTGTTTCCTATATTGTGCTCATTTTTAATATTGTGAAGCCAGAATTCCCAGAGTATTAAACGAGCCTGAATTTAAAACAAAAAAAAACAAAGCCAGGGCTGTGATGCAGTTCAACAGAACCCACAGAAGCACATGCTTCGCACTGAGGTTTGCTCCTCGTTACACTGAAATGATCTGGCAGACGCCTACAAAGGGACTCATTCAAAGAGTCCCCAGAAGCAAGTAGGATTACACTCATGAAGAGCATGTTGGATTTGGCACGGACCCCCTTCTCTTGTAATCATTTTAGCAAAGAGAAAAGGCCTTCCAATTACTTTAATGCTGTCTTAGACACGTAGATTCTACATCTTTAATTGTATTAGGTACTAAGATGCCCTCCAACCATAATCAAAAATTTCCACATAATTAAGCACCTCACCTATGCTGTGAACGAATCATCTTTCCTCTTTCTGTAGGCAAACACATATATATGAACAAAACGAGCAGGTGTTATGTTAACAGCGTCTCTTCTCCCCCACCCCTGAAAACACTCTCTGCTGTTTGTAAATTTTGGATGTGTGTAAGTTCTCCCAATCACTTTCTGAAAATGCCTCGCAAAAAAGTGGAAGCCCATCACCAAAAGCAAATGTGAGAAGGTTCCCTGATGAAAAACTGATGGCAGCAAGAGTGTCCTGCATCACTCCTGCGATCCCTCAGAGCCCCTTCCACATTTGCTGTGACATTGAACACAGTGCCATCCCTGCAAATGGGAGCACAAAGATCGGTTCAAAGGTTAGGTCATCCCATTTAGCTCCCACACAAAGGCTCCAACATAAAACCCTACCCTGATTATTTATAGCATAAATCAAGGCACTGTCCAGAAAGACCAAAGCATCCCAAGCCTGCCTCAACTGGCCTTATCAATAGCTTCTTGTCTTGCTTTATGCCAGGCCTATCTTTGCTGCAATAATCATGCAAATGGACGGCAAGTCATGCATATATATTTGTAATTTATGTGCTCAGGGTTAACCCAGCACCTTTTGGAAGAAGAACTCTAGCAAAGGGGAACCAAATCCAAGGACATCCACACTGAAACACTGCAGAAAATGATGTAAAGAAATGTGAGAAGCAGCTCTTTAAAATACTCAATTATCACTAAATGGATTAAGTTTTATGCCACGCATCCCATCACTTAAACTAGTTATATCATCCATTTTTGTAATTTAAGTCTTTTTTACAAGGCGTTAAGATATCTTACTCTATATCTTAACAGCAACTCTATATCTTTATGAAGAAACATACATATTTGTCATTTTTATTTGTGTCTGTCACAGACTCTACTCAGGTTTGAGAATATCTAAGTGAGATTAATCTGATGTGTTGTTAAAGGGCTGGCTGGACAACATGGTTCAATGCTTACGCTGGGCATAGTTTTTAACTGTAAGCCATTTGTTGGAATAAAATGAAGACTCAGCATCACATAAATATTTCAGGAATTTGTATCAAATTTGCTGAATTGTTAGCTTCAGACAAAAGAAATCAGTGAAAAATGGAAAGGCTTCATTTTGACATTTTGAAAATGAAAGGTTTTGATTTTCTCGTTTGAAGTCACTTCCGTATACAAATTTCCCTTATTTCTTAGAATCTCTGAATTGGTTCAAAACCAAAATAAAACCTTCCACTTCACGTCAAACAAAATGTTTCACTCAACCCAAGCATTTTGGACACTGTGGGTTGCGGTGATTATTAGCCCTTAATTCACTGAAAACTTCATCGAATTTGCTCTTGGTCTGACATGAAACCATTCTTTTTTTTTCCCCTCAGAGACACTGAAATGTCTGTTGTTCACCATCTTCTGCTCAGTGGGCATTTTTCACATCTACCATCTCATATCCTATGAAATGGTTTTAATACAAGGAAGGTCTACTCCACACTTTAAGTACTTTTTACTGAATAAGTAAAAAAAAATCCCAGTGTAATAGCTACAGAAATATCCAGAAGTTGGTTAATTATGTTTTCTTCCAATTTATAACAGCTTGCATAGAATCGCCTACTCTAAGGTCTAGGAACTTGTCCTCTCAGTGTTATTTCAGGAGTGGCGATGGGATTCAACGAGCCCTTAAAACCACCCAACTTTACCCTTGTAGCAGCTGTGGCAATATCACACAAGGTGACCTTTCAGCATCGTTCAGACTCCAAAGACCAGACACATCTCATCCAGTCCTGCAAAGCAGGCATCTGGCAACATAGGGGCTGCCTCTCCAGGCAATGGAGAGAAACAGACATTTCAAAAAGGTAATTAACCTTAATCTGGGAGAGGTGTCTCAAACAAGGAGGAGAACAGACCTTTGGAGGTATCTGCCACTACTGAACAACTGTAGGGAGTGTTTGCCCACTGTATCTCAGGGTAAAGTCCGATTTTAAAGAGTCTGACCTTGGGAGCCAGCACAGACCCAAACCTCTCACAGCCCTGAAATGGGAAGCACTGGCCATGTCTGCAGTGTACTCTGCCAGCTCTGTGCACCACCTCTGAGCGCTCCTGGAGAGGCAGCTCTCATTTCATGGCCAAGTGAGCATCACCACGGAAGCTCATCTGTTGCAGCTCCTGTCCCAGGCTCCATCATGAACACCAGAAACACTCAGACAAGGAAAAGTGCATTTATTTCTGTGTATCCGAGTCCAGCTGCCCAGGTCCCCATTGCAGTTCCCCTTTGAAGCCCGGCACAAGGAGCAGTTATCAAAGCTGGCTGTGCAGCTTCCTCCTGAGGAGCAGGTGTTCACATGGAGATTGCTTGTTTTTCATAGTCACCTTTTGCAGAGCATTTAAAAGCCATGCAGTGTACTCTGGCCATCCTTAAATAACAGAAGCAACAACAGAAACCATTCCCATGCTTGCCTGCAGTCGCACTTTCTCCCAAGGGTGCTGGCAGCTGCTGCCACCTGTGTGGGAAGGCCTGCCTGCTCACTGCCCTGCCTGCGCACACCAAAGCACAGCACAATGTCTCGCGTCCCCCATGACAGCCCTTGCAGGCACCCCTGTGCCCGTGCCACAGGAGCCCACCTCAGTGTTTGCCAATGGTTAGCATATCTTCCAGCCCTTTGTCAAGCCAGGGGAGAAGAAACACCGCCAGGTCTCCCAGAACAGGCAAGGAGGTGACATATTCACAGATATCAGTGTTTTCTTCATTATAGAATCATAGAATCATAGAATGTGTTATGTTGGAAGGGACGTTTAGAGGTCATATAGTCCAGTCCCCTTGCAATAAGCAAGTACATCTTCACTAGATCAGGTCACTCAGAGCCCCATCAAGCCTGATCTTGAATATCTCCAGGAATGGGGCCTCCACCACCTCTCTGGGCAACCTGTGCCAATATCTCACCACCCTCAGACTGAGGAGTTTTTTCCTAATATCCAACCTAAATCTCCCCTTTTCTAGTTTAAAACCATTACTCCTCGTCCTGTTGCTACATGCCCTTGTGAACAGTTCTTCCCCAGCTTTTTTATAGGCACCTCTCAGGTACTGGAAGGCTGCTATAAGGTCCCCCGTCTCTTCTCCAAGCTGAACAAGCCCAACTGTCTCAGCCTGTCCTCACAGGAGAGGTGCTCCAGCCCTTTGATCACTTTTGTGGCACTCCTCTGGGCACGCTCCAACAAGTCCATGTCCTTCCTGTGTTGAGGGCTCTATTGTCACCTAAAGGATATTAAGGTTTTTCGTTAATGAGTTAATTGCTGAGGTTTTCTTTCCTGCTTTCTCTTTAGAGGTTCCTGTGATTTCAACCTTGGAGCAAGGCAGAATAGTATCACCCAGCTCAACTGCAGTACATGTGAGTCAAAAAAACCCCAAAACCATGTATTAGCTTATACTTTCTCACTGAGAGCTCATATGGGCACATTTCCATTTACTAAAAGAAAAATAGAGAAAATGGTTCTTCTAGAGCCAAACACGAGTAAGAAACCTGTTCTTCTGTAAATAGAAATTTTCCTAATGCATGACTTAGGAGCTTTAGCTTGTGGAAAACTCAAATAAAAAGACCATTACTATGCATTAAAATATATTTTACTGCTTTTCTCTGTTTTCAGTACTGTTCCGGTGGATTGTCTGTGTCTAATCATTATTTCTTTTACTGTGTTGTTACTTTAACACAGAGCATCCTTAGAATTCTGCACTGGTATTGTATCTGATCCAGTCTGCGAGGAAATCATGCTGTCATCCAGCCACTACAACAACTTCACTGTAAGATGAAGCAAGAAAAATAGCTGAAATTTAGGCATGGGGAAAGACCTTATCTAAGTGCTATCTTCTACTAGTAAACACACATCCTGTGTTGTGTAAACATGGCATATTCTAAAAGTTTTTAATGAAGTTTGAATTTCCCCTTAGGAAAGTACTCTAAAATGCAGGTTTCTGTTTTATTAAACAGATGTGTAATTTGCTGAGAAAATTAAAATAATTTTCTGTTCTGCAAAATGGGTAGTGTGTCAAAGCGGGTGAACTGCAGAAATCAGAACGGTCTCTTTCAGGACCAGTTGGCAGGTAGCAGAATTCCAGTGATTATTACAGAAGCTATTCTCCTTCCTCATGCGTCTAAGTAAGAATCAGTTCTGAAATGATAGTTCCTAATTTAGTCTGAATCCCTCCTCTGTCTCTGCTGGTGATATGGGTGATTTACCAGTTTTAAAATACACTTGCTAGATAATTAATGCACTGGCAGAGCTTTAGTGCCTTTCTCAAGCTCAGTTAATTTTCCACATGTTCGTATTCCAGCCATAAAATCACCTTTTAGTGGAGTTCACAATATAATAAGAAAGAAAGAAAAAACACCCCAAAAGATTTATAATTCGTGTCTAACTGTAATTGCATGGGCATGAAATTAGCAGGAGCACAGGCAGAGGCATTCTGACTTGTCAATCATCGGGTAACGCTGGTCTTCTCTCAGATCACAGATATTAGCTCTATGTCCATTTTCCCTGCAGGTTCCATACATTTGTGCTGGTAGATGGTGCAGAGGAATGGCACGTGCCTGTCCATGTCTCCTAAGAGTCACCCACAGCCCATACACTGACATTTCATGACTGCCCTCATTACTCTCACCGCATGAAGCCCAAATGAGAGAGCTCCACATGAAACTCTATCAAATTTCTGAGACCTCCAGACAACACCCACTTTGAAGGGAAATAGAACGCTTTCAGTAGACATAAAGAGAAATTGCGTACGGAGGGGAATGACTGAAATAACATGTCAATACGTGAAATATTCTTCCAGCCCACCCATCCACACAACTTGGAAGTTACTTTCTCAATGATAAGACACACTAGATTGGGAAGATGTAAAAGGCAGCAATTCTTTTGATAATTGCTCCAGTGATACACACGTCGATGGCATTACAATTGAACCTTGCTCAGAGAATTCTGCTGTGTATTGGCAGAACATGGGTTTATATGAAAAGTGTCTACAAAGAGAAAAATGCAAAATAGCAACAAAGGAACTCAAGTTAAGGGGGAAAAAAACCAACAGTTCAAGCTAGGTGTATTTATAATGTGGGGGTTTAGGTTAATGAGAGCTACCTAAAGTAACTACTTTACTTTAAATGCCTACTTTGAATGTAATAAACACTAATTATGGATAAAGACTCATATAAATTAATTTCTAGAAGCTGTCACTGAAGGGCAGAGCTTCGAAACGTGATGTAATCGAACCCTAATGCCAGAATGCAATCTAAAAAAAAATCAAATTGCAAGGCTTTAAAACAAAACTTACCATGATGGTGTCTTGACTTAAGAGCTCAAGAGTCAACCTGAGTTTAAAAGGGTGGGGATAGGAATAGTGCAAACCCCAGGAGACAGACGTGCAATATACAACATCCTTTTGAAATAATGCTCTGCTGGGAGCAGACAGGTTCAGAAGAGAAAGCCACAAGGTCTTGGTGGCTGCAAAGCTCTATCAGAGAGGAGGAGGAGCTGGACTGCCAATGTTGGCCTTGCATGATTTGCTGCAGGCTATGAAGAGACCCGGCTAATGGCCAATTTTCTTCTCTCAAAAAAATTCTTCTAACAGGGAAACCCCAGGAGGGACATAAACTATAAATATTCCTAGCTGTTAAATTACTTCAGCCGTTAACAGGTTTTTAATTTTGTCCTGACATTATTTAACACAAAACACAACAAATGCTGCTGAGGTTTTTGTGCCACCTTCTTGACCAAGGGAGAGAATTTCCTTCTGTGCTATGATATCAATAGCTCCGTGGTGGAATGCAGGAAGTTGGAGGGATATACCACTAAAAAGGGATTTCTGCCAGTAGTTTTCATCTCTGTTATCACTGTTTCAGCTCCCCAAGTGTTATCAACACAAGAGCATCGGTACAGAGCAGGTTTCTGGAAGGATTTTTGAATATATTATACTCGGTGTTGAAATGGCTGCTCCTATGAAAACCAAATGGGAGCAAAGGAAGACAAAAGCTGAGCGCTTCTGAAAATACCATCTCAAAGCTTCATGCCATCTTCCTCTACATATAACATCTCACTATAATCTGTACTACTGTGGCCATGCTCCACTCATACCCAGAGAGAAGTCTATTTCCAGCTCCATCTGCCTGACTCAACCCAGGCAAGTCTGTCAACGGCTGTGTGTCTCACCTGGTCCTTACTCACAGCATATCCACTTCCCACCGCTCCTGCAATGCAAAAGGACCTTCAAGAAGATGCAGGCACGATAAGCATAAGAATTGAGGATGGAGTCCGTAAATCCATCCTTTCACATATGTCTTGCAGTCTGACCTCTTATATCCTCTGAAATATCCTTATGCCCCAGAAGCCCACCTACATGGAAGGATGGGTCCTCTGACCACTGCCTTCACTTACATCGTTTCTTTGTATTAGGAGACATCCCTAATGCCTCCTAATGAACGGGCCAGTTCAGCAAATCACACAAATCGCTCTGTAAATCTGCCCTGCCCTAGTCGATGCATAATGTCCTCTTTTGTCTCCTCTGAGCTGGAAAGTACTTTGCCATTGTCACCTGATCCATGCATCTAGCCTTGATTTTTTCCAGAAAAAATACAGAACAGAAATGTTTATTGATGATTTCTCTTTTCTGCATCATTAACAACTTTGCTATCTCCATCAAGTAATGCCTTATACTGTTGCTAGGATATCTTTTATTCCTAACATACTTAAATAATCTTTACTGTCCCCAGCTTCGCTAACCATTGATTTTTCCTGATGTCTTTAGCTTCCCCCATCAATTTTCTACACTTTGTAACTTCTAACTTATATTGATTACCATCTCCGACTCCTTTCTTCTTTTTTTTTTTCATTTTGCTATAATATTGCTTCTTCATTTCTAATTACTGCATTCCTCATAATCCTGAAACAGGATGGGCTTTTAGCCAGTAGTGTCCCACTCCGTAAAAGAATCTGTATCTGCTCATCCCATTTAAAAGCCTGCCTTTGTATTTTTTAAAACAACAAATTTTCTCCCAGTTAATTTTACTACTAGTTTTCTTCAGCTTTGTGGACTGACCCCTCTGAGGAACAAAGCACACATACTACTCATTCGTCTATGCCACGCACCTGTATGCCCACACTGAAAGGAATCAGGCTATGATTGGAGGTTCCCCACCAGCCTCTATGGTAGAACATCTTTACCCATTATAAGAAGATTTTAGAAGGTAGTTACTTCCTGAGGTGAGATATTCTCACCCATCTTTTATTCAAAGTTAAGAACATATTACTGTTGTCTTCATGAGGCAGCATGTCTCCCACTGTGATGCCCTACATCACTGCCATTCGTCCTTCTACGTGTTACAGGCAGGAACACAAGCAGCACCTAGCAGACTTTGCTCCCTGGTTCAACATGGTGAGCAATCTGAGGGCCACTGTGCTCTTTGCTGTGAGACTCTGCTGATTAATATCCATCCACATGCTTTCTAAATTCCAAAGTTTGGGGCTATCTATATTCATACAGCATGCAGCACGGGCTTTATGCAGACAGCGTAGACTCTCCCCACTCCCTTCCCACCCTTCTTGCCCTCTCTGTCTTTCGTAAGCAAGGTAAAAATCCATGATCTTAGTATTTCAGTGTCAGGAACCAACCTACTAGTTTTTAGAAATGGCATTTATGCCACAATCGCGCCTTTTCATCAGGGATAATGTTGTGTTCCTATGGCTTGTCTGAACTATTAACACAGCACTTAAGATTATCACTTTATCTGACACTTTATACTACACTGACCCAATTTCTTTGAAAAAGAATCCAAGTTTGACATGAATTCTTTAATGCTCCTTCTTTTGGTTTTAGGTTTATATTTCCCTTGATGCATTATCTAGTTTTCCAAGATGAAGAAGTGGCTCCTTTTCCTCCTGTACTGTACAGGCAGGACTCTGTGATCTGGGTGGGAAGTGACACATAATTTCCCATAGAACCTAAACTTCCAGTTTCACCTAAGAAATGCAGCCAACTGTCCATGCCCTGGGTGTCCTACCTTCTGTATTTTTGCACTCATTGGTGTGAAATGGTATCTAAGAAATCGCACTCCCTTTTCTCCACATCCTTGCCTGAAGTCTTCTATAATCTGCATGATTCTGCGTTTGCCTAAATCATTTTCTCTATTGTTGATAACCACTGGTGGAAACTTGCCAGCCTTACAGTTTCATTTCATGTTTTTATGCTAGGGAGACAGCTGACAGATTTCTTGCTCAATTCTCTATTCATTCGCCTAAACATAACATTGCTGGTGATAGTTAAATTTCAGGATGACTGAAGAACCTCATAGCAACAGATTCCTCAATCCACAGCTGTAACCCTTCAAGTATCTTTCCAGTAGCCCTCTCTTCTGCTCTGCAAGGGGATGTTTCCCATATTTTTTTCAATGGGTATTATTTCTAGCTGGGTTGATGTCTTCTAGTTTGGTCCCCTCACCCGATCACTTTTCTTTAGCTTCTACTTTTTCCTTTCCACACATTTCTCCCCTTAGGTTCCCAAGAGCACCTGGTTGTCTAAGTCTGTCTCTTCCAAGTGCTTCTAAGAGTATCTATATTCTCCTTCATTATGATAAGCTTGTGTTCATGTACTGGAAATCTCATCTCTTAACAAGAAAAGTCAGTCCAAAGTAGCTCCAAACTCTGGATCTGATCAAAGAGTCACTGGTCTCTCACTGAACAAGGAGGAATTTCTTACGGAATTCAACAAGGGCAAGAGCAGGGTCCTGCACCCGGGGAGGAATAACCCCAGGCACCAGTACAGGTGAGGGGCTGCCCTGCTGGGAAGCAACTCTGTGGGAAAAGGCCTGGGAGTTCTGGTGGGCAAGAGGTTAGCCATAACCAGCAGTGTGCCCTTATGGCCAAGAAAGCCAATGGCATCCTGGGGTGTATCAAGAAAGATGTAGCCAGCAAATCGAGGGATGTCCTACTCCCCCCTCTTCTCTGCCCTGGTGAGCCCTCATCTGGAATATCGTGAGCAGTTTTGGGCTCACTGGTTCATGGAGGACAGGGAGCTACTGAAGAGGGTACAAAAAAGGGCTATGAAGATTAGAGGACTAGAACATCTCTCTTACAAAAACAGGCTGAGGGACTCGGGACTTTTTAGCCTAGAGAAGACTGAGGGGGGATCTTACTGATACTTACAAATACTTGAGGGGTGGGTGTCAGGAGGATGGGGTCAGTCTTTTTTCAGTGGTGCCCAGTGACGGGACAAGAGGCAATGGGCATAAACTTGAATATAGGAAGTTCCACCTAAACATGAGGGGGAACTTCTTTACTGTGAGTCAGCAGAGCACTGGCACAGGCTGCCCAGAGAGGTTGTGAGTCTCCATCTCTGAAGACACTCAAAACCTGCCTGGATGCTGTCCAGTGCAGCCTGCCTTAGGTGATCCTGCTCTTGCAGAGGGCTAGACTAGACGATCTCCAGAGGTCCCTTCCAACCCCAACCCTTCTGTGATTCTATGAAGGTCATAAAAACCTTGCATTGCTGGTAGTGTGGAGAACAGTGAGCCTCGTTCCACAAAGAACACTGAACAAAGAATAAGGCACAAATACAGATAATTTGGCAAAACCCCAGACAAGACTTTCCACATCTTCACCAAGAAAGCCACCTACCATTCCTGCCTTGCCCAGGTGAGCCCTCCTTAGCACAACCACTGCCACATCCTTGTCAGTATTTTAGGCAGCATTTAACTATACCCTCTTTATAAAGTCTCTCACCCTGGGAGACAATGACTAGTTCATTTAGAATTGCCAGAGATTAAATGACACTTCATTTAAATTGTTATCTGAAGATTTAAGCAGATTAGCACGGATATGTCATGGTAATGTACAGCTGGATTCACAAAATTTGAGCAGGCAAAAAGCCATGAGGACTCTAGGTACAGTTAAGAATGTGGGCTTACATTCAGCCCTCCTGACTTCAGAAACCTTCTTGAGACCCCAAAATCAGAAGCACAGCCACCCCTGCCTCCCTGTGCAGGCAATGAAGAGGGATAGATGAATTGAATTTCTCTTGAAAAGAGCTTGAAATCAAACTGCCTTCTGGAGAGTGCTTATTCCTCTTCCCTGGCTGTATGGAGGGGGCCTCTGCACCATGAGTTAGGTGGGTTGGTCCCTCACAAAGGTCAGCAGCTAGCAAATACCAGAGAAAATACCCAGTTAATGTCCCTCTCCTTCGAATTACAGTATTTTCCCAAAATAGACTGGTCAGCTTACTCCTGGAGAGCTATTTCAGTTGCACACTTTTCTAACAGGCAGCTCTTGTGTTCCCATTCAGACATAACCAGTGATTTGGTGCATTAATAACTCAGGGAACCTACGAATATAAAATGTTGAGGATGTGTGGTGTTCCAGTCTTAACGTGCTTTTCCTAAGGAGCTCTGCAAAGAGGCCAGTTGTTAAGCGTTGTTATGACACACTCCTGGGCTTTCACTTTGACTTATTTTCACATCTTGCTCAGTCTTCCAATGTCTGAAAAGGCCATTTCGATGTGCTGAGGTCATATGTTAAAAAGCTGAAAGCAGGGGCCCTTGCTAATGGTGCTCTGAAAGCAATTGTTTGGCAGAAGTTCATTGCATAAATCGCTCTATACTTTCTTAGGATCATAAAAGGAAAAATTATACTTCGTCCTCTAAGGAAGTGATGTAAAGATGATGTCCAAGAGCCATTGTTCAGCCACCCAGAGCTGGAATGGGGACTGGAATGAGTGGGTGGGGAGAGAAAAGGCCACTAGCATCTGCGGGGCAGCCAGATGAGCACTGGCAGGAGAGAGGATGGGAGAAAGGAGTCAGGGAAGTTGTAAATAACAAGCAGGAGAAATATGAACACTTCTCAACACAAGCACAGAGGCAGGCAAGTCCCTCATCTACAAAGCCAACATCAGACGTTCCTTGTGCCCTCAAGTTTTAACACTGAAATCTAACAAATATTTTCATAACTTTCCTTTAAAGCTTGTGCTAATTCCTGTTTGGAAATGCATATTTTGGCTTAAGGACAGTTAATTTCAGTGCAGGTGGAAAAGAGTGCTCCGCTGTTTTAACCAAGCAGAGTAATGTTAATTAAAACAAATGAAGGAGACTTCCCACAGCCACTGTACCGCTCGAGGCACTCTGCCTACAAGTCAACAGGCACAGCTTTTTCTTTTACCCTTCTGATCTATCAGGAAAAGGTTTTCTTCAAATGCCCAGGTGTTGGGAACAACATTTAAGATTGGTTGTGCTGGTGCACTGCAATAAAGGGCCGCTTTAGTCAGTATAAAAATACACTTTGTGGATGCACAGAGTTCCCACTTCAAGCCATCTTCTCCCCAAACTGAAACCAGCAGCACCCAGAGAAACAGTCCAGGGAAGGTTCTTTCCTGTATACACTGAGCCAACTTGCCATGAGTTCTCCCAGGAGTGACACTCCATCTGACTCTGTCACAAGGTGATGAGCAACCTCTGAATCAGACCATCGCACTCATGCAACAGCGTTTGGCTCTGCCACCAGGACTTGTCCCACCAAAACGGGCTGGACTATTCAAGGGAGCAGCTTCACAGATGAGACATAGAAGACTGGGATCTGAACCAGGGATTACTATTTGATCATAATAATACTTGCAGTATTGAACTACAGAGTAGCACTTCTCGAATAACAAAATAATCAAGAATCATATAAAATACAATTGCACCCATGCCCAGTGACATGCTATACAAATACTGGCCAGCAAGGTTTGGGGAACAATTAAAAGCATTAAACGAAAAGATAGTTTGTACTTCAAGAGATCAGGTATGGTTGCAACACAAGTGGAAACCATGAGAAAAGTTGCACCAAAATTCACAGGAAAAGCACAAACAGTACAATTTGGATTTGCAGTCATCACAGGCAAAATAGAAATGCTAGCAGCAATTAGAGAGAACACACAGGATAGCTGGGAAGCGGGGCCATATCAGTCCTTTTCTGTTTTGTTTCCACTCTACCATTTCTATTTCATCTGCTTGAACTGCAGACTCAGGCTTGCAGAAAGGCTAGGGAAGTGGGACCCAAGCAGATCAGGGTTTTTTAGTATACGTGAGCCTGATTTTGTAAAGACACGCTTAACCACTGTCCACCTGAGTAGTGTCACTGACAGCAGAACCGGTTGTGAAGGCAATGGGATGCACCATGAAGTTCTTTTCCAGGACCAGAAACTTGAGAAGCAAAATCTCTGCTGGCTCACGATCTCTGACACCTGGTGAGTACTGTATTCGACCCTTAATTAGAACTGGAGTAGCGTACCAACACCCCTAAATTAGAGTAAGAATTATTTTCATACACACGGCTATTTGTACTGTGCATCAATTGTAAAATATTTTAATGCCCTGTGCAGTTGAAGATGACATCAGACCTTCTGAAATGTATACTAAACCTCCGGATTGCAATTCAAAGCATATGTTCTGCCTGGTCTGCTGAGGACATAATGGTACAAAACTAGGATGCCTTTAATGAATAAAACACTAGTCACAGATACCGTGTGCATTATACATACTTTCCACTTCACAGGCAAAGCAGTTACAGATTTCACTGCCTGAAGCCATACTACATCGGACCGTGACTGTATCACATCTGAGAACATAAGCACATTGAGGCGGTGCGGCCTTTGAAGGTGAAATGTTGAAGTGAAACCGAAGCTTCTGCCCAAAGTGTTTCTGGTGATCACAGACCTGGCACCTCTGCCTCTGAGTCAGCAGCAAGCCCACACCGCAGCCTGTTCCTGGGGCTACCATGCAGCCCTGCCCAGAGAACCAAACCACATGTCGACCATCGCCTCTGCTCAAAAGAGATACCGCTCAACCTCTGGTTGCCTGGCCAGATTTCATACCCTGCCTACCTCTATTTCTCCAGCAGTTTCAACAGCATATTATAACCTCGTTATTTTTTCTACACTAAACTATCATTTTATGTCCCTCTGCACTGCTAAAATAACTGCTGTAGCCCGTGCCAAAAGTGCATTCCAGCAATACTCCAAATCACATTAAGGTTTTTTCCTAAGCTTCCATTCGGCAGGGAGAATTTAAAGCACCTCAGCACAAGCTGCACACCCCTGGTGCCTGCTAAGAGCAGGAGTGGGATCTACCTGTTCTGCACCTGGCAAAGAGCATCCCCTGGCTAGGCCAGAAACACTAAGAGAAGAAAAGCTGGAAATACATGAGAAATTGGCCCAAATCCTGTCAACTATAAAAGAATAATGCCTCATCAATAGTTGCATTAGTTTAGCCGTATATATTCCACATTTGGTTTAGGAGAAATTTAATGTAATTTTGAAGCAGCTAATTTTGGTGCAGTTATCACCAGGGAGAGTGACAGCTTTGCCATGGTGTGTTGGTTTTCATTATTTTTTTTTCCAGAGTCCAGCTAAACCAAAAATAAGCTGCTCCTCCAGTAAAATATGAATGTCAACAGTCAGGCCTATGATGATCTAGATAAATCAGTATGCGGAAGAACTTTTTCATAGTGAGGGTGACAGAGCCCTGGGACAGGCTGCCCAGGGGGGTTGTGGAGTCTCCTTCTCTGGAGATATTCACGACCTGTCTGGATGCCTACCTGTGCAACCTGTCCTAGGGAACCTGCTTTGACAGGGGGGTTAGACCTGATGATCTCTCAAGATCCCTTCCAACCGCTATGATTCTGTGATTCTGTATCTCAACCTGATGTGCAGGTCTTTCAGCTTACTGCATTCATGGTGCCGAGTTGTTTGTGCTGATGCATATCTGTCTGATACATGGGACCACCTCATGGGTCTTTGCCCGATTGCATGAGCCGAGAGGAGCTGGGATGCACCAATGACGGGGCTCCAAGGACAGTCCATATCCCACAAGTGGGTCCCTCTCTCCCTGGGACCTCTGTGCCAGGTGTACCAACCAGCACATCGCAGTGCAAACCGCCCAGTTCTGGTGGCAGATGTTTAAGAAGTCAGAATGCGAACGGCTCCCCTCTCACTTGCATCTGTGCAGATCAGGCATAACTTCATCAACTCAATGTAATTGCACTGATCAAAACAAAAGTTGGAACACCGGAATTCAAGTTACATTTAACCTCAGGAAAATTTCGACTTTTTGTGGAAGAAAGAGGATGTTGATTTGTAGCTTTCAGTTAACCATTTCTCTTTCTCATCACACCTTTCCAGAGGAGCAAATGTTTTTCAGTTAGGCCTAGTAACCAGCATTTCCTATGAGAACTATGAAGAAGACTATTTCCAAAGTATTCAGCTTTCCATTTCCTGATTCTGACATCTCATTCACTTTAGGGTAAACTTAGCCAGTCAGGAAAGGGCCTCATTTTTTTTCCAGAGCTCTCATAATCCAGGTCCTTTTCCCTGGACATAACACATCCTACTTTACTTAATTTATAAGGTAGAACTTGTAAAAATTCAAAGCAGATTGCTTCTTCCTCTCCTGCTCTCCAGCCTATTCTTCATTATCCCTACGAGTCTCGATACATCCAGAAAAGCTGCCTTCTGCTTTTTTGGCTTTGGGAAGTGGGAATTATTTCTGAAGAAATTTATAAATATTTGCTCCGAATGCCTGAACAAATGAGTTATTTCCTGCAACTTGCCTCTTGATACCTTAAATCTGTTAGCATTTTGGCATCAGATCCTCCATTCCCTCAGTGTCTCAGATCTCAGCGTGAATTGACGGCTTATGAAAAAAGGACAAAGTAATCTCTGGAAAGACTGAGAACCCAGAAAAAATATATAATTAAATAAAAATAGAAAGGAAAACAGCTTAGGCTCATCTGGAAACAAAGGCTGGACTGAAGAAATGTTAGCAGTTTCTGGAGGCTCTATTCTTCTGGTGGTTCTACCGTTGTCTTTCCTGCATCTCCAAAGGGCAGGTTTAGAACTAGACAGCTTCGTGTTGGTGGGTCCCTCACAGCTCTTGGGCTGCTGCTTGGGATTTACGAGAGCCTCTCTGCAGAGAGGTCAAAGCACACCCAGGGGGAGAACAAAGAATTCGGTGCATTTATGGTCGCTTCCCCACCCTCCAGCCGGGGTTTCGCTCCAGCTTCACTCCCTTTGCTCCACTGAGACATGGGGCCAGCCTGTGCCTGCTTGTCTGTATGTCTCCCCGTATTTTTCACACTGAATGTGACACTGCAAATTTGCATCTACGCTGCTACACAGTGCTGGGGGCAGGAAGAGACCAGTGGAGAAGCTGAATGCATTATTCTCTCATGTCAGGACTGAGTTCCCTTTCAAAACCAGATTTGCAGCTCCCAGTAGTTCAGGGGAATCATAGCAGCAAACCCAAGTATCTGTGGGTTTGCCGTGAATCATAGGAGCCAGACATCCCTCAGACAACAGGAGGTCATGCAAACCCCAACTCCTACAAGCACTACTCTGCAGCAACCCAACAACTGTCCTGCACGAGATTATTTAGAGAGAGTGGAAATAGATCTATATCAGCTTGTTTCAGTCTTTCCTAAAATGACTACACTCCAGAAGCACTAACAAAGAAGCAGATGTAAGATTTTCTGTGACTTATCTCCGAGGCAATTATTTACAAATCTCCTTGATTCATTATGTGCCAAGACTAAATTAATCCCCTGGTTTAACAACAGAAATATATATGTAGCCTTGCACGTGGCAACCAATAGTGCTTGCTAGGCATTTTGCTTTATAGATTATTTTTGATGCCATAACGCAATTTTGCCCCTTTTGAATATTTTAGGCAAGAAAATTAATTTTCTTGAAGAAAAGACCTTGGCTAGGGATGGTCTTTGCTGTGAGCTTTTCTATGTAGCTGCTTCTGGAGACTTCTGAGGGGTCAGGGAAAGCTGGCACCAGCCGGGGTTGAGAAGGGTACAGGAAAAGCACACCCCCAGATGCACATGTGCACCCACACGTGAACATACACATGCACAGCGTTACGTAGAAAACTGCAGTGTTCTCCTGTCTCTCCTCCCTCCCATAATAAAACAAAACTAAATGGCATGAGTCCCTAAAGATTAGCATTCCCCAGGCTTAGCTATTTTGCTTATCCAAAAGACATCTTAGTCCTGGTTGCCAGAGGCAGTGCAAACCCAGGAAGTCAGGGCAGCTGGCGTAGTTCCTCCTGTGCTGTAATCTCTGCTGCGTCAGCTACAGATCTGAAGAAGGGGCGATGCTCTTTACACAATATATGTCACAACTTCATGCTCAAGGCGCTGGAAGTTTCATGTTTGGAGGCAGGTTTTGGTTTTCCCTCCTTACTTACACCCAAACACTAATTGTCCTTGCTTTTTAATGAAAGTCAGCAAAGAAGAGGATTTTAATTTAAGCTGTCAGTCAAAAGTAATGGAAGAGCTAGAAGGCCTGACACTGCTTCGTTTCTGTGTGCTGAGTAAAGTTGCATGAGGGGGTATGTTTCGACAGGAATGAGGAAAGAAGAACCAGGGCCAGAATAATTAGCAACCAGGCCTTATCTAGGACAAATATTACGAGAGAATAAAGCCATTAAAATATGCAGCTTATTTGCTGATCCTAGAGCAGATGCGGCTTCTTTTCACGGGAATTAAAAAATAATCAAGGCAATAGAAATTGTGTTCTGTGTTGTTATGCTGTCTGGCAGAAACTCTCCTCTGGCCAAGGGCAGGGAATTTAAACTCAAAACAGAAGATGCCAGAAAGATGTCCACAGTCTTAGTGTGGCACTGGCAGTAGCCAGGAGCATGACCAACTTAGTGGGGTGACACAAAGCTGTGGGTACTCGTAGCCTGGACACCAGCCTCACAAACTACCTGCGCATCTGCATGGAGGCACCCAGTCTCTCTGGGCAGTAGGGACTCCTGATTTTATCCTCCCCAGGGCTTGCACATTCAAACCCAGCTCTGGAGCAGCCCACCACAGTGGAACAGGCAGGCTAAAGTAAGCAAAGCGGCCCCTGGATCTGTCACCCCACAGCACCCACTGAGGCACAGAGGGAGAGGTTCAGGCTTGGGATGGGGTGGGAATGACCCCAGCCACAGGCACCCTAACACTGAGGATCTCATATATGCAGGAAAGGGAGGGGAGGCTGTCTCACTTCTCTTCTAGACTTCATCATGCTATTTTTGGAGGGTCTTATAGGCTATTCCTCTCTCTCCACTGCTGCCTGCTTTTTTCCTGCCCATCCCTCCTTTCGTGATTTCAAGAAGAAATGGTGTCTGCTTTTATCATCTGCTTTGACATCTACTTCCTATATGGCATAGGAGGACAACATCTGTAAAAAGCTATACATCTATCTATCTATCTATCTATCTATCTGTCTACCTACCTTGCTCTCTCTCTCATAACTCAGCCTTAAACAAATGCAATGCAAAGTCCTGATTAAATTGCCATATTAGTTATGTTTGACACGTTATAACCTTGAATATTAAGACACTGTGGGGGAAAAAACAACAACAAAAAAAGCTATATGCAAATAGGAAGGATGACATTTATGTACCAGACAGCATTAGGCTTCAGTCATTTTGGTTGAGATGCTCAGTTTGACTCGTTCAGTCACTTTGTCAAAGGGCTGCAAGTCCAACCTGCTTTTTACTTCCAGCGTTCTGGGACTCGTTATTTGCTATTCACAGTGTTATTAAATCTGGCTGCCTGAACATTTTCATTATCAGAGGGAAAGGAGGAAACCAAAGATAACTTATCAGGCATTGTTCCCGTTTAGGTGCTCCTCTGAGATTTCCTTTTGACTGGAATGTATTTCATTAATTCGGGGGACATTCTGGCATGGATGTCTAATTAGATCTGCTTAATGGATTTCATGTCACATAGGCATGTAAATCTTCCCATGAAAGACAAGGTTTGTATTGAGAGATAATATCTTTTATTAGACCTCCAGACAGAACTGAAAGGAAGGGACAAGATTTTCAGCTTCTCTTAAAAAACTCTCTAATACTTTGCTACAAACTTTTCCTTTCTTACCTCTTCAGATACTCAGAGATACTGTGGTCTCTTCATGGTCTTTCAGTATTAGCATTCATTACTTTTTCACTAAGGGATTTTGCCATATCTGTATTTTTCTTATTTCTTCCAGAATTCCAGTCTTACAACATTCACCTGGCTTTTATACCTCACTGCACATTATATGCTATGCATTTTTCTATTCAATTTTTACCTGTTCAGAAGTGGAAGAGATCAGAGATTGGTTTTCCTTCCAGGTTTCTATGCCTCATCGACTCCTAGAGATTGCAAAAGCCATGGTAGTCACTGTGGTTCTGTGTTATTGACTACTCGACTGAAATGTGTTTGGTCATTGCATACACTTGCCGTTTTGTGCACCAAGAACCACCCTTAAAATATCTATTCCCCCATCCTAAAATCTTTAGTACAGTACTAACATGTGTAGAGACTGGGAACTTGCTGTGCCTGGCTTGGAGGGTCACTTGTTCCCATGAGAGCAGAAGGGGCACCCACAGGCCATCTCCATCCTTCGCTTGAGATTTTTCTGATGCTGGAGGTTATTTAAAGTAACTGACAAAGCAGATTCTACCTAATGTGTCAGACACTGCATAGGAATCTGTAGCTGATTTACGAGGCTTTTTTATGCCCGGTACTAGTATATTCTGCAAAACACATTACTACATTTTTAAACACCTCAGCTCTTGTAATAACTAGCTTGGTATATTCCTGGAAGTATGAGGATGCTTATTGCTCAACAGGAAAGTGAAATCCCCTGCAGATCTTTGGTTTTGGCAGATATCACCAAAATTCTGGATTGATCTTGCAAGCTTTCTCATAAACTTCCAACCTTTCTTTTAATGTGGCTGAATACAGAGGCTTTAATTGCTTCCCATGGTAAGTTGCATGGGTTTATTCTTGGTAGCACCAAAACCCATATCACAACCCACTGTGTGGGACCCTACCTCCATCTCTGGAGATATTCAAGACCCATCTTGACGCCTACCTGTGCAACTTGTCCTAGGGAACCAGCTCTGGCAGGGAGGTTGGACCCAATGATCTCTGGAGGTCCCTTCCAACCTCTATGATTCTGTGATTCACAAAGACCTCTGCGTGTTTTTCTAAGTCATAAAAATCACCTCTTCTGTAAGCAAAAAGCTTGTGATATTCTTGAAACAAATGGGTCCTCTGTTGTGAAAAACTTCCTCAGCTGAAGAGACTGGAAATTACCTCACCATATAGTTTTGTTTTGTTTTGTAAAAAATGTGTGTTTATGTGTGTGTGCGCGCGCGGTGTATAAATCAACTTATGCCCTCTCAAAAGATAGCTTTATATTTTAAGTGCATTCAGGTATGTGTTAAAACTGGTTTTAAAAAGTGTCGGTTTTAAGATAACTCAATGCTGATTTTCAAAGGTTAGGCAAGAAGAAAACTGAAAATCAGATTGTTTAAGATGTTTGGAATTTGACACTTGAAAACAGAAGCTGTAGAATCACTTCCCTTATGGACAAATTGATTTGAGTCTTGATTGGTATATCCTTATTAGAACTTAAAATTAAGCACATCTGATAGCCAATACAGCTGCATCTTAAAATAATACTGCCTGTTTAATTTGCAAAACTAGATTCTTCTCCAGCTCCAAATGAAGATATAAGCTTCCCCTTGTGCACGTCATACTGGTAATTGTTATTCAAAACTCTATCTTTTCATGGCTCTCCACAGAGACATAAGCAACGGTGGGCCTTTGGTATACAGAAGATCAACGGAGCAGATTTGTAAGGAAGCAAGCACATGCTGATGGAGCACAATCTTTGAATCGGGTAGGCTGGAAGCTGGTTGCCACACTTATCCATTATCCCCAGACACAAAGCCCATAGAGGGTTCAACTTCAGTCCACATCAGTAATGACTAAAAGCCATTAGTGTGGGTAATGGCTGCTCATTGGCCTGTAGGAACTGAATGGATGGTCTCAGTTCAGTTCAAGCAGGACAGGCGGGCACATCACATTGCACGGGGAGGGAGAGGCTCACCCTGCCCAGGAAGCCCTTTCCTCCCGGGTGCATCCATGCTGCACCTGGCGAGTGGACAGACAGACATTTTCCACTATCAGTGAGCTACCTCTCTCAAACATGAAGCTCACTTTAAGAAGGGAGGAAGAAAAAAAGTCTGGAGCCTCATGATAAGCCCAGGGGATTAATAAAGACTTTCGTTTGGTTTACAGGATAAAGTAGAGCCTTTATCACCTGCAGTTCATTCTACCAACTTAAAAATACATGAAATCACAGGACTGGTTTTGACACCACATGAAATAAAAAAGCTAAAATAAAGTCTGCATTTGGGGAAGTATTTCTAAAAGATAAAGAAAGGATACCCAAGACTGAAGGTCATGCCAGCCATTTCTCCCACCCTGTAAAGCTTAAAGTACTGAACACAGTGTTGAAGCAACAGAGAGAATAATAGTTGTCAGAGATTTTCTTTAAGAACATAGACGAGTGAGAGGGATAGGTCCAGGAGAGAATCTCAGCTACACAGAAGTGGAGTGAGTTATAAAGCTTTCAAATTATCTTCAGTTTGCCTGCTGCTTTGGACACTTTAATTTTTCCCTAAAACTTAAAGCCTCCTTCTAAGCTTTTGGTTTCTTCAGGGTGCAATTTATCACAGTCTTATTTTATTTTGAAATGAGCTAGAGCATCAAGGCAGAAAGGGAAGATGAACTCCATATAATCCCTCTGTTGCGCTGCAGCAGGAGCACGCAAGTAGGGAGGTGTAAGTTTACAAGGAAGGCAGGAGTGGAAATGGGAAGGGAGTAATCTCATTGCAGCTGGTTTTGGAGATCCTGAAAAGGCATTAATAATTTTCCAGTGCACAGCTGTCTGGTCGTAGAGCAGAAAACCACTTCCAACCTCAACTTGACATTGTTTGGCATCTCCTTAATTGGTAGGGCAAAGAACATGCTGTTATTCTACACGGCTACGAAGTACATGCCACAAGAGATTTCAGCTGCAGTGAGGGCCAAGTACAGACATCAAAGGCTAGCATTTGGATGCAAAGAAGTGAGAAATGCACTTTATTTCTCATAATGAGGAAAGCGACTTAGGCTTTATCAAACCCTAACTTCTAATAGGAGTTACATAACGAAAAGCTCCGCTCCTCTCTGCTGACTGCCAAAGAGCCATCAAATATTAAAGAGATGAGCAAGAGCTCTGGAAGTGGGTTGTACTGTCACTGTGTGGCAGCCTTACTGTGCACATGTGCGTGCGTGTGTGCTTCTGCCTACATGAGCCAGAGTCTTCATTACGAGGTGGATCCTGGAGGGCAACTGGTGAATATGCCTGTAAACCTTCCTCCCCTGTGCTGCATCCCCACCGTTCCCTGTTGCCCCAGGAGGCAGCCATCCCAGAGAGGCCGAGTGGGAAGCAATCGGAGAGAACTGGGTCGAGTGCTGTTGGCAGACTCTGACAATGAAGTTAGCAGGCTGCCAGTGATGGGTTGCTAATAAGAAGCCCCTAAGTCTCACAATGAACATGGACTCATAGAGACAGCAGCAGTACCGACCCTCCCAGTAACAGGGAGTTTTTGAGAACGCTCATGGGCTAACACAAAATCCCAGCTTTCCCCTGCAACACTAGTTGCTTGCTGGCCCTTCTGATTCAAGCAAATCTTGCAGGTTTTCCTAGAGAGGGGGGAGGGAAGAGGAGGTTGCCTCTTGGATTCTCAACACTTGGAGTTGGCAATATTGGTATTGTGCCTAGAAGACCCAGAACAAGTGTTGGGAAGAAGATGAAACATGGGGGGCCGGGGGGGTTGGGGACTCTGTTGGGCATCTTCAAGACTAACCTTTGGTTTAAATATACTTCCCTGTAGTGCTGAGTTAGCAGGGAGGTAAACCCTCCTGACAGTGGATAAGGCTTTTCAAGTGGATCAAAGACCTGGAAGGCAAAGAGGAGTGGGATGTTTCCACTGACTTCCAGGTGGTTTTGTAACAAGATGAAGTATAATTTGATTCCTTTTGTACTCTCTGCTGACATAGCCATTTTCACAGAGGGAATAAAAACAACTTCAGGACTTGTGGGGAGCAAGACAGAATTGCTGACTGCTTGATTTCCAAGTAGTTCCCCAATCAGTATAGACTAGTCATAAAGCACACCGGACGGGTATGAAAAGAAGTGCACTACAGAGCAACTCTACTTTTGCAATCTTTTGATCCTGGAGAAGGAAGGGTCAAGGGAAAGGGAAGTAAAGGGGCAAGGGGGAAAAGAGGGGAAAGAGGGAAAGGGGGAAGGGAGAGGAGAGGAGAGGAGAGGAGAGGAGAGGAGAGGAGAGGAGAGGAGAGGAGAGGAGAGGGACTTGAACAACATCACTGTTGGGTAAGTTGAGATCTGAGTGTGAGACATGTAACTATAGGCTTTAACTGTAAGGTGCTTATCCCAGAATTCAGGATATTTACATGTGAGGTTACTGTTCTCTGTGTGGAATTGAGAAAAACAGAAAGGATTTCTCACAAAATGTTAAATTGCACCTTCTTTGACAAAATACAGACATGTATTGAATAACCCAGGATTTAGTATGTGTAAATGTTAGAATTTCTGGTAATATTATTGTGGAAGAATGGTATTTTATTTATATACTGTGGAGTATCATGTGTGGGAAGCCTTTGCAACATTGCAGAGTTGCTAGTGAACTACTGAAAATTTGCTTAGTAAAAAATTATCTTCAATGACTAAAGAGAGATGAATCTGTTAGTGGTCAATGTCACCAACAATTTGGTGGGGAGCATTTCATGAACAAGAATAAGAAGATAGCCCCATGTTCACATTATGGCCAATGTAATGTAAACCAGTTGTTCACATTACTCCAATGAACCACAGCAGAAGAAAAAAGCTGGTGAGAAAATGCATGCTGATGTGTCCTCCTCTAGAAGGTAATGAATGAATAAACAAAACCCACAGAATTGAAGGCAGCAATGCTTTTGATAAAAGGCAAAAGTACCCGCAGAAAGCAGCATACTTGGCCTTGCACAGTTTTTGACTGATTTTTGCCATATTGTGTAAAACCCAAAGGTGGACATTGAAAACTGCCCATCTTACGGTCTCCTTTTGAGACAACCAGGCTGCATAATACAGTCTCCTTACATGAAATGATGTTTCTTCACAGTTTCTTTGCCACACCTGTACAACATGACTTACCAAGAGGGTCCTCAACTAGACCGCTGGGAAGAGGGGACCTGGCTCCACAGAGGCCACTGCCCCTCAGGACTGGGAGCAATGTGGGCCATGGCTAAGGCCAGGCTAGGCATGATGTCTCCCACTTCACAGAATCACAGAATCATAGGGGTTGGAAGGGACCTCCGAGATCATTGGGTCCAACCCCCCTGCCAAAGCAGCTCCCTAGCACATATTGCACAGATAGGAGTCCAGATGAGTCTTGAGTATCTCCAGAGAAGGAGACTCCACCACCTCCCTGGGCAGCCTATTCCAGTTCTCTGTCACCCTCACTGTGTAAAAGTTCTTCCCCATGTTGGTGCGGAACTTCCTGTGCTCCAGTTTACAGCCATTGCCCCTTGTCCTATCTCCACAGACTACTGAAAAGGGGTTGGCCAATTCCCCCTGCATCCCATACTTAAGATATTTATTAACATTAATTAGGTCCCCCCTCAGTCTTCTTTTCTCCAGGCTGAACAGCCCCAGCTCACTCAGCCTTTCCTCATACGGGAGCTGTTCCAGGCCACTCCTAGCAGATCCACACCTGATCCCAGCCAAAGCCCAGCACGTACTCTGGAGCAAACCACAAAGTTTGTGCAGCAACACATTTGTTCTTAAACTCACCTCTTCGGTGTATTAGTTCAATTTATATTAAACTAATAATCCAAAAACCCAAGTTCAAGGATTAATTCCATATTTACATAAACAACGGCAAGCCTTTTGCAATAAATGGAAGCCTACCAACTTACAGGCTAGTTTAATTTGGCAGTTCTTGCCACAAATACATGCACTTTAACACTAACTGCTGGCCAAACAGCTACGCTCAACTCGGCTTTATAATTCAGCCAGGGTTAGTCCTTTCATCAAGCAGTTTGGTATACTAATGTTTGGGTTTTTTTTCCCAAATAATCTGTGCCTTTGGGATTTCTTTGGATTGATTTTCTATAGAAATGAGACATGCTATGAATGGGGTATTAAAGGACAGGCTGGTGAGAGAGTGAACTCTCCCTTGTAGGTTTATGGTCAACAGGCAGCAATAAAAAGAGTACAAAGAAAAATGTTGGGTTTTTTTTAACTACCACTTAAAAGCGCCAACTATTCCCTGAAGTACAGGTACTAGACTTAAATGAGCCAAATAGAAAGAAAACTCCAATGATAACAGTGCAGTGACTGACAGCAGGCAACTCCACATTAAGCGACACACCAAGACTCTGATTGTCTGCAAAGGTCCACAGAGGATCCCCACAGTGCTTTGCCCTTCACGTTTTCGAGGGTACCCTGCTCAACACCAACAGGTACTATCACTGTAGTTTCTTCTGCCTCCCTGGAATATGATCAAAGACCCAACAAGTAATTTTTGTAGTCCCACACAATCACAGTCTGAATATCAACTTTTCTTTCAAGCCCAGCTATTTGCACTCAATCGTTTTCAATAGTGCACTAAAAGCCAGCTGGAGCAGAAAGGAAGGATAGAGCAGAGGATATATATATTTTCTACTCCAGATGTGTTTAACCCACAGCCCTATTATGCCAGCGCTTCAGAGACATTAAGCAAACCTAAGCTGAACATCTATCTTTAAAGCTGTCAATTATGCTTCATTTGTACTATCCCTCTTTAGTTCCATGTGGTAAGGTATGTGTTTTCCTGTCATAAAGTTGCAAAGAAACCTAATGGATGCCCTAATTACTCAGCATGACTGCAGGGTGCAGAGCATGGGTCAGGCTGCAGCACTGATGGTCACCATTCAATTGCTCCCCTACCATCGGTGCTCTGGCTTGAACTACCCCTGTTCCCTACCTCTCTTTTTCATTTTCTTTTTCACTAGGATAGGGTTTTATTTCCCCCCCGTAACTCATTGCTTCTTCTTTAACCACACACACAGAGCTATTGTATGAGCTTGCGCTGATATCTGGGTTTAATTAGCCATACTTGTATAATGTAGCAATACAATTTCGATATGACTGCTATGTTAGGAATAGTGGAGCAATATAATGGTCTACTGAAGCGTAGCATTGTCTGTTAAATTGAAGGTGCAGCATCTCCTAAAACACAGCAAGCAAAGCCACCCACATACTTCATGTACTATTAAAACACCCTTATTCAATTTCACTCTCAAATAGTCTTCTGAAAAGAAAGACTCTATCTTGTAAAAACATAAGGTGGCCTGAAACTAAATGCATATTGGTTTGTGATGAAAAAAATGCCCTCCTGTCACCAGCTGGAAACATTATGCACTCAGCACGGAAAATATATTGGGAGTACGGACTGCAGCAAGGAAATCCATGTCATGAAATTGGTGTGAGGAATGTTGCGGCTCATGTACATGGTCACCCATTGCTCGGTGCCTCTGGGTGCTTTCTCATTTTGTTATTTTCATGATCTCTAACGTGCTGTGTGCATCCACACAAGGGAACAAATACCACAGATGTTTCAACTACTCTGTGTTGATCAACATGTTTCCAAACATTCCTCACAGGACACAGGTAACGGTTTGGCCGCAATAGCCAAGGAAAAGTCACACCGCTAAAGCTCTATGCGTAGATGGAGTCAAAATGACAAAGGAGAGATAATATTTAGGAGAATTTTATTTAGACATAGTTAGGGACATTTAAAATCTACAGGGATCTGAGTGCTGGATACAACTCCGAAGCAAATGTTCCTGCCCTTGCCTGCAGTAAGATTGGTGCGGTGCTGTTAGGAAAGCTCTGCCTCTTTGTGGAAGTAGGCCGCATCGACCTTTGCCCCCACCCTGTTCTAAGGCAAAATCGTGGCAATAGATGTTTTCAACAACAGCTCAGTGGTTAGGGTATTAAGTCAGAAAAGGAACTACCAGGTATGGCTGCCTGCTTTACCCAGTTCAGCCCAAGCATCTGAGCATTGCTCTCAGGTCTGAGAGAGGGGCCCTAAACATAATGTCCCACCAGAAATTTTCCAAAACAGTTCTGTCCAAACCACTCAGTTTTCTATGAAACATGATACTGGCTGTGCCAAAGTGAGTCCAGTATTGTGGTGTAGAGACTGGACCCACACAGAAGCCTGGGAGACCTAGCCATGTGGTCTAAGACAAGAGAATACAATACCCCATGGAAGGATGTGGGAGAGCTGCAGGAGGACACACCAAAGAGGAAAGCATGGAGTCTGAGAGAGTCCAAATGAACAGACATCTCCTGATCATAATCCTACACAGTCTTCTCCTTTCTTTAGTTATTTCCCCAAAACAGACAAATATGTTGCCTCCTTTATGACATTAGTGGCAGGTCTTAGCCAGCAGTGGTCATTACAGGCAGGCGTGTTGTAATCCGTCACACAAATCAACACTGATGGGAGACCTGCAGGATTCCACACCACATATCCCCACAGGGTTTTATTATCTAGAAATGCACAGTCTGGGATGCCAACCAAAGGGGATCTGGGGAGATAGATTAAGGAATGAAGACCCCAAAAAGAGGGTGAAAAGTCATATCTTTCTAATCTCATCCATTAGACTATGGCTGGTTTTTTTCCACCTTTCAACAGGTAGGCCTAGATGCTGTTGCCTTTATCTGTGACTGCTCCCTTAGCATCATTTCTGTGAAGCTCCCTCTCTATTTGCAGTCTGATCTTTCAGTGACTGGCAACACTCTTCCAGCTAAAGGATTTCCAGTTAGGAAAATCAAAGACTCCGCTAGCCATTGTGAATGTGGTCAGGGTGTACAGCAGTATTAGCACCTCTATTTTATTTGGGATCAGAACATTCCAGTCTGGTTGCAAGCCAATCCCAAAAAAAGTTTGATGCAACACTGGGGTGCTGGGGAGGGGTAACACATTCTGCTTTCTCCTTGCTGATCTGTGTCATGGCAATGGTGGGCTGTACAACATTTAAGCCAGTTTGGTCAGGTGGTTGTATGGCTTACAGAGTATGCCAGGAAGCACCTGGATGGCGTGGGTCCCGGTGCTCCGACACAGACCATGAAGCACTGTGTGAAGCACGTAACAGGGAGCAAGGCTGCAGTGCAGCTGGGCTGACACTTGCACTTCAAACATCAAGCCAATGGTAAATGTCCTTCGGTTTTGTGTCAAAGTATTTAAATTCAGGGATACCTGGGCTTGCCACTGTTACGTTTTATGGTCCACCAGCAGGTGTATCTCAGCCTCCTGGATGATACAACCTGCAAGAGAAGGGCTGCATGGGCAAGGCTAGCTGACAGCACATTCTTCCTTCAAAAACAGGGAATTCTTCCAGTGCTAGGGAGGCATATACGGGATGGTGCGGTGAGGACAAGATAGTCTGCTGCAGTTTGCCACTTTAAAGTCAACATTCAAAGGCAAAACCTCTCTGATCACAGGACTCTCCACATCACAGATGAAGCTCTAATTAGTTTCATTAGGGGAGCTGGCAGCCAGCATGGAACATGCCAAGCCACAAACCCTGTAGCTGGCAGGGCAGAATTGTCTGTTTAGGAAATACACACCTTTGCTCTGAGACATTACCAGCATATGACGGAAAAGCAAAAGACAGTGTACAAGTGCCTCTGCGACTTATCCTGTCATTGGAAAACTGTGCTGGCAAACCAGTTTCCCCTTTTTGCCCAGCACTGGTGCCGGGAAGGTTTTAGAAAGACATGGGGAAAGCCTTTCACCAGCTTCATGTTTTTCTGAGTTGAGGTTTTGTCCATCAAGCAAAAGCCCTACTGCTAAGAATCTGTCTTCCTCTATATACTTCTCCACAAGCTATTACACAGCAGCCTCTATTATAGATAAGAGGCCAGACTACGACTAGAGTTGAACCAATGTTAAGTACAGATTGGACTAATTCTGCTCCAGTAAATGACGTTTGCTTGGATTTGCAGAGGTGCAGAAGAAACTCTCACCTGCTTCTGCTCTTCCACTGAGGAAATTAAATAGGCAAGTATAACCGCTAAGTGCCTAAGGAAAAAATATATGTTAGTGCCCCATTCAGAAACAGTTGTCATCATTGCAATATGGCTCAATAAAAGTAATTTGGGGAACATGAGACATTCCATTTTTTATTCTGTGGACAATAACACCCAGTTTTCACTTTCTGATTTATGTGTTTGCTTCAAGGTATTCAGTGCTAGCTCTACAGCCCAGTTAAACATGATTTGTACTATACTGGAAGCCCAGAAAGGATTCAAAATAGACAACTGAGGATTCTTTTCACACCAGAAAATTCTCATTTGGCACAGGACCAACATGGCCAGCTGTACACAGTGTATGGGACCTGTCAGGGAAACTGCTGAGCGAAAGAGGCATGATCAGACTGCAAATTACAGCAACTGAGTTGGTTTTAAGGTTCCTGCCTCCATCTCAGATATCCTCGGGTCTTGCACGGGCTGGTGCAGGAGATGTCTAGTACAGCTGCTCTGGAAGGGAATATTATGAAGGACGCAACCAAACCCCATGATTTGACGTGATAAATTAAATACCTCAGAGCGTGCTCCCTGCAGTGGTGGGTGGAAAGCTGGGCGCAGAAGGTTCCACCAAACTAACAAGCTTCTCCCCAGGATGTGGTTGGCACCAGGGCCAAGCTGCCCTTGTGCCAGGCGATCTTCTTCCAACAGCAGGTTTGGCAGTGTAGCCGTGCCCACACCGGGAGCAATGGCTGGCAAATCCCTGCCAGCCACAAATCATACCTTATCACAGCTCAGCTCAACAAAGTTATGCTGGCAAGAAGTCCCAGGGTAGGCTGGGGCCAAGTCTCATTAGAGAGCTGTGCTATTAGACTGTACATCTCGGGTAATTAAAATCTTTAGAACTTGTGAGATGACTAGAGCTTGTGCACTGGAAGTACCAAAATACACCTCAGGCCGCCGCTATCACCCGATTCTGAAACTTAGCCTGTCCTTAAAAGAAATGTGATCCTGCACATCATGGCTAAGAGTTGTACTACCTTTTGGGAAACACAGCCTTGCTGGGAATACAGCTCCCTGGGGAGTTTGGGGACAAGAAGCACCCAAACTGCCACTGCTCTGCAGCACCATGGAGCAACAGGCTCAAATTTTCAGGTATTTCTGTCTTCATTTTCTTGTGAAAGCAAATGCTTTCCACACCAATGTTTTGGCCAAAACCCCAATGTTTTTACAAAAATGGATTTGAAATTTTTAAACCTTTTTCACAAAACACACACATTCAACTTTCAACACAAGATTGTAAAGCGATGCTCAACTCTCAGCCATGTGCCTCCTTAGATTAGAGAGAATTTTGACCAGAGATAAAAGGGAAAGAACTAGCCTGGTTAGCTCAGCAATTTTGACAAGACATATGGATAAAAGAAACCTAAATTAATTTAACTAGCTACACATTTACTCCAATCATTCCACTACCTGAACATACAGATGTCAAGTGTCCTCTGTTCCTTGCAGCCTGCTGATAATCTCTTTGCAGTGAGCAGATCTTCTGTACGTTGCTTTGCAGCGATTCAGCACCACTTGGATATACTTTTGAATTAAAGCTGGACAGAGAGTGAGGTCAAGTACCAGCTCTGGTTGGTTCACTCCGCTTTGCCGTTCCCCCACTGTCTGCTCTGTTTTCACCTCCTCAAGACAGTCTCTGGACATGGTCCTGGGATATGCTGCTGCATCCCCTAAGCTTGGCACGGTGAAGTCTGCCCCAGATTTGTCTGCATCCTCCTTACAGCATTCTTCCCCTAATGTTATCTCATGTGCTCTCCTCCCATGATCACAAGGCACTGAACACAGATCCCCTATTCCATGTTGCTAAAGCACCACTCTGGTGCTCCCAGAAATATGAAACTAAAAAGAGGCACAAGAAATAGTAATTGTGCCTTAGGGGCACTGTAGACCATGTAGGGATCAGAGGAAATTTGGGTCTGAGGGCTATGTTGTATGGATGTGGCCAGTCTGTTCCTGAAGCGCCCCTCAGGTTTGGGGTGGGGGGCAGAAAGCACTGTCTAAAATGGGGACTTTTAGCTTACACAGATGTTTCCACTAGTCCATAGAGGTGAGCGTCCCAAGTCACTGCCCCAGCACTGCCTCACGCAGCTGAACACTGGCGTATGGGCTGACCTGCAAACCCGCACATCTAGCAGTATTTACATCAACAGAGGTGGCTCTCCTGTGAGCACAGGGATGTCATGGACCAAGAATGCACCCTTGCTTGGGCACAAATCCTTCCAAAATCCTACACCTTCATATCCACAGCTGCTTTTCCATGCACAGGGTTTTAAACATATTGAAGACTACCTTACTATTAGAAATCACGTGTGAAAGGCAGCATGCAGTGTCAAGAAAAAATAATTACATGTTCTAGAACTTTTATCAGTTGTAATTAAAAAAGGTTCAGTAGATAATTGGGTGCATTCAACAAATATAATAACATCATATAGAAATGACATTCTGAGAAACAAGACTGCCTTAAGTAACTTCAGAAGAACTGCTCTACAGGAAATATCATTAGAGCCTGCCATCTCCTAATTGTATTTTGAAAACAACCTTCTTTTTTAACAAACACATTTCATTTTAATCTTTCATTGTCATCAGTGTTGTCTGCGATTCCCCTAGCAATAAAACCCAATTGTAACCAGCACATGTGTGTGTTAAAAATAACCAACTACTTCAGCAAGTTACTCTTGTTTTCATCTGCATTCATGTCCACTAAGATACAACTAGCTCAAACATGCTCAAGAAATGTCCTTAAAATTGCATTTCTTATTGACCTCCAATTTAATTTTAAAAAGCTCTGCATCAATGGGTGAACTCTTAAAAGACTTCTTAATACCAGTATTTCTGTATTTTTTATATGACTGAAGAATGAAAGAGACAACAAAGACTCAATATTTTTCTCTTCAGAACTAGAAGTAATCTCCAATAGATAATCTTAACATTTTGTCAAGCTAGGAGATCCAACTATTCAAACTCAGCTAAAGGGCTGTCAAAATACAGTCCTTAGGATGCTGATATTTTCAAGTTGTTCCTTTCTTGAAGCCAGTGATAGGAGGGGATTCAGAGAACTTTAAGCAGTCCAATTAATGCACTCTCTATTTGAAAAGCCCAACTATGACAAATGAGCTTCAGTATGGACACGGGGACACACGTGGCTTTTTGAAGACTTGCAGAAAGCTTACCATATTTACAGTACATCCAACTCCACGCTTTAATAGTGTGACTTCAGTTTTCATAAAGTGTGAAAACAGACCTCCAATGTGAAATCTATTTGGCATTTCAGCTTTTCAGCTGCAATACTACTGAATGAGGAATGTAAATTGCCCCCCTCCCTACTTTCATTCTCCTAATGATCAACGTGCAGATGAAGTACTTCTAGGCTTATTATTAATGCCCATTTGAACTAATGTTTTTAACTATGTATAAATACTAGAATGCATCCTATATTCTCCCCATCATGCAGAGGCAGGTTGAAGTCATCTACTGAGACTCAGATTCAAAATGCCTTGATGGAGGATGGTCCATGCACAGACCGTGAATGGGTGAAAACCACTCCTGGGGGCTCTCACCTTCCGTCACCACTTACATCTCTATGAAAGGAGATAAATAAAATGGCGTGAGGAGAAGAAGGGTGAAGGTCAACAGCAGTGCTGATGGGAACCAAGAGTGAAAACCTGTTTGGGGATGACACTAGCAGCCACAGAAGTCTGTGCTGGAGAGGAAGCAGCAAGGAGGGAAGGTTCTGGGCTGCTGTGCCACAGCTCAAAGCTGCAGGAACTTCAACTTAAGAGTGTTGTGAGCCAGGTCCTCATGAGGAAGGAGGGAGGACCAGCACAGCAGTGTTGTTACTGATTAAAAGAAAGCACAGCCTGCTTTTACCACTTTTTAATAGGGCCACAGGACAAGGGATAATGGCTTTAAATTAAATGAGGGTAGATTCACACTAGATATAAGGAAGAACTTTTTTACAATGAGGGTGGTGAAACACTGGATCAGGTTGCCCAGAGAGGTGGTAGATGCCCCATCCCTGGAAATACTCAAGGTCAGGTTGGACAGGGCTCTGAGCAGCCTGTTCTAGTTGAAGATGACCCTACCCATGGCAGAGGGGTTGGACTAGATGAGCTTTAAAGGTCCCTTCCAACTCAAACCGTTCTGCGATGCTATGATTCCATGAAAGGCTGTTGCTGAAAAAGGGTCATGTTCAGCAAGCAGAGCTGTGCTACAGCATCACGTGAAGCAAACTGCACTGTCCTCTCCGTCCTGGCAAAGAAAGTGTCCACCAAAGTGGGTTTCAAGCATAAAGTCCTCCCAGAAAGCTGCTTTAATTGTGTGCATTCAGATAAGCAATTATACTTACGGCTATTATGTCAGTTGCCCAAAAACAATATAAATAGTCATCACGCTGACAGATAAAACACACGGTGCCAAACTTCTTATAACAGGACAGGCTATTAATCCCATTCACTTTTGATGATATAATGCCATGGAATATATTTCTGTCCACATTACTGACAATTAATGCAGCCTGCACACTGAGAGGGAAAGCTTTGTGTTCAGGGGGAGTAAAATTTCCATGTAAATGTGGGACAAAGGTTCCATATGGATGGCAAGCCTGAAAAGGAAAGATTTACTACTCAACGTGCATTTTGCCAAAGAGATTTTTTTTTTTTAATAGTAGTAATAGTGGAGAAATGTCCTGCCTGTTAACTAATTGGATTTGTGCAATTCAGGCATCCTAATTTGTACCGAAATGGTTTGCTTGCCTTCCCTCTTTTCAGCCTGGCAGATGGACTAGGCGAAATGTGAAATTCATGCAGTCGTTGCTACACGTAGCCCACTTAATTCACAGGCCTTTGTCAAAACTTCTCTAGTCAAGATTAAAAGAGAGGGTACAATATCTATCATAACCATCTGGACTGAAATTTGCCAATCTGGACTGATTGGACACAAGCCTAAGCTGTACTAAAGAGCGAAACCCTGTTTGGGCTTAGTGGAAGGAACTGAAGCATGATGGAGAAGAGGTGCTCCAGGAGCTGGGCACGTCGAGCCCAGCTCTCCACTACTCGGAGTCCTCTGCCATTGACACAACTAGAGTTGGGCAAGTGAAAAATGCTAATCATGATGTTAAGGTGCGTTTTGTTATGTTTTGGGGTGGGTTTGTTGGGGTTTGACAAGCGGCAGTATTTATACAATGCGGGTAGGGATTAAGAACATAGCCCATGCACTTCACTTATCAAAATGAGAAATCGATGAGGTGATGTACTGTCAAAGCATCACACTTTCAGCTAAGAAAATTGCTTCTAATGAAAACATATTGCTGGCTGCTGAGCACAGTTAGTGTATTGACTAGGTATTTAGGACCCATCAAAGTTCCGATGTGCTCAAACTGCCTCTTGCACAGGGTAGAGGAGCCAGTCTGGAGAGAAGAGGGGCAGGAGACCAGCCCAGCTTGTCCAGTGGAGAAGTATCTCTCTGATTTCAACTGCTGATATGCAGAGGGCCCCACAGAACTCAGGATTCCACATGAAAATGAGCAGCAACTATTCAGAGGGTATTTGTTGACATCTGTATTTGCAAAAAGCAGGCTACTTTTCACCTACATGTACCTCCCCACAGCTATGCCCAGCTTTTTAACCTCCAGAGTGAATTACCACGGCAATCTCCACACTCACGCCACCTGTGAATAGTACCAGGGAGAGTATTGGGTCTGTGCTCTACTCATCTCCACGCCATGCTCCACACTCCTCCCTTGACTTTGCCTCCCCATGACTCTGCAGCTAAAGTGATCATCTTGAACACTAGAGCTGGCTGACAAATAGAAAGTGGTATTTTCAGTCACGGGCTATGGATTTTACTCTCCAGCTTGTCTTCTCCCACAGAGAGAAAGGATGAATCGGCTTTTGATTACAGCTAGCAGTTCTTCACAAGCTTTTCCTGAAGGTTTGGGTGGGAGCTGAAGGGTAGGTATACTGAGGTCTACAGCAAGGACTGTCTGTTTTAAATAAAATATGTATAGAGATTTTTTTTTTTAATGACACAAAACAAGTTTGGCTTTTAAGTGGGCAAAAATAGAATACCCATAAATAAACAATGAGATTCCTAGGGGCAACATTGCTATGAAAATTTTTCCTCTATAATTCTTTGCTGAAAAGAAAAAATATACCAAGGTCGGACACCTGACTGGAAGAGTGAGGGCAAGCAGAGCTGCCAGGGGAACATACTTCTCTTGCAGACACTTTTTTTCCCAGTTGACCAGTGCTAAACTGTTGGCAGCACACCAAGAGGTAACACATCTGCAGCACCCCTTTCCCAAAAAGCGGTGTGGGCCTGAGGGCACAGCTGAGCCATGACACCTCCCTGCCCATCTGCACACAGCTCACAGGAAAGCAGCACCATCATGGCTGTACATAGCTTTATTACAAAGTTTGTTCAGCCATGTTCCTCTTCCATCTCATACCAATCTTCAATCCTGCTGCAGTTCAAAAGAGAGTAAGCCAGAGATGAAGAGAACCATCATTAAAAAGGCCTCTTCATCTCTCCCAGGCACATTCATCCCTCCGGGGCTGTGTGAATAAGCAACATCTCGCTTTCCATCCTGGTAAATCTATGCTAAAGCATCTTCATTTTCAAGGCTGGTGGGTAAGAAAGTGGTGAGGCAGGCAGGGACGAGCTCTCCAGAGGATGTTTTGTTCGCTGACTACAAGAAAGAACTCCCCAGCTGGCTGGCAGCACCAAAGCCCTGACCCTCTTCCTGGATGCCAGTGCTACATCAAACATGGTGTCTGGAATCCATGCACACATCAGAGCAATGACACCTTGACACAGGGTCAGAAAATGTATCTTGCTGATGCTCTGTGAGCTGTGCAGCAGTGCTCCCCAGCACAGCAGTGCTCCCTGGCACCCAGGCTCACCACAGAAGGTGTCACTGAGGGGCTCAATTCAGAAAACAGGGCATTACTGAAATGCAGTTCGGGCTTCTCTGAAATGGGTCTGGCACAATACCAATGGCAAAGAGGGAGGGAACAACCACAAAATTTTTAAAACATTAACTTTTGGGTTGTTTTTTTTTTTTACAGAGTATCCCACCTGCAGCCAACTTGTAAGGAAGGCAATAGGGCTTATCTCATTGCTTAGTAAGTGAAATTGCTTCAGGTGTGACACATCCAGGTTTGTCTCTGTGCTGTCCCTCACTGCCAAACCAAACCCCAAGCATAAAGATCACAGAATCACAGAATTGTAGGGGTTGGAAGGGACCTCGAGAGATCATCGGGTCCAACCCCCCTGCCAAAGCAGGCTCCCTAGCTCCTTCTGCTGTGGAAAGGTCAGGCTTCGAGAAGTGAGCGGCACGGTGACAAAGCAGCACAGCAGCAGGTATTCTCTCTTTAAAAGTTGTATTTATAAAAGTCCACTCTTCCAGTAAATCAATTTTAGCACAAAACGTGCTTTGCACTGCACACACATATCTGATATACAGGCTTCTGAAAATGTGGGCTGTATATCTTATCAGATATTCAGGGTCAAATCTGTAGGTGGCTCCATTGACTTGAATAAATCAAATATATATATGTGACTCAGAAACTATATATATAGTTTCTGAAGATCTTAAGTCTGATTTTGATGTATTTTACTTTAAACAGTTTGCTGAGAACGGACTGACTTTTAAATGAATATGTTTTTATTTACTTCAAATACTGAACTGATAATATTTTATGAACTTGTACATTCAGTCTTCATTCACCTCACTTGACCCTCTTATCAACTCTTTTTTAACATGTCATCGTATAATGTTTGGATTGCGGTAGATTAAATTTTTGTATGAAGTCTTTGTTTCTGTGAGTTTCAAAGGAACAGAGAAAAAAGTTATCTATTTAAACAAAACTCATTTTTTCCCTAAAAATACTTTGCAATAGTTATTTTTTTAACATCACCAGGATAATGATGACAAATGAGATGACAAAACAGCTGGAGGTGGTGATAAAACTAGTAACATTAGAAGAAACAGAAACATCCTCATAGTAGTTGCATGTAAATATTTTGACTTATTTATGCTATCCAAAATGCTTATGAGCTGTGTATATACTTTCACATTAATCCATTGACGAGATCAGCAACCACTCTTTCTCCAGAGGGATTACAAATCACATATCTACACAAGGCTAAGAACTAACTTGGTGTGTTGAGTCCACGTGAAAGAAAACTTATTCCAAAATATTTTTGCTGATGTAACACTTGGAACTCCAAAGGAAGAACTGAGTTCCTTTTAGCTATAGAATCAGGGAAAGACAAGAGATTAAAATGTGTCAAGGAAAGTGAGAGGCAAATGGAGAGAAATGGGGATGATGATGATGATAATGATAATGAAATAAATAAATAGATAGACAGATAAATAAATAAATAAATAAAATGGGTCCCCATATAGAGGTGCAGTCCCAGGAGCCAAGAGTGACCACCCATCTAGAAGAAGCCAGCAGCAACGGTTTGCAGGGCTCACTCCCAAAAAGAACTTAGAAGGTAACGAGATGTTCTTTCACAGCTTGGGGATTTTTTTTTTCTGCAAGTAAAAGGCACCCCATAGATGGAAGGGGTTAGGTATTAGAGCTGTGCAAAGATAAGGTTAGAGGTGGATGATACAATGTGCTCATAAAGCTGGGGGAGATGTCTCCTACCCAGAGTATTTGAAAGCCCTTGATCACTGTTGCAATACTAACTAGTTAATTAGACTTGGGACACATGTAGCAACTTCCCGGGAAATAAAGTTTCAAGGTGCCTTAAAGGAAAATGTCCAAAAGAAGCCCAAACACCAGGTTCTCGCAGCACTGTTTCCAGAATGCTTTGATGTCCAGATACATTTAATAAAAACAAAGAAAGCAAAGGTACAGATTCCTGACATGCTGAGAGGTGGTGGATGCCCCGTCCCTGGAGGGGTTCAAGGCCAGATTGGATGGGGCCCTGGACAGCTTTGTGTAGTTCCAGGCCTGGAGGTTGGTGGCCCTGCCTGTGGCAGGGGGTTGGAGCTCTATGATCCTTGGGGTCCCTTCCAACACAGACCATTCTATGATTCTATGATTCTATGATTCTATCTCAGAGGATACAGAGAAGTGTGCAGGCACAGGGAAGTGTGTTACCTCCATGCCCCAAAGTGTCTGGCTCGGGGTCTGGGTGATGATGCAGCCCCCCCTGAAATAGTGGCTGTTCAGCAGTGGGCTGATGAGCCGAGGACCACAGGTCCCCCAGCACCGCTCTACAACCAGCTCTGCTGTAGAGAGCTTGCTTTTTTTCCTTGCTTAATGAATATTTAAGTAAGCTGTGCAAAGTGGGAACACCGTTGGCAAAGCAAAAAGGGTATTCTGGGATCAGCCGCTCCCATTCACATTTATAGGATCTGTTCCTGGAAATGGGTTTGAGTCCCCCCAGGCAGTAAAGGGAATTGAGCTTCTCCCAGCTCGGGTTAGTGGTATAATTATCTGCAACTGAGTAAAAAAGCAATGGGTTCACCCTTCCTCTTTGGTTTTCTAACCCAGGCTTTTATCTCATTTGCTTTTATTGCAGAGCTTGAAAATGAAATGTGACACAGAGAAAAAGAAAACATGGAACAAGATGCATGGGGTGGTTTTTTTC
Source organism: Porphyrio hochstetteri (assembly GCA_020800305.1). Classification (NCBI taxonomy): domain Eukaryota; kingdom Metazoa; phylum Chordata; class Aves; order Gruiformes; family Rallidae; genus Porphyrio; species Porphyrio hochstetteri. The sequence continues at coordinate 154,123,403 of CM036905.1, read as the reverse complement.
ATTCTTTTTGGACAAGCAAGAATTGCTTCAGGTTGATTTAAAGCAATTTTTCCCAATTGCTTGCTCTCAGAGAACTAAAGAATGAATAAGTGTGCTATTAATTGCAGTTTAGGATTTTATATCAAGCTCTCCTTGTTGGCTTTTTTTCTACAAAACAAGCCACGCACACAAAGTTTTTAATACATTTACAAAGAAATGTCACATAAAATAATTAAAGGGACAAGTTAAAACACCCTCAATATCTTCCTGGTTTAATGCTCCTGTTTTTAAAGGAGAAACCATGTATCCATATACTTATATATCTGCCTGTCACAGTCCAAATGGTATCGAAGGATATAACATTTCTTTTGAGGAGCTAATAAAGAGTTGTAGATGACCTTATGTTAAAGCAAAAAGGGAAAAAGAGTCCCAAAGGAAGAAATTTTTGCTTCTCCCTGGGCACCTTTCCCTCTTGCAAAGTAGCATTTGGCAAATGTCACTGAAGAGAGTTAATACGGCCTTATCTGTCCCAGCGAGAACTGGCAAACTTCACCATCAGAAAGCTGAAAGCACTGCTGCTAATTCATCTTTGTATTACAGTCACACTGCCGGTCTTGGCTAAGTTGCACCAGGCTATGGAAATAAAGAAGCAGATAGGAAAGAGGAGGGAAAGTAAAGAAAAAACAAAAAAAAAAAAGAGAGAGGAGGGAGCAGGGGATGGGGGCCAGATGCAGCGGCCACCTGACAGGCAGAAAGGGAGGAGAGTGGCTGCGTGGCCCCCCGAGCACCTGTGAAAGGAAACTCACCCTTCACCCTCCAGGAAATCTTTCCTCAGGGAAAAGGGGATTCAAACAAATGACAGACAAAAAAAACCTCAACAAACTAAAAATTGGCAACTGACGAAGTTTCAGGACTCTTCAGTTGTTCAAACATGGAAATGGACTGGTGATGGTTAAACATGTTGCAAATGAGCAGCTCTCCAGTGTGTTGGAGCCAGATCAGCACTCTCCAGCTTGCTAGCACGGATGTGGAGGTGAAGCAGTGGAAATACTGGGAGAGCAACTGCAGGGGAAAGGATTCTACACACACAGCCTTGGATAGCTGGTAAGGAACAAGGTATTCTGCACATACAGCATGTCTGACCACACAAATATTAGTAATTTCAAAGTCTAAAATCTCCAATTCTCACTATTTTTCCCTTGATGCAGGAATGAGAGATGCTCATGAAGGTCCACAACAGATCTCTTCCCCTAACTCCTTCCCTCTGTGAAGCTGATGACAACAGCAGGAAAACAATCTCGCCTTGATTAATAATTGACGTATCTTGGCTTATTCTTATTGGTCCTCCAAAACATGTAAATGCCCCAAATGGCCCGTGCTTTGAATTATCTTTATCATAATTTATACTTCACAGGTCAGGCTACTGTCACTATTCCCACAAAATAAGCGTTCCCATACAGCAGATAGCTGGGATAGCACAGGATGGACAACATGCACCAGAGTACTCCACACTGCATGGATTTTGACTTCTTTGCCTACTTCGGTGTTACATCCCAAAAACACATGGATGTAGTATCTTCTAAACCACTACACAAGCATGGCTGGGAAGTATTTCTAAAAATAGTGGCCATTTTGCAAAAGCGGCTATAATCTGAGAACTTAAAAACCATGGGGCACAAATGTCACAACACCTCGGTATAGAGAGTAATTCATGCATTCTGCAGAGGGTTAAATTCTGGATCAGGCATACCCACATCCGCTAGTAAAGCACTGGCAAGCATTCTCAATCCTCCTGTACCAGCAGCTAACCAGAAAGGTGAGATACTGATGCTGTCGTGCATTTCCACCTGTTCCAGCATTCCTTCCTAACTCCTTCTACACATACCCTGCTCAACATCCTCAACTAAAATGTTCAGGTGACAGGAGCTCAGTCAGGAGACTCAGCAAGGTATCTTGTGAGAGCCTCCTTTATGTCATCATACAGGGCTTGCATTGAACTCTGTGTTGTCACGGAAATCCTCTCTTTCCCCAAGATGTTTAAAGTAAACCGCCATCCCTCTGCCTTTCCTCAGTTTTCACGAATGACAGCTTAACTATCACAGCCACTATTTATCCACAGGTGGCTTTGGCAGTTCAGGGGGTATTTTTCATATTTTTTTTCACTTAAGTGTGGAAGAGAGGTCAAGACATTCCTCTCTAATCACTGGCCTTCCTTTCCTTCCATTTCTTTTCTATGTCAGCAGCTAAAAAAAAAATTAAAAATTGCAGTGCTATCGATTCATTGATGCCCACAGGTGAAAAGGGACCAGTTTGAAATCTCCCACCTCTTAAAACCATGTCAAAGTTTGCATTTCAAACTCTCCCAGGTGGTACTTTATAGTCTTCTGCTTCTGGTGAAGGGGAGGAGGGGGAAATCACCCCTGTGTAAATGAGATATACCTGCCTCTTCCTTCATCAAGGTGGGTATTAGCGGCATTGCTCTATATTGCAGACAACACAAAAAAAACCAAAATCACTTTAGAAAAAGTGGGAGCAACCATCCTTAACAGAAATATGATGCTCTCTTAGGGACGTCCACAGACAGAAATGCCGATGATGCTGCAAGTCATCTCTTCTTTGGCCACACCTCCTTCACTATTGTCCAAGACAAAATACCGTGACATTCTGCCTGGAATGGATGAGTTACTTCATTTTTAGGGTAAATCCTATTTTTTCTTTGGTCTTAATGTTTTGAAAAAGAGTTTGTGCTCTCCCCTTATTTTAGAATGGGAGGAAATAACCTACACAGAAACTCCTGTCACCATGCTTGCTGCTGTCCCTCTTCTGCAGTAGCAAAGCAAATCCAGACAAGTAAACTAGTCAGCACAGCACCCCCAGAAAAAACCCTTCCTACCTTCCTGTGCTGTCTGTGAATTGCCACCGCGCTGAAAAACAAGGTCATCCCTAAAGCACCACAAAACACTTCCAGCCAGCCTCCCCAGGGAGGATGCTTCTGTAGGGAGAGAAGCTTTGCGACAGAGCACGCAGCCACGTGCGAAGCAAAACAAACCCGTAGGGCTCAGCGGGGAAAGGCGGAGAGCTGGCAGGAATACTTCTGTGCAGCTGAAGCACTCGCAGCAGAGCTGCCTTACTCACGTCACAGGTCTCTTCCCTGCGTTTCTGGGTCACATTAAGAAACGAGAGAGACAGAAAAACTCCGTACAGAGATTGAGTCTCGGCAGCACTGGCTGTAGGAAAATGCTGGTCCCTTACTGTCAGTTACCTTCATCAGGCCTGGCACAGGCCATGCCGCCTAAACACACCCTCCACATTCCCCTTGTCACATGCCAGAAGGTCTGGAGGAAACTCGATCATTATTCTCTCCATATAGTACCCCAAAAAAATAGCTTTAAGGTTGCAATGTACTGTGAAGAGACCTTCCCAAGAGGCAGGCATCACCCCGGGCGCAAAGCACCACACGGCCACCGGGCTCACTGTTCATTTCACTGCTCGCAGGGGCCTAAACCATGGAATTCACATCTTGGGCTCATGGAAGTTTTGCTACTCTAAGCTCAGCAACAATGTGCATCTCTTTAACTGCTTTGTTGTTCAGGTTCTTCACTGTTATCTGAACTTGAGCTATCAGAGTCTTTTCTGCCCCATACCACTGTGACCATGCACTCCATTTCCCAAAGCAGTCCAGGCAAACTTGGGGATGGAAGGGTGGCCGCTGTCTTAACACACCTGCAGCTTTGCCTGTTTTTCAAACTCCAGGAATACAACAATGTCAAAACCAAATTTGTTCTTCTACTTCATTTTACAGTCAACTCCACTCACAAAAATGCACCACTTCAATTTCCAGCAATCTCCTCAATTTGTTTTGGCTCAGGGAGTTGCTCCTTCAGGTTGCAATACATGACAGTGGGCTTGATAATGGCACGGAAATTTCTATTGTTTAAATATTTGCTGTGTTGAAAAAAGATAATAGCTGACATGAGAGTGATACAAGTTCTCTAATGACACAGAAGAGGTCTCATACTCGCCAGCTCCCCAGTGCCCTCCTCTAATCTTTGGCAGATGCTGACAACAATGCCTGCAGGATGCTTGATGTGTGAATCCCAAATCATTGAGCATGAGTGAGAAGGGGCCTCAGGTCCGATCTAACATCTGGGCTGTGCAGCTTTTTGATATGCAAGGCTCCCAGTAAGATCAGTGGACCACGCATGAAAATTTTCTGATGAGACTGAAGCCTTTAGAAACCCTGGACCTGCTACCTGGTGATGGTTTCTTTTCTTCAGCTGCCCTCCTAGAAGCACAAATCAAGGACTTTCTGTAGTGCTCTGGCTGGGTCACAGACCTGGACAGGAAGGTAAAAGGGTGATGAACTGTCAGGGAAGACAGCAGGCCTGCCGGCGGCCTAGGTCTCTTTTCCCAGGATTTAGGCCCTGACAATATTCTTCTGTTTCCATGAGAGGAAAAGTTACTCATGCTCTGAGGATCTTAATAATCACATTCTCAAAACACAGCGGCCTTGTTGATAAGGGTACAGGCTACCCTAAACTAAGAAGCAGTTATGGGAAGGTATTTGGGAGTAACGGAACATGTTAAGAACCAACCATAACAAAAGGATCAAAACAGCAGGTGTGCGGATACTTTTAGGTATTAAAAGTAAACTAACGATATTTAGCTATAAGATAGGTTTATCAGAATTCGTTATAATTACTAACCAATCAATACGGTGTGAACAGTGTGTGTAACCAATTAGCAGTTTTTTAGCTTGCCACGTTTGCAGTAAAAAAAGGTATATAATCTGTATGATTTCACCTAATAAGATGGCTTCACCTAAAATTCATCTCGAATTGCGTGTTGCTCTCTGCTGGTTGCCACAATGAACCACTTTGCTCCAAGTCCCATAGCTACCCTTTCTGTGGCTAATTTTTGCCTCTGCTAGGATCAGGATAACAATGCTTCCTCTGTCCACAGGGAGTGTCAGGAAAGTACTTCCAGATCAGTGGATGGCAAGTGCCACGGAAATGCACTTTATTAGGCTGTTAAACAGAGTATGCTATTGGTAACCACGTAACTTGACAAAGGAATGGATCAATAAAATAAGTTTGTATGCTTCCTGGGTTAGAATAGTATATATTATTTCAGTTGAAAAGGACTTAGAACAACCATCTAGTCCAACTACCCAACCAGTTCAGGGCTGACCAAAAGTTAATGTATGCTATTAAGGGCACTGTCCCAACACCTCCTAAACACTGTCAGGCTTGGGGCATCAACCACCTCTGTAGGTAGCACCTTCCAGTGTTTGACCACCTTCTCAGTAAAGAAATGCTTCTTAAACAAAATAATCTGGAGCAATATCAGGCCCAGAGCTGCTTATTACCACCGTAAATTTTCTTTTCATTTAAGGTTTAATACAGCCTAAGCAAGGTAACAAAACTGAAAATGGAATTGTCAGGAATGGAATGGCATCCTCCATTGTTTATGAATTGCAATGCCAAACAAAAAATTAAAAAAAAAAAGACAAGAAAAATAAGTGTGTTGGAAAACAACTGTTGAGTACATTATACATCAAAACCAATTTTACTTCTGGGTTCTCGGAATGGAGAGTTTCAATTTTCACACTCTAAAACAAACCATACGAGAGCTTTAGATGCTCCAGATGGGATGCTTTTTGTTAAAGCTTTTGAAATCAGCACTGTAGTTGTGTTTCATGGATGAGTTTTGGTCAGTGTGTTATTGCAATCAGTAATGCTAAAACAGATTGTCAAACTCTCTAGTGGAGAGAAGACAGAAGAGAGAACTAAGGGGAAAGAACACACACAAACACCCTTTTAAAACCCATAATACATCATGTTGGTTGTCGGGTTTTTTTGAGGACGTGAATTGAGAAATAAAGAAAAGGCAGACACACAGGAATGGCTGGGCCAGTAAATCGCAGCTCCTCATTCCACACACTCCTGCATTTATGGATGAGAACTTGTGGGAAACAAATAAATTGTATTTCCTATATGTTGTAAACTGCGGTCTGAACTCATCCAAAGTATTTTGTAAAACAAATTGAATAGATTCCCCTTAATTTCTAAACATGGTGGTCCAAGTTATGCTCTTAATGAAAATGTGATAGCATAATTAACTCTCATCAATGTGGTTTTACAGGAAAAAGGTCTGGTCAAGAGAACTCGTTGCTGATGGAACCATGTGCTTGGTGGGTCGAAACCATCTACAGTCCCAGGACAGACCTCAGTATGGCACCCAGATGTGCACACCTAGCAACCCTGACTTTTTAAAAGCACTTATGCAAAATCAATGCAGCCAATGCTAAATTGATTAAAAAAGCAGCTGACAGCGAGTTCACACACATGAATGAACCCCCTCTAATCATAAATGGGATTCATCACCCGACATTAGCTTTGTTAATGGGGCCTATGGGGATCTGGTTTCTGACATGCAACTGCTCTGTATCTTCATCAACGATCCGAAAGAAAACACCAATCAATTTTTGGTAATGGTTGGAGAAGGGTGAAAATTGGAGGGAGGGGGGATAAACACAACTGTGGATGTGTCAATTATTTAAGTTGTCTTGAGTTGCCTGATAAGGATGGCTCTTCTGGATTACATTAACCCCATGCAGCCAGCTGAAATGTATCTTAGGCACAGACTAAGGAAAAAAAGGACGGGGATCTACAGCAGACGTGAAGCTGTCATGGAAGCACGGCCGCTCATCCATCAGGGGAAAATACTGACAGATTGGAGCAGAATTGGATTAAAGAAAATGCTACAAAACTTATCTGAGATTGAGGAAATGAAACAATGCAGAAGGACCTTCTTATTTACCCTGGAGAGCTCAGAGGTGACTCACCAGCAACATTCATGTAGTTGCAGAGGAAAGAGGTTCCCAGTGATAAAGCGCACTTTAACCTAGTGGGAAAAGACACAGAAGTATCTAACAGCAAATCTAAATTCAGACTAAAAAGCAGAATTCAACACTAAAAAGATGTATTTAACATATCAAGACCTTTTCTCAGGTAAAAGACTTTCTCATTTGCTCTGCTCTTTTGAACCAAAGCCAGAGGCTACCCCAATGCAGAGGCACAAATCTGTTAGATGTGAAAGCAGCTAACTTTAAAATTAAAAAAACCCCAAACCCCAAACCCAACCCCTTCCATTGTTTAGGCCTGCAAAACTTCCTCAGGGCTTTGCTGAAGAGGCAATGCTGACTGAACCACCGCGCTGAAAGATCAATTTCCTAAGAAAAAGCAAGGACCATATAATAAGGCCTTGAAGGGGTACAGCAGAGATAAACAAGGCAAGGGGGGGACTCGACAGCTGCTCCCTCAGCACCCTGCTGCCTCGAGCCCTCTGCTGCTGCTGGGCGATCTCATCAGGCACAACACAGGCTTTTCTTTTTCCTTTTTTTTTTTTTTTTTAAGTAGTAGCCTCACATCCATCTAAGGATATGGGACAGGCAGGATTCATGGAGAGGCGCGATGCTTTTCGCTAGTGCTCTGGGAACAAAGCACTTCTGGGCACACAAGCCGTGGAGCAGAGCAGGGCTGTAACCAGAAGAATGATGATGAAAAAGGAGGTGGGCAGAGCAGGGTGGGGGGAAGGGAAACAGTGATGGATGCTGGGGAATGGTCCTTGTTGGCTTTGGGGTGGCATTCCCATGCCCCACACCTGCCCCTGGCTCACCCTGCCCCATGTTTGCCCTGAGGCCGGCACGGTGGCTGCAGAGCTCTCTGCTACACCAGCACTGTGCAGCTGATTTAATAAGTAACTTCACTTAATTCATTAACTCTCCAAGATTAGCAGAAGACGTGCATGGCAGCCAAGACCAACAGAGCCAAATAAATTCGGAGTTTTCAGGCCAAGTCACAGAGTTATGACAAGCCAAATTTTTATTTTTTTAAACAAGGAAAACATTCACTAAGTACTTCTCATTCTTCAGACCTTTGCAAAACTGTTTGTGGGATTTGCTTCAAACCAGGCTGCTCCTAGAGCAAAGCACCAACACAAAACTTCAGGCAGACTTTTTACTTTGGAAACATTATTTTTGAGTACATAAGAAAGTGGATTCACAACAAAAGGTCAGCTTCAAGCTCACCTAGGAATTGGAGCAGCACGCAGTTGAAACAGATGATGGCAAAGAGACCTCCAAACTGTCAGGGTGGATGTGGGTGGAAAGGAGAGTCTCCAGAAACACAGCTCAGGGAGACCAAAGTGATTTCTGCTGCCTCTGATACCGACTGCCTGGGTCTGATGAACCAGCCTCGCCTGTACATATCTGAAAACGCTACACCAATGAGCACTTCCAAGCCAACAGCCTCTCTACATCCATTAACATTATGGTCACCTCAAGAGTGTTCAGTTAGATTATGAGTCCATTCGTGAGCAGTCTTGTGTTAATGAGTTCATGCTCGCTTAGGCTGACGGCCAAGCATCAGGCAGCTTGGGAGCCTTGCACCTTTCCACGCATGCATTTTGGATTAATGCACTGCCACCTGAGGAAACTGGTTAAAGATCTGTTTCTGTGACACTAGTCTGGCTTTAACATATGTGTGGGTACAAACCTGCGAGGAGGTGTCACGCGCACAGGTTGTAGGAGGACTTGCAAAGAGATACCGGCCATTTGGAGCAGTGAGAGGTGGCCAGCAGGTGTCTTCCCCTTGGGGTCCCCTTTCCCCTCCAGACCACTTCACCAAGTCACTCCGCAAGCTCATCCAAACTCTCTGCCCCACCAGCCACCAGGTAAACCTACCCCTGGTTCAATGGGCAGTGGGATCTCAGAGGGCCCTCTGACACCCGCCTCATGCCCCAGGAGCTCATTCACCGGCACCCAGTTGAAACCGATGAGTGGTTTGGGAGGAACCCCGTATCTCAGAGCACTGGATCCAGGCACACACTTGAGGCACACCATCTATGCACATAGCATCCCCGACAATGAAACAAAACCCCCGTGCTCTTGACAGGAATAAGAATAATAAGCAAATCCCAAGAACTTGCTATTATAATAATTCCCAAGGACTCAGAATTATAAATTACAAGCCTGTGCTTTCCAAGAGATACCACTTACATATTATTTACCTAGAAAAAGGCCACTGCTGTTACATGTCCAAGATAGGCTAACATGGGCTTTGTGTGAAATTGCTAGGAATGCGTTCCTATACCTGAGCTTACACACAAAGATGCCAACACTTTCTTCACACAGAAAGGCAGAGAGCTATGGAGGCTGACAGCAAGCTCGTCTTTTAAATACTCAGAAAGTCTCCAGGGAACTATAATATTCAAGACGTACTGTGCATTATTTCACAAAAATGTAAGAAGAAGTACAATTTCTTATAAAAGGTGACACATAGTAAAGCGTAATTCACAGAGCATAAGAATATAAAAGCATGATTAATAACCTAATATTAAGTGTATATAGGTTGTTATTATTAGGGCAAATCGTGGATTTTATTTCAATTATGAATTCAGAGAATTCTAAAAATAATTTGAAAAGAGACAGGGTTTTATTCAGAGAAGTTTCTCCCAAGTGGAGTTTCTTGGAAAAATCCTTGAGAATAAAAGTTTATCTATACTTTCTATTGATCAAAAAAACCCAATTCAGAAGAAAGGCTCTGGTAGGCGACTTCTGGCCATGCTTGGTGCGGTGAGCTAGGATGGCACCAACTTTCTGTGGGCAGCTGCAACCTCCATGGGAGAGCTGTGTGGCTGTGCCTCGGGTGCCCCAGAAACATCTTAATGACAAACCCACTTCCCCCTATAGCTTGATGGGCTGGAGCTCTGTGAAGCCAGTGTAAACCAGTGCTGCTGCTGAAGAGGATGCTCTGGCCCTCCTCGCCACCTGCAGCTGCTCTTTCCCGTCTACTCATGCCAGCTTGGGTGGGAAATTTATATTTTACATCACTGCCCCAAAACCAGCAAAAGCAAACTACAGGGAGGTGGTGGGGGGTAGGAGAAGGAAGGCTGGGGGGGAGAGTGAGACCAGCCCAGCTGTCCCTGTGGTTCTAATGCCCACTGGTGCAGAGGGCACAGCAGCACACTGCCACAGCACAGGGGAGACGCAGCTGCACATGTCAATACTCATAGGGACCCCAGACATTCAACTCTGGTTCTTCATTCCAAATGTGCAGCCCACAACTGCCCCACCTCACTGGGGCGACACTGAATTCATTGCAAGATGACCCATCATCTAATGATGACCACTGAAACCTGGACGTTACCACTGGATGAAGTCCCCCCCAGCACACTGCACATCAAGCTTTTTCCTCCTCTCTCCTTTGCTTTTCAGTCACTTTGTACCACGCATCTTTTCCAACCATCTCCCTTGTGTGACAACACAATGTTTTGGTTTGTCAGCTTTTAGGTGTCAAAGTATATTGACACTTTGGCAAACAAGACACTCCTGCAAGCTGACAAGCATGACTTCTCTGCAGAAAATTCATCTCTGAACCCTCTGCCACCTATGCGTGACATATGAAATCTGAAAGCAAACTTTACAGCAAGCCTTGAAAACAGAACCCTTCCGTTTATGCTACATCTTAAAATAACTGGAGACCATCCACCAGCTTTTAGGAATACATATGCTAAAATCCACATCTATCCCTTTCTTTCTTTGATTGTTCAAAACTACTATTCCTTACTTCTTGAAACCTCTGTATAAAAGCTCTCTAATGTTTCTAACCCATAATGTTTCTATTATCAGTAAAGAAAAGGTGGTGATAAAGCACCAATATCTTTTGGATAACAATGACAGAGGTGGATCTCCGTAACTGATTTCCATATAGCAGAGGGTACAGCTCCCTGACCTCGTGTTTACCAGTGAGATACACAAGCTGCTGTTAGGAGTGCACCGATGAGGATTACAGCATTGGAGTGGAGGCTCATTATAAATATACTAATTACTACCATGAAGGTGGCAAATGCAGCACTTTGGACAATGTGAGTTCTAGGGCGCAGAAGTCAGAGGGATGCTACTTTGGAGTCTCTAATTAACAACATTGCTTACAATGGCCAAACCAGTGAAGTAGAAAAAAGATTACATTTTTTCATTGGATTGCTGAATCCTTGCCAGGAAGATCGCACTAAAATCCAGGCATTTAAGTTTCTAATTCACAGCCACGAAATTTGACTCTTGTTCATGAACCAATATAAAAAACAGCAGCGTTGTATCAAATAGCCTATTTCATATTCAAAAAGCCCTCTCACTAGCAGAAGTGTTTTCCCAAAAGCCACCAACTCCTTTTTCCACTTCTCCACAGTAATTTAGGGTCACTCTAAAGAGAGAAAGCTGTGATGCAAACCCAGAAAAATCTGATTCTTAAGAACTGGCTACAAACCAGTGAGTATCTACATTAATCCAGAAACATTTTCTAATGTCTCTAGCATGCAAAGAAGCCTTCCATGTATTTGTTTTTCTTCCGGGAGACTGCAGAAAGGAAGAAATTAAAGAGCTGGACTCTGGAGGGTCAAAATTTTGTCTGAGGTACTAAACAGTCTCTCAGTTTGGAGATCCTAAAACTGCACAAAAATCAGTTTGCATGAATATTTCTAAGCTGCTGTGTTTGTCTTCAGTTTGCTATCGGATCTAGAAAGAAAGCAAATCACTCTTCTTTAGCCTCCCTTCAGTCTGGTCCACAACATAATACAGATGACGAATGGTAAGACTGGATGCAGAGGCCCAAAACTGCTCTGAACCCGAGGTGACATGCAGAGAATCGAGAGTATCTTCTGCCTCCAGCTGCATTTCCCTGTTCCACCTTTACGATGGCAACTGTGGAGAATTTGGCCTATATTTTCTAAGTGAAATTTGAGCTGCTATTAAAATGTGCATATTTTTAGATTTCATTCAATCTCTTTGAGCAGGCCAATAGTTTCGAGATAAAAATGCTGCAGAGAACCAACTCCCCCCACCCCACTGCCCGTATAAACGAAAGGCCCTTGGGGAACAACAGAACATTAACCTGCCCAATAACTGTATTAACCTTTCCCCAAGGACTTTTTCTCTGAACCTGTGAAAACCTGCCAACGTGTCAGAATGTCAGGATGCACCTTCTGCTGTATCCATCAGGATGTACTTTCCACTGCATCGCCCCACGCCCTTCTGTAGTAAAAGGGCACTAACTGCAGTGAAACAACCATTCAAGGCAGAGACACTGATACTGACGATTCAATCAGGGATTTTTTTCATAGGGTGTCCCAGGAAAAAGAACTTGCAAACATTGCTATCCAGAGTCTTTTCCAAATCAGGAATACCAATATAAATTATCTTCTGTGAACTACCTTTGTGGCTGCCTCTGTAAACTGACATTCAGGAACCTTGAGGATTAATTACAAGTAATGAAGCTCACTTCTGCATCGCACAGTTAAACACAAGTCCCTGCAAATGAGTTTGACCTTTCCTGCGCAGCGTGCTCTGGAATTTCTTACCCAGGAGGGGATTGCCTGCAGCCAGCATCTTCGCATGAGAACCAGTATCATGTGTGAGACACGCTACGAATCTGGCTCAATCAATCAGGATAAATCTGGCTCAATAAATCTCAATAAAAGAATCTGGCTTCAGAAAACGAAATAGATATTTGACAGGGAACCATGTCTCAGTAGATGACACCCTGTGAGCCACTGACAATTAAACTGGCTTCCTGCAGACAACACTTGATGACACTCGTGCAGTCTTGGGAATACACATCTATCTGCACAAATACGCAGGTCACTACAAAGGGGCCTGGGCCACGAAGCTTGAAACTGCGCCAGTACCGGTGCGTTACAAGGTCACGATTACTGCAAGAATGAGCTAAAGAGTGGATATGTTATTGACAAACTCTTTGGTCCTGGTAGCTTGCTGAGAAACAGCCTCGTGCTCTCAAGTGACACCATTCAGTAGGCAATAGTATGGAATTTTACCATGTGTTCCATGTTGAGATTTTTTCGGGGAAAAGCAGCAAGACAGTAGGATTACATAGCAATATTTTGCAAAATGAACACAGAAATTTGTAGTTAATGTAATTGTTAGTTCCTTTGGACAGGCAGGACTTCTGTTAAACGTTCACATCAAAGCACACCTTCTACACTTTTGCTTGAATCTCAGAGACCAGGGCCAGGAGCCCAGGAGTTATGGACACAGAAAAGACAAAAGAAGGATGTCACTGGCTTCAAACATGTTATTTCATGTCATTGTTTAAAAAAAAAAAATTAAAAAATAGCAGTGGTATGAAAAGAAACTAGAAAAACCTCTTTCTTCCAAGTTTCTCCACACACGTGTGAGCTCAGTAAGTCATGTTCGAAAAGTCACATTTGACATCGGAATTTACTGACCCTGATGGACTTGATCCTCACAATCAGGGAGAGCCATGTACTTGCCCTGGAGAAAGCGGACTACCTCCTCCTCCTTTAATGTGCTCACTTCTAAGGCTGGGAACTGCCTGGCTGCTGATGAGTGTTTGCAGGTCAGTTTGCATTTTCCTAGACTTCAGTTGCTGCCTTCAGCCATCACTCCCAGTAGAGAAGAAACAGTTTTGAAATGCCAGAAAATTGACAATCTCCACTCTTGCAGAGGAAAGCCACTAAATCTAACATCATTTCTCATCACCTACCCTTTATAGGTCAGACATGTCCAACTGCAAGTTAAGATTAAAAATGGCTCGCTACTAATCTTAGCACAAACATTAGTGCCGCTCTAATACACTGCGCTGTGCAGCAGGGCGGGAGATGAAATAATCAGGTATCTGGCTGGCCTCTGACCTTGGCTTTGAAGTACCTGGCACTGGGAGCAACATTAGAAACGTGTTTAATGATCTCTGCTCGCCTGGGTCAAGTTTTGTAATAATTATAACAATAAATACAAGTAGTCTCACTCCAAGATCCTTCAGAAGATGCTGACAGCAAACTCGGTCAAAGAAACACCATTTAGATGGTACCTCTGAAAAGTACAGTGCCTCTCGCTTTGTTTTGCAGCTGTTAGAATGACTTGGGATGCAATGCTTGTGGCAGCTTTAACAATTTTTAATGAATAATTACGTCAGCCAATTTTCCATATGACCTTAACTTCATCAGTATGATTACCTTTGGAAATACTTCTGTACAGATCCCACTGGAGCATTTCAAGCAAGGCCAAGGATAATATGCTTGGATCTATAAATTCAACATACAACTGTTTCTGGTGGTTTCCCTAAGGATCTGTTCCCTGGGTGCATTCATTATTTTTTTTAAATAAAAACATTATCATGAATAAAGCAACAAGATGAAATCGGCTTTTTCCTTCTGTGAATTTAAATGAATCTAGATGTCTGCAAATTATTAAGATTTCTTGGAAAATCAGTGACCATAACAAGAACCTTCTGCGCCCCTCGATGAACAAAAAAAGAAAAAAAATCACTGAGATGCAAACCAAACTTACAAAGCAGAAATACCAGTCGACTTAATTTGGGGAAAAAAAAAGGTCTGAGGTGTAAGAAAAGCCTGAAGACAATGATTTACATCATATGGAACCCGTTTTTTTTTAATTACCTTCATCATTATGGAGACAATGTTCTTTTTGTTTCATTCTTTCAACTTCTTGGAGTGAGCACTGTTGCTGCATGTACCACGGTACTGCAGATAACAGCAGAGGGATAATAACTAGCCTTACAAAGAATTAGCTCATCTCACAATTTCTCCGCTCAAAGCACAGAATCCTAACCATCCTGATAAGCCACCCACTGATAATAAACATGAAAAGCTGTGTTAGTGGTACAAGAAAAACAATGTCTGACTTGCTACCGCCACCCCAAACAACCATGGGGGAGCTGCCGGCCGGCCGCCCCTTGCTCCTGCTGCTGCAGCGAGGGGAAATGCTGCTGGGAGTCAGCTGTAGGCCGCTGCTGCTGCTGTGGCTGCTGCTTCTTCTTAAAACACACAGCTAGTTTAAGGACAGATGTGGTTAGAAGAACCTGCCCAGATGGTTTTTGTCAAAGACTCTTCGATAAGTTACATTTATATTCACTTAAGCTTGGAGTAAAACAGCAACACTGTCATTAAAATTAATGAATTCATGCTTTGGGTTGCAGTAATAGTTATTTTGTTGTAGACTGACTTACCTTCTTCTGTATGGTCTAGCAGACCACAGAAGGTAGATTTTCATCATCCAGAGCATTTTCTGTTATGTAAAATTATTCATCAAATAGGAAAGTTTACTACTGTGAAGGAGCTATGGTTAAAATGAAACAAACACAAGTTTCCTGGGAGCAGGCCTGGCCAAGGTTTGGAGGGCAAACAGAGATAGAATCCTAATAAGGCCAGGTGTGGCTCAGACCAGTGGGTCTAATCTTCACAAGAGCAAAACAGGCTGATCCCACACTTGATGCCAATGCAGGCCTGGTCATAGAAATAATTTAGATACTCAGCTTCAGGTAACCGAGAGCTCAGTTTGGCATGAAAAAGTGACTAGCTCCTGCCTGAAGGCATTCAGCTAAAACCAAAAAGGTTGATTTTCTAGAGAGAAGCAGCACTGAAGGCATTTGGCTCAGCCATGTGCCACTTGTTTCCCACTTTCCCAGACAACGATGGCAGTGAAAGTCTTCAGAGACACTTCCTGGCCCCCAGCCCTGGCTGGCTGGGATCACCACCTTGCACCTGGCAGCACCCCCTCCAAGCTGGGGGGGATCTCAGCCTGGAAAGCCTCATGGGTCTCCTCCAGTCCTCTGTTAAACCACACTGACAGTTTACCAGGAGGCCAAGGGAATGTTAATCACTGCACATAATGCCTGCCACAACACTGTACACTCACAGTACCCTGTGCCCTGCAGCTGCCTCATCCCCCCCAGACCTACGTTTGGGCTATATCCATCGCTTGAGCGTGTCACCTTTATAGAGATAGGTTATTCAGGGATTTTTCCTTGAGTATTTCTTGAATATTTTATATTCCTTGAGCACCGTTCACAGTAATTGAATAATCCGATAATTCTCAGCAGCCACATACAGCTTAGTCTCTTTCTAATTTGAGCATGATGATGCCTCATAAATGAACTGGGGCAAGCCAAAAAGTAAAGGCGTTTCAGGCGGTAATGAAATCTAAAATGCTTGCCTGCATCAATTTATTAATGTCACCGCAGAGCGAAGAAGCGATACAGCATCAAAATGAAGCACGCTGCATCTGCGGCTCGCCTATCGCCTATCGCTTACACGCACACGCACATGGCGTTAATTAAAGACTGCAAGGCTGTATGTAGTACAGGTTTCTCTTTATCGAGCCTTTCTGCATTATTTCATGTATAACCCAGACTAAGATGCTGTGATAAAAGCTCAGCAGAAAAATGTCCGAGCAGCCTGCCAAGAACCACACAGACTTGGCCTGTGGACAATACACAAATCCACAACTGTGGAAAGGAAAACAAAAACGCGGACAGAAAACCAACCTCTCTTTCAATTTGGGATATGGAAAATAGCAGCATGTTTTTCAGCAGCTGATTGCTTACATGAAATATTTAAAACTCGCTCGCTGCAACACAGCCAGTTGTTCAGAACCAGAACCACGCTGGAGGTCGTGGGGCTCCTGACTGCCAGCACTGCTTGAGCAAAGTAAGGGATTATGAGAACCTCAGAAGTCACCCCAGTGTAATTGTTAACTTTTGGGGAGCAAACCCTCTCCTAGGGGAAAGCCTCAGAGAGATTATCACAGACTCGTGCTACACCTGTTTGAGCTCCAATTATGAAAAAGTGGGAAGTTGCTTTGACACTTGGCCAGATCTTTGAGAGAAATGCCTATCGAGCAGCTCTCTGCACAGCAAACTACAGCATATCCATACCTGAGGGTTAGCTATTTAATAACAATTTTTTTTTCTGATAACAAAACTGAGCAGACAGTTTTGTCCTGAGACTAACACTAAATCCCCACTTGAGTTTGAATTTTTCCAGTTAGAATTTTTATGCTACTTTACAGCACTCCAGTGTTACAGTACAGTGTTTTCCAGGAATTCATATACATGTGCTTAAAGCTAGTTTTATAGAAGAGCATTCCATGTTGATCAGCAGACAGTACTGCGCATGCATGAGCAACAGAATGTCTCAATTTTGACTTTAGTATGAATTGAGAAATGCTATTTCAACTGGGAAAGAAAAGTTGGAAGACAGGCAGAAAGAATGAGATCATGAGCCCTTCCCTTAAAAATGCTGAACTGTGAGAGTAGAATTAGGCTGATGTATTTAGGTACTAGATTTCTGTGTGTCCAGGTAGAGGAATTACCCAGCTGAAAACTGGAATGCACTGGGGGAAAAAAAACCCAAACCAAACAGAAAACTAGCTAAACAGAGCTTTACTGGCTTCTTTTCTGTCTCATCATCCCTTCCCCCGCTGTCCCCCCAAAAAGGGAAAAAAAATATTCGTATTCTGTGCTGAAGTGCTTTGTAGGAACAAAAACCTGATTCCATTTCATTTCCTTTTTTTTTGTTGTTTTTTCTTTTCCCTTTTACATTATTTAGTCTACACCAGTATAAACAATTTTGAAAACACTGAACCAATTTCTCGGTAACTCTGTTTTACCCTGAGCTGCAGCTTTTGGTAAATAATGGACCAAATCTATTTACTGTTTTATGTCTAAACTGTTAGTCATTGCAAACTAGACACATTTGAAAAATCCCCCACAGCAGAAAGACTAGCTGGCCTCTTTCCTGGGGTTCACCTCTCCTGTTTCCTAAAATGCCCTTTTTTGCCAATCCTCTTCTCCCTGGTAGGTGGTTGCTGTGGCCACAGGAAGTCTTTAATTCCATCTATCCACAGATGTAATTCAACTTCTTCTATATTCCAACTGAAGGTACAAATTCCATCTCATAACATGACTGAAAAATAATTATACCATACCTTACTGCATACAGGGCTCGTGCACTTTGTATCACAAGGACCAAAAAGGCGTTTATACTATCACACTGGTTCACTAAAATACACCAACTAAACAGATAATGAATAGCAAAAAAAGTTGACAAGTTGAAATCAAATGACGGTAATTAAGTAATTATTGTTTTAACACCTGACACTGCCTACTGCAAACCAACAGCCAGAAACCTGACGCAAGGAACCACAAGAAAATCTGACCTTTTGTCATTCATTATTAAAAAAACCCACCACGGAAAAGTGGTTCTGTCATATGAGGACAGCCAGGATGAATCACACAGCTATTCAAGTAATTAGTACGTGCTTTACTAGTAGAACCTCTTTTATTCCCACAGTGGAATTGCAAAGGTTGCAGGCCACCAGCTAAGTCTCCAAAACTCAGAAAAGGGTCAGTTGGGACCAAGCAAGATATATAAACATAATGCTGTTAAACTTTGACAATCACGGGGAGTCCAAAAGGTATACCAGGGGAAGTTCAAACTGGGCATTAAGGAAGCGTTTGACCACCAAGAGGGTGGTCAAATGCTGGAAGCGGCTTCCTAGAGAGATCAATGCACCAAGCCTACCAGCATTTAAGAAGTGCTGGGACAATGCCGTTAATGACATGTGTTAACTTTTGGTCAGCCCTGGCGTGGTCAGGCAGTTGGACTAGATAATCATTGTAGGTCCTTTCCAACTAAGTATTTAATTTCCATTCCATTCCATTCTTCTGTTTGCCCATGGTAAATATAATAACAAGCATGTGTCCTGAAATTCAGTTATCTGGAGCCCAAAGTTCAGAAGAAGGCCAGAGCAAAGCACAGGGTTTGTTCATAACTGTGTAACACAGCCGGTTATGCAAAGGAGCCACACACCAAGCATTTTGAGTCTAACAAAAGACCCTAACTAGAAGCTCAAAATCAACGGTCTTATTTAATGACCAAAGATATACACAAACTCTGTTAGTGCCCTTCTGGTTTAAAAGAGATACTGCCCAAAAGACATGATCTACTCCTCCCTAATTCCCTAACAGAATTTGCAGAGCAAACACAGGAAACACCTTACAGGCAGAACAGACTACCAGTTTCTTCATTGATGGTTGATGCAGCACATTTACTCCCTGGACAGGAAAGCCCAAGTGTTGTACCTCTCATGCCAGATGTCACGCGCTCTGTGACAAGGCCAGGGTGGGCACCATGTAGGTGTATGCCCACCCTCCAGACACCCAAGAGAGAGAAGACTTTTGCAAATTTTAAGTACAAAAGTACTAGGCTTTTCCAACTCTTGCTCTCTTTTCTCCTATCTTCCCTCACTTTTTGTTTTCCTTCATATTATTTCCCTTACATTAATTATCCCTATGTTTTCCAGGCCATGCCACTCTTCTCCATTCTGACCAAAGTCAGGGTGCTTCTCTGTGCACGTTGTACTATTACTGGTGTGTTTCTGATCGCTTCATTTAGTGCTGGGATGCACAGCCTAACTTGAGATTGTCTCTGTGTCTTATACCAAAATGTGCCCAATCCCAAACATGCTGCAATCCCAGTCACCTCTCTTACAGCCTGCATGCTGCCATTTCCATTCACCATTTCTGGTGTTTCAGTAAATTTCCAACCCATCTAATAGTGGTCACGTCCATCCCATGCAGCTATTTTTTCATGTGAGATCTCAGGAAATTTTATGTGAATCACAGAATCATAGGGGTTGGAAGGGAAGGGACCTCAAGACATCATCTAGTCCAACCCCTAAATGTCCAGCCACTTAATCAGCAGAAGATCTGTTATATGTAAAGGGCCATTCAGCCATAAAATGAAAGAGGACCTCCAGCAATATAAATATATATGGAAAACTACCACTCATCTTTACTGCAACAGCTGCTGAGGAAACACAGGATTTCCTTGACTTAAAATAACTCAAGTGTTTCCATCAGGTGGAAAACAGTTTCTGAAAAAGCTCTGTATTTTGCTTTGTTTCACTGCATTAACCCCAACATGGTGAACAGAACCAGGAAGAATTTTGTTACTTTGGGATTGGTTGGCTTGGTTGGTTTTTAATTTCTGTGCATTCTGTGAATAAAAATAACAAAACAAGACCCATTCCTCCTGGCCACACAGCCATTTCGTTCGCCACAATTCTCTGTTCCCGTCAAAACAGCACCATGCCTATAGCATGTCTTAAGCGAACAGAGCTTCAGCAGCAGGCTGCCGTCACTGTCCCCTGAAAAACCTGGGGAGCCGTGAGGCCAGGCACCCCGTCCTTGCTGCTCACAGATCACCCTGGGCCTCTGCTGGCACCTCTGCATTGGGTGAGACCAGAAATCACCACAACTGAAAGCACTGTGAATTCAGCCCACTGGCTGTTGGCCGCTTGTAAAGCATGGTTTTTCCTCTTCCTTTCCAGATATGAAGACTACAAAAGGACCTCGGGGCAGCCCCCCTATTAAGATGAAATCAGAAGAACTAACACCTGAAACTGTCCCAGTAGCATCCTATGGACACACATAACATCCCAGTAAAAAGCGTGCTCCTTCACTGGCCACCCTGTACGCCACACAGCAAATCACAAAGTTCTTCCAGGACCAAACTTAACTGTCATGTACAACTGAGGTTCACCTTGCAAAGACTTCTTCCAGATATGGTCCGAAGAAGTGAAAACCAATTTGCATTATTTCATCCTGCTGTATTTTATCCCTGAGCTGGTATGATTACCCACTGGCTCTGAGACCAGGAGGTTGGAGGTTGGTCAGACCAATACATACCCATTTCCACCCTCAGACCATCCTGGCTGCTCACTCAAGGCTTTTGTGAATGTTTCAGTGCGACTTCTGTCTGCAGAGGACAACCATGGTGTGGATTTTGCATTTTATTTTCTTCCTGGCTATCATTACAAAAGGGTTTTAAAAAGACCTGAACTGTTTGTGAGTCTGCAAGGGTACAGGGCTCTCCTCCTGGCCATCTGCGTGGTCACAGCTCAGCTTTTGTGTTACTGTTTGCTTGTGGTGTCATCTCTCTTTCACAGAGAGATAATATAGTAACACCAACAACTCAGAGAGATGTGGTGAGAACGTTTCAAATGGAGCAAACAACACATTCCAGGTAAAGACACATTCAACGCATACTAAGTTACCTACTGGCTTTTTATACCCCTTGGCTTGCTGTGGCTGTCACATTTTTATAGTGTATGGGTCACAAACATACACACACACACACAAATATCAAGAAAATGTTTCAGCAACTGTAATTTTTATAGTATCATTTATTATCTTGCTGTTAACTCTTAAATTGTTGCTTCAAACAGCTTACACATGGATAAACCAGCTTCCTCTGACTTGACCTAAAAATGCAATCTGAGGGTCATACAATTCAAATCATGGCGTGGTTCCATTAATTTCTATGTGGCAACTCAAGAGTCTACTGAGCTGGTGGAACAAGGGAAATGCTGAGAAGGCAAAGGACGGGCAGGAGCTTGGGAAGCCTTCCACGTGAGGAAAACCAGAACAGATTCAGCATGGGCAGCATAAATAGATGACAAAGTAGCTGAGTAAAATCATGTGTTGTAAGGAGAAGTTGATTGTCTAATGACTATTCACAGTTGCTTATCACACAAGGGTCCATTTGGTGAAAATCTATCAGGCAACGGGCCTGAAATAAATCAAAGGATTATCTTTTCACAGAAAACATAACTGCAATCCAAAATCTGAATGCTATAGGATGTAGTACTGACCAAAATTGAATGTGGGTTCAAAAAAGACATGATAAGAAGTTTTTCAGAGACAAATCCATTACTGACCACCAAACTACGTATGACACCCAGCTTGGGAAACTCCCAAACTGCCAGCAGCTAGCATAATATACAACAGGGAAGGATTGCTTTAAAAAACCTCCTCCATTTTAGGCTTGTTCCCTGAGCAACTCACACCAGTCCCCGTTAGAAACTAACTACTCAGTGAAATGTGGTTTCTGTAGGAAAACCCCTCCTGGTTTTGCATTACGCTCGAAAACTGAACTACTCTTAAGGCAGTCATGCCAGAAAGAAAAGCAACCACAGTGCCTGGTGTAAGCATCTATAACACATTTGCATTTTAAAAGCAGGATGCTCGCCACATCTGAAATATTCTTTTTTTCCCTCAAGTAATTCAGTATTGCCTTTGAGAAAGGTGGCAGGCAAAGAGGTGGAAGAAGAAAAACCCAAACAAGGCTTAACATGTGGGTATTTTGGCAAGGTCTAGTTGGCAGAGCCTTCCTCCCTACCCCCTCCTGATGATGCAGAACCAGTCCTTTCCCATCCTGTTCAGGAGATCGGCCAGACTTTGTACTCCCCCCAGCTCCCAAATGGATGCACTGAGCATCTCATGGACTGCACGGCGGGGATAGACTTTGAGCACCTTGAGAGAGCCACCTCCACCCCACTCCTCCTCCAAAAACACAGGCTCCTGTCACCAGACTTCCCTTTGCCCCACAGCTGACACGCCAACTCAGGCACCCTCCAAGAAGGATAACATTTCCTCAGAGGAAAACACGCCTTGGGTTTGCTTTCTTTTTTGCAAAATGCAATATACGGGGAAGAGCTACTCCTGCTTCTCACTGGCCAGGCAAGAGCTGTGCCCAGAGCATCCTGCTCGAGGGCAGGTTTGCGAGCACGACCGGAACCTTCAGTTATTATAAAGTGCCGGCCCTAAGTGGGGAAACACTGACTTTGTTCCTGACAGGGTGCATGTAGGTGTTGGTTCCAAATCCACAAGTTAATTAAAAACTGTATTTTCTATGGAAAACCAACACGGCCAGCATAATAGAGCTATAATTATATCCAGGTTTCCACTGGCAACTTGTTAATTGAATCTTATTCTGTTTCTTAAAGGAGAGCAGGGCTGCTGTCACGCCCTCTTTCCTTCCCGCTGCTGCAAATTCTCCAGCAATATTCCCACTGAAATGTCAATGCATTTGTGTCCCCGCTCTAAAAGGGGCTCGGCATAATCTTGCACGTCATGCACCGTCCTGAAAAGAAGCTGCTCTGCTGCACGGCAAACGACTACATGTGTAATTACCTACATCATTTTATACAGAGCATCAAAAATGAAAATATGATGTCTCTCCTCAGCCCTGCTCTGTCACCATGGCAACCGGACACTTT
Source organism: Porphyrio hochstetteri (assembly GCA_020800305.1). Taxonomy (NCBI): domain Eukaryota; kingdom Metazoa; phylum Chordata; class Aves; order Gruiformes; family Rallidae; genus Porphyrio; species Porphyrio hochstetteri. The sequence continues at coordinate 154,100,467 of CM036905.1, read as the reverse complement.
TTTTCTCCCCCCCCCCCCACCCTTTTTTCCCAAGGGACAAAGAAAACCGCTGGAGGCTTCACAAATCGGCATAGATTAAGCACAAATAGTTTGGCAAATGCGTTCGTTCACTGACATCTCTTACTTTGGTAATTGCACGCATTGTACTCGCTAGAAGTGAGCTGCTGTAAACACGAACCTCCTGCCTTCTGCCCGGCACCATCCCTGCAAAACAACCCCAAACCTCCTCTCCTCTGCCTCCATCTCCCTCTGTATGTCCAGGCAAACTCCCTCAAGCCAAGCTGTTAATTTTTTGTTCCAATTGGCCATTATATTCCCGATTACACGTGCATGGATGAATGGCAGTGAGCTCAGCTTGACTCCATCTGTACTGCCGAGTCCTAAATTACTCCGGTGAGCAACAGGTTGAAGCAGATACCTACATCCTGCAGGCAGCCCTTTCACGTGTGGCACGCTAAAGAGAGGCGAGCTCTGGGTTTTGTGACCCAGATAAGTGGAAGCTTTCACAGCAGCCCTACGTGGCTTGCAAATGCTGCCTCAGCTGCAGGAGGTGCATGGACTGGAGCTGGCACAAGTTCTTCCCAAGGAGAGGTGCTGGGCGCTGCCTTCCACCCGCTTCCAGTTGCTTACAGCTTTGAGAGACTTTAACTGATTGGGCTTCAATGCTTCGTGACAGGTGTTGGTTTACACCAACGGAGCAGTTTGGGTTTTGCTGGGATAGTTGTTAAAACTATCCTCCTACTCCTGAAAACAAGGCTGGGGAAAATAAGAGTCTTTGTGGATAAAAAAATCTTCCTAAATTTTTCAAGTTCCAGAGTTGAAAAAAGGAGAAGACAGGGGCATATGTTTGAATGAGAAAGATGGACCTCTTTCTGCTCCTGTAGACCTTCCACCAAGTTTAAGTACTCAACCCATCCCCCCAGCCTCTCCATCTGCATCTGCTGAAGAGCAATACCCATACTGGTGGAAGCTCCCATCTCCTCCACAGCTGCAATACCGGGAGGGAAGCCCCAGCCACAGGGGTCTCGCCAAACCTCTACACCCACCCCTTCCAACACGAGGAGCTCCATGGCCCCATGCCCTGCAGACATCCACAGAGATGCTGGCCACCAACACCGAAAACAAGAGCCTCATCCCACAGGCAGCATGTGGGCGACACGACCAGCCACCCATGAAAAAGCCCTCCTCCAAATGAATGAGGCTTCTCACTGCTTCCAATGCAAATGAAGACAAAGTGCTGCAGAGGCGATGATGACCTCTCGTGCCAGCTGTCAGGAGGCCATGTGGAACGTGACATCGAGGATAAAGACTTACTGGCACCCTGCACCAGTGATGTCCACTTGCCCCAGCAGTCACTAGACATTGTTCTCGCAGATGTACCAGGCACTCTCCCATTTCAGGTCATAATGAGCTGCAGATGCGACAGGCATTTCAGATTCTGAATCTGCGGCAATGAAACACTCAACATTGATGCTTCTGCATCATTTTTACTTGCTAATTTTTAATAATGACAATTTAACTTCTTTGTGAGCTCCATACACTGTAACAGAGAATTCAGAAATCATCTTAAAGGGCTCTGATTGCTTAACAAATCTTGCAAATAGCTTTCCAGCATTTTTTTATAAAGCATGTATTCTGAAATTTCAGTGTCACTTTGATGGTTCTCTAGAGGGAAGTAATAAATAATTAGGAGGCACCATACTTTGGAGATACAGACCCAATGCTTCAATTAGAAGCATCCCCATCTCACTTTTAAAGAACTTCAAAATCAGCATGAAAAAAAAAAGCTGGTGTTATACAGAATATATTTACCCACATCAAAGAAAAAGTCACAGGCAAAAGCTTAATTAAGCTGAAATTTGGGTTGATCAACTCATTCATGGATTTCAGAGGGGAAAAACACCTTATATAACTCCAAGAAACTATTATAAATGTTGGAAAGCCTAGACTTCCCAAAACCAGACTAAAATCAAATCCTTTCAAAGTTGCAGGTACTACTCCATCAAAAACCTTCCCACTTTTCCTGCAACCCTTCCACGTGGTGATGGAATTAGCTCCCATTTTTTTGGCTGCTTTTGACACAAAGCTAAAGCCCTTCACATAATCCTGTGGTACCAGCTTCTACCGTGGCTCATAGTAGAGTGAATGCTGTGTTAGAAACAACCTGGAGTTCCCAGCAGAGCTACAGCTCCTCTGTACCAAACTCCAGAGCTGACTTCAACAGCTGCTTTCCAGCATAGTTTATTTAACATTAACCATTAATATATATACACTCTTAAATGCTCCTCATTTCAGGGAGGGGCTGCAATAATATAAGCTTTGCAGATGCCTGCAACACACGGAGCAAGATTCTTGGAAGTTAGGTCTGGATATCATTGCCTCTCGGCGTTCATGAAGGCAGATGCACTTTCCAAAGCACGTGCTGAAACGCTGCAGAGAAGCAGCTTTTGTTTTACAGAACCCAGGAGCTACATTCAATGACCCTGAATTCTACCTTATTCTACTTTACTTACTATGACTTGCAACCCCATTTTACCAAGTTTTACCTGTTTACTAAAGTCATAACCCTGGGGAAAGGTTTGTAGTGACATACTTCACCGTATGAAGGGAAGCTCTTCACAAAAGGAACGTGTACACACTTTGGATGTATCCTTATATATCATATTCATGCCTTAAACACGTATCAATTGCATGCACGTTCTGCAAGCGTTACAGAAATGACTTCTACTGGGAGGCAAAATTTTTGGAGGGTTTTTTAGATGAGTCTGTACTTAACATCTGTAAGTAAAAAACCCAAAACTACACAAATCTTTTTTTAAAAGAAAATCTTCTGAACTTCTTTAGACAGCTGTTCACAATCTACATGATTTTATCACTCATTATAGCAAAAGAGAATTCTATATTATGAAAAATTTTGGAGAGCAAAGTCTCATTTTAATTGGTTCACTTAGGGAGCCTTTAAGCAGACAGAAAGGTACAGACCAAGAAAATGCACTCAATGCAGAAAATGAGCTTCAACTTCAAATTTGGAAGGACAAGCACTCCTCCTTAACGCAGATGATCACACCACATTTCCAGGAATAAGTGAAACAAATCAAAACCAAAGGGGAAGAGGGGTGGAGCCTAGAATCTAGGTCAGAGGAAGAAACCAGAAAAGCACGAAGCATCCCTTTTCATGAGCCTCACAACCGGATCATCATCGTGTGAAGGTCTCATCCCCTTCTGCACTTGCGCATACACGACACCAACTGCCTCTGCTCCACAGAGGGAATGACAGGCATCTTAAACAAAGGGGGCTGCACCTTCCTGCAGGATGAGAGATCACGTCAGGTTAACAATGTACCTGGCTCTACTGAAAAGAGCTCGCTTCAGGGAGAATTGGCTCATGGCATAACCTGCAAAAAATTTACTTTTCTCAACACAAATAAGGGCCAAAGAGATGTCCCCAGCGATACTATGCCTAAGGTAAAGCCCAAAAATACAGAAAGCACTTACTGCACTTCTTCATAAGCCAACCAGACGTACAAGTGGAAGTGGCTCTTACACCCCAAATTTTTATCGTCCTCTATTTGCAATCTTCATTCTGCTGCTCAGCCACCTGGTTTTTCATTTACAGATGGCTTTGAGATCACAGTTTGTTATCTTATTCAAACATAATTAACACACACATTTCATCTTCTTACATCAACAGAGATCTGACTCTCTGTGATAGAACAACGAAAATGGAAAACTTCAGCAGACGTGGCTGGTTATTGCTTCCTGTCATCCTCTCAGAGACGTCTTCAATACCTCTTTCTATTCTTGTTGCCTTTGGAATGAGTCCTTTCCTATTGTACCCGGGACACAACTCCTACTTAAAGTCACTATCATTTTTCTTGTCTTTGAATAGAAAAGCAAATTAGCTGATGAATGCATCTGTTATTTCCTTATCTTTTGTGTTCAATTAACCACTATCATTCTGAGTGACAAAAACTGTCTCTTACCATCTGCCCACTAGAAATCTGCTTTAGGAACATTCACCATCATTTATTAATCCCTATAAATCAACATTTTTTTAATTATTATTCTTAAGGTAGTGGTTTTGCTTTTCTCCTGGCTTTTGCTTTTCTGTTGTCTCTACCATGAAGCTCACAGCACCCTACGTGAACAGGATAACATGGAAAGAAATCCCGTTTCATGGCGCCCTGGCAAAACCACAGCAAGCATAAATTTGAGAGCCATGTAGCAATGCACAAATAACCGACATTCCGTCAGAAATTTTATTTCTAGCATCTTGCAAGCTCTTCATCCTCAAAGACTACCCTGGGCACTGTGAGGAAGCAGGAGGGCAGAGGGAAGGCAGTCGTGCTGCCCCCAGAGCTTGCCTGCCATAGCACAGGGATGCTTTCCATGATGCCTGGAAGCAGCTCAGCGGGTTAATTCCTGCCAGGCACAGGACAGCTTTCTAGCCATTCCCCTTCCCAAAGCACATGTAAGTGCAGGTGGAGGGTGAGACAGAGTGGCGAGGCACACATTGGCACACAGGCTGTCCCGCACCTCCCATCCACACCCCAGGGTGCCTTCTTGCACCCACTTGCTGCTTGTGCAAGGTGTACATGCCCACATGTGTTTTCAGAGGTCTCAAGCTGGAAGCAGCCGTAAGCCCCAGGGTGACAGCAGCCCCACTCTTCCCCTACTGAACTAGCTGGGGCTCAGCGCTGAGGCTGGAGGCAGGGGATGGCACAAGCCCAAGGTGGTGCATGGTGACTCCTAGTTCCTATCAGAGGCTTCCAGCCGAGCACAGGATGATCCCAAGCTGCTCTGAATGAGGAGCTTTTCTTTGCCCCTTTTCTGAATACAAAAGTAAATTAACTGATGAAGACATCTGTTCTTTCCTTATCACTTATGTTTAATTACCCTCCTTTTTCTGACGATACCTAGAGTGAGGTCAGTCATGAAAGCTTTCATCATTCGCAACACTAATTTTTGCTCCATCTGGCTCTCACTTGGTTTGCTCCTGAGCCAGTGCCTCGGCACCCTCCTGGGAATAACTCACTCCAGGGAGTGTTCCCCAAGTATGGAGAAGACGCCATCCAACAGAGCTTCGTAACATCATCCCAGTGGGTTCTGTGTGTTCAATTTGGGTCTTATGACCTTATGCCATGTGCCAGGTCATGTAACATGCTTCGTCAGCTTCAGGAAAAAACCCTACCCCTCCATCTGACAGTGAAAAACTCCAAACAGAAAAGAAAAACACCTTAAAAATAATTTTATCTCAAGGCTACTGGAGCACCATATGAGGGTCAGAGGAGATTCAGGTTAAGTACCATGTGGGGTGAATGCACCTAGTCTGCTCTGGACAGCTAGCCATGAACAAAGTGGGTGCAAACCAATCCATGTCACTTGGCCTCAGGGCTAAGGGTTAGTCCCTTGGCTTTCTTTTATGTTAGTGCAGTGGCTCCAGGAGATAAAGGACCCCTTCATTTAGTTTGCCAATGAGACATGCAGTGAGTATTTCAAAGTACATTTCCCAGCTAGTAACTTTTTCATACTCCTTGGTAAACGTTGTTCTGCACACTGCTTATCAGGAGTCCCAGAAGAACTCCAGACTGAATCGCCTTTCTTATTTGACCTCTTCTAGTAGTCTTTTGTCACTCACATTGAACCTTTAACAATGCCGACTCCTACAAAGCGACTGTAAAATCCTCTTCTCCGCAGAGGATGCATTGGTAAGCACAGCAGGCCAACTTGGAGGTTTTGTGAAAGCCTGTCTGTGCCTCAGTTCCCCAGGTGTGAAAATAAAAAAAAAACCCAACCACCTTCCTCACTCACAAGGCTTTTGATGATGAAAACATCTGCGTGTGTTCCATCTCTGTGCATTGCGATGAGCACCCATTTGACGCTCACATCCAAACGCGACACAACCCTGCGTGCCTCACTTCGCACGCTCGCAGACCTGTCACCACATGATTCAATGTCAACACGTCTCCGCTCTTCAGTCCTTCACATTATGAAGTGGATAAACCTACATCTATGACTGTGTGGGAATAACCAAGGCTGGTAAAATAGCTCAGCTGCCCTGAATGAGACTGAAGAGTTTGCTTCAGGATGGTGAGGAACCATTACTAATGACAGCCTATATTGCTTTCTGGAGTGATGTCTCCACTGGCCTCTGTGAGATTTTTGTATTCAAGTTACACAAGAGAACAGTTCTGCATTATTTCAACAGACCATAAATCTTCTTTTATTTTTTCTCAGTTATTTTCTGCAATCAATACCGGAATAATTAAAAACCTACAGTGTCTGGGATTTGTCTGGTTTTTGTTTTCAAATAGGCTTTTCTTATCTGTGAAGAGACTTTTCATCTATTTTCTCAAAGTGTAAGAGATTCACAATAGCTAGGGATTACAGCAAGGTTGGGTGCTTCTTATTTTCTCTGTATCAACCTCTGGTGCCTTTTCCAGAATCCTTAAATCTTGTCTTTCTGCAGTTGGCAAATTATCCAATATGATGTTTATTATTCTTTTTCCTGTTTTATTTGTCCCACGTACCCTGGCTTTTTTCAATCCTTTTATAAAAATCTAAAAAAAGGACACAATATGCAGAGGAGAGATAACTCCATAACGTATTCCAGAGAAGATTCGTCTATAATTTAGCAAGTTCATTTTGAAATCATGGCGTTTGGATCAGTTCTGTTTCCATTTTTTACAGCAGTCACCATCAAAATATTACCTCCTTCTTGCAAGGGAAAGCTGTTACCATGACATTCCCATTATTCCTAACACAGAGACCGGGGAGAAAAATTGTTAAGCTCCCTAGGAAATTCCCTTACTTCCAATGCTAAGGTCTGCAGGGGTAGCTGCAACAGGACTTGGCCTTGCTTTGTGGCTTGAGGGCAAAGGGAGACCAGTTGGTGGCTGGCAGCAGTTTCTCCAGCTGGAGAGGCTCCTGCACTCAGTACAGTTCCCATCTGTTTCCTTGAATTATGATCGAGTTTGGGTGAACCCCACAAACATCTCACTGTGGTGTGGCATGAGTAAAGCAAGCCCATATCACGTCCGCTTGTCTCTGAATTTTAAACAGTCGGTTTTAAGATGATTGGCAGGCCCTGTTACTCAAAAATGGAAATTTTTGTGTGAGAACAGCTACATTTTCCGATTCTTTGCTGTGGCCTGGCTGAAACCCACTGTGGAAAGGCATGGAGAAGCATCTGCAGAAAGAATGACATTAGCAAAATGTGATGGGCTTCTAAAAACATGATTAATGGACATGATCACGTGCAGCGAGAGATACTGCTCCAAGGGAAAGGCCGGAGTGCCCCGGGACAGGGCTCGGGTGGCTGACAGCCATCAGGGTTGGTTTGTTTCTCACTTCAAGTACAGCAGAATGCTACAATACAATACAGGACAAAAAGCCACAAACACTGGGTGACATCATCAGATACAGCTCCCAGCTGCCAAACCTGGCCCCGGGGAAAGGACGGCGTTTCTATGTCAGGACTTCTCCTGAGTGCACCTTTTGTGATGGAACCTCTTAATTTTGTTCTGAGCACCTAGGTCACACCCCCAGTGAGAGAGGTCTGTCCTGGGTTTCTGGGGACTCCTGACACATGTTTCCTGGAGACATCACTTTGCTTGCAGGTGCTAGCTGTAAGCATGGGCTTTGGTCCAGCCAGTGGTTTAGGTTTTCTTTAGAGCCCACAGTCAATACCTGTTCCACATGTCCACCCTGATGAAGAGCAGTTGTTGCAACAGCAGCACCACCTCACTAGGGATGCACTGACATCAGATGTCCCACAGCAACCATTATCATAGCGAAGAGCCGTAGGGCCTTCAGGAGACTGACCCACCCAGGTGACAAGGATGGGTGTCTTCCAGTTACAGAAATTTATGAAATGGAAAGCTCTGGTTCAGTTTAAAACATTGTCTGCTCCTTCCCATAGTGAATCAAGAGCAAGTCTGGAAAGACATTTTCAAAATAAAATCTGAACTTACTTTTCTTTTGAAAATGCCAAAAAGAGAAGTTTCAAACAATGCAAAATCATTACTTTTGGTTTATATCTCACCATAATGATTCAACAAGCAGATTCAGATGCCCCTAAAGCTGCATTTCTGGAGAATAACAAGCTGGGGGGGCTTGTGAATGTTTTCACAGCTCAAGCCTGGATTTAGTTCCGTGCAGCTCTGTCTTTGCTGCAGACTTCACTTGAATTATCTGCTCTTACGAACCCCTCTCACACTGAGGTGCCACACTGTGAAACGGCAGGATTAGGGAATGGGATGATGTTGTTAGAAGTGCAAACAGACCCACAGTGCCAACAATATGGTCAAGTGAAGTTTTTGGATGAAGTATTTATTTGTCAAACATGCAGTTTTAGAATCATTAGAAGGATTCACAACTTCCACTTGAATTTAGAAAATAATCTGATAAAATATTTGGTATGCGTTGCACTGCAAAATATTTCAGAGAACTCTGTTTCACTACTTTTTTTAAAAAATAAGCCAAAACCCAAAAGGTTTCTCATCTTTCATTTTGATACTCTCTTCAGGAATGGCACTTAGCTATTGCCAAATGCCTCAAAAGATCATTTTGCATCAGTATCGACTACACTGCCATCCGTTGCTTGTTCCATGTGCAATGTGAACAAGTCTCGCTGCCAGAGACTGTAACCTGGTGCTGGCTGCAGTACACAAGCACGGCCTCCTGCCTGATGGGTGGCATCCCTGGTGCCACAGCCGACCCTGCAGTGAGAAGGGACTGGTGGCTCCTGCCTTGAAGCCAGTGCTTCCTTTCCTTCTCAAGGAAACTGAGCATCCTTAGCACCCCAGGGGCCAGAAAAAAAAAAATAGATGGACCTGGCAGAGCTCCACCATGAGACACTCAATAGCGAGTGAAGCAGATGATCTCCCCAGGTTAACCTACCTCTGAAGTGTGAAGCAGCCACAGCTGCTGCAAATGTGCTTTTCTGCTTCCCTGTCCACCCAGAAACTAAATATGCTCCTACAACACAGTCAAAAATAGAGATGTGCATTAGTTAGCAGTAATTTTGAAACAAATCTGGAAATACTTCTGCAGCAGCGAGAGCGGGCTGAGCTTCTGGCCTCTGAGAAGGCAACAAGGAGAGGGAAGTCCAAGGCATGACTGATCTGCTGCTGCTGGTCTGCAACAGTGTCCCTGGGCTGCCACAGGCTGCTGTATCCACCATCACAGAGCCATGGACAACAAGCTGCAAATTCTTCTGCAACATCTATTGTAAGTTACAGAACCACAGACTGGTTTGGGTTGGAAGGGACCTCAAAGCCCATCTAGTCCAACTCCCCTGCCACAGAGCCTTGAACACTTCCAGAGAGGGGCATCAACCACCTCTCTGACCAACCTGTGCCAGGGCCTCATTATCCTCACAGGGAAGAATTTCTTCCTTGTATCTAACCTAAATCTGCCCTCCTTCAGCTTAAAGCCATTACCCCTTGTCCTGTCACTACACTCTCTGATAAACAGTCCCTGTCCGGCTTTGCTGTAGCTCCTTCAGGTACTGGAAGGCTGCAATAAGTTCTCCCCAGAGCCTTCTCTTCTCCAGGCTGAACAAGCCCAACTCTCTCTGTCTTTATACAGGAGGTGCTCCAGCCCTCTGATCACCTTCATGGCCCTCCACTGGACCTGCTCCAACAGGTCCATGTCCTTCTTATGCCAGGGACCCCAGAGCTGGACAAAGTACTTGAGGTAGAGTCTCAACAGGAGGAGAATCACCTCCCTTGATCTGAATTTCACACTTCACATTTCTCTTGATGCTCTTTTTAAAAATGGCTATTATGCTGCCCTTGAGCTTCACATTCCACACCAGCCCCTCCCTGTTGGTGAGGACAAGGTCTGGCATGGCACCTCTCCTTGTTGGCTCCTCTGTCCCTTGGAGAAGGAAGTTATCATCAACACATTCCAAGAACCTCTTGTTTTGCTTGTGCCCTGCTGCATTGTCCACCCAACAAATACCGGTGTGGTTGAGGCCCCCATGATGACCAGGGCTTGTGAACTCCTATCTGTCTCTAGAGAGCTTCATCCACTCAGTCTTCTCGGTTGAGTGTCCAGTAGCAGACTCCCACTATAGTGTCACCCTCCCTTTAATCCATGAAGTATGACTGAACTCACACTTCAGTGAATCACTGCAATTCTCCTCTGTATTACGTATTCAACATCTACTCCAAAATAATATTAAAAATAACTGATTTACTTCCAGCAGGCAGATGGCTACTTAATCCTTCTACATTTTTCTGTATCCCATAAAACTTAGGCTTGTATCTTTGAGATAGATATATATATACACACATACTCTGTGATATTAAGATACTAGAAGTACTGAAGATACAGCAGTTAAAGAGCTGCTGTAATTAAATATGCCTTCTGAAGAAAAGCTTGAAGTTGTCAGTGAAACTATTCTAGAGCTGTTACTCAGACATCAATGGCCCAGCATTGCCCAATAATTAAACAGATGAACAAAAACTAAAACTTCTTTGGTTTACACTTTTATATACAGTAAGTAGTAGGATAAAACTTCAGGAGACACAGCTGCCTGGATACTGCATCCCACCCTTCTAAGCTCACATTCTGCAATGGAGGCTCTAAATCACAGCAATGCCTTTGTTTATCCCACTGCGCCTACCAGGAAAGACAGTGGGGCTCTGCCTGAAGCTTGGGGAGCCACAGGGAGAAGGGGTCATGGCAGGAGGGAGTGAGACCCTGTGTGTACAGCTGCCAGCAGGCAACAGCCTCCATGTGGAGGAAGCTGAGTGCCTCCAGACCACTCTTTTCTCAGAGGGAGCCAGCTGGGTCACCCAGAGAGGTGGTTTGGGAGGGTAACAGTATGTATGGGGCAATGTCTATCTGACTGGGGACAGCACCCAGGAGCAAACTGGGGAGATAAGCAGGTTCAGTCACTTGCCCTCTGAAGCGAAAAAAACATTTTTCTTGGGGGGGGGAAAGGGGAGAAAAAAAAAGTGGTAGTTTACTTATATGTGACCCTGTACCTACAAGAAGAGCTTTTTAGTCATCTTCAGGCATCCACCAGCATCATGAAAACCCCCAGAACAACCTAACTCAGAGACAGACTAGTCTGGCTGGTTGCTTTCCGAGTTTCTAAATGCTTGCTAAGCAGGAAGGCAGGTAAATGCTCAGTCTTCAGCGGGATCCTGAATTAATGGCTGGCAGCCCCTCCCCTGGCTAGCTGGTCAGGACACCAGCCTGATGCTTGCGCAAACAGCTTGTTTGGAAGAAGCAGATCTTTCACCACCAAGAAAGAAACATATAGGCCTTTGAAATACATAGAGTCATAGAATCACCTGGTTTGAAAGAGACCCATTAGATCATCGAGTCCAACCATAGCCTAACCTTGTCCACCAAGCCTAACCATAGTCCACCTCTAGATTATGTTCGTAAGGACTTAATCTACACACCTTTTAAATACCTCCAAGGATGGTGACTCCACCACCTCCCTGGGCAGCCTGTTCCAATGCTTGACAACCCTTTCAGTAAAAAAAATTCTTCCTGATATCTAACCCAAATCTCCTCTGGTACAATTTTTAAGCCATTATGGGAAACTCTACTTATAAAGATGATGGTGAGATCCTGTGCAGCATTACAAGCTTGGGGAAGACTGGCTAAACAGCTGCCTGGTGGAGAAGGACCCGGGGGTGTTGGGTGACTGCTGACTGAATGTAAGCCAGCAGTGTGTCCAGATGCCCAAGAAGGCCAATGGCATCCTGGCTTGTATCAGGAATAGTGTGGCCACCAGGCCCGGGGAAGTGATTGTGCCCCTGTACTCAGCATTGGTGAGGCAGCACCTCGAGTGCTGTGTTTGGTTTTGGGCCTGTCACTGCAAGAAAGACATCAAGGCCCTGGAGCATATTCAGAGAAGGGCAACCAGGCTGCTGAAGGGACAGCAAACCTTATGAGGAGTGACTGAGGGAACTGGGACTGTTTAGCCTGGAGAAGAGGAGGCTGAGGAGAGACCTTATCACCGCCTACAGTTACCTGAAAGGAGGTTGTAGGGAAGTGGGTGTTGGTCTCTTCAGCCAAGCAACAGGAGATAGGACAAGGGGGAATGGACTCAAGCTGTGCCAGGGCGGGTTCAGATCAGGTATTAGGAAAAAGTTCTTCACCGAAAGGGTTGTCAGGCACTGGAACAGGCTGTCCAGGGTGGTGGGTCACCGACCCTGCATGTATTTAAAAGACTGGTAGATTAAGTGCTCAGGGATATGGTTTAGTAGAGGACAGGTACAGTTGGACTCGATAACCTCAAAGGCCTTTACCAACCTAATGATTCTGTGATTCTGTGATTGTGCCCTCTGTCTCTGCTTCATCGTCAAGGATGCCTGGGCTTTTAAGCCAGGTACAAGGCACGAGTGCCTGCCCCAAGCCCCTTGCAGGCTGAGGAAACTAACAGCAAGCTCAGATACATCATCCTAAGAGACAATTTATTGACCTGAAACTTGCAGCAACTTCAGCGGCATCGTTGCTGGCTCCATTGTTTTTTAATGTGTCATTTGGAGAAGGTCAGTAGGCTCCTGCAAGAGACATATGAAGGACTTGCTGAAGCAGATTGCCAGCTCGAGAGAGGATTAAATTGTGATTCTTCAGGCTCCAGTTTTATCTTACGGCAGGTGATTTGTGTGCAGGGCACAAGAGAAAGGAACAGACACCTCAACATTTCTCAAAAGCTTTTCATTTTCAAGGGACCCGTAAGAGACATCATAAACTGTTTGCAACACAAGCGCAGCAGGTACAAAGACAGTATCTCGCCCTTGCCAGATAGCTTTGCTAGGCCCTGTTGATGTATTAATGCCACTGAAAAAAACAGCTGTAAATCAGAAATGTGGGTCTCACAGGGTAACCAAACAGTGTCAAAGAGCCACTGAGTTTGGAAATGCGAAGTCCTACACTAATAAAAAATTAAAGAACTTTGCTCTGAAAATGGAGGTAAAAAAGCAAGGAGATGCCCTTCCCCAGTACCCAAATCTACAAACTCACTTCCAGAGCACATGAAGAAAACAAACCATTGATTTTGCCTCACAGCAGTAAAAGCCGCAACCACCCAAGTATCAAAGGCCCGGCTTTCCTCTCCCTGTCAGCAACCATTACTATTAAATTATACTGTTTAAAAACAGCAGCAAAGTGTCTGCATTGGACTGAAACTTGAAAACAAAGAGGTCTGCATTCAACATGGCAAAAAAAAAAGCGAAGCATGCCTCAGTGAAGCTCTTTTATGACCTCCTGTTGCAGCCCCTCGCAACTGGCTCCGTCTGGCCTTTAACACAGGCTGTGAAGAACAACAGGGGCTCACCTACAGGGCTCTAACCTTGTACACTAACATGGTTTGATGGTGTTGATGGTGATTACATCCCTGGAATGTAATCACATTACATCACATTGATGTAATCAATCACTCACATTGATGACTGCATCATCAAACAAGAAGGAGCAAGAGGTGCAGTAGTATACTGTAAGGTGGGCTGCACTCTAGATTTCTGGTGGAAATCACAAGGATGGGGAAGCGGGGCATGTAGGGTACCTTCATGTTTCAAGAGGAATGAAGTGGCACCTCAACAAAGGAAAAAGATGCCTTGCTTTAGGAAGCTTTCTTTTCATCTAAAGTACCAAGCAATAAATCTGAAATGGTCTTTCAAACTGTTAGAGCATGCAGCTAAATTTTCAGTAAGAAGAGTTTATGTCAATTTTGGCCAATAGTTTTGGCTTTTGGGTTCTTTAGTAAAAACTAAACTTTTTTATAATAAGTTTTGCTGCTACACTTAGTTTTGGGGTATTTTTTTAACTCTTACAAAAAAGCCATGTAAATGTTAGCAAGGACCACCCTTCTGCAGCAATTTGAAAGAAGCCCTATCTTCTGTAATTGATCTTTGCAAAACATTTTTAAGGAATTTACAGTGACAGAAATGCACACACACTCTTGCTGCACATATCCATCTACTGGATCCCTGCTTCTGCTTTATCATTTTCCTAGGTGTTTTAGCAGCTTAGAAACCTAAACCTACAACTCCCTTGGCTACCTGGGATGGCAGTGTGGGGCAGGGGGGATCTGGGGTAGGAGGCTATGCCAGCCTGCTGTATTGGTCATTCCTCCTTCACTCTGACTCCAGTGTCCCCGACAGCACCACGACCCCACAGGAGACAGCTGCTGGTGGGAACTGGAAGGGCCATCAGGTCCAGACACCATTCATTGCTCTAGTTACTTTCCTTGGACATTTTGCTATGTGCTTTCAGAACTTTTAAGCACTACCTTCTTAATCCATTTAAGACAGGGGTGGAAACTTTAGGATTCCATTCCCCTTCCACAGCCTTCCCTGAGAGCTCTTCTTTCAGGCTATAGCAGCTTCTTTTAGGCTTAACAGCGTAAGTATGTGACTCCCTCCGTCCGTACACTTGGTGCCTCTATAAATCTGAGGCTGAGCGCTATGCAAGTTCAGTAAAGGTCTTCCAAGAAACACGATGTCAGAAGAAGAAACCAGCATTTCAGTCAATGGGGGATGCTATGTAGTTTGATCCAGAAGAAAGAGGACCTGAAACATTAGTCTCCAATTTCTGTGCATGTTTTTCTGAGGCTGTGGGCATAAAGCTGATCTTTAATCATTCATGTGCTTCACAATACACTAGTGTAGGCTGGTGAAAGTACAATATTGTTGATTACACAGTCAAGACAAATGGGATTTTCCATTGCCTTTAACAAAACAGAAATCCTGAGTAACTTCCACAGAGGTTGAAAATAGCTTTATTCAGCTGCTATTGTGTTAAGGTGGAAATTACTAAACATTTTTCCTTGGGTTATGCAGGCTCCCTCAAAAAGCTATTACAGCTTTTTTAACAGGAATATAAAGATGCTATTTCAGAAAACAGCAACATAGAATTACCATGAAAGTGCTCATACATAGGCAGGTGGATGGGATTTTCACACTCACACCAATTTCTGAGAGACCAGCTTTTTTAAGACACTTTGGGAAACATGAAGAATCACGAGGAAATTACTGATGCTTTAGAGAGCAGGGTGGGCACTACACAGCATTTGTAAATAACAAGCATTGACATGACAGATATAAACCTCATTGATTGGATGTGGTGCTTTATTATTTATTTCTTATTTATTATTCTTTACTGAGAGGGTGGTCGGGCACTGGCACAGGGTCCCCAGGGAAGTGGTTACAGCACCGAGCTTGGTTGAGGTCAAGAAGCGTCTGGATGATGCGCTCAGTCCCGTGTTCTGACTTGGCTGGGCCTGTGTGGAGCCAGGAGTTGGCCTGGATGGGCCTTATGGGTCCCTTCCAACTCGGGATATTCTCTTAACAATTAGGGCTTTGCTATTCTGCACATTAAATATGTGATGTTCCAGAGTGCATAAGAAAAGCAGTTAAACAAGGTGGCACTGAAAACCCCCAGGTCAGGAAGAGGGATGGGGCCTTATAGGATCTCCATGACTTCTTTATATAGTCCTGCTCCTTTTTATTTCCCTGGGCTCACTCCATCTGGGGAGCAATCCTTACCTCTGAGGCAGCACCAAAGGGGTGGACCTGCCAAGCTGATGGGCAGGGTGGTCCCTCACTTGCTCAACTCAGTCTTGCTCCAAGCCAGCCACCTTGCTACTTCTGACACAAATTTATCTTAGGAAAGTGATGTAATTTTCTATACTTGGGCATGAAAAGCAAAATAAAACATAAGGCAAAAGAGTAGATTCTTAAATTAGCGAGTTTGATTAATATATCAAAGGAGAAAGCTATTTCAGAAATACAAAACCTTATTATAAAACAATGATGAAACCATATTTACTTCATCTGATTAAACAAAAAAATAGGCAATTTCTTGGATAGTACACAAGATCCTGGTTTATTTTGGTTTATTAATAAATCATGGTAACTGTGTTCCATTGTTTTGCTATTAAAAAGTTAGCATCAATATTGTATTTGTTTCTATTAAAGCAGTGATTTATGGCATACTCCTTACATTAAAACCATTACAGAAATATCAACTTATCGGTAAACTTCAATGGAGAAATAAACTGGAGACAACATGTTCAGTTCAAATAAGATTTAGCCTTTTATTGGGTTTCTGACTAAGGACATGGAAAATTGAACTGTTGCTTATTAAACAATATGTAGGCAAACGTCGTTTACTGCTTTGTTTGTGAGGTAGATTTCCATAAGCAACCATGGCCCTCTGCATTGTAAACCCCGTATCGTGTGTTGAATTTGAAGCAGGAATACAGCAACATGATGTGACAGGGCTATTTTTGTATCACTTCCGCTCCCATCTCACCAGCAGAAAAAGGAATCCAGCAGCACCCCTACGATGACATAACCAAAAAAGGTCTCTTGGAGCTTGACCACAGTTAGAAGAGCTGCCCAGGCACCCCGGGGGCTGCAGGCCGGACGGCAGACAAGCAAGGCGGGACAGCAGGCAGGACAGGACATGCCCAGCAGCAGGCTACAGGGTGGGTATTACCGTTTTGTGGATGTAGGTCCCTTCCTGGGATGGACTCTTTGTGGTGACACTGGAAGGATGTGGGGACAACAGGAGGCCCAGCCCCAGGTGAGGAGTCATCCTAGTCCCTCATACACAAGAGCAGAGCAAGCCAGGTTAACAGAGCAGAGATAACTACAGACACACAGCTCGTTTCAGTAGGGAGGAACAGGAATTTTCTCTCAAATCCTTTGTGAGCTGACAAGCGGTGCTCAGTGTGTCAAAAAACAATGGAGACCAGAACCTGGTCTGCAGTGAGGGGTCTTGGCCACTGGCAGCAAGACAAAACCACGCAGCTCCTCTGCACACTACTCCTTATGATTGTAGCAAGATGCAGTGGTAACTGCAGGCAGTTTCCATATATACTTAACATAATGGTTTTCAGCCTTTAAATGCATCTATTCTCCTTTTTTCTAAAGGTGTTTTAAGGCCAAACAGCAGTTCCTGTTGAATTCTTGGCTTATCTACATGTTATTTTTTGAAAATGCCACAGATGTAGCACGAGGGCATGTACCAAGAGGATGAGAGGAATGGTTTTAAACTAGAAAAGGGGAGATTTAGGTTGGATATTAGGGAAAATTGCAGTGGTAGATCACTGGAACAGGTTGCCCAGAGATAGTGGAGGCCCCATCCCTGGCGGCGTTCAAGGTCAGGCTTGATGGGACTCTGAGTGACCTGATCTAGTGAAGATGTCCCTGCTTACTGCAGGGGGGTCAGACTAGATGGGCTTTAAAGTCCTTTCCAATCTAATGAATTCCATGATTCTATATATTTGCAGTGAACTAATTTACTACTTAGAAGGAGATATTTTTATATGCCTGGTACAGAGTATCTACTGAGTAACACCTGCACTGTAAGTAACACAGATACAGCACCAGGCTAGATGAGAAACCGTACTCTGCATTTTCCCATATGCTAACATTCAGTTTGCATGCTAGTAACAGCGACACGTCCCTGGGGTAACTCACAAAGAGCTTTGTCACCTAAGGGAAGCATGCACCTTGTTATTTAGTAAAGCCATGTTGGCAGACAGCAATTAAGCCAAAGCCTCAGCCATACAGTAGCTTTCAGCAAACTTAAAATAGGTGAGGCAGGTCTTAAACCAGAGCAGCGTAACAAGCCAAAGCACATGTGACTTGGCCACCTCACCTGAAAAATATTTAACCGGTTATACCCATGCAATATCTATTTCTGCACCAAAATTATTAACTATTAAACAGCACATTACTAACAGCAATGTTTGTAAAAAGTCATTTACCATCACTGCAATGGAGTTTCAAGCAATTTTCTCATTTACCACTTAGTCCTAAACAGTCTAAATAGGACACTGGCAATAGTGAACCAATTTCAGTCCAAGAGTCTGAAAAGCAATTGAGACATCTGCCGTGGCCCTGGGGCGAGGCACTCGCATCCTGCCCAGGACGTGCTCCGCAACTGATGCTGCCGCGTCTCCAAACGAACCCTCCCCCAAGCCAGGCATAACGCTGATCACCACAGCAGACTGCCAAGAGACGTGATGGCTAGGCAAAATTCAGACAACTACAGGAATTACATTTTAAACTAAAATGGCCCAAAAAAAAAGGGGAGAAACAGAGTGAGTAACTTGGTAGCTCTGCGAGTATCATGCTTTAAGGAAACAGGTGGTTAAGAAACACTTAACCACAGCAGAGGCTTTTCTGGCTATTATAGATAGGAATCCTTACATGTGTACAAGAAAAATCCACCTGAGAGGGAGGAAGATGTGGGCGATAGCAGGTCTGTGTCCTAAAATTCAAAACAACAGCCATGTATCAGGGATTCTGTGTGCTCGATCCATAGATCCAACTGATCCACAGGAGCAATTCAGCCTTGCAGACGCAGTGAGTGCAATGTGACGGGAGTCCATCAGATCTGCAGCCAGTGCCCACTGCCTGTTTGCTTTGGGCTGTTGGATTTCCAGCCATCCAGTCCGAGCTACTGCTCACCCTACTTGCTGGGCATCCATAAAAGTGGTAGATAACAAAAATCCAAATCAAAAAAGCACAGCACTAATCCGAAGGTAAAGAAATAGTCTACCAAGACTAGAAGCAGCAGTAAAGCTGGCAGACGTGTTCCCATTTTGCCTACATCTTTTCACTAGGCAGGTGCAATTGAAACAAAAACTGTGAAATCATGTCAAAAAGCAAGGAAGAAAAATCAGTCAAATTCTATTAATGTGAGTGAAAATTAAATGCCTAGATGCTTGTACATGCCTTTGAAAATCTCTGACCTAAATTGAGAGACAAATGTCCTT
Source organism: Porphyrio hochstetteri (assembly GCA_020800305.1). Classification (NCBI taxonomy): domain Eukaryota; kingdom Metazoa; phylum Chordata; class Aves; order Gruiformes; family Rallidae; genus Porphyrio; species Porphyrio hochstetteri. Next base: position 154,081,704 of record CM036905.1, on the reverse strand, counting down.
TGCAAAACACATAGAATACCAAATACAGATTTTGGAATCATCTATGAAAATAAAACAGCTTATGTTACTATCAGAGAGCAGGGTGAAGCACCAATCCTCCTGGTTACATACATACATACATACATACATACATAAATCACCAACCAGCCAGATTTCCTTAGCTGATATTAACTGATTTTTAAGATATTTCTATTACATGAGTAAACATCACTTTTTGTCAACTGAGTGTAAGGATTTAAAGAAGACAAATCAAGTTTATTTTAGATTCCCTTAGGAAAAGCAAACCCATCTGTCCTCACTCTTTCCCTGATGTTTTACAATGCTCACTATTAGTTATTTCCGTAACATACCTACATTTATTCTTATCTGCAGGAGGAACATTTATCTCACAAATACTCCTGTCAAATGGCTCTAAAATGCCAGCAGATAAAACAAACAAAAAAAAAGTTGATCCCCGTAGAAATGAAATCTATGTCCTAACAAAGGAGTCAAGATGGGATCTAAGCTGGTGAGCCCAAAGCTGATCCCTCAACCACCTCTCACACAGAATGACACAGCCTACCTGGGGACAGACAGAATCACTGAATCACAGAATGTTAGGAGTTGGAAGGGACCTCCAGAGATCATCAAGTCCAACCCCCCCTGCCAGAGCAGGATCACCTAAACTAAATCACACAGGAATGCATCCAGGTGGATTTGAATGTCTCCATAAGAGGAGACTCTGCAATCTCTTTGGGCAGCCTGTCCCAGTGCTAACTTACAGAAGAAGCCGAGAAACAAACCCAATGGGCAAAAGAGAAGTGTAATGCCTGTTTTACTGCATAATGCCAGGCTTGTTATCATAACAGTGCTCCTTTAATAGCTCTCTGGCTGAAGACATCACAGCTGCCTGCTTTTTTCTTTCCTCCTTCACGACCAGCATACGTAAAAGCTGAAGACCAGAACTACCTGTAACAGATGGGCTGTCCCAGTGCGGGAAGTCCCTGGCACCCAAAGGCTTCTCATTACTGTCACCCACACAGCGGTGACTCTCACGGGCTGGTGCTTACAGTCGCACAGCCCTGAGGAAGGCCTCAGCCAAACTCCTCTGGAAGTCGCTCTGACAGGCACCCTCTATCCAGCGTCTCTGTAAATCGCAGCAAAGTAAACCCACTGAGAGCTCAGCAGCATTAAACGCTGCAGGGAGCATCGCGACGTGGACAAGCAGTTTAAGTGGCCACTGAGGGATCACAGGCCATGTTCCATTTTGCAAGAAAATGCTCCACTAAATTTAAAGACATCTTACAAAAAAGGGTATTAACAAATCGCAATGGCTTAAGGCAGCCGAGCTGATGGAAAGCCGTGTTTACAGAGTCTCAAAAATAGAACTGCAGAAGATGCTTCCCTCGGAAGCTTCATGGCAGTGTGGTTTTAGGTTTCCTGCAACTGTCGGACAGGGCAGTACGAGCAGGTGTACCTATGGGAAGTGTTTCCAATCCCCCTTGTCATGCATGTGGGACTCCACCCAACATTTACAAAGGATCCTGTGTCGTGAAGAAATGCACTGTCATGGCGACAGCTTTACGTACTCATTTCCAGGACAGCAGTAGTTTACAACACGATTCCTCTTGTGCTTTTGCCTTCCGTTGTGGGACGTCAGATTTACTCCCCCTCATTTCCACTGACAGTGTCGCTATTCACACCCCACGCGGATGGCTGAGGCGCGAGCGCAGCACGTTAGCATCCCAATAAAGAAGTTAGGACAGCAGCAATGGAGCTGGTAATTTTATTTCTCAAAAGCTGCTTGCTGCACGTCTCGCCTCCACAGCACGCAAGCCTCCAAGGCACATCTCTCTGAACACACGTTTCCACATCAGTGGATCTGGTGAATATCTCAAGACAGTTTTGTTTAATGTAGCACTGAGCTGTGCTGTTTCATTAGTCTCAATGACAACATCTCAACTTACCTGAGCCGCAGGTTCACGTTTCTCTGCAGTGACAGTTTGAACACAATTTAGCTTGTGCTCAGGATAATCACAAACCCCATCTGTCTTCGCCTCAAGAAAGACAAGGGCCCTTCTGGGGAGGATCCTCTGCTGTTTTATCTGCTAAAACCTGGTCTCGTGGTACCGAATCACGTAGACAAGGCACAAGGAAGCAGCTGGGCCAGGCAGGGAGTCCCATGCTATGCCCACGTCACCTGCCACATTCCCACCAGCATCCTCCCGTGGAGTGGCAACACGGATGACAGAAGAGGTTGGCATCAGGCCCCTTTCCACAGCTGCTCGTGCCCAGAGGTGTAGGCACAACCACGGACCTCAAGCTGTGTCTTTCGGGTAAATAAACTGTCTGCTCAAAGCAGCTTTGGCAGAAAATAGCTGGGAGGTTGTTGATGGAAATCTCCACCAGACTGGTGTGAAGACGCTGGCACGACATGTGCTGGGGAGAGAAACGTTGGGCTCACAAGTCAGGAGCAGCAATGAGAAGGAATGCATCCCATCATAAGGGGTATCACAAAATTGGGACTCCTAGCTAAGGTTTTTTCAGTAGTCTGAAGAAGACCAAGCTATTCATAAGAACTATCCTCATTACTTCTATCAGCCTGCCTGCAGGAGCTGTTGGACAGATGAGGTGCATTTAGATGCTATTCTTGCATTTATTTCTTTTTGTAATTCTATCTGAAGAAAACACATTTCAATGAGCCTTGATTGTATCCTAATTTCATGAGAAGTGCTCCTGTTAAAATGCCTACTCTACTTGGAAAAGATAAATAAGTTTAACTAAAGTTGAACATACATTTGCTTTTTATTTGGCTTTATTCTAAAATCACAGCAGTCTTTACAATACCAATTCTGAGCACAAAGACATATAAATTGTTTACTTAATTCTTTCTTCTATTTGCTTTGATTTATTTAAAAACAAAAACATGCAACATCCTTAATGTTCTCACCATAAGCAAACACAGACAAACAGCTTGCCTCAAACTTGAATTAAATCCTATTTAAAGCACACCACAAGGCTAATTTCTAGTACTGGCAGCACAGTGATACTGATAACCATATCATGCTACTGAGCCCAACTGTGACTTCCAGAGAAAACAAAACAGATGAAGAAAAAACACATCTACTTCTGAAGAGAAGTCTTCACACTATCGCTCAGGCGTATTTTATGAGCATCATGGTACATGCATTGGCACATGTGCATGTTGTTGGCATTAACATTATCCCATTATCCTCTTGTTAAGAATGACCCACCTAAATCTTTACCTCAGCAAAGATGAATGGTACTATACCTCACCTCGCACTAAAAATGCCTTCTACTTAAACACATGAAAATTCTATCAAGCTTTACTTCAGTTTTCCATACTTCTTGCAGCCTGCAAGACCCCAGAACACTTCCATAGGAATCAAAGGATTTTCCAGCACCACGTAACATCACAAATTAATGAGTAACCTTTGAGTAAACTTCTACAATTTAACCCAGCCTGCAGTGCACAAAAGCTTGGCCAACCTGTTCCATAAACAGTCAGGAGCACAAATTTCCAGGACCAAGGTAACACCTCGTCCCTGTTTGCTCCTGCTAGCACGGCCATCCCTCAGCCTTTCCATCCCCAGTCTGTAACTGCTGAAATGGTTCGACTGTAACTTTCATTAAGGATCTAATATCTTATTCCTCCAAGTTTGGAAAACACAGTTTGAAATGGAGGGTACCTCAACATACACTAAATTAAAACTTTGCAAAGCTCAAGGTCTACAGCAGCAGCAGACCAGATGGTCAACAAAATAAAATACAACCTGCCAACAGCAGAGAGTTATTTCCACATATGGCAGCACAGTGGCTACAAATCTCCACTGACAACATGAAAAAAAGCCCTCTTGCACCTTTGACCTGGAATTAAAACCATGGCTTCATTAACCTTCATCAGTAAAAGGGCGGTCACACACATCTCTGCAGACACATGTCCTCTGTGATTAAAATGTCTGTCGAAACTAGTGACAAGTTATATATGCTTCGGTTTTGTTGTTAAAGCCACAAAAGTTTACAGAAATTGAGGCTTGGCTACACCAGTCTCTCCTTCCATTTCATGCTGAGAACAGCAAAAGGGGTGTCCATTACAGATCCTTGGAATAAATGCTGAGATTGGGTTGTCTAGACAAAACCATGGCCAAACCAAGAGAACCACATAGAAAATTAGCATGTGGTTGCAAAAGATGCTCCTTATCCAGCAGCAAACATTATCTGGAAGTTATTTTTAAGATATTCAAAGGACATTGTCACTGATCTGGTTTACATGGGCTCATAAAGCTGCCTTGGCTTGCTAAAAGGTGGTGAATGGGGGACCAGAGCAGGCAAAAGGGACTGTGGGGAGCCAAGGAGACCACTATGCAATGAACTTTTCTGATGGACCTGCACCTTGGGACTAACTAGGGCCACAACACACCACAAAACCTTTCAGACCTGATAGGACAGCAAACAGAAACCAAGGTTTTTAACACTGCAAAGTAATCCTAAGCAGTGCTTTCTAGTACAGGGCTCAAGCGCTGCTGTCACTGCCCGGGAAGGAGGGGACAGAGGTTGGTGCTGAGGAACTAGGTCCCAGCCACCGAAAGCCTCTTTCCTAAGTGTCCACAGTCTGCCACCATGCTGAGCATGGAGCTCTCTGTATGCCTAATTTAAGCACATTAGGACTCCCTGAGTGTTAAGTAACATTATGCATTTTCCTCAGAGGCAGGCAGCAAGAGGATTCACCCCCAGTTAATAACGCCGGCATGCACACAAGTCCCCAGAGAGCACTAAATCTAGTCCCAAGACCTGCAAACTGGGTGAATGCGTTTGGGTAACTCACATGAAACGCTGAAGGTAATGCCACAACAGTCACCTGTCACACTGCCAATTACTTTAGTACCTTTAAGTAACAGAAAACTCCCCTGACTTTTGCCTTTCAGTAGAAATAAATACCTGCATGTGCTGAGGGTTGAATCATCTCTCAAGTTACAGTGAACTCGTAGCTAACCGCAGCAGTGACAGCTTATAACAGACACTAAAAAAACACTGTCTACCTTTCAAGCTCTAATTCAAGCTCCACCAATTCCCATATCCAAAGGTACCAGAAGTTAAGGGCTGTGCTAAAGCAGCAGAGGAACAGAAAAGGGCTAGAGAAGAAGCTGCATAAGCAAGCGTAGGATTTGGCAGCGTTCAGTACCGTCCTGCTTCTCGCATCCTTTTAAGTAGTGATGCCCCAGAAAGCTGGAATCAAAACTCAATAGCCTGGGTGACTATTAAGCAGGTATCCTTTATTGCAGCGCTGGGCACACAGGGGATCGCTCCTCCGAATGTGTGTGCCTACTGAAGCCAAATTTCTCATATTGATACAGATTAACTATACATATTCATTATAATATCTAAGAAAAGGCAGAGTTATGCTAATTATTTCTAAGAAGTCATTTACATTAACTCCTCCCAGACAGAGCATGCTCAGTGACACTCAGGGGGTCTTCCGGTGGTCTTCATGGATGAAGGCTGGACGTCTTCCTCGCTCTCAGCGCATGCTCTTTACATTTCTTCTCTGTGATTATCTGAGCAAAAAACACATTCCTTTTTGCTGAAAGCAAGATATACTCTGTCCCCTAATTGGTCGTTAGTCTTATGACTTCTCTATCTCCTGCTCCCTCTAGTTTCAAGGCTGTTGCACTGTTATGGCTGAGTTTTGTAGCCGCTTTCATGAAACCGCTTGTGTGATGACTGCTAAAATCCAAAACTAATCCATTCCTAAAAATACACACATTCTCACTTTATCTTCAAGGCTGTTACTGTTGCATTGTTATGGTTAAGTGTTGCAAGTGCTCTCACAAGTAGCCTACACAGTTACAGCTTTCTCCTAAACTGATCTATTCTTAAAACCATGAAAATTCTTATATTAAAGTTATATTAATTGTCTCTTAAGCTACACCTATATCAATCTATTAAGCATGATTACATTTCATTGAATCAGTAGGAATTCAACAGTATGTCATAGCTGGAAGAATAAAACGCTGTATTCCTTAGCCCCAGGCAGACCTGGAGCATGTGTTGCATCCATACAATGGCGTTACCCAACGAGTCATCAATTTGCTGCGAAACTCCGGCTGCTGAAGTGCCCCATGATCTGCACAGGGAGCCGGCAGACGTTCTCCCTCGAGACTGTGCGTACGCCCATCTGCGCATTTCCTGCGCTGGGTATCTGGCTTCACACCTGAATCTGGAACTATTCCCAGGGAATCCAGCACAGCCCGTAGACAATGCATACAGCAGCAGAGGTGAAGATCTGAAGTCTTCACTGTTTCCTAAAAACACTCTACGACAGATTTCTAGAAAGCAGCAGTTGTGTAAATAAAAGGAGAAAACATTCCCCTCATCTGCTGTTTATCTGCTTTTTGAGCCTATTTCCGAAAGGCACATTTAGCAAGAGGAAAAAAAATTAAACTAAGACTATTTCCAAGAAGGCTCATTTTGAACTGTATGCCCACCTTCTTCTTCCCCCCGGCTTTCCCTGTACTTCACCTCTCAAGCCACTGAGCAGGAAAACCACCAAAATGTGTTATGCTGAAAGCTGCAAACATGAAGGAATCCTCACAGAATCTCCTCTTGCTAAGAACACAAAGGAACATCAACTCAACACCCAGGGAAACTGAGGCAAGGGGAAACCAAGTGAGTGACATGGCACAGACAGAGAACTGTTCAGATTCACTACCGCACAACATCTAATTGTTGTTACTAGCAATATTTGTTTTTACGGAATGCCCTTGTAACAGGGGGGTTTGCAGGTAAAACCAGGACTCTGGCTTTCAGGAGTGTGTGGTCTGAGTTCCATGAAACAAATGGCAGTGACCATGTGAACACTGGAAAGCAGGTGAGCAGAGCCAGCAGCGCAGCCACCAGACGACACACGGTGCTACGGCTCTGGAGAACCATCATTAGGTGCATTTCCTAATCATTCAAATGGGCCGGTTTTAACCTTTCCTTAGCAATGTTTATCTGTTTGTTTTTCCCGAGAGTGCCCACATGAGGCAGCTAAAGCCAACTTTTAGAGACAGCACAAAAGACAATACAATTTTGAGTGCAGATGCATCTCCTGTACTTCTACCCAGAGACATTTCTGAGAAAACAGAAGGTATAAATAGGAAACTATCAATAATAAACATTCAGGTACGTTGTCAAAGCTGAAGCAAAGCTATTAGATCTTTTTTCTCCCAGCCTAAGCATAAGTCAGAGAAGGGAAACAACAGAAGGAAGCTTAACTAGGTGGCTTTGGGGTCCCTGCTCCTACAGGTCTCTTCTCACTCCTCCCTTCACCTTGGCCAACCTGCTTCCTTCCCATGTTGAATTCCGTCTCTGTTTGAAGCTGAATGCCTCCACTTTCAATTCACACCCTTAGGCGGGGGGAGGCAAACAGAGATGGTTGGGGTTACAGGAACACGCATTCCAGCATCCCTGTGTGATGGGCAGCGTGATCCCAGCTCACATCCTGCTCACCCGCTGAGATCCCCCACTTCAAAACAGCCATCTGCATCTGCCCCATGACTTCCCAAGGTTTCTTTAGCTGTTGGGCACATGTAAAACCTATGTGCACGTGTGAAATAATAGTACAGGACTTCATAGAAGAACACTCATTAAAAAACAATGTATTATTTGAGTCCAATGATGTCTCTGGCTTTACAGGGTAAAATTTAGTTGCAGATGCTAACTGGATGTGTTCTGTAAATACCGCAAACAGGATAGTGCTGTCATACTTTAACTTTTGTTAAATGACCCCGAGCACTCCTAACTTATACCCACATACACAAAGAGTAAAGCTCTTTTTTTAAAAACTGCTGTTGTAAAAGAGTATGTATTTAGAAATAAAATTACACAGTCAGTGCTTCTTTTGAACCCTCAGGCTAGTGAGACCTGGTAGCGTACTAGTTTAACACACATCTATAAAAAAAAAAATCTGTCAAGAGACTTTCACCTTCACTTAATTCTCCAGATTAGGGGTCTAGTATGAACCTAATGGAAACTCCCTACCACAAAAATACTGTTTTTTCTAACACAGCATTTTGAAAATGCTTCTCGAGGGTTGATACCATTTTAAGATGAGGAGAAGTATGTACAGAAATTGTTCATAAAGCATCATTTTCAATGGAGTTCCATGGTTCATAGCCATCCTGTTAATATGGACAGTATGACAAACAAGAATGCGTTTCTTAAAGCTTAATATAATGGCCATGAGATTTCCAGTCTTCTCCATATTCCCCATTCTTCCTCTTTTACTGAGTGAAGAGCACATTCTGAACTGAATTAAACCCAGAGCTTTTATACAAATTAATTTGAAACCCTGGAAGGGAATTGGCTTTTGCCACCCATTAGTATACTTCTGCTACACGCGAAAAATACTCTCTGAATTTCCATTAAGGAACTCGAGGATTTATCCCCTGTGCAGGGGCAGACACGTGGCGCACCTATAACTGTGGACAAGAGGAAGCCCATTAGTGGTTACTTTCATCATCCATGAGATCAGCTGTGGGGAGATCACAAGAGAGCAGGGAGAAAAAGAACACAAAGGAGAAAACTATAATCGTTTGTAAGATATTCCCTTTTATGTCATACTATCCCCACTAAATAATTAATTACAAATACATCAGCTGCTGTTAGAAGAAAAAAAAAAGAACAGGAGGGGGTTAAAAAAAAAAAGAAATCAATGAGAAGCTTGCAAATGTAGTTAATAAAAAAAGTACACGAAGGACTGCTGTTCAAAAGCACCCAGGTTAAATGCTGAAGAAAGCACCGCCCGCAGCAATCGCCTGCAGGCATCCCCTGTTTGATGAGTGACTTGGTGCCACAGAAACCCCCTGACCTGAGGATCCCGACACCGGGAGCTAATTGCAAGCAGTGTAATCGCCCGTTCCAGATGGCTCCACAGCGTAAAGCCACGCTGCCTGCGCCCAGCCTTCCACTGCAGCAGCACCACGCAGGTCAGGAGGAGTCGGCATTAATCACTCCCTGCTGTCAGCATCACCTAAAATTCCTAATGGCTTTTGGAGTCTATCTGTACATAAAAATTTCCATTAAAATGCCTCGGAGGAAACACCTTTCCTCTAGTTGAAGATGTGAATTACAGATAAATGCCCTGCCCGTTAACATGATTTTATGTGAATGCAAAATGAGGTTTTCAAAATCTACTGTGCATAAAATATGAATGTCTTTATTCGGGGAGAAAAAAAGCCCCAAACATCACTGTAGAAGAGCCACTCTCCTTTACCCTTCCCTGGCTACAGTGCAGACAGGCAGTATGTGATTTCCTGATTCCACCCCGCCACAGATTGATCTCCTCCACATTACGTACGAGACAGCTGATAACTTGCTACCTGAAAGGCAACTGTATGGGTAGAAAACCACCCGAAAAGGGGAAATGGCTCAGACAAGAGAGTTCACAGTGGTTAACCTCCTGGAACACATTAGCTACACCAACTCCCAGTTGCCCAGACTAAACAACCCTGAAAACCTCTTGATTTTATTCACTAACAGGAAATGATTCAGATACAGTTCTGCAAAGGCAGTCAACAAGAAGAGGTAAATTATGCACTCTAGCTGTACTACATTTTACTATCACACAGTCAAGCATATAAATTCTTCGGCCCTGATGTGATTTTTTTCTTCTTCTTTCTTCTTTTTAGTGTTTTGCCCTCGGTTGGTGTATCTAAAGTATAAACTGTGATGCTTTTATCTTAGAGGTCAATACATAACACTTAATTTTTTTTTTCAAAAAGACACATACCCTACAGACTGCTGACAGAGGAACGCATCGCCAGGTGTGAGAGAGAAACAGAAACTGGCATGTCTTAGAGAGAATGGTGCCTGCATGTAAATAATAATGAAAACCAATGTGCTGTCGGCTCTGGGGTATGAACAGAGAGACTTTTCTTTCCTTTAAAGCTTCCTTTTCATAAGAGATATTTATTTACCAACATAAATGTTGCATGCACATCACCAAACCAGCACATAAAAGGATCAAATTTTTTGCTGGCACCACAACTCATCCCAACTGCTTTGCAAAGCACAGCTCTGGTCGCAAAACCAAAAGCCCCTACCCCCTGTCCAACCACGTACTGCTGGCAGCAGGACAGCAGTCCTGCTACCTGAAAATAAAGTCAGCCGCCTTCCTCCTGCATGTATCACAGAATCACAGGGGTTAGAAGGGACCTCCAGAGATCATCGGGTCCAACCCCCCTGCCAAAGCAGGTTCCCTAGGACAGGTCGCACAGGGAGGCATCCAGATGGGTCTTGAATATCTCCAGAGAAGGAGACTCCACAACCCCCCTGGGCAGCCTGTTCCAGGGCTCTGTCACCCTCACTGTGAAAAAGTTCTTCCCCATATTGGTGCAGAACGTCCTGTGCTCCAACTTGAGGCCACTGCCCCTTGTCCTGTCCCCACAGACCACTGAAAAGAGGCTGGATATTTACCCAGCCTCCAGACAGCACTTCCACGGTGAGGCACAGACTTCCTACATTTTGCTAAATTTTAATAATATTGGACCCATCTATATGCATACATACTTACAGCTACACAGCACAGGCAGAGGAATGATATTTGGGACAAGCCACCAGCATTCTTTCACGTTCTGTCAAACAACACCTTGTATGTTGACTTCTCCACTATCAGACACCTGGAGCACTGCTGTGATCAAGGACAAACTGCAGACCCAACAGCCTGCCTCTATCATCAGCTCCAGTCTTTGTTGGTGCATACTACTGGGAATGATTTCCTGTTTTCCTTATAATAATAAAAAAAAAAATAACTCCCAAGGAGCCTAGAAAACCTTCCTCATGGCCCATCACCATTCAGCTGCAACCAAGTGTTTGCAGCCACATGGAACCTGCGTTCAAGATAGCTCTTCTCCTGAGGTAACTTCTGGAGCTCCTTGTGCCAGCAAAGACCTACCTAAAGAGGGGTGAAGGGGGATGTCTGGTTGAGCAATTTGTCCTCAACCTAGCTCCATGGGCTGCAAAAGGGTAAGAAGAAATTTGCCTTAGGCACGTGCTGAGGCTTTCTGGGAACCGACCACTCTTTGCAGTGAAGGCAGAAGGCACCTCACAAAATGCCAGCTAGCACAGATTTTAGAATATGGGGTTTGTAATGTCCAGGTTCCTTAAGATGAAGAGGGGTGCTAAGCAGAGTGCAACATGACACACCCTGAGGCTAAAAGGTCGCTATACCTTGTTCCTGGATTCCCATCTGGGAGACACGATGTACTGTATTTCCTAGATTATCCCAGGAATTTTACCAACATTTTTCCATGCTATTCTAGGGATCTATGAACACTAGCAGGGCCCTCCTTGTTCTGTTTTCTTCAAGTTTAGGTCTTACATTATTTTTAAAACGCTGGTAAGTGACGTGTAGACTGCTGAATCTGGCCGTGGGGAGGCAGGTGGTTCGTGGATCCCTCCAGAACAACCTTTGTTTTTGCACTGCTGCCTCCCATACAAGAAGGTTGAAGGTGATAGGTGTCCCATATATAGCATCAGGGACCAGAGGCCAAGAGAGCTGTACTGTCTTATCCAACTTTGAAGAGCAGGAAGAAGGTACTGTGAATTAACAGGAGGCACCAGAAGTGACCAGGGCCCTGGCAGGTTGCAGTATCAGTGTCACCCCTGAGGAAGGAGAAGTCTATGAGACTATCCAACTCTCCATGTGCACCACGGCACTCACTAGCAAGATGTCAGCAACACTAGGCTGGATGCACTGAGCATCCCACAAGCAAATTTCTAAGTCACTTGGTAAAGTAAGGCTTAAGTTTGAGACCTTTTCCTAAAAACGACCATGACGGCTTGAAACACCATACAAGGAGGCCAAGAGGTACGTATGACTGCAGCTAAACATGCCTGTGAATACGGGCACCAGCAGTGAAGACCATAACTGGGCAGAGAGGAAGGAAGCACTGCAAAGTCATGTACAGGAAGAGATGCATTAAGAGACTGAAAACTGGGCAGGGGAGGTAGCAGCAACAGCTCAAGCAAATGCTGGCATGTGTGAACAACTGGTGTCCAGTGCAGGGTTGTACCACAGAGAGGTTGTTCCCTGGTTGCACAGGAGATAAGAAATGAAATTCAGTAAAAGGAACTCCCTGGAACTGGGGTTCTATGATGATGCTGCAGATGTTTGGTTCACCAAGATAACACCAGCTTTCCTCCCCTTTCACCACTCTCACTTGATAGCAGCACAGTAAGGGGCTGGGTCCAGGACACATGCCAAGCTGGTGACAGCCTCAAGTGTGCAGAAATGAATGATGACTGCCCTCGGGGGGATTGCTGCTGGGCTGTACTTAAATGAGTTATGCTTTTAAAACAGCAGGCACTTTCAGTCCCACCGTCTGCACCTTGCCTTTCCCCTGCACATCCAGAACAATCCTCCTGTTCATCACCCTCCACCTGTTGCCAGCTGTAAAAGTTTAGTGTTCCTATTTCTAACACAATCCTAATGTAAGAGCAGACAGTAAAAAACACAGTGCTAAAACCAGTTCCACTATTTTTACATTTGTTTCAGACTGGAATTTGCTAACCATATGCTTTATGGGACTGACCAGTCCTGCAGGGCTCACAGGAGTCATTTAACCTGGAAAGGAGAGGCATGTAGCAATGGGACAAGGGGCAGTGGTTTTAAACTAGAGCAGGGTAGTTTTAGATTAGACATTAGGAGGAAATTCTTCACCATGAGGGTGGTGAGACACTGGCACAGGTGGCCTAGAGAAGTAGTGGAGGCCCCATCCCTGGAGACATTCAAGGTCAGGCTTGATGGGGCTCTGAGCAACCTGATCCAATTAAAGGTGCTTACTGCTGAGAAGTTGGACTAGATGACCTTTAAAGTTCCCTTCCAACCTAATGCATTCTACAATTCTATGAACCCCAAACTCAAGAGTATACTTGCTTCTGAATTCTGCACACTTCTCTTGCCCTGTAAATCACTGCCTTCACTCCCTGGATGCTCACCAGGAGCCAGTAGTTTTTCTACATCTGCAGCACTTTGGACTTTAAGACACATCTACTGCAACTGTCATTTTGTTGTAGGATCATAGAACCACAGGCAGGTTTGGGCCAGAAGGGACCTTAAACACCATCTACTTCCAATCCCCCACCTCCCCCTCGCCCCAGCCATGGGCAGGGACACCCTCCACTACACCAGACTGCACTACCCAAGCTGGGATAGTTCACCAAGGTGAAGAAGATGCCTGAGTGAAAGAGAAGCTCTGACTTTTTTTCCCTGTAAACACAGCAGTCCAGCCAGCTCGAGACCCTGGTAGGTGAAATCACCTTGTTGATATTTAAGAATAACCTTTCTACCTTCCAACCAGAACTTTCACTTCATATCTCCGTATCTAATGAATATTTCAGGCAGTAGGCCATATATAATTTAAGACACCTGTGACACTTGTAATGCTTATCCTCCCTGCAATAGCTGACAAAGAGCCGTAACCCTGAAATTACATTTTATAGTCCTGCTTCTTCCCAACTCCTTCAGCTCCTCTCTTCTGAATTAATCAGGCAGAGGCCATTTTCTTAAACAATTCCTTACAGGAGGATGCAAGCCACAACAGCCCATGTTACCTCATGCCAAATGGATGCAGACAGGTACAGCCCAAATAGAGTTCAGTAGCTGCTCAGAAGAAATTATCTCTAACCTCAAGCCAGCCCTTTATTTCTGCAGAGGACACATCAGACACCCGTTTAATTGAGAACACACTGCTGGAGTTAACCACAGGCAAAACTGCTGTAACCAAGATTAACACAAGTATGCATTTAAAGCCTCGGCTGAATTGGGGCCTTGAGTGAGTACCTCACTTGGGAACGGGGAATTATCATCAGAATACCTGCATCTGTAAGAGGCCGCTGGGAACCACTTTCAGAACTGCTTCTGAAATACTCTGTGTTCAACATCCTATTAGCGACTCTACTTGGGAAGCGATGGATTGAATTTAGAGAAACAGTCCAGCAAAACAGATGGGCTGCGTGTCACTTCTGGGCTCCTTCAAGACCTGTTTCCTTCCTGCTTTTTGAGAAAACTCACCAATACCGAAGGGAACAATAGTTATGAACCCCATATGCTTTGAATACATAAAACAACCTATATTCGAGTCCTAAAGCTGCTTGGCAAGCCCTTCTTACTTCTTTACTGAAGGAAACTAGGCTGTAAGACATTGTGACCTCTCTGTTTATCATATTCATCCATTCAATACTACTGACAAAGTGACTGCTTGCTTTGATGGCTCGTGATGAGCCTTGCCAAGTTAAATAAAGGGCTCCCTGCTATTAATCTGCTCTGCTGAGGTCTCTTATTTGGCTGAACCTGTTTGTCAAATAACAGTAATAGCTGTAAATACTTCAGATTAACTCACAGTAGCCCCAAAGCAAAGACAAGCTATAAATTTTTAGGACAGGTGACAATTTCCAAAGTCTGAAGGAAGACTCACAGCGAAGCAGCTCGTGGGATGGTCACACTTTCCAGCTCTGTTTCCAGTTGCTGATAGCACAGACAGAAACACTAAACAGCACACCCAATCAAGAAACCAGCCAAAACCAACTTTTACAAATTAACAAAGAGGGATGCAAATCCTAACTAGGTAATAGCAATGGGTCTCCTATCCTTAAGGACTACTTACTTTTGAGGCCATGTCTTACTTACTTCCTACTACTTCTGAAGCTTTAATTGCTGTGACCTGGCACAGCCTCTGTTGCAGTGATGTGTTATTCAGTATTTCTGTTCATATTCCTGGGCAACCAGCGGCCCCTCTTGAGCAGAGGGTTTGGACCAGATGCCCTCCAGAGGTCCCTGCCAACCTCAACCAGTCTGTGGTTCTATGATCAACCATTAACACACAATTCTACATACTCAGACCCAGATCCTCCAACGCAGCCCAGGAGGCAGGTGCTTTTCTGGTGCTTTCTCAGTACTTCTTTCCAATTCCTTGTTAAGGATTGTTTCATCTGTTCACATCCTACCCAGTGTGCACGTTCCTCAATGTACCCAGCTGTTCTGGTCCCCTGGGACACAACCTGCCTGGGCTGAAAACCCAAAGCACATCACCTCCTCCTCCTTCTGATCCTTCATACAAATGCACCTGCTAAGAAGTATTGAATGTGGATACACCTATCATTTATTCTTAACTCATGTAGAAGGCTTTAGGGCATTAAATAAGCCAATAGTAGAAGATAATTTTAGAAATTGTAATAATAGACATTGCAGCTTAGCAAAGCCATGTGTAGAAGTTATAGTCTGTGTATATCCAGCTCGGCTTTAATCACTTCAGTAGGAAATGAGACAATCAACATATGATTCAGAAGAAAGAAATGAGCCAGGGCCTTTCCACTGGCAAATATTAGAAAGTCAGATTGGTCACAAACAGCCAAGAGAGAGATTTGCGTGCCTCGTACAGAAGGAGCAATAGGCCGCTTGTATTAGCTACAGATGAATTTGTTTGTCTTAGCAGACAAACAATTTCCTATCAGAAACACTGCTTATTTTTAAGGTTAAAATAGCAATGTTTTATACTGAAATGAAACAAAATGGTTTCGCTCTGAGGCAGTGAGTTGAAGTGAGAGTAACGTTTCCTTCTTAACAGACTGGCCACTTGCTATCAATCGTCAAAGAAAAACACTGCTTTTGGATCAGAAAATTTATATTCTTCCTTGTTTACTTTCCTCCTTGGTACAGGAGCTGCTTTGCCAGCCAGTGGTTAGCAGATGAGCACTTTCCAATGATCTGGCTCCTCTGGACCCGTACTGCTGATATACAAGGTATTTAAGGGCTACAGGTCCAGCAAAGAAATTCTGGGTGGCAAATCCTAACCCTTTCCGGAGGGACAGGTGACAAGCCCATCAAGAGCACCACCAAAGGAAACCTCAGGAGGCTGGAGCAGTATAGGGATTTTATTCCCTCCTGCCTTTTCTGGGAGGATTTCAACAGGAGAGGGCGGTGCAGGCACAAGTGAACTTCTCCCAAGAAATAATTACAGCATCCTTAATCATAGGTTTCAAGGAGAGAAACTACCTTGGTGTCCCTTCTTCTGGGTTCTCTGAAGGACTGAGAACTCCATGGGTGGAGTTTACTCTGGACAAGTAGTGATTTACAGCCAAGTTATATTTTACTAAAATTGTTCTACAAACAACAACATCTGTTAGAGGAAAGAAATGGGAGGGTTTTTTAGGGTTTCTCATTTTCCATTAAAACTCACAGAAATGAGTTTTCAGGGAAACTTTAAGGAACCTACAGGAAATAAATGGAGCTTTAACACACTCATCTTTTTTTTTTTTTTTCCCAGTTTATTCATCAATTCTCTAACACTTGCAATAATATCCTATACCTTGGATAAATGAAATGTACCAAATGGTCAATAATTTGCGAACCTAAACATGCCCTGTTTTTCCATGCTGGATATATCCAAGACCATCAGTTTCCCATATCAGGCAACCATAAGGAGAACTCCCCCATATTTTATCTGCTGCAGTGGGCCCCAAAAAGAAGGATCATATCTGAAGTCCTCAGATCTTCCTCAGAAAAACAAAGCGGTTTCTCTTTTGAGCCTTCCATGAGGACCATGGCCAGGGGAGAAATAGTTTTAAAAAAATTATATTAAGGTCATCAGAGGCAGTATCAGGATTTCCATGTCTTCCATTCTCTCCAGATATGGAATGATTCTTCTGACAATGCAAACAAAGTACTGTTGAGCGAGAGAAGTAAATTGAGGCTGTGCTTCATCTTTTTCCTTTGCCAGCACAAGGGAGCCGTCAGCAACAGAACCTTGTATGTGTTCATTTTCACACATTAACCCTTTGTGTCTTGCAAATATAAGCAGTCTTTCTGTCTCACGGGGGAGAAAGTGCATTTTAAACTCCTGAAACAATGGAGACCAAAAATCTTAATTAAAGTTTTCCTTGTACACACGCATGGATAAACCCTCCCTTTAGCAAAGAAAAGCAAAGCGCTTTTTAAAATTAAAGTTATCATGTTGAAATTATTAACATAACTCCTGGGAAAAATGCATAATCTTTGCCTATCAAATGCCAAAATGACTAAGTGAACTACGTTTAATAAATATGATGTTTCCCTTTGAGTTCGTACACTCACTTAATCACGCACTGATAGGTGAAAAGTATTTTTCAAGCTCTATGTACTGCAAGTTAAGCATTTTAAATTTGAGCAACCGCCTGGACTTGGCGGGTCCCTGAAGGTCTCAAATCTTCTCTCCTCGGGACATGAGCCAGCAGGAGTAACTTGGAAAAGACCGGGGCTCTCAGATCAACAGCGCTCTTCCACAGCTGCCAAGCTGCATGCTGCCCTGCTGCTCTTAGGTGAATCACTGAGCACATTCATCTGCGCTGGCGAGGGGCCGGCACGCCTGCGCTGCTGCCTGCAGCTCGCTGGTGCTGGTTTTTTTGTTCTGTTTTGGAGCAGGGGAGGCATTTGTAGTGGGTGCTGGGCTGGCTGAGTGTTCACACCGCGTGGTTCCCATTGAACTAGCGCCCGTTCGTTATCTGTTTTGACACCAGAGCTTGTTGGCCCATGGCCCATGCCTTATTTCCTATTTTCAGGGTGTTGAAACTTTGGCAAGAACTTAGAAATTCAGAAAATGATAGGGCCTATCCTTGTGCTGCTTAGGCACACCTTTTCAACTCTGACTGTTTAACAGGCTCACTTAAAATCCAATCTCAGCCCCTCCCAGTACCCAAGAGGCGGCAGCAAAACTGCTAACATCGTCATTTGTTCTGCACACTTAGCAAGAAGATTTAACTGTCACTCCAAAAGAAAACCTTGACCACAGTTACCATGGGTACGTGATACTGCATAGGTGAAGGGAAGACCCAAAAATAAGAGCAACAGGATTTCATTCCATCTCCTACATTTATCATCATTCCTCCACCCTGGAATCAGCTACATCCAGCCCGTAATTCACAATATCCATAACCACCATCAAAGGATGCAGAGCCCTTCAGCCCAGTTAGGGAATATGTTGATCCATGACATCCGCCTGTCCCTAACCTCCCTTCAAAAAATTCAAGGTGCACTTGAATCCCTAGCTGCAAAGGTCCTCAGCCGTAACAGCAGTCCCTCTAGGAGGTCTTTCACCTTGTCAGACTGGCCCTGCTCTAGCCAGACTCCTTGAGAGACACAAGTCATCTTTCAAAAAATCAAAAATAAAAGCAAGTTATGAGCAACAGCTGTATCATTTAGCAGATAAGTATATATAAGTATATAGCAGCTGTATTTAAAAGTAGCCACTACCGCCCAGTGAAAGCAAATGAATTATTTAGATATATTTATAGGATTTATGGGGCCACTGAAGCCAAAGCTAGTTAATTGAAATCCTGATAACAGATTGAAGCCTGCATTATGTCCTATACTGTGAAATGCAAAGTCTTTATTAAATAAAGCCATTAAGGAGGATGATAATCCCTGTGGCCTTAAATATGAATAAGGTGCAATGTAAATAATAAAAGGCAAAAATCCAATTTTCATGCAGTGAACTTTCAAATACTGCGCTGTTTCCATTAAATTACCTTTTACTCAACATGCTATAATGGCACTGAGGGCTTCCCTGTAATACAATTACTGTTCAGCATAAAACCTGGGTTTCAACTTGAAACAGAAATGTGAAATATTTTATTTGGCTTCTCTCATATGTCAAATGACATGAAAATTGAGAACAAAATCTTCATAGACGCAACAAAAGAAAAAATAAGCAAAGGAAAAATAAACACATGCAAACAAGAAAGACTCAGAATGTGAAGACAAAAGAAAGAAACAGGGTACATAATAGTAGTTTTCCAGTTAATTTTACAGCAATTTAATACTAGGAAATAGAAAAGGAAAACAATTTCAGTAACTAAAGAAACTAAACTTGGATATAGGCCAAACAGAGCTTTAGCACACAGTAAAGGAGGTGAAACTCATCAAAGCTCTTTAACCAGAACAAAATCTGGTGTGAAATGTCTGTCGCGCTCCTTCCAAGCAGGAGGATGATGACAAGAGCTTGAGCACATCAAATGCCACAACAGCACAGCGCTGGAGTCTGGAGGCGTGTGGTCGCCCCCCAGCTCTGCAACGCTGGCACTGGGTCACTTTGGACCTGCTTTAGCTTCTCATCTATAAAGGCAGCACTGATGTTTACTGTTTTCTGTAACGCTTTCTGTGGAGTTCAGAAACATTAACTAAAGGTAGCTCTATTTATTAAAGAACTGGAAACTGAAACAAGGTCAAGAATTTACTATTATTGTTCAGAAACAGAATATGCCTATTGGGAGATTCAAACAACCCATTAAGGATGAGACTATACCTGCTACGGGTGTCAAGCAATTTTTCCACTATAAACCTTTCTGGAAATCCAGCAAAGCTGTGATGAAATAGAAGAGAATAACTCCGTATTCATTCAGTTCTGTATTTAATTTGGAAGCATTTATACCCAAAGAAAGCCTTCACCATGAAAATGCAATTTTCCTTATAGCATCTTCACTGCATCAAGATGTTTGAGGAATAAACAATAGAGATCTGAACTACTGTGAACTCTCAAAACAGATAAACATGCATTTTATAGTATTTACTTATCACTGTCTGCCACATCGTGTTTTCTGTGCCCATTCCCTGGTCACAGACACAGAACCACAGATGGGTTTGGGGTGGAAGGGACCCCAAAGCCCATCTAGTTCCAACCCCCTGCCATGGGCAGGGACACCCTCCACTAGCCCAGGCTGCCCAAAGCTCCATCCAACCTGGCCTTGAACCCTGCCAGGGAGGGGGCAGCCACAGCTTCTCTGGGCAGCCTGTGCCAGGGCCTCACAACCTTCATTGTAACCAAATTCTTCCCTATATCTAATCTAGATCTACCCTCTTTCCACTTAAAACTGTTACCTCTTGTCCTGTCATTACAGGCCCTGGTAAGAAGTCTCTCTCCACCATTCTCCTAAGGTCTCTGTATGTACTGAAAGGCTGCAATAAGATCTCCCCAGAGCCTTCTGTAGGCTAAACAACTACCTCAGCTTTTCTCCGTAGGAGCAATCTTCACCCCTTTGACCATTTTTGTGGCCCTCCCCTGGACCTGCTCTAACAGGTCCATGTCCTGCTTGTACTGAGGACCCCAGAGCTAGATGCAGCACTCGAGGTGGGGTCTTACCAGAGCAGAGCAGAGGGGCAGAATCACCTTCCCTGACCTGCTGGTCATGCTGCTTTTCATGCATCCCAGGATACAATTGGCTTTCTGGGCTGCAAATCCACGTTGCCAGCTCTTGCCCAATTTTTTATCTACTAGTAACCCCAAGTCCTGATCTCAATCCTTTCATGCCCCAGCTTCTACTGATAGTGGGGACTGCCCCAACACAGGTGCAAGATCCTGGACTTGGTCTTGTTGAACTTGATGAAGTTTGCATGGGGCCACTCAAGCCTGACAAGGTCCCTCTGGATGGCATCCTTTCTCGCAAGTATTTTGAATGGCACCATTCACGTACAAATGGGTAGGGAATATCTGAGCAACCAAACAGCTCTGTGCCATTGCCAATCTGCCACCTGTACTGTGGGCCTCCTGGAGAAAAGGGTGATGGTGATGGGGCAGGGGGAAAATGTTAAGGGGCCGTAGGGGTGATGGCAATAGACCCAGCAGACCTTGGTGCTGGCCAGGTGGCTGTGAGCAGCAAGGGGCACTGGAAGCATGGGACCTCACGGGGGTGCAGAGCTGGTAAGATGGGCTGTGGGGGGCTTCCTGAGCTGTCACCTCCACTCAAGTCCAAGTGAAAACACAACATAGGATCTCAGAATCATAGAATGGCATGGGTTGGAAGGGACCCCAAGGATCATAGAGCTCCAACCCCCTTGCCACAGGCAGGGCCACCAACCTCAGGCCTGGATCTACACAAGGTTGCCCAGAGCCCATCCAACCTGGCCTTGAACACCTCCAGGGACGGGGCATCCACCACCTCTCTGGGCAGCCTGTGCCAGCACCTCACCACTCTTTCTGTAAAAAACTTCCCCCTAATATCTAATCTAAACCTTCCTTCCTTTAGTTTAACATGCCTCCCCATAGCCCAAGGGAGAACCAGCAAAACCCCTCCACAGCCTGAATGCATGGGGAGCAAAGCAGTAGGGGCACAGCCTCCGTGCGAGACCTTGGTCATTGGTAAAATCCCTTCCTTTCATTTCTTGCATGTGCAAAGAAAGTAAATACATGAAATAAGAGGGAAAAGTCAAATCTATTCATGGCATGCAGAGCAGAAAATAGTAACACCTGAAAGGCCTAAAGCAAAGTAATACAGCAACTCCATCAGTGCCAACCATTATGCTGAACTGTATTTGCAACAGGTCAATGAAGCAAAGCTATTTGAACAGCGTTCCTAAGTTTTTCTTCCTAGGAAGCAGCCTATTTCCCTCTAGCAACACTCTCAAAATCGGCTCTGCTGAGGTGCTACGATACTGCTACTTACTACAGTAGTGATTTTTCACACCTCCCACCAAAACTGAGTCACAGTCCCAAAGAGGCCTTCGAGGCTCTCACGTGCCCCTAGGAACAGCTTGGGCATCACGACTTTTTCACTCTTAGCTTCAAAAACTGCAGTCCCTTGGAGCTACAGGGATTGAAGGGGAAGAGGAGGTAGAAGTAAAAAAAGAAATCGATTCATTCTACTACAGAGACTTTTGCTCTTACCACGTGCCTAGCAGCACTGCCAAGTAGCAGATTACTCACTTTCCTTCATTAATTGCTGGGAAAAAAAACCCTACAAAAACCAAAACAGTGTTTATTTGAAGTTCAGTCAGACAAAGCTACTAAACAGATAGGATATTGAACACTATGAAGGTCAGGCTCTCCCCATACTTTCTTGGCTCTGCAGCTACACAACTTCAGAAAGTGGAATATTGCTATAGAGGCATCTTTTAATGTACTTCATCAGCCAAACAAGCTCTTCAGAGGAAGAAAAAACCCCAACAATAAAAATAAGTAGCTTTTACCATCTTGCCTGAGATTCACTCTCCTCTTTATCTGCTCGCTGCCAATTGCTTGGGTTTATGGGCTAAGAAGACAACTTCAGGGCAACCACCATCTTTGCTCTCTCTGTGTTTGGCTGATGTTTATTTCACCAGCATTGGAAAGGAATCACTGATCTGGGGAGTCAACATCACTGTCTGAAACCTTTAAGTCATGAGTTGACTCATCAAGGAAGCACATGTTCATTGAAAGCATCAGAGCAGCTGAGGAACCTCAAGGCTATCTCATTTCCCACAATCTCTCATTGTAAACATGAGCTCAGACTTTTGTGAAGTTTCCCTCTGATAGCTATGGAGAGGATTAAATGAAAAGGACAAGACAATGGACTGATGCTAGCAAAATCCCACTTTCAGCATGAATTGGATAAACTAATTTGATAACCAGAGGAATTCATGCTCAAGTGATCAAATTAAACAGGGAAAGGGTCCTCTGACAGGGCACTGTCCTGGTACAGCAACTGCCCAGCATTGCATGAGTGTTACCACCTGGTTCTTATCCTGTGCTCACAGGCAGGAGACAGCTGCTACTACCACTGTTTCCTAAGCAAGTGGTGGCCCACATAAAGAGTGGTCAAAGCAAGGTGAATCTAGGGAGTTTTAAATCAATGACAAATGTGTCATGGCACAAGCCCACCAACTCCATTTCAGCTGTAGCAATGAGGGAGATGTTCATCAGGAACAGTCAGATGTGCCCCTGATGTGACTGCAGTTCCCAGGCTCAGAGAGGGGAGAACAGGGACTAAAAAGAGTTCAACATGCTCTCCAAATCTTACTAGTTTTATTATTGACTACACTCATGAACTGCAGCCCACAACGCTGTCAGGACACATTCTCCATAAACACTCCCTTCATATTTTTAAGATTACGCTATCGCACGAGCCTTACTCCCACAGGAAACCAAACATCCAGAATGATCCCCTGTCATCTTCTGCACGGCGCTGTGCTGCCTTTCAGAATGACTAAACCTGGTACAGTCATCCCGTCATCAGCTACCGCCAAGCACACCCCTCTCCCAAAGGTCCCTGACCACCAGTCATCACCAGTGACTCGTGAAGCATTTCACCATCCACGTGGAAGGAGCTCATCTTCTGGGTCCCTCCCTGGGAAGGAGCTCATCTTCTTGGTGTCCCCCCCAGTCCCTCTCTGTGCCTACTGCAGAGAGAAGAGTGACAATGCCCAGCCTGAAAGCCAGGCTGGCTCTGCAGTATAGGCTAAAAAGGACTCAAATGTCTTCATTTGGGAGGCTAACAATTCAACAACCACCCGTGCCTGCTCCTCTGCTCCTGACACTGGCAGCTGTCCTGGCCTGCTGGAGACTGAGGACGCATGTGGAGAAGGAAGGGGGACAGAAGATCTGTAGCCCACCCCTTGGACAGGTTGTTCCTGCCCATTCCTGCCTTCTGCATGTCTTCAGCCAGCGGCAGAGTGCCGCAGGATGGCGACGATGACACAGATCCTTTCCTGGATCATCTGTTATCACTACTAACACAGCAGTTTGCTTCTGGAGTTCCTATTTTTAGTAACATTTTCAAGGTGGGCGAAACACTTGGCAAAGGAGATACATGAAAGAGCATCACAAACTACCCGGCACCCTGGACCCTAGAAGACCATGGTGATTAGATGGTCCAAACCCATTTCCCACTCATGTTCAGGGGTAGACAGGGTTCATCTTCTCCGTGCCAGACACTGCAGCAGGCAGCATATTCGATACAATATTTTGTATTAAAAAAAAAGGATAGACAGACCCAGTTCTTAGCAACCGAGGTTTCGGCTATATAAAATCCATATGAAACAAACACTGGAAGCAGAGAAACTGGAAAGCAAAAGCTGTATGTATGGCTGTCTACACCTCTGCGTCTCTTTCAGTGTGCTCCTGGCAAGACAAAGGGAGGAAGACACTGACCTTCCCCTTAGCTACTTGCTTCCTTGTTTTCAAGGCCTGGGAGGAGTGGGAGATGGCCACTGAACCCTGGCTGATGAGTTTTTGTTTGTTAAAAGCACAAAATGACCTCTCCCTGGCTGAAAAATATTATTACAGATGCTGAAATCTGCATGGCCCCTTCTTTAAAGCATGCTAATTTTTTTTTAACAGTAACAACTGCAGTGATAGCTCCACCACGAAAATACATACTCAGATAAAAGTGAGATCAACCGCATATAAAAGGAAGTCCGGTGTTTATCAAAAGAACGGATAAAAACCCAAGCAAGGAAAAAGCAAAGTATCCTTTCTGCAATATAGATCAGAAGTACCACACTTTCCTTTTATAAAATAAGATACTGATTATTAAAAAGGTATGATCAGTTTGGATTTTACACTGCTGAGTGACTGTGAAATATAAACAATCAGATGTTTTCCACTATGATCTAACACCACGATTACCTACACAGCAGAAGAGAATAAGCAAAAAGAAATTCATCTCATGGCTGTCAACTATTATTTTACTGTATTTTATGACGTGTATGTATGACTGTATTCTCCAAGGGCTTTTTTATGATTTGTTTTAGAAAGGAAGTATGTGAAAGAACAAGGCTCTTCACACGAAAACTCTTGGCTGCGACACAAGATGCTCTGGACTGAACATGCCTGACTCTTCTGCGGCGCTGCACCCTCCCTGCGTAGAGCCGGTGAGGAGCAGCAGTCCCAGTGCTGATGAATCCTGCCCACTTGACGTGCTGCAGCTCACGCTTCTGCCAGGAAAGCCTGTGCTATTTCCGTCCCTTATCTCATGACATTTTGGCACAAAATCACAGGGAGGCTCAGCAGCGAGGACCAGAAGAGCCCGTCATGACAGGCCTCACCATCCTCAAGGGACAGGCAGCTTGTGGTAGGCTGGTACCCACTCCCCTGCCGCTCCTCCAGCCAACTCCTTGCTGCTCCCCTTGCTGGACATCGCTCCTCCCTCACATGACAAACCTTTATTTCGGGGTGCAAGAAGAGGCTGCCTACGTGCACACCTAGCATCCCCCCATGTTTAAAATAACAACCGTAACAGTCTGGCTAAGAGTTCCTCTCAGCTCAGGTGTGAAGCTGCCTACGTGCACACCTATCATCCCCCAAGCAGGTGTACTCCAACACCGGGGCGGTCACAGTGGGCACACATCCAGAGATGCAGCACGACCGGCCACGACAGAAGATGACATCCATGCCCATTGCACAGCAACAGGAGGGCATGATTCACTGAGCTGGACAAGGACTCAAGAAGAATGCATGGAACACGCTTTTCTGTAAAAAACCTGTATGTTCAGGGAGATACATAGATATATCTATATATCTATATCTATATATCTCACACACACACACATGCACATATTTGTATGTGCATGTCTTATTTACAGAAAAACAAATGTTAAATGAAGTCGATCAAAACACAATCAATCGAAACAAAATCTTCCTTCTACTTTACTGGATTCAAATAATTAAAAATTCATAAATTATTACTACCACTGGAAATGAAAATGTATTGATTTGCTTATACGGATGACAATAAGGCAAACCTGAGCCAACCTGCCACAATGCAAGCATTTAGAAACACGTAATAAGGCAGCCAGTCAAAAGGCAGCCTGTTAAAAAACGGCTCCAAAACGAGATTAGAAATTAAAAAATAAATTGATAAACCCACGTCTTTTTTATAGTAACTCACTGAGGAGTTTTTGATTGGAATTAGCCAGAAATTAATCTGCAAATAAACATGCTCAATAATATTTACTGAAACGATCATTTAGTAGAGTGAATACAATAGCACTGGTACTTGGCTGACCTGGCTGTCACTCGGGAGGCAATCAGGCAGCAGCACACCAAGCACAGCACCCTCCTTTGCTTTTTGATTAGGGCCATAGTATCTGCACCCACAGCCCATCCAAACGGCACGATCAGCGCTTCAGATCTCGTCTCTCCCTCTACCCATCTTGCACCTAAACCCACTTTAATGATACATCAACTGCAGCGATTAATGAACCTTTGTCCAGAAGGGGAAAGACTTTAACTGCTTAATGAGACAGTAATACATATTAAAATCAATATTATTCAGATGATGTGTCTATTCTAGTCCTCCCTCTGAAAATAACCGAGACTGTAGGAGAAATGATCATTAGCATTTTGATAACGATCTTGCCAGCCTTCTGTTAAAATATTTTCTCTTTAAACTAAAACTGGGATTTGTTATCTCATGCAAGCAGACCATTCTAAAATTAGCAACAGCCAATTCATACTGGTTTGGATCCCATCTTTAAAAAAAACTTGGAAAAAAAGTTAATGCTAACTGGCCTGAACAATCAGACTCTCATGCCTGTTGCTGTAGCAGCACAAAGACACTCTATGCATCAACTAAGAAGCAACCTCTTCCCATAAACACCATTTCTGTGCACAGAAAGGCACTCCTTAACCATATACAGCCTTAGTTTTGCTTGCCCGATAAATCATATTCCAGCTGACAGCCAACACCGGGGACAAGTTCCTCACAAACACACATATCCTCAGGGTGTCTTCAAAACGAAACGTGGCCGACCGCCGCGGAGCAGGAAAAGGGCTCTGCACCTTTGTCCCGCTGCCCTCGCAAGCAGACGAAAATTCCTTGGCATCCCTGAGTCAAGTTATGTTATGTGATCACCATGGTGAAAGAAAACATTTCCCATCTCTCTCTTTTTTTAATTAGTGAATCCCACGGCCTTCCCTCTCCTGGCACCCAGCTGCGGGGCCTTCCAGTTTCCCGAACGGGACAGGACAGAGCCCTGCCGCAGAAGCAGCCTTACAGGGTCCATGACGATGCGTGTCCTTCAGAAACCTCTGCCCTCGGGTCAACCACACGCAAACAGACTGGATCAGTTGCACCAAAAATCCCAACCACTCCGACTGGACAAGAAGCCAAACTCCAGCCAGGGCCAACCCATGCTTTGAAAGTGCCAGAAGCCAGTTGTGAGACAAACCCAACCGTGGTTTTGGCTATTTAACCCCTCAAAAGCTGGCCTACAGATGCAGAGGGGTGAGCCTGGTGCCAGATACCAGGTCTTCCCCATGACACCCGGGGGGCAGAGGGAAGGGTGCAGCCCCATCAGCTCCATTGCCTGAATTCAGATGTTATCCCACAGCTAACGGCAACCAGTGCACAGCAAGTTCTGGGGAACCAGTGGAAGTTGTGCTTAAAAGACTGGGCAGAAAGTGCTCTTAATTCCAGATGTTTTACATTTTTCTCTCTACTTTTGAAAACAAAATGCCTTTTTAATACCAAAAGTAATATTCCCTCCTTCTGTCCTTCCCCTGAACGGAGAGGCATCTCATGTACATGTATTGTTATATTAATGTGTGTCCTTTCTAACTGAATAAAAACGTTGAAATTACATGCAAGGACAATTAGATTTAATTACTGGGCACACACAGCGGAGGTTTTTTTAAAGCTATTTAAACAATTTTAAAGGTTTTTCAGCAATGCTGTAGCAACATAAGCAAAACTTCCCGCAAAGAGGAGGTAACGACTTTAACATTACTCTGGTAACAGAGCCAAGCAAATAAAACTAGCACATCAGCAACCCCCTCGCCGCCCCAAACTGTCAGGAAAAGGCACGGCTCAAGCTGTCAGAGGAATCCAAACTGGCAGAAGAAAGAGGATCTGGGGCTGGTGAATGGGGAGAACCTGTTCCCAGGCCCATCTGCACAAGGCACAGGGAAGAAATTTTTCTGGGTTTTTTTTTTTCCACTCTCATTTTTTGTTTGGTTGGGTTTCTTCCCCCGCCCCCCCCCCCCCCCCCCCCACTTTTTCTTTAGCATAGTAGTCAGGCCAGTAACTTTCCAGCCAAAGTACCGGTCTGCTCCACGCAAGAGGCTTCTGTTACTGGGACCAGTTTGGTTTGGTACAAGACTAGGGACAAATAGGCAGCTTTCAGCTGGCACTGCTTCTCCCCATTGCTCCCTCCCCAGCTGCAGAAGCACAGCTGCTGTGGGAGCTGAGGCAAGGCCAAGGTCATGCAGCTTTCTCAAATCCCGTAGTTTATCTTTGTCCAGGCTCTCATGTCCTATTAGAACTAATCTTGGGTTCTTCCCATGACAGCTTACCCCAGAATGGGAAAACCTGTTGTAAAATATCAGATTTTAACAAGACCGCATTGAAAACACTTGCAAAAATTCAGCTCGATATGTGATGAGTGAGTGCTGGGGAGCTGAAACCGCCTGCATCCCAAACAGTTTCAGTCCACAGAAGTCACCAAGTCCCTGAAAACTGAATGAATCCAGTGCAATAGAGGTCAGCAATTACAATGCTGCAATATTTAAAGACATTAACCAGAGAAAAATATTAGTTATAACTGGCCCTCTGAAGCTTAAAGAAAGGCTTCTAAGAAAGAGTGATCTACAACTTCAAATACCAAGTGTCATCCCGCAGTTGCAGATATTACAGGTGGGTTACTGGAGTGCAAGAGGGAATTATGGTTTTTTACCTGAAATTTCAGTCATGGTTCTTGGCAGAGACAGCATTTTGAACAGAACAGTGAAATTAGGGGGGATGTTCTAAATACAACCATGCAAAACTCACGGAGTACCCAGACAGACTTTTCAAACTAAAACTGCAATGGGATTATTAACCTCAAATTGTAAGACAGCAAACAAAAATAACTCTAGACCGTAAGAAAAGGCCTTCCCAGAGCGTAACATCCTCCACAGCATGAATAAATTTTTGTCATAGCACTTTTTGTGGCAGCTTATTGACCGCACGGATAGGGCTTTGCCTAGAGAGAGCACGCGTAGCCTCCCCCTGACCTGCAAGCACAGGCACACACGGCATTAACAGCCAGCGCCAGCAGCCGCTCTGACCTGATGGGCACCCGGCCAGCACCAGGAGTCTGCCTGAACACGAACTGATAAGATTAGAAACAAGGAATACAGAGTACTGTTACAGCCTATACACAGACCTCATCATTGCATCCCTGCACCCACGTTCCCCACAAACCAAGTGCAGCAACTCTGCCGAAACCTCATTCAACAGCAGAAAATAGCTGTCGTAGCTCCGCTGTACACATTTAATCTCCCCAAACACCAGCCTCTCCAGTAATAACTCTGTGTTTGTAGGGCAGGTGACCTCTGAAGATTGCAAAGCCCATGAGGGGAGATGAGTGCTACTGGGGCAGCTTTTCAGCCAGGAAATGTAGAGCTCAGAAAGTTCATGCAGCTCACCGCAGGTCAATGGCCACATCCCACACAGGATCACACTCGCCATGCAAGTTCAGTCTTAAAACCACAATGGTGCCGTCTCCACAAACAGCAGATGTTTAGGGGAGGTGGGCAGAAATCGCCAGAATTAAAATGAGCACAGGATTCCGGGGCTAAGAGTCTTGAAAGTCCATCCATTTTCCCTTTGAGTACTCAGCTACCAAACACTCATACGTTCCGTGTTACTGGTGTTCATCATGAATCATTCAGAGGGGTGATGTGCATTCACATTTGACAAGAAGAGGATTCCCACAGAGGCATACCACACTGAACACAAACCAACAGGGAGGGTCTGGAGCTACAGACAGAGTTTTCTCCACGGCCCCACAACAATTCTAGGTCTGACTGGAAGCACTGCTAGTCATCCCAGTCCAGGAGGAAAAGTCTGCTGTCAACACTGGCACCCTTTGGTCACGTCAGGCCCATCCTG
Source organism: Porphyrio hochstetteri (assembly GCA_020800305.1). Taxonomy (NCBI): domain Eukaryota; kingdom Metazoa; phylum Chordata; class Aves; order Gruiformes; family Rallidae; genus Porphyrio; species Porphyrio hochstetteri. The sequence goes on along the minus strand of CM036905.1, from coordinate 154,052,067 downwards.
CATTCTTCTAGCTTGCAAGTAAAACTTGACAGCATCATCCAAAGATGGGTGAAAATGCTGATGTTTTAGAAAACATAATGGACATGACATCTGCAAATGGTGGCTTTTCTGAAAAGCCTAAGAACTCAGTGAATGGCGAATTTTTCTGACTCAGCCCTTCAGCATTCTCCTCTCCCATACTCACTCATTTCTGTGAGGACAGCTTTAATTATTGGGATTTTAAATACTATTGGCTATATTTTTCACAATACCCTTTAGTGTGATCGCTAATCTCTTGTGTTGAAATGCAAATTTTAGCCATCTGTCAGACCCAAAAAAATCAAGATCTGAGACTTTGACACATGGGGTATCAGTCCTATTTGGACGGCTTTACGACAAAGTTCAGGCACAGGCCAGCCAAACTACAGTATCAGAAGCAGATAAATCAGAGAGAAAGAACAAAAGTAAGGTTAAGTCCATGGGTCTGTGCATACTGTGCCCTGCTGACAAGGATGGCACTCCTCACTGTGCACATCTGATCATTAAAAAGCCACGCTGAAGAGTCTCCTCTGCCCAAGACAAAGCGCGTCCCCTACACAACCCACCCCTGCTCCCAGCAGTTACAAATGTATGTAAACGCCAGACCCCATCTGCTGCCACTGGCATAACCCAGAGTGGGATCTTCACCTGACAGACAATGTATCCCGGAAGGAAATGTGGCTGCAGAAAATAACCCCAAGGTCTCCTCCATGTTCAATTGCCTGTGACATGCGTAGGGTGAGGTAGGACTCTTGATAAAAATTAACAACTCGATGTGTTTTTGGGAGGATGTCTACAACAGAGTGAGTGAAGAGCCCAGACAGCAAACAAGCGCTGCTCCCTCTGCTTGCAAAACTCCTGTGAAGCCAAGGTTAGTAACCTTTCCCCGGGCCTTCCACCTGCCATGGTGAAACCAGCTCTCCAAAGCTGACACACGGGTGATGCACCCAACACAACACCGGGGGAGCACGGCCCATCCCTCACTTCACTCGAGCGCGCTGACACCTCACTTTCCTCATGCGCCCATCTTTACCCCTTTGCATCGCCCTGCCTGGGATCGGCACCGTGTGCCTATCCGTCACTCCGGCCATGTTCTCTCTTCGGGGGAAACCAAGAGACATGTTTTGTTTTTCTAGGTTGTTTCTTTTTCATGCAAATGTTGTTCTCAGTTTGTATCGCAAGCAAAGAAGCAATAAACCCTGCACCTGGGGTGGGAGACGCCTGGTTTGGGAGGAAATTACTAAACTTGCATACATTTAGCTGGCTATTAGATCTTGAGGAGTCTTGAAAAAAATTCTAAGTGATGAACTGCAGTAATTGTTTAAAACAAACCCAAAACAACAAAACCCAAACCCCGCACTCAGTGAAGGCAGCAGATTTACCATAATGCCTCTACAGTCTAAGGGAGCCATTTACTTTGACAGAACCTGAATTCCCCAAGTGATTCTACAGTGGTAATGGAAACGGAGGAGCCAATAAATTATAACCTTGTGTGTAATGTGCCTACCATTATAAACCACTCTTAGGCTCCTGCTTTATTCCCAGGGGGCATGGGGCGGGGGGTGGGGAGAGGGGGGCACTCCAACAATTGCTGGATTTCCTTTCTCTCACTTTTGCAGTGTGCTCTTTCAGCAGCAAGACCTTTTCATAAAGCCTAACACCATACCCTGCGTTTACACAGCATCTTTAAGGGGAACATCCCAAAATACACCGTACTGGTTATAAACAGGGAACTGTTTTTTTCTCAGGCTGAAATAGAGGCACCGGGAGACTAACTGGTTTACCAAAGGCCAAATGCTACTATACATCAATTGCATCCCAAATATCTTTCAAGCATCTGTTAGAAGGTAAACACCACTTCCAGATCTCTCATGCAGAAGGTATCTTAAAATGCCAGAAGTGTTTACGAAGAACCATCTTGGACAGCTTTAGGCCAGTTCATGGCCAGCCCAGCCCCACTCATGCTGGGTTTCAGCACTCTGGATAGACTGGGTCTGCAACAAACCATGGGAAAAGAAGGACCAAAGACTGGATAAAGAAATACAAAACCCTCAGCGTTTTGCCAAAGTGATAGACATCATTCGTTGCTTTTAGAAAATCCTGTCTACACAAAGACAGCTTCCCCAAAGTGTAAGTTGTAGAAGCAAAACACAGGTGTAACAGCAACACAAGAGCCGGCCCTGCTCTGTCTTCTAAGGTTAATTAAAATTCTCAGAGAAACAGATCCCTGATGTGATTCTAACATATCGGTTGGAGGGTCTGGGCAAGACTGAAGTGTGATAGATGTGACCTTGGCTCTCTGCCATTACATTTCACTCTTAGCGGTTTCCTTCCTGACAAAAAAAAAGCCTGTAATGGTATGTCCCACTTTATACACTGCATTACCTGAAATTAAAGGTATTAATTAGTAAAATAGTGTAATTTGCATTTAAGCCCCAGGCAGCAAATCTACAGCAATTTCTGAAATTAAAAAAAGAAAAGTATATATCATAAGGAATCACTTCAGCTCTCTCCAAGGGAGCAAAGCTGTCAAAGACCAATGTAAGACCAAAAGGGATGTAATTCTTCTCCTCCGTATCAGCCTCAAAAAGCCAAATTCTAGGCTGGTTTGTACCATCTATTGTTTAGTACAGGGAGAGGTGCTGTACTCTTGTCTCCAGGATAGCTCAGCGATCAGCTGTATCAGCAGCTCCAAGGAGGATTATTCTCCCCTGCTGCTTTTTTTTAAAAGCAGATTAGTTCAGACTTTCTTTCACTGTAATGAACCTTGTAAGGATCAAGCACACTGCATTGATTTCCAGGATAAAATTGTGCGGTCAGTCAAAAGGCCAAGCAAACAGTTTCACAGACCCACTGTGCCCCAGCAGACCCACTGCCCCAGAATCACCCCTAAGGGGGGAAAAAAAAGAGTAGCAGTTGTTAACTATAAAAGCCAAAGTGTGAATTTCAGGACACATGCAACTTTGCTTTCTATCAAATTCAGACCCGTAACAGCCCACACAGAAATAGACAACAGAAATGAAGATGCTCACTGAAGTCCTGTTCAAAGTCAGAAAGCGATAGAACATGATGTGTTTTTATTTACGATATGATAGCTGGAATGTTGGCATGGGAAGTAAGTCGTAAAAAACCTGCCAATTTATGGTATAATAATGAAAATCCAACTTCTCTAAATACTGGAGTTAAGACATAAACTTACTCTCAAGTAACTTTCCCCATCAAGCATCTCCTTACATGCACACCACCCCGTAACATCCTAACTTGACTAGGATTTAAAGATACGAAAGCCAGAAATTGTCTTCTTGCTGGATGGTCACAAAAGCTTGGTCAGACCGCAAGAACCCATCTCCCCAACATGAACCCCACAGGTGTAATAAGCCTTCCATGCAGACCCTACCTCCTGTAACAGACTACTTACTATCTGGACATCAAGCCAGACCGTCAGGATACCATATTTTAGCTACCTACTGAATGCAAACTTCCCTTCTTGAAACTCAAGATGACAGGATCTGCCTGCTACGACTAAGTGACAACCCAAAGTTGGGTTGAAAAACAAATACGTAAAAATGCAGAGGGCAGAATCCTGTTGCCTGTTTTTTACTTCTTTAAATTGGACAAATCATTATTAAATACCCGAACATCATTGTGGTCTACAGCTCAGTAATAAAGGAACTATCTACCCTTACAGAAATACTGCCAAGAAAATTTCACTTCAGACTCCAAAATTGAATTTTATGGAACAATGTATGGCATCTGCCATCATTTCCTGTAGGCAGAACTTCAGAATGCTGGTACAGGTCTAGTCATTTTTCTCAGGGGGAAAAGAAAAAGAACAAAAAAAAGGGAAATTAATTAATTTAAACATTTACTATAGGGATACAGCTTCACAAGGAATCCCTGCATTGACCTTCCCAAATCAAAAGCATTGTACACTAAAGTACAGCTCAAGCAGATTTCATGACAGATCAAAGACAATTAAATATATCCACTATACACATGACTTTATAAATAATAAGACGTGGCTCACAGCCCTCTGAGAAATCTCCATGCCAAAGTCTCCTAAAGAGGTCCTAGAGTAAATTTCATCATATCGAATTATATAATAACACAAAACACCGGGGGGGAATCGATCTTGTCCCCTCTCGAGTCAATCAAACCCTCGCCATTGATTTTAAAGGGCGCAAGATCGGGCACTCGATGGCAGTTTCAGAACAAATAAATGCAAACGCTGCAGTACTCTCCTTCGGTGAGCCAAACGCCTCATACATAGAAATGGAATCACGTTCCCTTGGGAGGCGAAACTTCAGCTTCAACACCCCGCTCCGTCCTGGCTGCCGGGAGGGCGGTGCGGGGCTCTCACCGCACACACAGCGTCCCAGGAGCCTCCGGAGGGGAAAACTCGGGGCTGAGGCGAGAGCGGCGGGCAATGGCCCGGCCGGGTGCCCGGGAAGCAGCGACTTGTTCCCGCAGGCAGCGGCAGAGCGGGAGCCAGCTCCTGCCTGCACCTGACAGGCACCCGGGAGGGGCAGGCACGCCGAACCAAAGCGCTTTCGAGGCACTTCGTGGTCCTTAACTCCTGGAGCCCCGTCTAGCTTCTCTACCCCAAGGCCCGTCGGTGTGGCAGCTGCCGGACAGCCGGTACGAGCCCCACGCAGCGGCTCCCGATAAGTCCCCGGCCCCTTCCGCGGCCGCCCGGAGTGTTCCGAGGACATCCCAGGCCGAGCCTCCCCTCGCTCCCATCTTTACATCGGGCGGGGGCACAACCGCAACCGCAAGCGCGGAGCGAGGCCCACGCCGCGGTGCCCCGAGGGCAGGATAGCCTCCGCCGCCCCGCGGGACGTCCCGCCGGCAAACCGGGAGCGCCCGGCGCCCCGCGGGGCCGCGCACAACCCCGGCCGCGCTCCCCCCGCCCCGGCCCGCCCGCCCCCGGCCCGGCACCCACCTTTCCCAGCAGGGCGCTGCGGCTGGCGGCCGCCAGCTCCCGCAGGCTGGCGGCGGCCGAGGCGGCGGCGGCGGCGACGGCGCTGGGGGCGGCGGCGGGCTGGGGGTACGCGGGGGCCGCGGCGCTGGGGCTGCCGCTGGCGCCCCCGGCGGCGCGGGGCCGCTGTCGGATGCCGTCCAGGAGGCGGACGAGGAGGATGTTGGCGGGCAGCTCGTCCACGCCGCAGCCCACCAGGATGCGGCACTCGGGGCAGCGCAGCTCGTGGCGGGAGCTGACGATGCTCTCCAGGCAGCGGCGGCAGAAGGTGTGCTGGCACGGCAGCACCTTGGCCGTGGTGTCCAGCCGCTCCAGGCACACGGAGCACTCCAGCAGGTCCAGCAGCGACGACTCGTCCATCGCCGCCGCCGCCGCCGGCTCCCGCTCCGCCGCCGCTCCGCCGCCGCTCCGCCGCCCCCTCGCCTCCGCCTCCGCCCCCGCCCCGCCGCCGCCGCCTCCGCCTCCCCTCCGCGGGGCAGCGCAGGGCCCCGACGCCCCTAGGGCCGCCGCAGCCGGCGGCGGCGGGGGGAGGCCGGCGGCGGCACGGCGGGGGCCATCGGGGCGGCGGGAGTGCGCGGGGAGGCGGCGGCGGGGGAGCCCCCGGCGGCGGGCCGCGGCGACCTCGGGGGTTGCCTGGGCGGCGCTGCCCACCGCCGTACGGCGCGGCGGCGATGCCAGCGGTGTGGAGCGGAACGGAGCGGTGCGGGAGGAGGGCACCTGCTTGCCCGCGCCTCCTCCCGCCGCCCGGCGCGGCTCGGCTCGGCACGACGCGGCTCAGCAGCTGCGGCGGGGCCCGGCGCGGCGCGGCCCGGCGAGCCGCCCGCCGCGCTTCCGCGCGGGGCGGGGAGCGACGGGGAGCCCCGGGGGGGCGCCCGCGGCACGGCTGCCGCCCCGCGGGCGGTCCCCTCCCGCCCCCGCCGCCTCGCCTCCGCTCCATGGCTCCCTGTAACCCGACCCAGCAGGGCTCGCCGCCCGCCTTCCTCCTCCGCCGCCGCTCCCTCCTTCTCCTCCTCCTCCTGGAAGAGGCTGCCGAACGGGCCGTGCGGCCGCACGCTACCGGGGACAGGCGGTGGAGATCCCCTCGGGGAAGCCGAGAACACCCAGGCTGTGGCTTCGGCGAGCCCCTGCAGTGCGGCTCGGCCCGGGCACCCTTCGGGGAGCGGAGGTCGCGGTGGCGGATGGCCGGGAAGGGTTCCGTGGGCACAACCTGCCCCTGGGGGCGGCAGCGCCTGCCCCGCGGGCCGGGAGCCGGGCCAGGGTCCGCGCCGCCGGCCGGCCCCGCCATCCCTGGCCGCGCGGCGCCCCCTGGTGGGCGCGGCGGGGCGCAGCGCGGGGTCCCGGTGCGTCGCCCCCCACCCACCGCGACCCCAGGTAATCGCTGCCCACAGCGGGAAATAAGAGCGAGCGGCCGGGCGGTCGGAGCCCGCCCCGGGGCGGTCTGGCTTCCACCCGGTACCCGCGTCCCGGATGCGGGAGCCGGCCTGTGCCCGGGGTCCCATGTGAGTGGGTGCCCAGGCACGGCTGGAAGGGACGAGACCCTCTCGGTTTTGGAGTTATGGGTCCAGATTGCACACTGAGCACGAGAGATTTTACAGGACTGGGATGCGGCCACTGGCACGCGTGGGATACGAGCAGAGCTGCCCTGGGGGAAGCTGCGGTAGAAGCCCCATTCTTCAGATAAACGTTCTTCATATAAATGCCACTTTATAAAAAAATAATAATAATTAAATCCCTTTTTCTTTTTGCTAATGTTTGGCTATTAGTATAATTAAAGGGCCTACTTAAGCCAGAAGAGCTACTATTGAAATACATTGTAGTTTTGCCAAAGAGAATTTTAATTTGTGGTCCACTCCCTAACCCAAGGTCTCTTCTCCACCCGTGCCTGCGGTGTGACAGAGCCCTTTTGTATTTTGGGATTGCAGTTCCGGCAGAAGCCCTCCCGTTCCTCTCTCCTGTGACGCCTTTAAAACTGACTTTTTGTGAGGGTTCTGCCAGGCAGGCTGCACAAAATCTTTCCACTGGTTTTACAGCTCTACAGCAAACTTGTGATGTATATAGCGAGATGACCCTGTTGTCATCAGGGCAATCTGGACACTGGATTGTAAAACTCACTAAATTCCAGCCTGCAAAAAACCCCACGAATCTCTTGCTGCTCTTGTGTTACTCTAGAAGAGAAAGAGTAAGTGTAAAGGTAAAGCAAACCTCCCGATGCAGAGCTCAGGTCATTATTTGCTGCTGAGCAATGTCCAGTAATCTAACCTCTGTCCTTGCAGAAAGAAATTCCGAACTCAACAGTTTTAAACTATAAATAACACTGATTCCTGGAGAAATGTGAAATACAGTATCAAGGACTTGGGCTTTCTCTGGAGTAAAACTGTTAATTTAAGAAAAAAGGGGTAATGGAGAACTTTTCAGGATAAAAGGCATTGCTTCAGCAAGGAGAGGGAAATACTGGAAAACCTGTAGTGAAATGCATCATTTTTTCAGCACCTCAAGTTCCTTCCTTCAAAGGTGAAAACATAAATGTCACTGTCAGAACACAGAAGCCAGAAGTGCTCTGTTACACACCTGTGTAAATCCAGAGTACCTCCAGTGACTGGAAGTGCTCTCTTCATCCGTCCATCCTTCTGGTTGCTCCAGGGCTTGCAGCCAAACCAACCTGTCACCAGGTGTCCCAGAGTTGCACGGTTCTGTACGCCCAAATCAGGAAAACCACTGGAGAACCAGCATCCAAAGATGATGATAGAGTCCCTTCGCACTGGGACTGCTTTAAAAAAGTCCCAGATGTGCAAACCATTTATTATTCAATGGAAGAAATTGCTGACACACTTAAAATGAGAGCCTGTTGTGATCCACCTGTAAAGCACCTTCTTGAACACAAGCTGGTTGCAGAGGAGAAGCAGAAGCTAAAATTGAAGCAAAGCTACAGCAGACTCCTCAAGGGGGAGGAGGTAAGGGAGCTCTCAATCCGCCACAGAGAACATGGGGGAGGAAATGGGGAACCTGAGGTGGATAGGGAGAGGGGAAAGTGAGAAAAGGTGAGGAAAAAAGAAGGGGAGAAAGGATTAAAAGAGGGATAGATTTATAAAGAAATTACACAAGGGACTAGAGGTAAGTAAAAGCAAACCTCTACAAAAAGGGAGGAGAGGTTTGCAAGTTGGGCTCCATCTAGAGAATAACACCTCTGGAGTGTTTGAATAGCCTTCGATGTCAAAGAAGCATTTTCATGCCTCAAAGTTTTGTGCGTGCTGCTGTGCTTCCCCGTGCGTGGGCCTAAGTGAGAGTTAGGCCAGGCCTGAAGGAAATGAAAGGGGGGGTAAAATCATCACACATACTTTCTCTTCTTGCCAAAGAGACCGTGGGAAATGTTACATTAAATATTAAGGAATTATATACACAGACTGGTAAGTTTGGAAAGAAGAAAAAAGATGAAATGCTCAGAAGCCTGAGATAAAGCACATAGAAAGGGATGGAAAGCGATACAGAAGATGTAACAGGTTTTAGTTCACTTTAAAGAGTCTTAAAGTAGCTTTTACTAATTTCCCTGTCTTGGCTGCCAGAACATCTAGCTTCAGATTATAAGTGTGAAGTGATTATTTGTGGACTAATTAAGTAATGTGATTAACACGGCTCTTAAGCAGAGGTGCTGTTTTACACACAGGGATGGAGCCGCACAATTTTCTGTGCAACCCTTGGTAAGTGTGTTTGAGGAGACAGCTGATAAGCGACTCCTGTTTCAGGCTGTGGAAGCGGCTTCACTCCCATAGTGGATGAAACAAATCCTTCTTGATGCATTAACTTTGAACAGTACCTGGAGACAGAAACTAACTCAGAAATGCAAAATACTGTTGCAGGAGAGTGGAGTGATCCTGATTGGTTTCAAGACTTCATTTGTAGTTGTCCTTAAATTATGGTAACGTGTGAGGTTTTAGTGTCTTGATTAAAAATAATTAAAAAAACAACAAAAAAAAAGCCTTTTCTGCTTCCCTTCTTGTTTTCCCTGCATGATCTTTCTCCCTATTCAGCTAAGAGCAGGAGACACTGAGAGGCTTTTCTGTCTGCAGCTGTGTCCATGTTGGTCTCGAAGACATTTTCTAGAGGACAGTAAGTGGACATCACACCTTCAGCTTTGCCTTCGTGTATTTGCTCACTGCTCTTGAAAACGTGCAGCTCGTTTCCCATCTCCTACCAAATGGGATTCGATTATACAGGAATTACTCCCGATCCTTGCGGGTACGCTCGCTCGGCTTGTGAGGGCCGGCGGCACAATAACTGTTCAGTTTGCACAGCCGGAGAACGTTTGCCCACTAAATAACATCGACGAGCTCTTATTTGTACGGCTCTTTCCAAACCTGCAAAGCACTGTAGGAATGGTAGGCATTATTATTTTAGAATGAGTCAATGTAATTAAACTTGCAGTGGAAAGCACAGCAGTTCATCTTTGCTATTGCCTTTTTCTCTATATGTTTAAACGATCATTCGGTTATGCTTACATTACTTCCTTTGTTTACATTTAGATTCAAAAAAAAATGATGGCAGTCTTGGACTTCTGAAGCGAATGACATCAGCACTGAGCAGAGGGAAGGAGGGGGACTTGCTAGCTCTTGGTTTTTTTTTTTTTCTTTTGTTGGACCTAAACAATCTGGTGCAGCTGGCAAAAAGTACCAAAATGATGTCAGACCATGGCAATACTTCTGCAAAATACATGCCTAATGATGGGATCTCCTGTCTTCTCCTTTGACTGGAGATGAGCACTGGCACAGGCTGCCCAGGGAGGTGGTGGAGTCTCCTTCTCTGGAGATATTCAAGACTCGTCTGGATGCCTATCTGTGCAATATGAGCTAGGGAGCTGCTTTGTCAGGGGGGTTGGACCCAATGATCTCTCGAGGTCCCTTCCAACCCCTACGATTCTGTGATTCTGTGATTCTGTGAGATTTTTGATCAGGATCAATCTGTCTGTCTGTCTCTCTGTCTCTCTACCTACCTACATACCTACCTACCTACCTACCTATCTATCCACCACCCTACACTGTAGAAGCCTAGCTCTGCCAAAAGGCTTTTCTTACCCAATGAAGGGGTAACCTCTGTGCTGCCTGTGAAAAGACAGATTGGACTGATTCAGTGGCTGAAAATCCTTATGCTACAGCTACAGCAGGACCACTGCCCCCCAAGTACATGGGCTGTTGCAATACCTGTCCTGGCAAAGCATGTGTGACAGCCTAGCCTTGCATCAAAGCCTGGAGAGTGTATCTGAGATCTCCTTTATAAGGCAGTCATAGACAATCCATTCAGTCAGACTCTGGATTTTTTTTCAAGGCCAGCTTAAAAGACTGATGAAGGAGGATGTGTTCCTTAAATTTCTCTTGACAGTATTTAAACACCAAAGAGAAAATCTTTGCTTGCTTTGTGTTTAACCACAGCACAGAAATCCGGAAAAGAAAGGAACACATCCATATACCTCTGCTATCTCCTCACATGCATGCTGGTCATGTTGGCCGTGGGTCAGGAAGATGGAAGATGTGTGTTTAACAGGGCTGGGGAATGGTAGCAGATGTTCAGGCAGGCGCTGCAGCTGCCCTGCCTTATCTTCCCCAACAGCCCTGGCTGGCTGGTCTCTCCCCTCCCTTGCACCTTGCCTGTGTAGTCAGTGTGTCTTCATGAAACTCACCCAGACAAAAAATAACCCCGAAAAAAAATGCAAATCATTTTGACCATAAGAGTGACAGACAAATGTTAGAACTCTATACATTCAGAAAATAACTGCATTATGTTGTGGTTTTGTTTCAATAAACTTATGAACTTCCTCTGAGAATGCACGGTGTCCACCACCAGTCTCAGTACGGCAGCATGTCAAACCACTGCAGGTTTTTGACAGGTTTTATCACATTCCTTGTAGTTTGAGTTTTGTAAAGATGTGGACGATGGCAAGCCAGGCGTTGTCTGTTATACACATCGAGCTAGCCCTCTGCCCTTCCAGTGTCATTATAAAACATTCCTTTTGCAGGGATTTCAAGACGCATCTTGCTCTTTTTTATATAATTAAAACGTGAGCTTTTATTACAACTTGGGATTTTTTTTCTCAGAAGGGCTGAAAAATAGCTTCAAACATTAATGAGGCTACCTTCTTTGCAGTAAATTTGGCATAAATGATGCAAGGAGCTTTTAATCTTGGTGGAAATGAGCTTGATGGCATCAAAGGCTGAAGAGGAGTATTATTCTAGACCTGAGGAACTTTTTCAGGTCATGACTACAGTGACACCTATTAGTTCCTCGCCCTCTCTAGGAGTCAGTTACAGTTCCCTAGGAGGGTAAAAAATCCATTCCATTTCTTTTCTGTTCTTTGCAGGTCATAAATTTGATTAAATTGCCTTCACTTCACCAGACAGATTTTTCTTAAATATCGAAAGAAAGGTACTTCTGTTAGTGATTAATTCATTTACCCCATTTATCAAAATACTTCTTCCACTCGTTGATTTCTTCCCACTAATTCACATGTAAAATTAACCACGTCTTTGAGGACATCTGACAAAGTCTCTTCTCATGGTGCTTCACTGAGACAAGACTGCAGATGCCGCATGGCAGCAGGGAGAACATGCCTGAGCTGGCAAAGCTGCACGGATGCAGGAAGGCCACCCCACTAGCAGAGGCACAGGTACGGTGTTGTGATTGTTCCACCGTTACGTTTTTCTTGTCACAACCATGAGAAGACAAACTGTTTCATCATTGTCCCACTGCTAATGAAATACTCCTCCGATTGTTTTTAGAGGACTCTGTTGCAGGGAAGAAGAGGTTGCTATGATTAAACGATGTATTTTTTTAATTGTGAAGTTTTTAAGGGTATAAAATTAATTGTTGAATCTTCTTGTGTGGTTTTTAAAGGTCTGGTTGCCACAAAACTTATACTTGACATCTGAATTTCTCAGATTTGCATGCCCTCATAGCGACTGGGCTTTGTTCAGGTGGGGATGCATAATATTTCCAGTGTTAGTCAGGCTACCCCGTTACTTAACTTACAGCAGCCAGCCAAGAGAACTGATTTGCCCAGAGCCCCATTTTTCCCCCAGGTGCCCACCACTGTACTGCACAGGCCCAGCAGCTGGGTTTGTGTCTGTGGGGCCATGGTGATGCCTGGGTGGCTGGTTCGTGCCTCTGCAAGGGAAACTCTCCAGGTCTCCCTCCCCAGCGGGGCCTAAACCATCGCTTTATCAGTGTTTTCCTCCATCATTAACCAGCACACCCAGCCAGCAGAAACTGCTGCTCTGCCGTAAGTTAATCCATGCATGACCGAGTTAACAAGCCATCTGCAGCTAAAACATGGAAAAACAATGTGCACTGTACAATTCTGGATTTCTGTATCACACTTTTGACTTAATAAACTTTTTTTTTTTTTAAAAGGAGAATTAACTTCTATTTTCTTGCATGTGGTTCGGGAATAACTTTGATTTTTATTTGTAAAAGTTTGGAAGAATGAGGATTAATTACCATATGTAAGAGAGAACGAACATGTGTTCCTTCAATCAGTACCGACTTCTTTAAATCAAGGTGGGGAAACAGCAACCAACAACGCTGCCAAAATAAATGTTTAATGGAGCACAAGGCTGTGATTTTCTCTATAACAAGGCTGACCATCTCTAGGAACAAAACGGGTACCATCTCCGTAGACAGGCGTGTACTTAGAAACATAAAGATGCAATACGTGGAGAAATCTCGAGAGTTTCAAGCTACAGACAATGCAGCCAGGGAATAACTCAATAGACTTTATTAATATTCAAACAAGCAGCTGTCAACACTTCATCCAAGAACAAGCTGAAGCTCCTTACATAGCTTTTACTATCGTAATAGTTGGGTTCATTGGCAGTAGATTGGAAAACATGCAATACTAATGAACCCTCCCTGCTTCTCCTGGCCTCCTATTTAATCCCTCCTAAAGTGAAAAACATTTACTACACATGAATGCCACACTCCCGAGAGGCTTCAGGTTCAAAAGAGACATTTCAATTTTGTTTCTTAGCAACATACACCCAATAGAAGTGAAACACTATACAAACTGTAATATGTTTGTGTTGTTTTAATCTATAATGCAGTACTTTGCCTGTGCTAAGGAAGTACAGTGCTACAGGAGCTCGACAATGTTGCTTATAATTAGACACACGCAATTTTGTTTTCCTGTTCTAGATCACCTGCTGCAGGACATATTTCTGAAGACACCATAATGTATTCATGAATAATAAATAAAGAGGTAAGTTCTGCGCTAACAAGGGCACACTTGCCAGGATTACAGCGTGGCCTGCTACATAGGAAGAGGTCTTTTGGTGTTTCATATGTAGGCGTCATTTGGGCATCTTGTGAGGACCTAATTTCCAGCATGAGTGTCAGCCAGGCTCCAATCCAGGGCTAAAAGCATTTGTACAGCACTTATTTCTTGGAAGGACAGTAGGCATGGCTTAATATTTTCTCTTCCCCCTTCCAGTATCTGACTTGACGTGACCAAAACCAGTTTTGTGGTTTCCTGACTTTAATATTAAGGTGAGGAAGAGGAGGAGCTAGCCAGCTCTCCGAAGGCACATAGAGAAGCATGACCTACAGAGGAGCTGTCAGAATTTCGCTTACCGCAGCTACAGCTCTTCCCCTCCATCATTTGGGATAATTGCTTCCCCAATGCCTGTGAAGAGGAATAGGAAACATGTGGTATTTAGTTTCTTCCTATGCTTCTTATCCTCTTCTATATATATATATTTATCTTTGAAATTCAGAAATGACTCATCTCTAGAGAAGCTGTAGTACTTGTATTCTGTAAGTGCCTGGTAATAATATTCCCAGTACATGAATGCCATGCTTTCAATAGACAAATATTAGAAAGGTGGAAACGACAAATCTGCTACATAAAGAAGTGCTTTCCTGCTATTTGGTGCAGAGCATGCAAGATAAAAGAAAACAGCATAAATGTCATCCCGTCTTGGATGTGCCTCAAGCACACAAGCAACGTTTCCAGTTCACGTCACGATTTGCCTTCCCAGGGAACCTCTTGCCCTGATTCTCTTTGTGCTGATCTTACACTTACGTCTTGTTATATGTCATTAGGCACTTCTAGAGACTGACTCATATTTTCTAGCAGTGTGAGCTGAAAAAACCAGTCTGGAATATCCAGAGAAAAGTGATTTGAGGGGGAGGCCCATAGCTGTCTAGCAGCATAGATGTAGCTTAGGAATCATCTAGCATTTGAAGACAGCTAAGGAAAACAATACCACGCAGAAACACCAGGTGGAACTAGGAGGAGAGGAAAGAAGGAAAGAAAAAAAAAAAATCCTCTTTATAGCTTGCCAAGTTTTCTGAAGAAATAAATTTTATAAATGCAATCTTGGTAGAAGATGTCTTATTTACTTATATTTCGCTAATTACCAGCTTCTCTGGATGCATACAAGATTTAACAGGCTGATTGGCTCTTTAAAGCAGAGAAGCAAACAATGTACTCAGAAATAATGAATATGATAACTCAACCTAATATGATAACCCAGCTTGACACCTCCCTTTGCATGCAAAACCTGGCGGCAAGACATAAACCTTCCTCATACTGTGCTCTAATTACCTGATTTTTTTATTTATTTTTTTTTTAGCAAGGCTGAACACTTGGTAGCTCTTGCTGAGGTCAACTAAAAGTCTTGGCTGCCGCTTGCCTTTGTAAATGAGGTCATAAAAGTCAACAAGCGCTGTCAAAATAGCAGAGAAAATGAATAGCATGGTGAAAGGACACGGTTCCTCTCCTGGAAACAGTTAACTTGGCTGACTTCAACCACCTCAGTAACATTAAAGAAAGAGGTTTCTTCCCCCCTCCTGCAGATCAGTATCTACCCCCTGATTTGCTCTTAAACCTTGAATAGGAAATCACCCTCGGCTGTAGTGTAACTCTGCCTACACATTTTGCAGAGGGCAGGGAGCCAAAGATAATCCCAAAGTGAAGTTTTGAAGCAGCCTCCGCTTCTTGCCTCATGGAGAGCTTTCAGAGAGGAGAAGGTGCTTTGTAGTGGCAGCTCCAAATCATCTCTGTCCTCGGTAAATAGGAGGGGTGCACATCCATCTCTAGCCAGAGAAATTATATCAGGAAGTACTTCAGATTTTTGTATCTTTAGCTTTTGCTTCTACACAGTCTCAAGATCCTGAGATTTGTAGGATTTGGCAAACTGAACAATAAAATCTTCCACTGCTGTTCGTGTGCCCTGTGCCTACTTTCATAACTTTACATTAGTTTTCATATTGATTTAGATATCGCTTTTAAACTCCAGATGACTCCCCAAGTTGAAATATTAAACTTTTTTTCCCATTCAATAAAACAGGATACATTTGAACATTTGTTTTATTTCTATATATATATAAAAATAGCAAAACTAAAAAAAAGATCTGTTACTGTTTAATCAGAAATATTTACTGGAAAAATCGTGTAAATAAATGCATTGCCTGCAATACAGTAATTAATCAAGTATTCAGTGCCCATTTTCACACGTGATATTTACACAGAGGCATTCATGTTTTCTGGATAGAGAAGACAGATCAGTCGTACTGGGTTTTCTGTATGAGTACCCCTTCACAAATCAGCATTCACTCTTCACGTGCTTCTCTGGGATTTACCTTTCTCATGAGCATTACAATCAGAGCACTTATTTGCTAGATCACTTACAGAAAGAAAACACAAAAAGGTCTTGAATATAATCAAAGCACATTTCATTTGCAGAAAGGCTCACTGTGTACCCAGCTATTTACAAAAGAAATAAAAAAAAAAAATCAGTGTTTCTTTCTACTGTGTTAATTTCTCCCTTTTTATTTCCAATCTGGGAAGCCAAATTATAATAGCTTATAACTGGAAGGCCAGCTCATACTGACTTACCCCTTTTATAATAATTCACCCTCGTGCAAAAAACAATGTGGCCCAGCAGAGCAGCATTTATACCTCATCTGCAGAGCGTAAATTATATAGTCTGGGGTATTTATTGTACATTCGGTTTTCCACCCCATAATATAAATCTGAACGTAATCAATAAAATTATAGACTCTACACCGTTGCTTTTCCAGGCCACATTTCCACGTTGTTGGTGCTACTGTGTGTTGTAAGAATCTGCACACAGAGCTGGTGCAAGAACACAATAAATTTGAGAGAAGATCTTCTTTCCCTCAGCAAAATCATAACATAAACTGTTTTCTTAAAAAAAATTGGCTGGGAACTCACCTCTGCTGGGCTAATGCAGAATGCAAGAGAGGGTTTTATAACCCAAGGCTAGTTTGCGATAGATCTGCAAGTGATAGCATTTAGTAAATATTACTAGAAAATCACACACTTTGGTTAAAAGCCAGGTTGCTATTCAGGAACCACGCTGTCATGTGCTCTTTTAGGAAGTCATGCAACCAAGAAGTGTAAAGGCAGTGTGATGTGACCTCTGTGACAGCAGGGCTGAGGCTGATTTAATCACTTCATGCTGCCTGTTTATGCAAATAGACCAGTCAAGCCCTGTAGTATTAACACGGTGGGCCAAACTGCTATTAATATGTCTCACAAGATGATCTGGGAAACAAGGGGAAGCTTTGCTGCTTCCTGCTTTTACTCTGATTTCAGTATGCTAACAAATGTTAATATGCTAAAATCACAGAATCACAGAATCACAGAATTATCAAGGTTGGAAAAGACCTAGAAGATCATCCAGTCCAACCATTCACCTATTACTACTAGCTCCCACTAAACCATATCCCTCAATACAACATCCAGTCTTTCCTTGAACACCCCCAGGGTTGGTGACTCCACCACCTCCCTGGGCAGTACATTCCAGTGCCTGACTACCCTTTCTGAGAAGTAGTGCTTCCTAATGTTGAGCCTGAATCTCCCCTGGCGCAGCTTGCTACCATTCCCTCTAGTTCTGTCACTGCCTACACGGGAGAAGAGGCCGACCCCCAGCTCACCACAACCTCCCTTCAGGAAGTTATAGAGAGCTATAAGGTCTCCCCTAAGCCTCCTCTTCTCCAGGCTGAACAATCCCAGATGCAGAGCTTAGAACAGAAAGGTGTCCCCACAGCCCTCTGACAGGCAGGAGAAGGACAGTTTCCCATCAAAGACTGCGACACTTCAAGATGTGCTGCCCAGATAAACGTGTATTAAGGTGCTGATCATCTCCAGGCACGTGAGGGAAGATGCAAAGGGGCAACCACATCCTTCGCTGCTGCAGAGTCTGGAGGCTGTAGGCAGTGGCTGAACACGAAGTCTCAGCTGCAGGGAAGTGTTCAATAACAGCGTGGGCAGACGCTACCGTCAATACCTCAGAAGTGCCTGAAATGTTAACCTGTGCTGTCAGTTCTCCCTTTTGGTGGGCTCTGGCAAAGCAGCTTCCACCTGTCTTGGGAAAAGAGGCCCAAACAGCCAAACTCCTTCCTGGCAAAGGAAGAATGAGGTCTAGTGCCTCCAGGGAGGGCTTTCAATGACAAGCAGGGTTCAGTTTGGGTCTTTCTATTAGCTATTTTCATTTCAGGTGGCTGACAGCTTTAGATATGAAGGAAGCATTAGTCTCTGCTTCCATAGAAGCATTTTTTTTTTAACTGTCTTGTGTGGCATAAAACGAAATGGAGGAAAAGTATTAAGAAAAATTGGATGCCAAGAAAAATCAAAGAGAACCAAGGCCAGCAGCAGTTCAATCTGCTTTGGCTAAATCAACAACTTTAACAACACTGTCTAATGCTCCCTTGGAGGCACACCCCTGCCAAAGACGCTACAGACACCTAGGCAATCAGTTCCCACAATAGTGAAAAAGAGGGATATTTCACAACATGTGCTCAGCAGCTTGAACAAATGCCCTGCTATGGAGGAGGTGGTCCATCACTCAGCGCGCCTGTGCATCCCTGTGAGCAGCTGGTACCCTGCCTGGTCCTGGCAGAAGCAGCTGCCTGGCTCTGGGACAGACTTCCCCCACAGCACACACAGAGAAACACACACATTTATGCCTATTATTATGAAATATTTCTTTGTTGCCCTCCTAAACACACCCTCAACCCTTTAGTCTACCTGCACTCCCTCATCTCCCTCTGCTCTCCAGACAAAGGCCCCAAGTGTGTGCTCCAAAAATAACTCACCGTGGCTGTCCCATGGTAGCATCTGCTCTGCAAGCACCAACTCACAGGCTGAGCTATAGAAACCATCCACAAGCAGGTACCGAT
Organism: Porphyrio hochstetteri; assembly: GCA_020800305.1. Taxonomy (NCBI): domain Eukaryota; kingdom Metazoa; phylum Chordata; class Aves; order Gruiformes; family Rallidae; genus Porphyrio; species Porphyrio hochstetteri. The sequence goes on along the minus strand of CM036905.1, from coordinate 154,033,883 downwards.
AGCACAATGCATTTCATCCCCTCCACCTAGGCACTGCCACAGAGCTGTGTGAAGAGGTTGGTGCACCAGTGGTTGAGAGAAAAGCACACTTTTGGTGCTTATTTCTATGTTTTCATAGTATCTAATGAAGTGGATGTAAAGCTAGTAACGCAATAGGCATTCTGAAAAAGACATTATATATTCACCCCAGTATTTTTTGTTAACAGAACGAGCTGCATTCTGCCTCAGAAAACAAGTAGGAGGCTTTTGCAGAGGCTTTGTGGGAGGCTTGTAAGAGCTGTCTGTCACTTGCTGAAAGGAGCTCTCAGAGATCAGTAAGATTTTAAGGTAAACCACCTTGTACAAAAAGAGAAGTGAGTATTTTTAAAACTCTCCATAAAAAGGAACTGTGATCACAGAGAGAGATTGAAGCAACTTTATTATTTGTCCTCTCAAAGCAAAATTTACCAAGAGTTTTAAATGGCAGACAAAAGGAGAGGATCATCTGCCAAGGAGCAGAAGAGCAGAGCACAGCACAGCCCAGGTGGGATCTCTTTTCACAGCCCAAACAAAACAGGTAGAGGCATGTCTAAAGACATCACTTTGTCAAAAGAAATTTTCAGGTTTGGGCCCCTCACTACAAGAAAGACATCAAGGACCTAGAGCATGTTCAGAGAAGGGCAACCAGGCTGGTGAAGGAGTTGCAGAGCAAACCATACAAGGAGCATCTGAGAGAGCTGGGTATGTTTAGCCTGGAGAAGAGGAGGCTGAGGGGAGACCTTATCACTGCCTACAGCTACCTGAAGGTAGGTTGTAGAGAGGTAGGTGATGGTCTCTTCAGCCAAGCGACAGGTGATAGGACAAGGGGGAATGTACTCAAGCTGCACTAGGGATGGTTCAGAGTAGACATTAGGAAAAAATTCTTCACCAAAAGGGTTGCTGGGCATTGGAGCAGGCTGCCCAGGGAGGTGGTTGAGTCACTGACCTTGAATGTATTTAAAAGACGGGTAGATGAGGTGCTCAGGAATATGGTTTAGTAGAGGACAGGTACAGTTGGACTCAATGATCTCAAAGGTCTTTTCCAACCTAGTGATTCTTTGAAGCCTCAGTGCAAAGAGTGGAGCAAATGGGCATGACCGAGCTCAGACTCACCATTTTCCAGGAAAACACGCGATGCAACCACCAATGCAAAACCCATCAGGTGATAAAGCTATGATGCCTCTCTCCAGTGGTTCCTTGTCTTTCCACCATCAACCTGCCACGCTTTTCTTACTGCACCCAGGATACCATTGGCCTTCTTGGCAATGAGGGCACACTGTTGGTTCATGGAGAGCTTGTTGTCCACTGGGACTTCCAGGTCCTTCTCCACAGATACCTGTAATGCAACAGAGGAAAGAACAGGAGAAATTGAGAACATTTCCAGTTCCTGCAGTCACAGGATATCAAGGTATATCATGACCTCTATTGTGAAGAAGAGACACAGTCTGCCCCTCCCTGCCAAACTGTTTGGCACAACACCACCTTTCTGACCCCAGATCACAAACTGCCTTAAATCTCTGTGTGTGAACTGGAAGCAGTATGTCGAGCAAGTAACAAACTCAATAAACATGGATTTGTAGAGCAAAACCATTGGCGTGAAGGACACAAGTTAGGGGGGATAACTGTTAGTCTGATCCCCACATGGGGGCACGTTAGGTGTGCAGCTGAGACACTTCTAGTTTAGTCTTCTTTGGGGAATCCTATTTGCACACCCAGTGGCTTTCCTGTGACACAACCCACACCACAGTGAGTGGAGACCACCAGGACCACCACTTCAAAACTGCATTACTGCTCTGGGTTAAATTGCTGATGTAGATGCACCTGAGAGTGTTACACCATCAGTAGCCCCTGTCTGTGCCCTCTCTCCCACCCCCTCAGAGAAAAGCATGTGTGTAGGAAACAGCATGATGGAAAATCATGCATTTAGATGACAGAAGGGAGTTTCTCTTTGTGCCTTACACATGATCAGTGGGCACCCAGAAGGGAATAATAGTAGGTGAAAATATGGTGCAAAGAATCAGAAGAACAGCACCAGCTCTCTTGCAGGTATCAGTGTATCACAGATTGCTTCTGTCTCCAGTAATTCTCCCTTTCTTTTGGCAGCTCTTGCTGTGAGAAGTGTCTAGGAGGGGCACGGAGCTCTTTGATGAAGAACAAACCTGAGAGCTCAGAGTAGTTCAAAACAGCTCTCACCTCTTGTAAGAACCAAGCCTTGACAAGCCCCTTTTCCTTCAGACTCAGAGGACTCCTTCAGACACTGAACTTTGGGAAAATGAGCTTGTGCAGGTCTCCATTTTATTTTTAGAGAAGAGAAATAGGCCATGCATCTTTCAGAGGTGTGCTTAGTGTCTGTCACTTACTGAGACCACATCCTCACAAAGAGAACATGCTTTAGGCTGAGGTAACTCACACCAGCCATCGTGGACTAGAGCCTGGAAACTGTGATGTCCTCTCCTCCCCTGGCTTCTATAAAGAAAAAAAAATAATTAAGTCCAGTCACACTTGATATGACGCAAACAATAGAAAATAATTAACTGTCCCATTGCCTCTTAAGCAGGAGTCAGTGCTCAGTTTATTCCTTAGGTATAAAGATGTACCCCGCAGTGGGACTGTGTGGTGCCTAGAACTGCAGGTGCAGAGCCTGCTGCGGATGAGAAGAGCCACAGAGTTTGCATGAAAGACCTGTGTTTGTCAGGAGATTTCAGTCTGACAGGCGTTCAAGGAACTAACATCTAAGAAATAAAAAGGACACCAATTTTTTCCCAAAAAAAACCTCAAAAGGAAGACATACATACAACTTTTAGTGCTGTTCTTAAATCCAGTACTAGAAACCTTGCTTTATCCACACATTAAATCAGCACCCATTTATCACCACAACTGACTGAAATGATCCTAATGATAAATGGCTTGTTACACAGAAAGTGATTGAGGGAGAATTAGTGGCATTAAGAATATTTCACAATTTAAATTATAGTAAGTCTTCTTTCCTGTAAAGTTATTACTTTCAGTAATCTATTCTGACTTCAGTATCTCCTGAACTAGAATTAGTGACATTAATACATTTTTTACTATTCAAATTATGGGTATTTCATTTATTAAAGGAGACTAAATTAACATCCATACAGAGAGATTATTTAATTTAACAAAAAATCATTCCATGGTTGGATGAGATAATTAAAAAGCTTAATTATTTAAAGTTGCTGATAAAGTTTTAAAAAATTATCTTGATTAAAGGTATGTTTTTAATGAGAATCTGGAAATTTCTGTACTTTGTTCAAAAGCCTGCCACTCCCCTTTTCATGACTAGTTGTTATTCTAAAAATTCTAGAAGAGAAGAACCATATCATCTGAAGAAGAGAACCACATCATCTGAAGAATGTAGAATCTGGTTTCCCATTCTATCATTCACAGGCTCACACAGACCAAATGAATAGCAAATACATTGGCTACTTTTTTAAAAAAACAACTAATGGCTTCAGAAGACTTGGATCTACTAGATTTATGGGAAACAATGAAGATTTATTTAAGAGAACAAATTACACTTTATCATCCATGATGGATGCCTTTCCAATTAAAATTGTAAGAGCAGAAATTGCAAGGTAAAATAAAAGTCAAAATCTAATCACCAAAGGAACAGGCTTTTGAGTGGCAGCCCCAGTGTACAGCTACTGCTGTGGAGGCAGAGCAGCTCTCTGGAGAGGGGGCTAGATCCAGCAAATCCTTACTGAGGCTACCCTTAGCAAATTATATCGCTGTCTTTCTCTCCATATCTGATATATAATGCTAGCTTTACAGGGGATGTAATGAGACTTGTAATGGACTTCGTCTGCCTTTTAATAACACCGTGTTCGGGAGAAAATCATTATGAAGAGCAAAATCATTATTATGACTAGTTTAACACAGGCAGGAGCTGAAAGGCAATACTCTAGGTAATACAGCTATTTATTAAAGGGAAAAAAATGTTAACCTGGGGAAAATGTACTTTCAGGGCCTAATCCTAGAGATTTTTTTTCATCCTGCACAGAATCTACTAAAGCCGAGCAGTCAATGATTTACAGAACGAGGTCATTAAGGAGTGTTTCAGCCAAGCGCCACAAAAACAACTTAAATGCTATTAAAGAATATCACTTGTGTGTTTCCACAGCCACCTATTACACTAAAATTTAAAAAAAAAATGCAATGAACCCATTTCCTTCTCAAAAGAGATACTGAGAAGGGATCAGAAGCAAGTACCAAGCATACGGTATTGGACCAAATCTTGCACTCTAGTGTGGCCCAGAAACATAGTGTGTCCCAGGCAGTCCATGTATACTGCAGATGAACTTTGCTATAGCAGCTCCGTATTCCCTCCTTGGGGCCATGGAAAAAGGTCTAGGTGGGCCACTAAGCTAGTTTGCCCCTTATTATTGAAGGTTGTAACACAATACTGCTTCCTTCTCCCAGCATATCTTTCTATTTTATTTGATTAATAAGAGGGATGGACTGAATTATGAGTTTGACACCTAGGTCAAGATTTAGCTTTTGGTAGAGTGCAACCCATCTCCACACTGATGGAACCGGTTTTCACAAATTTATAATCCAGGAAACTGGAAAAAGCTTGCTGGACTGTAGCAGTATGGGGAGTTCTGGTAAACTAAACCAGCTGCAAGGCTGCTGGAAATGTCCTACACAGTGAGGGAAGAAGCTGCATCTGAACACCAGCCACAATTCACCTTCCTGTATCACCTTTTGTGCATGGAAGTGTCTTGGTGACAGAAGGATATGTACACCTCATGTTGTGCTGGACAGGGTGGCTGGCTTGACCCTAGCACACAGGACGCCTTCTCAGGTGATCACGTTTGGAAGGGGGGCACTGCATCCATGATGTGTATCTGCCATGTGTATCCACACTGCTCCCTCCCAGATCAGTTTCTAACTCCAAAACCACCTCGTTCAGGGTTTTTGACAGCTGGTTCAACCAAAAAGCTTTCCCTTACTCCTGCTCTATATGCCTGCCCACTCTGCAGGTGCTGTACATGATGAGTGAGGGCAAAGACCTACTAGAGGTCATCCAGTGCAGGTGCCACCAAATTTGTCACTGGTTAACACAACACAATGCATGGCACATACCCAGCACTGCAGTCCTATTTCTTTGTATTAACACAAGCCTTATGCCACGTAAATACATTATTCTCTGGTTTTTCATTTCTAAGCCCACTACATTTTCAGGTTTACATCTTAACAAAATGCATATCTGAAGTGCACAAAATATGTATTTTATACCTCCAGAAGCCTCAGCCCCTGTAAAATACCAACAGACCAATTAAAACCAAACCAATCAAAACAAAAACTCAGGCTACTGAAGTCCAGTATCTAACACATTAGCTGCTCTTGATTTGTCTTGGTTAAAAGGCCAAGAAAATCACAATACATTATAGAGCTGTAATTACTGCTTTACTTGTGCTACAACTGCAGAATGAACCAGTTTACAAAGTTATTTAATTTGATTTCCAGTTTGAAGATTGATTATTATGCAACCTTCTTCAATGAATTATTTATCTGAAGTTCTTTATCAGTCATTTTAACACCAGAGGCAAAGCCAGTTCTCCTGTGGGCAAACTTCAGTGCAAGACTCACTGAAGTATTTATGGAATGAGATATTTACTTCTTTTCTGCAACATGAAAAAATATGCCTCCTGTGGTGTGGAAAAGCAGCAGATACTTCAAGTCCCTAATTTCATCAAAAGCATCAAACATTTATGTAAGCCATACAGTTTTGCATAGTCTATGCTGTTGTAGTCGAAATAGCTGCATCTGTAGCATCCTCACAGATATCACAAACTGTTCAGGATGAGAATGAAGGGAAAACACATTGGGTTGTTTTGGGGTTTTTTTACATTGTTTATAATTGTAATGACTTTTGGTCTGTATTTACTGGGTTTCCTATAAACTTGCCCTGCATTTTCGGGTTTTCTTTGGTAGCTGCTGCTTCCCGCTCTGGCCTAGGCATAACTGGGCTTTTCTCAGCTACAAAAATAGTTTCTGTTCTCAGAAGGTTTATAGGAACTTTTCCCCCAAATACAGAGATGACAAATGTATCTATGCTTTGCATTTTAGCAGCAAAAAAAGGGAAGAGGAGGGCTGAGGCTAAAGTAGTCTAGAGAAAATCAGAAGTGCCCAGAAGAGTGCAAAGATATGCCTTTTTTTTTTTAGAGAGAAATCCTTTTTTTCTCCAACACTGTCATTGTGGCTTCTTATCAAGCTGAAAAGTTACATAAGGTGACAGATTTTAGTGTTATTATTTGTCTTGACAGCTCCAGAGGAAAGGGAAAAACTCTGAGAGGAAGCAAGTTTCACCTAAGCATTGTTGTGAATGATTTGAGCCAGATCCAGTTTTAAAGGTTTTATTACACAGTTCTGTCGCTGCTCATGAGAGAGGAGAGGTAAAGGAGAAGACTCACTTGCAGCCAGACAGCTCCTGAGCACGTTATGGGAATTCACAGGGCTGTCAGACATTGATTTGGCAGGGGTGGGGACAAAATAGACTCTGAGGAATGACTGCACCCCAACACAGCAGTGCGAGTCAAAGCCCAGTAGCTTACCAGATTAAGAAAATGCTCCTTGTGCTTTACTCAATATAGGTCTGTTGTATTTGATACCAGGAGCAAATGGATTTTAGTGGAGAGACCTGAAAGTAAACAGCGTGTGCCCTGCTGGGAAATGCCACGTCCCTGGCTGTGGCAGTGTCCCTTAAGGAGGATTTTGCACAGAGGGAAGGAGGGAGATGTTGTGCCTTCAAACGATTTCGCTGCATAGGGGAGTGGTAACGAGTAACATGCATTTTCTCCATACCCTACTGAGACGATTTCTTCCTATCAGGAAAAGACATTTTATAAATACATTTGGACGTTTTTTTCTGTTAAGTACAGTTGCAAAGAGAAATGCAGCATAGCTGGAGACACAAGGAAAGACAGGATCTTCTGGCATCATCCAGAGAAAGCTATCTAACTTGATGTCCCAGCAGGAAGAACCGTTATGTGCTTAGTATGCGTTCCCTCACTTGCTGTTATTAGCTTTTAGAGAGAAAGCAGTTTGGCTGCGTCTTTTACAGTACAGCAACTCTGGTCAACTGGATCCTTGAAGCAGGCTTTGTAAAAAGCATATCATTACTTCATCTTGATTTTTTTTTGTGTGTGCCTGTACTCGTTAACAAAATGTATCAATAAGGGGACAAAGAGAGAGGGAGATGCAACAACACCCACTTGCAGGATGCCATCAGTTTCGAACATCGCTGCCAGCTTTTTCAAAGTCAGTAGACTTTGGGTAGAGGCCAAAGTGAAGGTGTATCACGGGCCTTTCCAAAACCCTTCATATGTTCCAAGTGCAGTAGGTATGTCTGAAGTTAATACTGAGATGTGCACTGGGACTAAGCCATGCCAGGAGAGTTGCCCTCACTGTGGAAATTGGATCGTTTTTCTCATGGGCTCACCCCACTGAGCTGGCCATTACACAGCAAGGATAGCCATCAACACCTCCGTGCTGGAAGGAGGTATATAAGGCACAGTCAAGTCCAACCAGGGGCAGGCAATTGGATACTACTGAGGTGTGCTAGGGTTTGAATGCTGAAATGAGTGATGCGGTGTAGCCGTCTCTTGCCTACCATATGTAAAATAGAAAACTTCTTGAGCCCATCCTGCACAAAACATAGTGACTCTTTGGTCTCTGGTGGGAAAATGTTAGCATAAGCAAAGGGCTGTAGGCAAAGAAAGACTGATAACAGTTCTCCCTAGTCCCCCCACCTTCCTAATTAAAAGGGGAAATGAAAAAAGGATTTAGATTGTATTGAAAGAAAAGGCACCAGGGAGCAGATTCAATTTTTGAGTCATCACAGAAATTCTCTAAAATTCAATTACAGTGATGTAGATCTGACACAGGATGTATTATTATAGTACCCCAGAGAAGGTCAATAAAGTGTATTGTAAGGTCTCCACAAGATTTCATCAGGACTGTAATATAGATAAGTCTCATTATTTCACATGTTTTGCAGCTGCTCTAACTTAATTTTCCGGGGTGCCATCATATAATTATCAAAGATGATTACATTTTATGCCCCCAGATCTTGCAGGTTATGTCTACAGGGAAAGAGTTCAAACCTATTATATAATACAGAAGATATAATTAGACTCTGGAGAGTGAATAAATAAATCACACTAAGGAAAAAAAAAGGGCAACATATCTACCAACAGACCAGCACACTTACGGCTAAAGTTAATGTCATGCGATGAAAAGACCAGTGTAAAGTACTGCAAATTTGCAGGTATTTCACAAAACCTTGACTTAACCTTGGCTTAACCACTTACCAGCAAATATATCTCCATTCCTTTAGGAACAAAATCTGCCACACTGACTAATGTTTTCTAATCTTCTCTACAAATATGGATGAGCCACGGTGACTTACTATTGCGTGTATGGGCCAGACTTTGCCTCCAGCCCTCACTGTGGAATTGCAAGTGTACAAGATTTATGTATATTTAAATTCAAATTAAGTTCTCAAGGAAAACAAAGACAGAGTGATGGTGGGGTTATTTTGTCTAACCACAGGTACTTACTGCCATCTGACATGCCCTAGATATCTGGGGCATATGAACGGGACTGGCAGTTAAGACACAAGACTTAGGAGAGATCTGCTCCCTTGTGAAATAGCAGATGAAGGGCATGGGGGTGGGATGGGACATGGTTGGATCTAAAATGTCTCTAGATGCCATTATGTTTTGGCACATTAAATTTTTCCTGAGGCGTTGTTTGGCTGTGGAGTTCAATCCAGTGCCTGCTGAAGGACCCAGGTGTTTTGGTCACTGGGATAGATCCCAAGACAATTTTAATCATCAGCCTATGTGGTTCAGGGATTTAACCTAGGAATGGCCTAGGTTAACCCTAGCTTTTCCGTGGTAAGGGAATACATTTAGTATTGCTGATTGTAGTAACCTTGTATTGAGAAAATGTAGTGGGAATAGGAGGAACAAGGACAAACATGCAGAGACTGAAAAGACCTCCCCGTCAGTGAGTGGAGAGAAATATGGTTGATAGTAGCTGTCCCTTCTGACTGACTGAAGGTAAGGGGCCAGTTGATGTCAATGAAAAGCATGGACTGAAAACTGAGGAAAATAGCTTGTTTTTGGAAATTTCATGCCTCATAATAATGCGTTCTGTAAGCTATGCCTGAAGCATCAGGTGTCAACCATTTCCCAGGCAGAAGTCTTCTCACTGCTTAAGATGATTATGCCTGTGTGCCAAAATCTTACCTGACAGAAGCTGTTTTACTGCTGGACTGCAGGGTCTGCCATCCCCGCTTTACAAGTGCCTGGCATAGCCACCCCAAGATGTAGGAGCATCTTCACAGCTACACATCTGGATCCAGGCTCTTGGCAGACCCAATGGCCAGTCCAAATCAGGCTTGCTTTTGCCAAAATGCATTTTCTTGGACAATCCTCCATGGGTTCATGAATTCCCTCAGAGCAGCTGTGGCTCCTGCATTTGTGGTGTGAGGCAAGGAAAGGATGTTTAGAACTTCTGTGGGGAATTCAGGGAGCCTTATGGAAAATGCAGCTTTCGTAACAGAGTGTAGATTTCTTTGTGGATTTAATGGGAGTGCAGCTGGTGTGACTTGGACCAGGCATTTCTGAGAAAATGACTAATTAATCATTGCTAGTATATCTAGACTGTTTACATTTCAGTCTGTTGTACTACAGTAAAGTTCAGGTAAAGTAGTGATGTTAAGGGCAGTTCAAACCATTCACACAATAAGCTACAACTTCTGGTTTTTTAGGTCTCAGAATACCACTTTTGCCTCTGATACTATGTGGATAAAAATTACACAGTAAAACCCATCCTGCCATGAACTCCATAGTCATGCTGGATCAGCATTATGGTTCATGGTGGGACCTCAGTTCTCCCTCTCTTGGCTCTGGCTGTGGTAGTTACCTGAATGACTTGTTTTCACCTCAAGATTCTGCAGAGCCCTCTGCACTTCTTCCCAAGCCCATGCAACTCCCCAGTTCCCCATCACTTTGCACTGCAGTGAGTACCTGCATCTGATGCCTTCCCCGTGTCCCTTCCACTAAAATCTCATCCAGTGTCCATCTTTCTCCCCAGCAATCATTCCCAATCTTGCTGCCAGGCTCCCAGTCCCAGTTCCTATCTCTCTCCTCAGTCTTCAATATTTCCTCACCAGGTTTTTATCCTTATCTGCTCTTTGCCCACTCTGAATCCAGATCACAAAATCACAGAACCACAGACTAGTTTGGGTTGGAAGGGACCTCAAAGCCCATCTAGTTCCAATCCCCCTGCCATGGGTGGGGACACCCTCCACTAGCCCAGGCTGCACAAAGCTCCATCCAACCTGGCCTTAAACATTTCCAGGGATGGAGTTTCCACAACCTCTCTGAGCAACCTATTCCAGGGCTTCACCACCCTCATAGTAAAGAATTTCTTCCTAATATCTAATCTAAATTTACCCTTTTTCAGCTTAAAGGCATTACCACTTGTCCTATCACTACAGTCATCCTTTTTCCAAGCTTCCCAAGCACTGGCAAGGGTGTTGAAATTGCTGAGTGTGGTCTTCAAGTGTCGAGTACTCACTATTATTACCTACCTAGAGGACAGAGTTTGAAGTGTAGTGCCCTGCAGGCGATGGAAACGTACACTTTAGTCTAAAGCAAGAGGGTAGAAAAACATGCAGGAAGACCCAGAAGCCCAAGAGCAAAGGAAGTTTCTAAGATTTTTAGAAAATTATTTAAAAGAGGAATAATAGTCTTGGTGTTCCTAGAATGGCTTTCTGTCACGAATCTCAAAGTATGCTTGTCATTAACTAAACCTAACAGCGCTGCTGCAAGGAAAGCATAGGCTTCAGCAAGCTCCAGATGACAAGCTGCAGAAATAAGTGCAGAACCCAGATGTCTCCTTTCAGGGGGCACTCTGAAGGACTAGCTCAGGAAAAATACAGTACAATATTTACCATTATTATTCAAATGAAAGAAGCATAGAAAATTGCCTTAAGTGTTTACCTGGGTATCATTTTGCATGCTCCCTTAGTGTGGAAATAATGTGGATATGTTTAAATTAAATGTTGTATTTGTGCATGCAAATCAGGTTTCTTACACACAGGGAGAAGTCTGTTGAGATCTTGCATGTGCAATTTAAGAAGCAGCTTTGAACATTTTTCTCTGTGTTTGCCTGAAGGAAAGAAATCCGGTACATTCTTCTATGCCCAACCTTAGCAGTGCATAGAGCATGTTGGGTCACTGACTTTGCTAAGCATTTATATTAACTTTTCTTAACAATTACTGTAATTAAGTCTCTCCTAAATTACAAATTAAGATCATCTGGACGCATTATAGAAGTAAAAGTGGTATTAGCAGGGAGGAGGGAACAAAAAGTTCACCAAGTCCTCAATTATTCATAATTTTACAGAGAAGTTTTTGGTTTTTTGCAGGCTAGGCTGTACTGTTGCTGTGGGTGTGTAGGGTGAGGCATCTTTACACTACATCCTGGCCACTGTCTCTGTTCCTGCTGCTCTCCCTGCTCTTTGCACGGCCTCTTCGACTGTCTACAAGGGCTTTGTTAGGTGCACCAAAGTGCTGGTGTGATTCTGCTGTGGCTTAAGCCCCTTGTATCTATACTATTTGTTGATGTTCTCCGCTCTCTGAGTACTTGGCTTGCTCCAGATATGAGGCATAATATGGACAGGTATATAAAGCATTACCATAAAGGGGGAATTTGGGCTTAAATACAAGCTTGAGGCTCAATTAAAGATGGCATTGTAGGTACAGTCATCAGGAAAGCAACTTAATTTTTGTTTAGCATGTACCACAAATTAAGTCCAGGTATCCTGTGAACTTCTGAACCAGACCTCTGGGGGGGACCAGGCTGGAGTAGTCTGGGCTTGAGGGACTGCACCCCATAGCAGTGACCCATGTTGGGGCAGCTGGTGAGGAGCTGAAGCCCCAACAGAAAGGACTCATGTTACAGAAGTTCGTGGAGAACTGTCTCCCCTGGGTGGGACCCCACGGTGCAGCAGGGGAAGGGTGTGAGGAATGCCCACCCCCTGGCCAAGAAGGAAAACAACTCGAACCCCCCAGTCCCTCATTCCCTGCCCCTCCCTCTGACATGATGGGGTGGGGTGGGGAGGAAGAAGGAGAGAAATCATGACTAAAGCAAAGTCTGCTAAGATGGGAGGAGTGGGGGGGAGGTGCTTTAAGATCTGGTCCCACTTCTCATTATCTGAATCTGGTTTCACTGTGTGTGGTGTGTAATGTGATAAATTAGAGAGCTTTTTTAATTGTATGTTGAGTCTGTTCTGCCCATGATGCCGATTGCAGAATGATCTCTCCCTCTCCTTATCTCACCCCCTGAACCTCTCAATGTATATTTTTTCCCCTGTCCAGCTGAAAAGGGGAGTGATAGAGCAGCTGCATGGTACTCAGCTGATGACTGGGGGCAAAACCATGACATGGTGTAAGCCCCCAGTTTAATTCAGGCCCTACATACCATGGGAGTACTTTGAATACTTTATTGTTGTCTGTGCTGGAAAGGGAAACGAACACATGTGCGTCTCACAAACCCACATACACCTTCTCGATATGTTTCCAGGAATTAGCATATTAAAACAATGTTGTAAAAAGCTTTGGATTCCTTTTGGGAGAGGATCCCCAAAAGGATCTACTACATATCAGCAGCTCAGCTGATGTGTAGTAGAACTAAAGGCAAAGTAAGGGAAGGTTGATTTTGGTCTGAGAGAATGAATGAACTGCTTCAGGACAAACAGAACTGGGATCCTACCTCTGAGCAAGCACATGACCTTGCATTTTCCCTTTAAAATGGAAGCAAGATCTATTTGGAGTATAGACTGTCAGTAGGTAGTAGATGGTACAGATGGTGGAGTCACCTGGGCTTTCTGACTTCCTGCTAGCCTTAAATCATCTGCACTTGTCCAGGTGTATTATCACAAGGTGGGGTTTGGTCTTTTCAACCAGCTGACAGTTAGAATTTATTATGTATTTTGAAGGTTAGTGATATACCACAGTCATACATTGCAGGTGATACAATACTGTATTTAAATATTAATCAAATCTGCAAACCACATGCATTCATGAAGGCAAGTAATCTGTCAAGGAAGAAGTTATAAACAGAATGCAAATTCATTGCCATAACTTTGAAGAATGTGCTACAAGCCAAAATATACTGTACTTGGAAAAATATCCTGAATGCTTCCTCTTAATACAAGGTTCCTAGATTACAGATGTATTACATACATTAAGAATACTGAAGGTGGAATTGATTTTAAGGGATGTTAAACTCTCCTGCTACTCTGGTGAAAGAGCAGGGATGCTGGCTCGGTAGTGAAAGGAATGTGATGTTGTACCAGACCCAGAAATTTGGCCCAGACTTCTGATTTTTTTTTCCACCATAAAAGTGACAAATTCTGACATCATTGTGGTCAGTTATGCTCCTAATTTTATGATCCAAATTTCAATTAGACTTTGGTTTAACCAATGGCTCAAATCACCACCAATTTAGAAACCTAATTTTAAAAGAAACATATAAGGAAGATCAGAGCTGTTCATGCCCTGTTTATACTTTTTTATTAAATTAAAGTGATTATCATTTATCAAAAAACTTCATGAAAATCCATATGCTAATAAATACTTAAAATAATGGTCCAGTTACCACTTCTAATTACTTCTTCTAAGAAATTCCTCCAAGTAAGATTACTCCAGTTTTTTATTCAGTGCATATATGCAACAAAGAAAGACATGCTCCAAGCTGAAACCCTCCTGGCTTGTGCCACAAGCAAGACAAGACTTAGGGCATGCTTGAAATATCTAGAAACACCTTTCACAAGTTCATTCATTTATTGAACATCTAATGACCTTACTATGCTACAGCTATTTGAAGAGGACAAATGTTAACTGAATAATTCCTTCATGCAGCTCCCCATTAAACGTAATAGTGAAATACATGCTTTAGTGTGCTGGTGACCAATGCTCTTGCCAGGTGTCAGGGCTTGCTGTGGTCAGTTTATCTTTCAGATCATTTCTAAGGGATGCATCCTGACCCATCAAAAGCAGAAGCAGCCAGACAGGATGGCTCATTATTCAGGCACCTCCAATGCCTACTGCTTCTTGGCTTCCTGTTCAGATCTTGTAAATTCTAGTGGTGTAAAAAATGCATTATTTGTGCTACTTAAAAACACCAGATAAGTGCTCCTCTGGCAATCAAGTGTAAAGCTTCTGGATTTCCAGATGTCCTGCAGGGTTTTGATTACCTGTTTGGACAGGAAATCTTAGAGGTCTCGTTGAGGTTAATCAGGAGTAAAGTGTTTTTGAGTCATTTGGGTCTTATATCCTTATCAGTTTATTTTCATATGCAAACTGAGTATAGGAAGTCACCAGACAAGTATGAGAGTGCTGGAGACCACCTCTGCCTGACCGGCAGGGGTTACACAAGATAAGGCAGAATTAGACATCTGGGACTGAATTCAGAGAGTTACTCAAATTACTCTGCAAGTGCAAACTACAGTATCCTGCCTAATTACATGCTAATATACTTTTTACTAGACTTTGCCTCATCTGCCCTAATGCCTGAACAAGTGAAAACCCTAATCACAGGAGTTGTCAAAGGTGAAGGCAAAGGGATGCAGGAGGAGAAGGAGAATTTTCACACTTCAGGCAGCTGAATGCTGCCCTGGAAACACAACCTGTGACACAACCTTGTCTCAGGGGCTCCCTACCTTATTATCCTGCTTCCCACAAGACCTGCAATGCAGGTCTGACAGAGCGATAAGCTCTTGTGCCAGCTGCCACCGAAGTCACTGCAGGCTGTTCTGGAATATATAGACTGCTGTGTATGGTGATGTCACATGAAAAATCAGTCCTGAGGCATTTGAAATCAAACATACGGAATTATTTGGCATATTTGGTTATCATTTCTCCTCTATCTCCCTCCCTTTTCTATTAAACCAGGCTAACACCTCCTGTTTTAGAGAAAAGTTGAAGATTCAATCAATATTACTTGTAAAGCTCAGGAATACTGAGTGTTTTACAAGAGACATCCATAAAATCTTGGCAAAATCCATAAACAAGTTAATGAATGTGTAGCAGGGCTTGCTGTTGTGTCATTAATAATGTTAGTGTGTACACATTGCATAAGGATGAAAAAAAGGAGAGCTAAAAGAAAGTTCAGTGTACATTGGCTGAGGCAGGTACACTTCCAGTGTCTGGGGAATGAAGTTGCAGAGACAACCTTCACTGTGGGCATGTAGACACTTGTAATGAGGAAGAGGCCTCTGAGTACTTTAAGTTAATACAAGATCATCAGCAGTGTATCTCAATCGTCCTGTACTCCATTTGTTCCTGGCCCTTGCTCTTTCATAGTTTCCTCTTGTGGTGGTTTCATCCTGGCTGTAGGCCAGGTGCCCACTGAAGTTGCTCTGTCACCATGATAAGGACAGGAAGAGATCATTCAGCAATGAACGCCATGGGCAAAACAGACTCAACACGGAATTAAAGGAATTACAAGACATACAGACACAATCTCTCTCTCGCGCGCGCTCACTCGCTCTCTCTGAAACCAGAGTAGAATAATTAGAAGTAAAAACAGATCTTGAAACACCTTCCTCCCACTCCTCCTTCGCAGAGTCAACTTTATTCATGATTTCTTTCCCTTCCTCCCCCTGAGGTGTCACGGGGCATGGGGGAGTGGGGGGAGAGGGTGGGGAGGGATGGGGTTTTTGTCAGTTCCTCACAAGTTGTTTTCCTTCTTAGCTGTGGGGCATTCCTCACACTGTTCCCCTCTTCCAGCGTGGGGTCCCACCCATGGGAGACAGTCCTCCACAAACTTCTCCAATGTGAGTCCTTTCTGTTGGGGCTTCAGCTCCTCACCAACCACCCTAGTGTGAGTCATTTCCATGGGGTGCCAACCTTAAGGCCAGACTGCTCCAACCTCATCCCCTACGGAGTCCCATGTTCCCCAGCAAACTTCCTCCAGTGTGGGTCTCTCTCTCTCTCTCCACGGGCTGCAGGTCACACCAGGGGCTTGCTCCAACGAGGGTCACAGCATCTTCAGTATGTCTCCATCTGCTCCAGCTTGGGGCCTCTCCATGGGCTGTAGGTGGGATCTCTGCTCCCCATCCTCTTCCATGGGGGGACACCTGTTCCACTGTGGTCTTCTTCATGGGCTGCAGGGGAATCTTTCTCTCTGGTGCCTGGAGCGCCTTCTCCCTCACTTTCTTCACTGACCTCGGTGTCTGCACAGCTCTGTACTTCTCACTCCCTTCTTTGGTGGCAAAATGCAGTTGCTTGTGTTATTTTTTTCTCCTAAATGTGATTCCCAGAGGTGCTGTGACCATCGCTGATGGGCTCGGCCTTGGTCAGCAACGACTCCGGCCTTGAGCCGGCTGGTGTTTGCTCTGTGGGACCTGCAGAGAGCTTCTGCCTGCTTCTTGCAGAAGCCACCCCTGCAGCCTCCCCTCCTCCACCAAAACTGGGCCACGCAAAACCAGAACACGTCTCTTCTCTTGGCTTTTTGGACATTTGAGAAAGGATTGTCCATGCATTCATTCTTCTGTGTTCTCCAAACCCCACTTGAGTTTCTGAAAGACTATGAAAAAAAGTCTCGTGAAGCATATAAATTGTTGTCTCTTGGCAACAAGGGAAAGGGTGGTTTCATTTGGTTTTGGTTTAAATATTTCTACAGTAGTTGACATGAGGTCTTCCTTCTAGGAAAGGAGTCATGATTAATACATTTGTTAATTACATACATTCTAGAAGGCACAGAAATATGCTGTTAATTATTTCAAATATTTATTAAAAACACAAGAGCATGGTTACTGTTGGTGTTCATGCTAAACTAATTGCTTCATAATTTTCAGATGCTTGCTGCCTTCCCTGTAGAAAGACATGATTCTGAAAATTAGAAAAATATTTAATGAGCTAGGCTGTAATGGTCTGCTTAATGATTTGGAAGAAGGTCCCCATATGCTACATATGCTGTTCGTAATCAGCTTCAGTTTCCAGATAGCTCTGAGGTCAGTGGCTTGTAATAACTCAACTGGAGAAGTGAGTCAGGAAAATTTGAAGAATGTCTGAGAGATACCATTTGGAACAAACCAAATCTTTCTGGCTGTCTCTACACAAGCCAGCACCTATGCATATTTTCTCAGGCTAATAAACCACCCGCCACAGCAGCTGCAAAGGAGCGCTGTAGTTCATGGACAGATGAGAGAACTGGTGAAGGACAGAATGTATTTGCCAACTACATGGACGTAGAAAGTGTTGGGGAGAAGGGCTGAGGGTGGTGGTAGGTGTTGCAACATACCTGCCTGAGGGGATTGAGTGGATTATGAAGGAAAGGAAGAGGATTAGGAGCCCTGGATGAGCACACTGTCTTGTAGTCATCAGTCTTACATCAGTGAGTCCAGGCTTTGAAGCAGGTGAGATACTAATGGAATATGGAAGCATTTCTTTATCTTTCAGGAAATAACTGTAAGCTCCAGGAAGGAGTCCCTGTATCAAGTACACTCCCAGAAGTGTTGCCTTTTCATTCCTGTGGTGTTTTATTCAATTGTGTTATGTTTGCTTCTTACAGCATTTTTTTTCTCCTACCTCAGTTTTGTGGTGAGGTGAACATCACAATTTCTGGGAGACAAGAGAGACCTTTAAATGGCAGAGCATTTGGTACTGAGCAGGTGATTTTCTGCTACAAAAGGAGGAAAGATCTTCAAGGACCTAAGTGTCTCATAATCCTTTCTCCTCCTCCTTGTGTCACCATCTCTGGATGCCAGTGTCCTGCACCACAGTGGGCCAGGGGTATTCCAGTCCCTGCAGAAAAGGGAGAGACACAGAATGCAAAACTGAGAGTCCCATCAGCCTCACTTAGTTGATGACAGCAACGAGAAGGCACACCAGGCAAACTCACTGTCTAGTTTAGACATGTAGTGCAGGCACTTTTCATGCCTCCCTACCTCTCATACAACTTGAGGGAAGACACAGGCCCTTTGGATGAACTATTTCAATTATTAGTGACATACTCTGCCTCTGATGTGACTGAAGATAGAGTGGAAAGATGCTTGTGTGACAACAGATATCCTTGTGCCCCAGAGCCCTCCAATCTGATAGAAAAGGTAGTCAGCAAGAAGCCTTGCAAGTCCAGATGGCTGAGTCCATAGGTTATCGTGACCCAACCCTCCTTTCCTTCCTTGTGGTGCATATACTTATTTTGGCACTGATGCTTGCTAGTCCCCTCATTTCAGGTGGGTGCTCAGAGTGGCAATTACAGACATGTCAGAGAGGGTAGGCAGACACATACAGATGTCATAGAGTCTGAAAGGGCACCCAATTTTACCCTAGGTATGACCCGGGTACCCTCAGTTCAGCAGGGCTGCCAAACAGCTGGAAGCACATGTCCTGGTTGTGGGGTTATTTTGCCTTCTGCTTAGAAGACTGGGACAAATAGAAGAATGGAAAATAACCTAATTTAGATTAAAGATACAAAACATAAAATGCTTCAACATCTCTCAGACCCATGATGATAAACCATCCTCAGAAAACATTTTGCTCCCAAAGTACTGGAACTAATGAATCCTGATTTCCTACAGACTTGTTTCCCTGAGTTGGCTTGTGTGGTCTGAGAAGATACATGCTTTCTGGGTGGCTGGAGAGTGTGTGAGGTGTCTCTCTGCATGGATTTTTTGCTTTCTCAGAAGGTGTGTTCACATTGTGCTTTCCCCAAATCTGGGCAACAACGTGGGGATGACTGTCTTTACCCAGTTGCTTATTGTTAGAGACCTCTGAGGACGTATCATTGTTGGCCAGTAGATTCAAAAGTTGTTAGGAGGGAATACAAACATTACATTAACCTTGTTTCCACAGGAAATTGGGCTAAAAACTATTGTTCTCCTTCTGCCTTCTGCTCCACGCTTTCTTCTGTCTTTCACACTCCTGCCACTTTTGTGCCTTCTCAGGATATAGATGCATCTTGTGGGCTGTAGGGAGGTCACCTCATTCCTAGTTTATTCCTTCATTTCCAGTGAACCTGCCCTGTCCAGCTATTCCCACTTTCATCCTTGTCTCTCATATAACCTCAGTGCAGCAAGGAACTAAATTCAGGTACAATTCACTGTCTGCTAAGAGAAGCAGCCCCATTGGAAGGTCAGCCAGGCTTAGCCATGTTCTGTCTGTGTTGTCCTGAAACCAGCCATAACCTTTTCTTCTCTGCAGGTACAAAGGAATCAAGAACCATTTAACTGAATATCCTTAACAAAATGAAAAGAACAAAAAAAAAGCCCAAAAATAATTTAATGTCGATTCATAATATGGGGTTTGATATGAACTAGATAACAATGAATGCACATGTTTTCAATGCACACAGCATGGTGACAACCAGGTCAGCTGTGGAGTTTCAAGAACAGCATATACCAGAAAACTGAATCTCATACCCCAACAAAGCTGAAAGGTCTCCTTTAAGATATATTTTCCACTCATCTAGCAAGTACTGTCAGCTTTTCATGTGACATGTTGGATGCTTGCAGAAAGAGCTGTAACGCTGATATGTTTGTCCTTAATAACCTTTGAGTTAACTGTGTTTGCAGCATTCAAGCCAACTGCAGGTGCGTGGGGTTTTTTCACACGTTATTTCTTTCCACTTCAGTGTTAAACAACACTGTCTGAGTAGGTTGTTTCACGTTTTCTGATTTTAGGGAAATACTGTCATCCCCTCAAGCAGAGCTACCTGACCACCAGAGTTTGCAGCCTTAAGAAGTATTTCTGGTTTGCTTTCAAAGAAAAGAATCAGTAGTTCAGAGAGGCAGCCACGGTATTTTTAGTTTGAAAAGCATGAATGTTTTATCTTTAGAATTTGCTGAAAGCAGCAGAGCTGGGTGCTCCCCGAGCTGCCCGCAGCTCCAGAGCACCCAGTAATTCTTGGGGCTTCCCATGATATCTCACCTTTCCTGAGGGAAGTCCGGGGAATCCCCAGACCTGCTGCTGAGAGGTAGGAAAGCAAAGCAAGTTCCAGAGGGAAACCTAGGGGAAGTTGCCCCAAATTACCTCAAAATCTAGGTATTTGTGAAGAAACCAGTTCTGTTGGCAAACTTTCCCCTTGTCCCATCTACTCCTGGGAGCTTGCCAGAAGTGTTCCCCCGCTCCGTACCGCAGGGTCCGTCTCCCCTCCTCTGCGCCAAACCCAGTAAAACCTTCTTCATCTCCTGTTCACCAGCAAAATCCGAATTCAGCAGGAGTGGGAAAGGAATGTGGGGCTCCTCTTCCTCCTGCGGTGTACCTCTAGGTGGGGTAGGCGAGTTTCCACAGCCGGCGGAGCCCGCTCCGGCGCCAGCGGCTTTGTCAAACTTCTCCAGCAGCAGCAAAGGAGCGAGCCGGGAAGGAGAAGTTGTTGGGAAGTCCCTGTGAGCCGGCGAAGGGAGTGCGGGGCCGGCAGCTGAGGGCTTTGGTGCATTTGGGCTCCCTGGGACCGAGTTGGGGACATTCATGACAAGCTCTGGGAGAAGAGAAGACGCGTGCTGGCTGTGCCCGAGCCTCAGCACCTGTGAGAGCCCAACCAAGTGGTTACCCCGAGCCCTGTACCCACGGGAGGACCTCTTCTCCAGGCTTTGGTGGTGGTGAGCCCATCTGCGCAAGGTAGGCTTGTGTTGAGTATGCCTCTCCCCACAGCCAAGTGGGTCTGGTGTGGGAACTGCTCTGTCGTGGGGATGTTGCTGAGGGCTGTGGATGGAAATCCTGTCGATTCAAAGTTTCATTTGAGCAAGATCTACCGTTCAGTGAGTTTCTCTGCTCCTGGCATCAAACCAAAGAACTGCATTTTTCTCTGAGTGCTAGAAAGTAGCTACAGTTCCTGGCAGCATCTTTGATTAAAAGCTAAAGTTTCCTTGCATCTAATGTGGTTTAGACTTCTTTATTATTTAAAGTACTGGTTTTCTGACCAGTTCACAAACTCTAGACGATCGAGTGAGGTTTCTTATTTGAGTGGAAGTACCCGTTTCTCCAGAGGACAGTGGATCTGCTGTTTTGGGGTTTGTGTTAACATTGCAAAGTAATTTACCTGTGTGCCTTGGACTGTTGCTATACTTTTGAAATCATGACCAACACTGTAAGACAGTGCAGAATCAGTAGTGTTGCAGCTGACTGCTTATACATGTGAATACATGTTTGTAGCATGCTGATTTTTATTTTCCTTGCTTCCAAAATCTCATTTTATAAGCGTGCTGTGAGACTGGGGTCCAGAGGAAAGCGGGCAGCTGGGGAGTGCCTGGGAAACAGTGGTATCGCTGGCCTGCTCCAAACACTGTGTGCTGTAGCCATATGCAGTGCTGGAGTAGCTTTGAAATGCCCAGCTCAGGTACCTCCAGGGGAGCAGAGAGCTCAGCTGGGGCTGAGCCTTGCACGACTGTGAAAGGCTGTCACTGGTGCTGAGCTGGGTGGTTTTTAGCTGCCGCAGCCATGGCTACATCACTGGTACCGTGGAGTAGAAAAAGTGCAGTTAGACACTTGAATGTCTGTGGGAAAAGGTGTTTCATTTCTTTTTCTGCAACCAGGGGAGCTTTAGGAATTACATGAAGGGGCACTGAATAGCACTTCAGACCTGTCCCCCATGTGATGACAAGTGAGATCCTCATCTAGTGTAACAGTGTTAAGGAGCTTAGTGACCACCACTTCTTTGGGGTGCCACCCAAAACCTCTTTATGCGCCTCAAGCTGCAAGGAAAGCTTTCACACCTATTGCTGCTGCTCATTGGAAGAGCACAGACAAGGTCTACGGCTACTGCTGCTGCCAGTCCTCTACAGCAAAGCTGGGAGGTGATGGTGTACACTGCACTTTCAAATGATAGGTCTCGAAATGTTTTGGGCAAATGGTGGAAAACTCCAGCAGCTCTGTAATCATGGGAGATGGTAAATTTTAAGGGAAAATTAATGTGATTCTGTAAAGTGGAGTCAAACCACGTGAGTAAGACCAGGATTACTCAGCTCTTTGTTCTACTCCCAGAAATGTCTGAGATAAAGTGGAAATAAATGAAAGTTTAGTTATCCTCTATTAAAGAGCAACCCTGATAAGAATTTTGAAATTAAATGAAACAAGAAGAATTAAGTGAGTGAAATATATTAATCAGTAGCGAGTTGGACTTCACACTACTTGGTGGGAACAGTTTCATCTTCAGGTAAGCTCCTGAGAGAGCCCAGTTTCACTGGAGGTGTCTGACAAAGGTCAAACTGTTACCAAACCTTGGCTCAGCTCTTTTGGTTGGTAGGGTACAGCATAGTTGTGTTGCTGTTTGCAATAATGTAGTCTGACCACAACAAAGAGCTCAGATGAGAATGTGCCCAGAAAAAGCCAGCAGTAGTTTTTTTTGATTGGTGTTTTTTGGTTTGTTTTTTTTTTTTTGGGGGGGGGGGGGGAGGGAGATAGTTTTACAGAAAATTGCTGCCATAAATAGGCATTTTTATTCTCTGTTGCAGCTAGATGAAAAACGTGATGTTTCAGTTTCTCACATCAGATTGTGAGATGGTCATTTTCAAGGGATCATGGAAATCACCTCACTGAAAATGTTCAACTGAACGTAGCTGTACCATAGAGGAGTTTAGGATTCCTCTAAAAATGGCTTAATTTGAAACATTTAAATTTGTTCATGTAAGGGTGGGATTTCCTGGAGAACTGGAGTATTTTTGTAGAGTCTACAGTTTCTAGCTGAACCCATATATCCATGCTAGATGAATGGTCCAAGCACCAGTTTTCAAAAAATAGCAGCATAAGCTTTTGAAGATAAGATGAATATTAAGATAATGTTTTTCTCATGTTGTCATAAGTGGAGGAATTCCCCTCTAATATCCTCAGCAGAGTTGTTTCCTTTAACCATGCTAGGATGGAACTGGGTTTCAGATCCTATCTGCTGCTTCTCTTCTTGGCTAAAGGGCAGATAAATGGTGATGTGAGCTACTGCCTCATAGCAACATAACCCAGAGTTTCCAGCATGACCACACCCTGCGCCAAGGTTTGCAAGGACCTTAGGGTAGATCAGCCTTTCCCTTCACTCCTGTTAGAGGTATCCTGTTTCTCCCTCTGGTTGTTCTCCAAACCAGGGCTTTGCTGCCTTTTGGTACCCTCCTGAACCACTATATTTTTTTATGATGCATCCAGAAGATACAAGGTGCTCTTTCTTACCCAACAGCTCCTGGAGCAGCAGCTCCTTTTGGAGAAAACCTTCCTTTCCTAGTATGTATAAATACTCTGGCCAGTGTCTGCTAGGACAGGGATTTGTTTGCAAAAACAGAGACACTTCTTTGCCATGTATATTCCAAGAAAGTAAATCCCTGTAAAGGATAAGATATTACCAAACAAGGTTGTAATTGCGACATTCATGACTGTCCAACTTGGTAAAGTATTGTTGAACCTGTGTCACCATGTGGACAAAATGCTTGGCCATACTTTCCCCAGAAAACAAAGAACCTGGCTTCATACAGCAGAAGACTAGGCCATCCAAACATTATTTGGAGGCCAAGTAACTTCTTGTTCTTTTGTTTGATTTATCACTCATCCAATTCTAAAACAAATGAACTGAAATCCTGGGCCCATGCAGTTGATGGCAGAGCTCCCACAAGGGTGATGTGCCCAGCTCTCTCTGGCTCTGTGGCAACATTTAGTGATCAAGCATCGCTCTCTGAACCATGTTAGCTTTGCATTTCTTCTGACTTGACATAGCTCAGATCTTTCAGTCTCTTCACACCAGGGAAATCAGAACAAAAGTAGAGAGGAAGTTAGTTTCAAATTCAGAAGGAGTCCATTAGAAAAAAAAGAATGAAAGATAAACAAAGACTATTTTTAAGCATTATCTGCTATTGTCTGTTGAAGAAGTTAAAGCTTTGCCAGTGGATTTTCAAATCTCTCTGGAGATGATCTGCCATGAGTGAGAACTGTCAGAAGTGGCAATCTGTGAAGCTAATCCACAATGCTTGAGCTGAATAACCCACCATGAATCTAGCAACAGGTTTTACATTACCATATTACCATAACGTCTGACCATCTGCAGTGCAAAATCACTAGCAAAGTCCCTGGTGGATTTCATAGAGTCTCTGGCATTTGTTCTTTTTCAGACTCAGTTCTGTAGAGCTGAGCCTTTTTTGGATTCGGTGCCTTAAATTCTGCTCTTTTCCTTTTCAGGAGGGGAGGGCTGGGAAGACTTTATGTGGCAGAAGGGACTGAGAGAACTCTTGTCAGTTTTAGAGCAGAAAGGCTTTTTTCAGGAGGTTGATGTTGCCTCTTTCCCTGCCATGCAAGAAACCTTGCTGATCTGTTGATGACATCTCAGATGACCCTTGCCTGACTTGCTGTGCATATGAGGCTAGGAAGGTCTTGATGAACTACCCTGCTCTGATAATAAACATGTGTGGGGTAAACTCTGTTTTGGGAGCATTACTTGGGTACCATCAATAGCCACTGGGAAGGTGGAAAGGAAAACTAAAAGAACTTATAATGCTTCGCTGACTATGCTTAGCTAGGCTACTGGGACCCTGAAATATTGATAGACTGGAGACCCTTTTGATCTTAAAGGCCACAGTCAACCTAGTTGCAAACATCCAGCATCCAACCCTTCCCAACCAATGAGTTGTTTGTTTCCACGGTGGAGCCTGGCATAGAAAGACACATGAGCTCTGGTTTCTCACTATCTTTTTCTCTGCTGTGCAAATGCTGATGGACGTACATCCCTTACAGATCGTGTTAGTAAGCCCTGGCTTTAAGGCCAGGGCATGGTGCTGTAAAACTTGGCTGAATCGAAGTCCAAGCCAGCTCTTTGGTAAGGAGGAAGCCTGCAAAGATTTACGTTTTCCCCCACCTCCCCTGGAGGTTGTGTTGGTACACGAAGCTCTGTTAGAGCAGCCTTTATCCTCTGTTCATCAGTGTAACAGGCTGGGGACCAAAGCAGAAACATATGGCCAAGTACTGAGAGAGCTTTTAATTCTGACAGTACATCCATCTCTTCCATCAGATATATCACAGAGGAAATCTACTGAAGGGCCAGTTTAAGCATCATACAATTATTTGCAGATTGAGTGTCAGGATTTTTTTCTTTTCATTTTATGCAAGAACCGCTTTAATAGTTCAGGACTTGATATTTATTATTATCGAGGCTAGGAGGATGCATTCCTGTGACATGATCCATTT
This sequence comes from Porphyrio hochstetteri, assembly GCA_020800305.1. Classification (NCBI taxonomy): domain Eukaryota; kingdom Metazoa; phylum Chordata; class Aves; order Gruiformes; family Rallidae; genus Porphyrio; species Porphyrio hochstetteri. The sequence continues at coordinate 154,008,663 of CM036905.1, read as the reverse complement.
TTCTCTCCCAACTGTACACACACTCTGCTGCTTGGAAGAAGGACCAGGGAGGCAAAGAGATCTGTATACTAATTGCTGATAAATTGAGATGTTATAGAAATTGGTTCTGTCACTGAAAAGAAGGAGACGAAAAGGCCCCGTGTGTCCAGATCACATATCTTGGAACAAAAAACTGGGACTACAAAAATATGGAGAACAGACGAGATCAAAGGGTAAAAATGGCAGAATCTGGTGCTGGTTTATAGCCTGCTATAGGTAATAACTGTGAAAGAGACAGCATCCCCAAACCCGGGGCTTAAATTTACCTCTTATAACAAACAGGAGCTTGAAATGGCCATCCTAAAGTAAAGGATTCTCTTCCCATCAAACTCAACCAAAATACAATTGCAACACACCTCAAAGTATTGGAGTTTGGTCAGTGCTCAGCACAGTTTAATAGTGTCCCCAAAGGGCTTGTGCAAAAGAAAAAATCCAGTCAACAACACGAATTAAAACCCACCCAAGCAAAGGCTGGGGATGTGTTCTCTTTTGGTCACTCGAGACTGGGCCGTTTCTCTTCTTGGTGGGTAGCTGGTGACGATGTGCGTCCCCTGCGTTAGACACACTTGCACTTCCAAAAATAGGAGAGAGTGATCTGTGGGCTGCCACCCATCCAGTGCCCCGTGACAGGGGGGCAAGCGAAGCAGCACCGCCTTCAGCTGGCCGCCCCCTCTCCTGCTGAGCCTTTCCCACCTGCCGCGCAGCCATGGCTCGCTGGCTGGCAGTCTTGCCTCCACGCTGCGGGAGTTTACGGGCTGGCGGGTCCGCGTGAGCCGCGGCTGGCGTCACGTCTGGCCGTCTGAAACTGGACTCGTGAAGCGTTCAGTTGTGCCGGCTGCGGGGGGGCAGTAATTTCCAAGAGAAGGGCAGAGCGCGCCCCCGAGGGCAGCGGCTATCTCAGCTGTCACCGTTTAATCCATCACCAAGTCTGAGTTGTTGGCACCCTCCAAGAGAGACAAAAGCAGAACCGAGCATCCAAGCATTGTGGGGTGCAGATTTATTTCATTAGGTTCAAATACTTCCCCGTGGTGAGCCTCGTCTCTTTACATTTTCCATACAGAAAAGGCATGTGTTAACATACTGCCAGTTCGAGGGGTATATTTCTGTGTGCATGTGCAGATCCGGTTGGTTTCTTTGGGAGGTAAAATGCAAAGGAAAACTCCATTGTTCTTTCCTTGCTCTCAGTTTTCAAAAATTACCAGTTCTCATAAGCAGACCAAAACAGATAGCAGATGGCATTGGCTAGCAACAAGGAAACCTAGATGCAAATACGGTACGGGATATGAAGAACGTCTCTGATGTGGCAGGGTTATGTTTTCTATCATGGTTTCTAACCGGTTGTGAGAAAAAAACAGCACTAGCAGTTTGTGGCATTTAATTGGATGTGAAAGGTGTGAATAATTCAGCTGGTGACCAAATGACAAAAGTGGAAATAAATAGAGAGATAGACGGACAGACAGACAGATAGATAACTGGACTTGCAGGGTCTAGATCCACTTCCCAGTGAAGTCAACAGGGGACTCTCCACAAATGCCAACAGCTATTCGAGTGGGACCTGCATGCCCATTTCTGATCTTCATCCAGAATCCAGATACACACAGGCTACATTACAAAAGAGAAATAAAAGGTGCTTGCCTGTGAATGTTTTCCTGGTTTTCATAGATGTCAAAGTTACGCACCATGCAGGGTCACTCAGAGAAAGCAGGAGGTCCAGCACATCAGCCACATGGGTCCCAAGCAGCCCCTGCGCCCCTCCTCCCTGCAACCTGGAGATACTTACAGTGAACCTAGAGTCACAGCCAATCTGAATGACAGGGGTTTAAGTCCGTAGCTGTGTGGTGCAGTTCTCCCAGAGCTTATGTAAGTTGTTTTTAATTTAGCTTAGGTGGAAGTCAGACTAAACAAACAGATACCTCTGGTGCAAGTATCTTTGCATGGGGAAACACCAGGGGCACTTTGAGGAGGCAGTGAATGATGCCCTTGGGGGTTCCAGCACATGGGTGAGGCACGTCCTCATGTAGATGAGACATTTGGTTGCAGGTTGATGACTGTACACATTTTCCACTCAGTCATGCCCACAATGTCACCTCTGCCTCAGCTTTTAAATTCCTCCAGCCTCCAGAGTAGGTTAAAAGAAACTTAAATCCCAAGAGCTTCTCATTCCAACGAGAAGAAATCAATTCTTACAACAAATGGGTATCGGATCCATCCCCAGGAATGAGAGGTCTGAGCCACTGGAAAGCTGAGGTCTGGTGTCTGGGTCAACGATGACTGTAACTGCATGCTTTCTTCCTGTAGAAATGGGTGCTCACCCAGTCTCTCATGTAACACAGAGCACTTGGTTCTTGTGCTTCAGAACCCTCAGGAACCAGGTCCTCTACGTAAGGCAACAGATGGGCACATGAACTCAAAATGACAGAACGATTTCTAATATTTGCTCTCTTTGCCTCTACCCTCAGTGCTTGTACGGGCAGGTCCATGGCTGTGAGCGGAGCCTTACCTTGGTGGTAGAAGGATGTGGTAAAAAAAACTCACTGTTTTTTTCTGGAAAAGGCTATGTTGATTTGGTGCCAGTCCATTGCTGGCAGAAATTCAAGACTGTCTGCACCTCACTCATTCGCTGACGCTCCACTTGTTAAGCCAAGCGCCCGCCCCATGCCCTTGCTGGTAACATGCCCTTTCCCTTGCCTTTCTCCCATAGAGCACTGACTCTGTACGGATGTCTATAGGGAGCATTAGCAGTTTACCACACAGTATGACAAATGCATAAAATTCAGTTTTTCTTTGAAGTACTTCTTAGCTCTCCTCCTGCGTTCAAGTAAAGTTGTCACCGAGTTCACTGAGGTTTGCCCACGCAAGGAGCAAAGGCTTTGTCCCCTTGGGAGTACCCGAGCCATTTTCTAGTAATTTGTCTGCTTAAGACGACAGATTTCCTTATAATAGCACTGAAAACAGGAACTTCACTGTCTTCGAACAGAAATGATTTTACATATTTTATGAAGCTGAGCCAAAGGCGCTGCTCTTGTTAGCTGAAGTTGGTGGCTGTTTGGTTGGTCTGGACATGAGAATTACCTACTTCCCCTTCCTCTTTTTCTTTTTTTTGTTTTGTTAATGAAGGCTTTATACCTGACTAAAATACGTAGCTGTATTTTTCCCTTCAGGTCATGTTATCGGAAGCTTTGAGTTGGGGGTGGGAGTAAAAAAGTTCACTTACTAAGTAAGATTAAAGCAATTAAAGGCTAAGGCTCATATTTAATTTTCCCTTGTAGATGCAATTTTTCATGCAGTGACAGCATCAAAACCTTTTCAAGTTTTATAGCTATTTCACATTTGGCAGAAACAACAGGAAACCATCTGTAGCAAAGCGGGATTGTTGTAAGCATAATATTCAGTAATGAAAAAAAGATTAAAAAGAAAACACTCTTATCTTTACATGATGGCTTTGAAGGCGCAAGGAGCAGGATGCTTGCATTTGCCCGTCTATCTACTAGCATCATAAAATATTTCTAGATGAGGCAACCATGTAGAAAGTTGATGATTTCAGCAGAAGGAAGAAGTCCAATAGGAAATGTGACTTTCCGTTTCTTGAGATTTCCATGATGGATGTAAAGATGCTTGTGCAGAGGAGGCTGTAGGTGACTCTTCTGTATATCATGACATACATGGCAGAGATTATAAGCACATACACACAGCTTGAAATGAGCAAGCTGTCCCATAGAAGGCAAATAAGCTACTCATGTCCTTAAACTTTAACTCCATGCTTGAAAAATCTCGTCTGGATCAAGGAAATAAAAATAAATTGTGGGAATTGAAATAGAAACGAAAACAAATCGTGGTTTATATTGCCCTGTGTTCCCTTATGGCAATGCGTACGTGTTCGTGCTTCGTTGAGCTTTGTTCGCTGGTGACAAGACATCCGTACTGAAAGAGCGTATATTCATCAGCTGCAGGTGAAAAATGCTTTTTTGCTGAAACTTAATGGGGGTGCCACATCCCGAGGCTGCAGTTTTAGGGGTGGCCATTGAATACCTCTGAAGCCCATGTAAAGTTGTTACAGTAGTGTAAGTGTGGTCAAATTTCAGATCATGCCGAAATACTTGTCAGTATCTCTGTTTGCCAAAGTGAAAGAACAATTTCTTTCAGGTGTGCTCTAAAAATTAGGCTGGGCTCTTTTCTCCAAATACATTGAAATTTCGCCTAGCAAATGAGAAACAAATCAACCTTTCTGTAATTTCTTTGTCACTGACAGCGTTGCACGTATTAAGAATCAGACCTAGTTTTAAGATAGAATTTCACTCCACAGAAGTCAAAATATGTCAGGGAACTGCAACATCTTCTTGTTATTAATGTCTTAAATTATAGCTAGACACCCTGTTTTTCCAGTTTTCAAGGCAAGTTATGAAGGCGCTTTTTTCTTTTTTTTTTTTTTCCCCCCAAGTGCTGAGCTGATGAGACATTAAAGGTTTCTTTTTCAAATAGTTTGGCTGTTGGGTTGCTCCTTTCACTCACACCTGCCCCTTGACTTAGAAATCGTCTCCGCCTCTTCAGCATCAAACAGTGCATTTACATAGGCACAAAGAAAACTGGGGAAGGCCAACAGCTCCCTGCCGTCATTAAGATGGGAATGCAAGAAGAACAAAGCAGCGCCATGGTAAGAGAACTATCACAATACCCTACCTTTCTGCGAGGCTGACTAACCAGGGCTTTCCCACAGGAGGGAACGGTGCTGAGGATACCGCAGGATTAGCAGATGCATGTCGGGCTGGCAGTGACTAAACCCGTAACAGCGAGCGAGTCGAAGTTCTAGACATGAGTCAAGTTTAGAACTTGTTGTGGTTTGTAGCGGCTCAAAAGGCTTTGTGCGGCATCACTGTAGGAGTCTGCGACTGCGAAGTGATGGGCTTACAGCTGGTAGAGCCACGGGCTTCTTTGGAGGGGGATGCTTGCTTTCAGCTCTACATGCAGCTCACCCACGGCACAGCCTTGGGTGTGCCTCTCACTTACATGATTTTAATGCCTTTCCAAAGTACTCTGGTTAATTAATTCAGTAAGTTCTCCCTCATTATACAAGCATCCCTAAAGAATTTCGGAGGCGCACAGAAGCAGCATGGCAGAGTTATTTCTTTAAAAATATTCGACAGAAATAAGAAAGAGCCAGTGGAACTATATAGGTGTTTACCAAGTAATTTTTTTGTATGCGTGTCTAGCTTTTTATTCTGGAGCTCTGAAACACAGAAGTGAAGAAAATGAGTGGGAAGCATGGTGTCTCGATTTGGTTTTTTCCTTCAGAACTTTCTGTACACCTCTCTTAAAACAAGTTTGCTGGGAAGACTTGAGTAGAAAAGCTTGAGATGCTCCCTCAGCCCTGATGTTACGGGTGTTCTCGCTGTTTCTTTTAACAAACTGTGGAAGTTGTGCTTTTGTTTGCTGTTGCCTATGCCTGTGACTGAACTGAACAAAAATTTAAAGAGAAGGTACAATTGCTGTACTGGTTTTATCAACGAAGGAGAAAGGTGTCTGCTTTTCCCCTTGCAAAACCAAGTGCAAAGGCAGCTCGAGTTCCCCTGTACAGAAGCAAAGCTGCTCTCTGTGGTGTTTTCCCAGCTATTACCGATGCTGGCTGAATTAATTTAACCAGTGTTGCACACAGATCTTTGCTTAGCTTCATAACATACCCACTTTTGCAGAGCAGATGAAAACTCCTAATCTGTTGTGTTTAACTTTGTGATATATTTAATCTGGAGTTTTCAGCCCCTTCCGTATATACAGATGAAACTCTTTTCCATCATCACAGAAGAGCAATTAGCCATGGGTGTGTGAAAAGTGCATAGAGTAGCAGGCACTATCTGAATCTGACTTGGGAGCAATCAGGTGAGAAGTAGATATTTTCTCTTAGATCATCATGGAGTTAATCTCACAGAGGAGCTTGGATGCCTAACAGACCTTTCACTTCACATGCTAAGTCCAAAACTGAGATCCTAAGAAATCTTGCTCACCTGCCCCTTCACCCCAGAGGTACCTACATTCCTCAACACCCACGTTTACATCCACTGAGTTCCTTGCATGCCGAAACATGTGCTTCTGGACATGCCGTACCTGGCCTGGCCTGTGCTTGATGAATAGACCCACATGCCAGGCATGAGTCCTGCCAATGGGAATGGTCATGCTGTTATGTTCAGCCCATGCCTAGGGAACTCAGGTGGGAGATCTGGACTCCGTGTGCTCCTCAGCCTGGGGACAACTTAGCTGTTTCTCTCACAACAGTGGCCCCAGCTCTCATGTATTCTGGGATAGAATCTGGGATAGTCTGTCCATCCCTCTTTGTTTTGTTTTTTTTTTCATTTTGTTTTGTTGTTGGTTTTTGGTTAGGTTTGGTTTGGTTTTATTTGACTGTTACATTTTCATATGCATAAGTGACTATTTGGAGAGCAAAAGAAAAATAATACTGCTGCGTGATGGCTAGGGTACTTGTGACGGTGTATGGAGACGTGGGCTCTGGGGAATACTCAGTGTAAGATATTTAAATTTTTGTCAGAGTAAGAACTGGAGCCCAGTTTCCAAACCCCGTCCCAGGTGGTGCCCCAGTCGCCAGGTTTGGGAGTCATGTGTCTAAGTGAAAAAGAGAAAAAAACTGTCTCATGCAAAGCAGAAGGGCATCAACAGGAGGGAGATGCTCAGCCCTGTGAGGGACCCCATGTAGCTGTGCTGCCTGGCTGGGGGCTCCGGGCTGTTCCCTCTCTGTGGAGCCCACCCAGTCTGCCCCCAAACACCGGATCTTGGAGGGGGGTAAGTTTTCCAAACTGATGTTCAAACAAAGGAGGATGCTGTCTGCAAGTAGGCAGAGGTATGTGGCCTTGCACAGCCCCGTGGATGGGAGAGGAGGGGGGCTATTCAGGGCAAAGAGATGTGCTGTGTTTTGTGAAAGAGAAATGGCCTGTGGGAGGCACCCCCTGGGCTGGGTTTGGGGGTAAGCTCAGAGGACTGAATGGCTAAGCCTTGTCAGGGCCATGGCTGAGGCATATCTGCTGCCTTTTGAGGATCCCTGTTCTGAGATATCTCATTCGCCCCAGGCTCTGGCTGTAGCAAGGATGCTGCCATCTCCTGTGGCTTCCACCGAGCACTGACTCCATCACTGAACTCATCCTGTTATGAATCTGGCCTGATTCCCTGCTTCATCAGGGAGCTTTCATGGGAAAAATGTGCTAGCCCAGGCTAGTCTAAATCAGGGATGGCTAAGACACAAGTAGCTCCACCATGGATGAAGGTTGATTTCTGATGGATCAATGTCTAATGGCTGATTGCCAACTCAAACTGAAGTTCTCCCCACATTTGCAAACACCTTGCTGCCATGTGTGATTTTTGGTGGCTCACAGGGCTGCTTCTTCCCATGCTGGAACACACCAAGCTTGTCCTGGCCACCTGCATCACGAAACCTTCAGGGGCTGGGTTCCTCCCTGCATGATCCAAGCAGGCAGGGCTGCTCTTAGAGGGGCTGGGGTTGCACAGGTAAGCCAAGGACAGTGGGTGAGAAATTACATCATGGCCACACAAGTGCTATTTGCTTTGGAATCCAGTGAAAAGGGGGGGGGGGGGGGGTATAGTTAATCAAAAAAGAAGTCCCCCTTCAAATATCCAATGATCCCACAGTTTTGGCACTCTCTTGAGAGACAGGAGTTTGAAGTTCAGCTCCCTGTTCCAGATTAAACAGAGGAAGTATTTGATGGTGTCCCATTTTCCTCAGCATGTCATGCTACTCCACTAATAAATTGATCTGTGGAAACCATATACTCCTCTGCAATCTGCTAACCGTATGCAAGCCTTTTGTGTCTACTAAGAAGAGTAGCAATGCTTTTTAATTTGTTCAAGAGCAGATACACAGAGTGCAAATATAGAGCAGAGCTGAGATTTAGGAGCAATATCTTGCAGGGGCAAACTTCAGTGAGGGGGTAATAGATGCTATGAATACGGGTCGTCTTAAGTTTTCATTTCCAGGCTTTTCACTGGCTTTGAAGTAAAACTGGTCTACAGGAACTATAATATTTTCTGGACACTGAAGACAGACTTAAAAAAACCCCCTTTTATTGTAGACTATTTGGTTTTCATTTAGGAGACTTTGTTAACTCTGCTAGTACACTTTTCTCTTAGTGGGCCCACTGATTTCAGCTGCTGGTGCAAGGGCAGCACAATCTGGTCTTTGTGTTTTAAGACTAAAGTTATCCCCTTATGGAGAAGCTAGTTTTATTAGGCACATAAATTAGGGAGAGCCATTTTGTAGCTCTGCATATACCTTTGGCTTCTTCATGCAAGAGGAATACATGTGTAGGAGAGAAGCAGGACCTCAGGGATTCATGTGAGCAGCTTTCTATGTGCAACAGTCCAAGCAAGGAGAATATACAGAACTGGCTCCCTGCAAGCAGGCAAGCTCAGTCATTGTTTCCTCAAGGCTTTACACTTACATCACCATGAGGTGCCAAGATTCTTGCCGATCTGTATACGTGTCATGATGCGACAACAAAACCAAAGTGGTTTTAACTGACATACAATGTATATGAGTTTAGGTCACTTTTCACCACTGGTCAATAGTGCAGGAAAAGAGTAACAAACAAGACCTATGAGTAGCAAACAAACCCGCCACCCTTCCCCTCGCGCGTTGGTGGGCCGAGCTTTGATGCAATTAAGTGTAACGTAGAAATAACTCATCTGTCAATGCCATCGTTTATCATGAAAGGACAAGCTCTCTGATATGCATGGTTTTAATTAACTGTCACTTGGTGTTGAAGTTGAGATGCAGCATACACATTGGGTGCTTAGGCACATACGTAAGTTTTTGGAGATGTCTTAGAAGGCAGAGACTCGGCAGCCAAAACCCAACTCTGAAAGCAACCTGAGCACATATGTGGACACAAGCACTTGCTATGCATGGAAAGCTTTGTTCTTTAAACAAGTTTCCTGCTTGTATCCTTTTTTGGAGAAGAATTAGGTTTCGCTGCTCTACCATTGAAAGCACATGACTAAAACATGCCCCCAGGCCTCTGCACAGGGTGACATTTCAGACAAGCTGTAAAAGAAATGTAGTTCCTCAGTTGCTCTTGCCTGCTTGATAGTTGCATCTTCCAGAAATGATATTTCTATAACCTTTTATCTACTTCAAGCAAACAGTCACCGAAATAAATTATTTTCTATTATAGGGGGTTGCTATAGAATACATTGATACAGCTACAAATGTGATTTTTCTACCATTTATACAGGGCAATGCATTTAGTCAGGGTAAACTGTCTTCTAAGAGCTCCCCTGGACCTGGGGGATGTCAGGGGACCACCTGGACTGGGCTCTCGGAGAGGAATGGATGTGCCAGGGGTCCGGAAAGGGCTCTGCTCACAGCCCCCACCAGTCATAAACATGAGCCACCCCCACTAGTCATAAACATAAACATAAACATGAGGCAAAAACATTTTACTTTGCAAGATGATTTTCACGTTACCCACCCCTTTGCAGGCAGAGGCTGATGTCACGTTGCCCTGGTGGCAATGGGGCCCCAAGCAGGTGAGGGTGAGTTGCCTGGGATTTTGCTCCAGGTGGGATTATTCTGATCCAGGGGCATCACGTGCCCATCGTGTCTTTACCACCCTTGGTTCATAGTGGAGTTGAACAGCTACAGAGAACGGCCACACAAAGGGCATATGTTATGATCAGGATGCAGCCCATGGGAGGGAGAGAGGGAGGGAGGAAGAGATGCTCAAGCCCTGTTTGGGCTCCCAGGGGCATAAAAAGCAGTGGAGACACAAACAGTGGCTGTGGGAGCAACAGGGGCTGTGGACAGGGGGAAGAGGGCTGCTTTCCACTGACCTGCTGCTCCATCAGGGATGGAGTGAGGAAAGGCAGCAAGAAGGGTGAAGAGAAGGAGTCATTGGCACCAGAAAATGCACGTCTTGAGAAAGAAAGTGAATTAATATGAGGCAAAGGACTGAACAGGGACAAAAATATCAAATGATTTTGGAGGATGGGGGGAAAGTTGTCTTTCTGTGGTCTGGAGGAGGAATTGCTGGGCGACCCAGAGAATTTTCTGCCTAATTCGTTGCTGGTGCTCTCATTAGCCCTAGATGCCTGTAACTGCTTCTTGAAAATCACAAGCTACTTTTAACAGGCAGTGGAGTGACTGCCTAGAGCCTCATGTGCCCCTCTCCTGTGGCTCCCTGTGGGATAGGGCAAGCTGAACTGGCCTTGCTTATGCTGTCTTTTTTTGTTTCTTTTTTGTTGTTGTTTTGGGGGTCTCTTTTTGCAAAGCTGTGCTCCATTTATTGCATTTGACTTTGGGTTCAAGCAGCATTGTGTAGCGCTGTCAAGAGCTGAAATGTCAGAATGAAATAGTGAATGCTATTTCCTCAGACGCTCAGTGTCGGAAATTACGGAGGCTCCAGGCTAAGTGTCCGCAGCGGATTCCTCTGATTGCTGCCGTGGAGCAGTGCTCCATTTTTCAATACATTGGTCACAGGTTGATGAAACTGATTTCTCTGAGAACCTCTAGCTGGCACCAGATAGAAGACATCATCCCCCAAGGAAAAAAACAAAACAAACAATAAAACAAACAACAAAACACCCACAGGAGGAAAAAAAAAAAAAAAAGAAGTATAAATGGTACATCTTTCAGATGTGAGAACAGAACAGGATACCTGTGGCCAAACTGTGATTGATGGTGCAGCTTCACAGGCAGTTGTGTCAGTTCAGCTTGAGTGTAGATGTTTCTCCTCCCATGCTAGTGGGTAGATGTTCAACAGGCTCTCTCCCCACCCTCCCTTTTGCTCTATTTTAAATCTGCTGCAAATATAAATCTGCTTTATTCAGATCTGTAAAGGCATGAGGTTTATGTACTAGCTGGGACATGCAAGTACCTGGAGTCCTAGAAATGCTCATCATTTGCATTCTTAATAAAATGTAATTTTAAAACCTAAATATAGAAAGTGCTCTATAACTGAAAATGGATTAAACCAGCTCCTTTTTCCCAGATCTCAACATCCCAAATATCCCTGTGAGCCCAGAAATTTTGGAAGAAGCCCCATAAAGCTCTGGCTCTGAACTGCTCAAAAAAGGAGAATCAGGAAATCAAACCTAGAGCTTTCCATTGGGTTAAGTCCAGCATGTGCTGAGGGGTCATCCCCCATGGCAGGGTCAATTAGTTTTGCTGCAAACCCCATATTGCCTTCTGGTCCCAGGATCAGAGATGGACAGTATGAAATGCTTGACATTAAGTTTTATATTAACAAGCTATACGATCGTTTTTCTGCTTTCTTTTCTCTGTCAGTGGGATTTCAGGATACCTCCTCACAAATGTTTTTGAATGCCATGGATTAATGCAGCATTATTCCAAATGCCATGGTAAATCTTCATTCTGGAAAATGCCCCTTAACTGGTTCTGCACCATGAACGGCATCCTGACTCCCCAACTTTTATTGGGCCTTTGATAAAACAGTGTAGGTAATAAATATCTTTGCAAATTTCCGGGTGTTATTCTCTCTTTATGACAGACTTTTTCTGCCCGTGTCACTTCAAAGCCTTCAGTCATTAGTGCAACACCTGCTAGTGCTGGAGTTTCTGCAGCCTGAGCTTGGAGGGTGATGAAGCTGGTGAAGGGTCTGGAGCACAAGTCCTGTGAGGAACAGCTGAGGGAGCTGGGACTTTTTAATCTTGAGAAAAGGAGACTGAGGGGAGAGTTTATGGTTGTCTACAACTACCTGCAACGTAGTTGCAGAGATGTCAGGGTTGGTCTCCTCTCCCATGTGACAAGTAATAAGTGAGAGGAAATGGCTTAAAATTGTATCAGGAGTGATTTGGGTTAGATGTCAGGAAGAATTTCTTTACTGAAAGGGTTGTAAGGTACTGGAACAGGCTGCCCAGGGAGGTGGTGGAGTCACCATCCCTGGAGGTATTTAAAAGGTATGTGGATGAAGTGCTTAAGGACACAATCTAGAGATGGACTAGGCAGGGTTAGGCTTAAAGGTCTTTTCCAACCCAGGTGATTCTATGGTTCTATGATATTCAGTTGTGATTTGCTATGTCCTTACACTGTCCCAAGCACTGTCTTCTCTCCCTCCCGTTGTTTGCTTCATATATCTCAGTGCTTTATGGCTTCACCTCCCATCAAACAGGCTCAGTGTAAAACTAAGTCCTTAACTACCAAGGGTTTTCTTCCAGAGGCTGAATGAAAGTGTCTAAACTACAGCTTGCTGAGGGAGAAAATGGGTATGCCTAAAATATGCAACCCAGGCTTGCCTCAGAAACCATGGGAATGGCATGATGCCACACTCCCTCTTGTCACCTCTCACCAAGTCGAACACCTTTCAGTCTTTCACAGGCAGACAACGCGCTGTCCCTTCCCCAGCAGTGACAGCAGTGTAGGCATCCCGCCCTGCGGCTGGTCCCACAGCCTGGCTGCCGAAGGTGAGGGGATGCTGTGCTGAAACACAGGTACCTGCACAGGCAGCCAAACCCATTTCATACTTGTGCCCCATGCCACAGTCTGTTGGCCATCTCCAGCTCCCTCCCTGGGCACGCCTCACGCACGCCTTCTCGCATGTCTGTTTTTCCCCCCACCCACTACCTGCATCAGGGGGTTGGTTTTTTTGATATTTTTCTTTTTTTTTTTCACCTCAAAGTGATAGCAATTCCTGGTGTATTTATCTTCAGATGATGTGGCCGTTGTAAGATGAAGTACCTGCAGCAGCCAGTCTGCGGTTGATTTGAACGCAGGCGAGTCTCGACAATGAGCTTAAAGGAGGGTGTCAGGTATAAATCTTGTCTTCAAACAGCCAGGCTGCATTCCAGACTTCAGAGACACCTCTTTGTGTGGAAGGTTGGGTTTTTTTATGCCTCCTTTTTCTTTTTCTTGGACCTGGAAGAGGATGAAAGTGGCGGGGTGTGTGCGTTCGTTTAGGCTGATAATGAGAGTGGGGCTCACGGGCACGGTAATTTGGCAGCCTCTTCACTTCCTGTAACAGTTAAAAAAAAAAAATCATCCAAGGGCTGCTTAAAGACAAACATTTTTTGTTTAACTACTGGGGGTTCATTTTCTGAACAGCCATGCAATTAATCTTATTTGTATTAGAGAGGCAGGCTGCTTTTTGCAAGTTTTTCTGAGCTATAATTAATGAAGATCAAAAATGTTCCAGAGACATAATATTTAACTTTTCATAGGTGTGACTACACAACATCTGCAACAATTACAGAAGCAAAAGAAAAAGGCATTGTGTTGGGCTTTTTCCCTTCTAAGTGTCTTCATTAAGCCTCTTTCCTATGCACAACTCTTTAGTGCCCTAATTTTTGGTGAGAAGACTAATCAATACTAAACCAAATTTTCTTTAATTATTTGCATTGATAGATAAACCCATTGTTCAAAAATGTTACCAGCTAGGTGAGACTTGTGAGGACAGAGCCCATGTAGTTAAGTGCAGAACGACTTGCGTTGCTCCTTGAAGGACCGGATGCGTACAAGAGTGTTTATTGCTTGCATAGTAGTTTTTAAGTAAATGCATGTGTGTGTGTGTGTGTGTTAAAACTTCAAAAGCACCACAGCAGCTTCATGATTTTACATGTAAAAAATCCTGGATGTTGTTGCCACCAGGAATTTTGTAGCACAGATTATCTTTTAGCTGTGCTGCTTAAAAAGACAATTACTTAGTAATAAGTGGTAGCTTATGTATCTCTGGATGATTAAATGAAGAAAAAACCCTGGAATGTATCACTTGAAGACATATGACAAGACACGTGCATAGTTTTACCTTGGCACTGGCTGCCTCCCACTCCACCAACCTTCCAGCTTCCTCAGCTAAAGGAAAATCTGGTTTTCACTGGCCTGAAATGAAAACACGGATGGCTCCAAGCTCGGATCCGCAAAATAACAGCGGGCTCTGCCTCTATGTACAAACAACGAGGACAAGACTTCATTATGCTGGGGATCACTCATTTCATATGCATGTGGCATTTTGCTCACACTTGACAAAGAGAAGCTGCAGCTACATCATCCCAATTAGTATCAGAACTGTTCTGGCATTGCTAAGGGAAAGTCAGATCTATCGTCTGTGTGATCTGGGATAAGCCTGATCTCAAACATTGTTTGAGGAACAAGCTATGCTGGTATGATCCCAAAACCAACAGAGGCACCATCTGATGTGTACTACGCCATGTTATGAGTGAAAGAGAAATTAATCTTTGTCCTTTCTTTGTGGGATGCAACTGTCATCTGGGAGGTGACATACAAAGAAGTTACGGCCTGGGGATGTCCCACATGCCGTATCTGTAGCCTAGAAAATTTTGTGCTACCTGATGCTGAGTCCCTCTGTCTCCAATAACAATAAACTCTGCTTCTAGAAAATCAGAGGCAAAAAAGAGCAAGAGGTGCAGGGCAGTGCTGAGCACCCTGCATCTGTGCCCCAGCAGCCTGCTCCGCAGTGACTCCTTCCCAGGGAGAGAGCCATCTGGTGCCCTTGTGATCAGGGGGTCCTTGGGCTTAACCTGTGCTTGATGTCTGAAGATAGATAGGTTCAGTTTAGAGAAATATTTGCAAAACTGAATCATGGAAAGTCGCACATGCTGATTACATCATATTTATTTCTGTTTACTTTGTGACTCATAACGTTCCTAAGTCTGTGCAAGAACAAAAAAGTCCATCGATTTCTTGTATTTAAATTAAATTCTTTTTCCATATACGAGAGACATCTGTGTATGGCAGAAAAATCTCCCTCCAGTTCCCCTCAAGGTCAAAACTCGATAAGTTGCTTATGGAAGAGAAAGGATGTCAGTATGCTGATGAGCAAGTGTTTTCCTCAGAGCAGGACCACTGGTTTGGGCGAGAGCCTTTGGCTTCGTTCAGAGACCGGCTGCAGCAGTGTGGCCAGCTTGGGGAGTTGGGAGAATTACCAGCAACTCACTACCTAAGTCCTACCAAAACCAGGCACAAGTAAATATCAACAGCATCACCTTTTTTTTTTTCTTTTTTTTTTTAATTGCAAAACCATGATACACAAAAAATACATATTTTTAGCACCAAAATCTGTATGTTCATTAAGGGGTTTCCAGGAGATGAGAGGTTTTTATGTTTTAACTGAAGTGAATCCTTCTCACAGCCCCCCCAGTTACTCATCTTCCCAAGCACTCTTTCATCTTCTTATCTTTCAGACAGTAAGATCTTTGAGGAAGAGACAGCCTTTATTTGTGTACTGTACAACACCCAGCATATTTAACACTAAACTCAAATGTTTGCCTATACTGTAAAATAGCTGCCAGACAGCGTGGTTTAAGAGGGTATTGGGGGTGTTGATTTCTATCTATTAAGAAGGGAGTGAGAAACAGTGTGAACATACGGTAGTTTTTTGCTCAAAATTAAATGATAGAACGTAGATGCACCTGAGGATTTCAGTCAGAGAACCCTGAGAACGGTGTTGGTCAGTGCATAGTTGAGGCACGGGCAGTTTTGTTCCTTAGCTTCTTTCTGCCCTGTGCAGCTTGCACATTCATTGTCACAGTCATTGTCATGAAAAAGTTCTGATAAGGACATTTTCAGGAAGAGTTGGGGAGGTCCAAGAAGCCATGGTCACCATGCACACCATTAACAAGCTTTGTTTTTTCCAGAAAATGATGATTTTCCAGGTTTGTCTTTGTCTCTCCTGCTTGTCCCCTTTTAGCCAACAGTAAATCTACTGTGTGAGGCCCCAGATTTTTTTATCCTATTCTCAGAATGCAGTCTTGCTTTAAAGTCAGAGGAATGGCGTCTTTGATGACCTTTATTTATTACACCATATAATCCCTAAACATTTGTTCACTTTATAGGTAAAAAGACAGACAGTTTGACACTGTATGACATTATTTCCCATGACGTGATTCTTTTCTCTGGTGACCAGAAAGAGAGCATGAAGGGAGTAAGTAAGAAAAATTGTATTTTCACCCTCATTTTATGTAGGAATATGTAATTGTGTGGGCATCAACCACTGGAAGTTTATGTCAGTTTTCTTTCCCTGACTACCATGATAATGAGAAATCAGAAA
The DNA here is from genome assembly GCA_020800305.1 of Porphyrio hochstetteri. Classification (NCBI taxonomy): domain Eukaryota; kingdom Metazoa; phylum Chordata; class Aves; order Gruiformes; family Rallidae; genus Porphyrio; species Porphyrio hochstetteri. The sequence continues at coordinate 153,992,590 of CM036905.1, read as the reverse complement.
ATTGCTTTGCATCTTGTTTCTATGTGGTGTGAAGAATGAGATCTTTCACTTGCTTTTTTCTGCCTGTGATTTCAAATGAGTAGAAGGTCCTTCTGAAGAGCTGCATTCATTTGCCTGCTTGTGTGTGGTTACTACCATTGAAGATGTGCTGTAAGATGTCCATGTGAGACTGGAAGGCCTGATGTAGGACCTGGAGGGGACATGCAGTTTTTGGAGTGGCACACTGGGGTCAGACAGGTGTCACAAGACATCTCCGATGGCACCAGGCACCCATGCATGGACAGCTGTGTTGTGCCCTTCTTGAGCTCAGCAACTAGAAGAATTGCTTAGCTAACAGCTCCAGAAAGCTCACGATCATCTCCTTGGTCATCAGATTATTTCTTTTTCCCTACATACCTCACTCATTTCTTGTCTTGAAGAACCACTGCAGTGGTTCCCAAGTTTCCAAGTAACCACAACTTTTACAGTTGCTACTGCATATAGTGGATTGCTAACTTGGATGTATGCATGATCTTTTTGCAACACCCTAACAGGCTCTCAAAATTACGTAGATACTTCAATATCACAAATATGAACCAATTATTAACTCTTTTTTTTTTTAAGAATATCATAATGAGAATAGAACACCAAAATATTGTTTGAGGGGCAAGATCAAAGCAGGGTTTTGGTTTTTTTTTTTCTAGATCCAGAAACACTGAGCATCCAAAAACTGAGCTCACACTATTCTTAAAAATTTTTCATTACAAGTTTCTTACACCTTGTGTAGCTTACCTTTGTGTTTCCAAAGAAGCCTGGAACAAAATCAGGTCCATGACATAACTGAACAAGTAAAATGAGATTTACTTCAACACGTACTACAACTGCTAGATAAGAAATTGCACCTGCCTGGTAATGCAAAATGCTTTTTTCCAGTCTGACCTATTGCAGTGACTTAATTTAATTTAAAACTCAGTGTTATCATGGAAAGGAAGGTCACTGGGAATTCCAGAAAAACTTGACCTCTTCTTTTAGTTAAAACTTGCTTCTCTCTGTATCCACTTCTTTAATAAAGACACGTGACATCTACACAAGTATATGTGCAGCTGAGGCAGGTCACAGATCTGTCTCTTGCAGTGGTATTAGGCTGGTGAGGATCAACATGCAATACTTCTTGTGGGGAGTATTCACATTCCAAAGTCTAGCAGAGCATTACACCTCCCGCATGCCTTCATGCCCTTGACCCCAAATTTCCAGTACTTTATAGAAACCCTCTTTGTCTCCATTACATGGAATCTGGGAAAAGCAAATTTGAGTGTCTGGTGGCATTGATCTGTAGTAATGAAGTGTTTGTAAAAAACATAGTTTACTTTACCTTGCACTCGAAGCTAGGAGGTGTAACTCAAGGGCTGTCTTGAAGCAGTACTGCTGATACTGCTGAGCCTTGGAGAGCTTTCATTCCTGGTAATTGCCATCAGAAGTCAGAGCGGAGCTGTCATGCCTGGGATTCAATATCTTTCTAAACATAAATTTAGGCTGGATGGTAGTTCAGAGGAAGTTGTACGGGGGATGAAGTCTGGCACATCTAAGGACTGTCTGTACTTTTGTCTCAGAGACTTAAGTGTGTCAAGATGAGGACTGGTCTCATCAGCCATGTCCACCACTGCAGAGCTCTCCAGGCCACTATCAGAGGAGTTTGCATGGATTTCAGTAAAGGTTTTACATAGAAAGGGGCAGTCTTTACAGCCAGTGATTTGTTGGCACGCACACACAAACCCTGCCAGCACTGTTTCTAAGCAACTGAAACCATTTATACATTCAATTCTGACGTGGAAAGAGATTTAGACAATAAAAATGGGGAAAGGCTTTGAAAAATACAAACCAATTCAAACGTAGGATTTGCTAAGTGAAACAGTTTATATGTTTATGGCACTTCACCTGAGAAAATCACTCACCTGAGAAAGTTGCTTATGTATTTTAAGGGAGCCTAAAATCTTTCCCAAAACCACTGGGAAATACCGTTAACCAGGTCTTCTTCGTATGTGCTATTTCACCCCATCTGAACTTGGTCTTGAGCTTGACCAGTACAGCTCCCTGGGATTATCCCATCCTGGGAGTATCCCCTCCAGGAAAGCGTTAGCTGTCCTGAAGGCACAGACTGCCAGACCTGGAGCTACACCAGTGAGCCATCCCCATCGCAGTCGTACTTGATCCAAAGGCTGAGGAGATACTACCCACCCAAAGGAAAGGAATGCTTGGCTTAGTGGCTTCCCATCCTTCCTAAATGGAAAACTACTTTCTTTCTTCACCCCAAAGCTAAAAGAAAGGGGAAAAGCATCCCAAGCCACACCACCTTAGCTTTAGGGCTTTGAGTGTAGCAATCCCAATGTTTACAATGTGAGGCACAGTACAGACACCAGAGAGCAGTGAGGTGTCCCAGCAAGTGTCCTTGACAAAGAGCCCGGCAAGTTATCCTGGGGAGGATTTCCAACACCCTGTGCTGCCTGGGTTGTGCAGGAGGGTGAACGGCAGCATGTTGCCTACCTGTATGTTTGGGATACGGTGCTCAGGGGAAAATACGGGCTTCCTAAGGATTACTGCTCAATGCCATAATGCCTGGATAATTATAGGTCTTCCAGTGAAAGAAGCAGCCCTACAGAGATCTTAAGCTGCTAGAATTTAAGTAGAGATGTTATTTCTGGGATATTATTCCCACAGGCCAAAGTACAATTACAGTGGCGTTTTATGTTTCCTCACAAAAAAAAAAAAAAAAGGAAAAAGCTAAATGAGCAAAGTGTATGGTTTCACATTAATCCTCTTATCAAGGAGCCACTTAGACACAGTTTTTCACCTTCTGCTTCCTCCTCATAATGCCACTGATATCTGGGAAAGTTTCTGGTTTCATTCTTTGCACAGCACAGGGTAAAGGCCCTGAGCAGGTACAGCCTGGCAAGCTTGATCATGCAAGCTTCAGTACCTTCTTTGCAATCACCAGAAAACCTGATCCTGTAGAACAAACCAACCAACCCTGTGCTATCCAGTCCTCCTCCAAAACGGCCAGGGGAAAATAATATTATTCCATGTATGTAGAGGGAAACAAGTTCTTGACCTGAGTCAGAGGTCTGCTTTGCTCCTAATGGGAACCTAGAAGTATGGTGAGCTACACTTAGCCACTTTAAGGTGAGATTCAGGGTCAGATTAGATGTTAGGAAAAAATTTTTTACTGAAAGTGTTGTTAGGGCCTGGAACAGGCTGCCCAGGGAGGGGGTTGAGTCACCATCCCTGGATGTGTTTAAAAGACGGGTCGATGAGGTACTTAGGGATATGGTTCAGCACAGGACGGGAACGGTTGGACTTGATGATCTTAAAGGTCTTTTCCAACCTTGTGATTCTGTGATCTTGCAATGCAACTCTTTACACGCTTCCTAATAATGGCCAAGGAAAAAGTTTCCGCAGCTTACCCATAATCTATCTCTCCCCAAAAGATCAACCATGTAAGGAAAAAAAAGGGAAAAATGAGCTTTCAGATTCCCAAGTAGGTGAGAAGACATTTTGCCCTCTCTAAAGTATCGCTTCTTTGGGCAAAGTGACAGAAAGATGGTTGAAGTTTGAAAGCCTGGAGTTGGCATGGAAATGGTCTTTTCTGCAGTACATGCACTTAAAAATAAAAATGGGCAGAGTATGACAGGGTTAGGAGCATTCACAAGCTGTGCCTTGGGAATAGGCAGTAGAAGAAAGGAAGAATTAATCCATCAGAATGGAGGACTGTCCTTGTTTTTATTGGACATGTTTACTGATGTGTCTGCCTTGGATATTTTCAAGGTCAGTATATTCTTTAGAGGGTCCTATGAGTTTATGCAGGATGCCATCGAAGTGCAGAAGTCCAGAGTTTGTACCTGTCCAACACATCGTGATGGACTACTGAGCAGCAGGGTACAATTGGATGGTGAGCAGTCATTCAAATGGAGGGAAGGCAATGGAAAGGACTGTATTTTCAGTCTTGTTCATATAGTTTCAATCCCAAAACACACAGACGGCTTTTACAAGAGGATATAAAAATTGTTTGTAAGAGCAGGCTTGTTCATACCACCCTGCCGCTGGCTTCATAATGCAGGGTAGAAAACACAGCACTGTGCTCAGAAATACCTTCCCTTTCCATTTTGGAGTGTGTGAATGGAAGGATGATGTCTTAAGTGTTTATGGGAAAATAGCAGCCAGTGAAATGTGGTTACAAAAATGGGCTCTGGGTTGTGCAACATGGAGATGGCTAGAGTATTTAATCTAGAAAGAGCAGTGGGACTTTTGTTGTATGGTCACTTTGCAGGCACCAAGACAGTCCTTTGCGGTCCTGCAATCCCTAAACTCTAGCATGATAACACCCCTTTCCCAAGCATCAAGGATCCTTCCATAACCATGGTTTAAATAAGATGCCTGTTTACTGATCTTAAAAAGCACCGTCAGCAGCTTGATACTTCAAAGATCTTGCTAGGTTGCTCGTTGGGTGCCAGCACCCCCAAGGAAGGGTGCCCACATCGCTTGGCACGGCAGCCAGCGTTTCTCTTTGTCTCACCTCCAGACATCAGCACCAAGCCTGCCCCTTTGGTGAAGCCCAGGACCTCTCCTGACACCATGCCTGCTGACCACGCACCACACATACAACAGGCTTGGCAAGCACGATTACTTGTCTCTGAGACGTACAACAGTCTGGGGAGTTGCTCCATCTTTAGCAGAGGAAATCTGTTCCCTGAGATGCAAGCATGTGGGAACAAAGAAGAACGGATGTGAACACTTCCATTAGCAAGCCAGGCAGACTGTTGCAGAACTGCCCCAAACCCTAGTTCTCTAAATGCTTTTAAAGGGTGAAAGTGAGTGATGCATGAGCAAAAGAGGGATCTGGTCATAACCTAATATCCCAGGCCTAGGGTAAGCTGCATATTGTTCTTAAAGCCTGTTGGCTTTCCAAAGATTGCAATTTGTGTGACAAGGTGCTGGATGTATTGCCCAAATATTCTGTCAAATCTATCACAGTGACAAAGAAATACTGTGCTCTCCTCCTTCCCTCTGAAATTCCTTGAATACCTGGTGCCAGTAGTTCAGCTGATAATGCAAAGAGGGATGAAAGCAGACAGCCTTGTCTAGAAGAAGTGACTTTTCAAATGGGCTCTGACAGTCTCCCTTCATCTCTCTGTAACGTGTCATTCTGATGCAAGCAGCAGACTACAAATAAGCCCTTTGGTTCAGCAAAGGTACAGCAGTCTTCGTATTTTCACTAATTGTGAACTATTATTGTTAGTGTGCTGGCGACTATTCCATTACTCAGAATATATAGAGCATTGCATTTCAGGCTCCAAGCCAGGGTTTGGCTATTTTCAAGAGAATTTTAAGGTTTCTGGTCAGGCTGCTACATATCGGTTTATATTAGGGTAGGTTTGCAGTGCTTGCAGTGGTATTGTTTGGTGGTACAGGGAAATTATACACCTACTTCCTTTGAGTGCTGCGAACACACACCGTTTTTATCTACATGATCCCCTTTTATTAATTCTGTCAACTGCTGTATTGAGTGCACTCTTTGTGTGTCATGGCTTGAATCCAGATGCTGTCAGGATCACTGAGAATTTCACCGCAGACTTCAGTGGGGTTTCACCTGCACAGCTGTGCCTGATGCTTCTCCTCAGGGAGGGAGCAGCCTTGTTCCTCTCCAAATCCCAGGTTCTTCCTTTGAACCAGAGTTGTTCAGAAACTCCACGTCCTGTCTCAGCCCCTCCTAGTCTAGGGACTAGGTCTCTCCCCACCTCAGGTCTGGAGGAAAGGACCTCAGTGACCACCCTCCTCCCACCAGACCGAAGTGGGTGTTGTCACACAGGGAATGTGGGACTATGCAGAGATGCAGCCATGTCCCTCAGTGCCTCCCAACAATCTCTGCCAGAGATGACAGGTTTTAGATCATTATTACAACAGAAAAAATATCTCCAGAGGACAGGGGAAAAAATGTCTGCCTAGAAAACAAGACAGGGCTGACGAGGTCTTTTTTACTCTGGGCAGGCAAGTACCGTGTGAGGTGTGACCAGAAGTTCCTGCATGCACACTGCAGAGTTAGCACAGCAGAAGACATATATCAGGGTGCCAACACTGGCCTCAGCACAGAGGCTGATGTATGCCTTGTACTTTGCCTCTCCTGGCTTAGACCCAACAAATAAAAAGGTAGCTTGAGGGCTGCTTTAACTTGTAGCCAACTTTAAGAGCTTCAGCTGAGGTGCAGGGACAGGGCGTAGGACTGGTTACCGGTTTTCTAAGTTATTTGAAGCCTCTATGGCAACTTGTCAGAACAATCCATCAGAAGATAACTAAAGTCTACCCAGTTGCACATGATCTCACCCTTCTGAGATGATAGGTCCAAGGCTTTACAAAAATAAGCATGTTTATCATAAGAGAGCAAATGTTGCCCATATTTGTTGCTTCCAAACTGATCCACGGCAGTCAGTCTATCATGGGAATTGTTCTTCTGTGCTCCAGCCCCTCACTTGAAAGCATGCTCCTACCACGCAGCACAACCACCCAGTTCTGCTAGCCAGCTTTGCTGTGCGGGCCATGCCCCAGCCTCCATCACTGCAGCATGCTTCAGGATAACCTCCCTTCCCTGCAAGATGGATCGATGGATAACCTTCAGTAACGTGAGGCTGAGACCAGGAGCAGGAGCAGCACTGCACAGTGGGCTTGGCATGATGTGTTTGAGCTACCTAAGAATATGCATCTGAGGTCTCCCAATGCCTGATATAGGTTAGAAAAGTATTATTAGTCATTTCTGGCACGGTAGAGCAATGTCTAATACACCCACGGAGAGACATTATCTTTCCCAGTGAGGGGAGACTCCTCTTTTCCAGCTGTAGCAGAGAGTTGGGGAGTTTTCTATTCACACATCTCGGATACTGTTGCAGATAGAGGCCCTGCCAGCGTCCAGGACATTGAGCACAGGATGTCAGTGACAAGTACATGAAGCATGAGAGAACAATTACATTTGCTACCCTCAGACTGCCTTCTTAGCTGTGTGGTGATGTAACCATTAGGCTGTTCCAGGGTTTTTTTGTGCTAGATGTTAAGTTAGATAAGTAAGCAAACTGAGAACCTCAAGCAGCCACGTTCAGAGGAAGCCTTGCAGGTTTAATGGGCTTTAACTTCATGGGTTTAGTTCATTCCGGTTCCTCTCCTAGGCTCCCCTCATGTTTACAAGCCTTCAGTGTTATTTTAGCTTCTCGCTCTTGTATTCATCATAATCTGTGAAAATCAAGGCTGACATGATGACAAAAGTTGTCACATTGAATACATTGTTTACTTGGCTCGAAGAGTTATTTTTATAATCTCTCCAGAGAAAGTTTCTTATTCAAATTTGCCAGAGATACTCAACAAGTCTAACTAGAAACTTGGCATTTCCTCTTCCAAAAATTCTTCGAATGATATTTTCCAGCGGCGGGTTAATTGACAACATCTTGCTTCACAGAGGCACACATCCTTCTGCCTTAGATTTTCTTGACACATTGGCACCTAGAGTTTGGGGATCAGCAGTTTGGCACAGCACCACGCAGCCAGGAAGCTGCTCACCTAGGAGGCATGCGGATCAATTTCCAAAATTCAGTGTAAAAGAAGGATAAAAATCCTGCCAACTCGTGACAAGAGTGATTCTTCACACCCAGACTGAGATTTCTCCATCATTCTGAGCTGTATATTTTACATACTGAATCTCTCACCAATTTAATTTTCCCCAAGGCTTTCATATTGTTCTAAGGGAAACAACAGCTAAGGCTTTTTCCAAACCAGTGGAACGAGACATCATGTTTGACAGGAAAGGCCTAAAATTTATGTTTTGCTTGCTTCATGCTTAGACTTGAATTTACCAAAACAACTTCTCCAAGAGGGGATAGTCCCTTGTTATTTGTATGCACTGCACACCTCAGTCACCTGTGGGATCCGGTACCGTCTGTGTCTGGGTTATTTCCGTACCGATACCTGCAGACATTTTAACCTGGAGGATGGGTAGACTGCTTTAAATTTTCTTTGTGACCAAGAAGGAATACCCATCCCCCCGTGATATTTTTAGCTTAGAAATAATACCTCCCAGAAATTTGGGCTAGATAGTTTTACTAGCACCATCAAATACTTTATGATATATGCCTTTGGCCTCCAGAAACCATTTTGCAAGATCTCAGCAGTAATCACTACTGAATGCCTTCAGGGCTGCAAAACATTACTTCTAGGTATAGCCAACTGGTAAAAACCAGTGTGATTTGCAATCTACAGTATAGTTAAGGTAGAAGGAAGTGAGGAGACATGGTAGTCCAGCGGCAGCAGCCATGACTTCAGAGTTGTCAATAGACCTTGCCTCAAAAAATAGACCTGAGTTCTGCATCCCAGAAATATGGGGTTCTTTGATTAGGAAAAATAATTAAGGTGAGATCACCACCAACATCGGATCCAGCTCTACAGCAGGCAAAATAAATGGCTATGGAAGGCTAGTGTCTGGCCATCCCACCAGTCACCAGGGAGCAAACAAAACTGTCTATAAAAAGGAAAATAACCAACAAAGCAAAACTTTGTCATTCTACAAAGTCTCATCTACTCCATTTCCAACTTGTATAACATTATAGTCTTTAAGGAGTAAGAAATGTGTTTCTGCTTCTGGCTCTTTAGCTGTTCAATTTCTCTTTCTCAGCTGTAAGGTGATGCATTTACTACATGTTGTGCCTTGCCCCCTGCCTCACCCAGTGCCTGGACACTGAGCTGTGTGCAGGCAGCAGTGCCAGCTCCCCCTGAGCCTGCAAGTTCCTGGGGAGTGCTAGAGCATCCAGCATTAGTGTGGTGTCCTGTTTGGGCTGTTTCTCTTGCTAAGCCACCCATGGCCTTTCTGTGCCACCCTTCTCCCCTCCCCACTGCTATAAATGTCCGTCTCCTCATAGACCTGACAGTAGGTGTGGAGGCATTCCTTTGCTGGACATAGGGTTTTTTCCAACTTGCCTTGCAGAAGCAACCACACATCCTTTTTTTAACACAAAATGTAACTAATTAAAATCTATCAAACTGATTTGGGAGGTAGATGGGAAGCTACCCTATTGACCAACTCTAAGCAGCACCTCAATGTCTTCCAGAAGCACTGAAGGAGGTATTACCAAGCCCAAATCTGTTTTGTGTGAGCTGATCCAGCCAAAAATCAGGTTTCCTCCATTTCAGATTAACCCAGCAGACTAGAGCCGGCTTTGATGTACATCCTAGCTTTCTACTCAGGACAAATTCAAAACAATGTGGCCCCATCCCAACAGTTCGGATTGAGAATAGCTGACAGATCAGGCCCAGTTTTCCCTCCCACCCCACTCTATTTCTCCAAAAGCTCTCAGTTAGCACCAGCTTGCTCATGTAGTGGTGTAAGTAGAGCTACCAACTGTAGAAATGCAGAAATTCACTCTATGATTGCCCTGGCTTTCTGTTTAGTGGGGGTCACATGGTGTTAACCAAGGGAAAATGGTAGGCTTTGTATGAAATATAAGGTTCCCAAGTTTCTTGTGAAGTTTTTAGTCTTCAAAGTACAGAGAAGCTGTCTCTGCGAGAGCGGTCACTGCTTTATACAAAACAAAGCTTTGGAGAAGTTCACTGCCTCCATGCAGAAGACATCCTTCAATCTTCCATGCAGAAAAAAAAATACACACAACACTAAGCCATTGCAGATGTACTCCAAAGAGACAAGATAGAATCTTCACCGTAGCATCTCCTAGGCTCTACACATTACATACTGCTCTGCTTTGGTTTTCTGCTTCAGGACCAGAGTTAAATACACAAGTAGTGAGTCCTGTTTTTCTGCAGGCCACTAAAGGAGTTAAGAACCTACTTTTAACATGTTTGATCAAAGAGCAATTGAATACCTGCAATGTAGATTTGCCGAGGTCTATAGTTTTGTGTTGTTTTATTAAAACACGTGTTATCTAGTAAGGAATCCTCCAGTAGTTTGAGCTCAGGGTTGACCATCAAGTGACACACAAGACACTCAGCGAGTTAGTGGACAAAGGGGAGCAATTTCTTGTTCTGTTCAAAGCAGAACTGTTCTTGCCAGCCCTCACAACTGGATTATCTCCTGACCACATAAGTAGGTTTGCCGGCAAAACATTGAAACAGAGGCATTAGAATTGGAGGATGAAAGCAGATTTTTGTAGTGGAAATATTGCAGAGGTATTCTGCCAGAAAAATCTTTTTCAACAACTCGAGCATCCAACTCAAAATAGCAGTTCATGATGCTGGAGTCGTTGCATTCATCCAGCATCACAGTGAAAAGATTTGAGCTGGCATGGCTCAGCAGTCTGCAGGAGATAGCTGACAGTTCTCTGAGGGTGCAAATCGCTGTTGTTCTCCAGATGAAAACACTCTTACCATGGCAGTCTCAACATTGCCTTCACCAACCTGGAAAAGCAAGGAGCATGGAGAATGGGAACCTGGTATGAATGGCATCGCTGGAAAACCAAAAAAATTGTTAGAGTTTACTCCATCAGAATGAAAAGCCCTGGGCAGTTGTTAGGCACAAAAGGAATGCATGTATTGGCGTACAAACAGCAACACTGCAAAACTGCTCTATGTCTTACAAATGCAAGGTATTTTTTCACATCTTGTTAGAAATGCCAACATAGATTGTGGTGAAAGAGGGACAAGAGCAAGTCAAAAACTTACCAGCTTCAAACACATAGTAGTTTAATAGATTAATAGATGAGATTTTATGATGTCTCGTAGATTCTTAGTGACTGTAGGATCTTTATTCTCTCCATGACCTCATCTGGGGGCTTATAAACCCTTCCACGAAATGCTCTATCCAGGATGGCTGAGGCCTTTATAAAACTATTCTGTTCAGTTTTAGACATCCACTTAAAAAAAGAAAGTTGGAGAAACTCCAGGTAGAAGCACCAACAGCCAGTGGTCCAGAAACTGTTGGCTTAATGGTATGAGACTGGGTGAGCTAAGACTTTTGTATAAAATATGACCAAGCTGAGACATGAGGTCAGACTGAAATACACAGGAGACAACTGCAGAGCAGAAGGAAACAATCTGTTCTTCAAATCCTTGGTGGGTAGAACAAACAGCAGCAGCTTCAAGTCAGTGAAGGGACATGTAGATTAGACATTAAGAGAAGCTGCCTAATACCCAAAGCAGCATAACACAGGACTAAATAGATGAGGGAAAATTGCATAATCTCTGTCACTGGAGGTTGGCAAGGCCCAGTTAGATAAACTTTGATTGGGGTGACAGAATGATTTTTGTCTTAGTGTGAAACAGAAGGGTAGATTAGTTAGAGAACTTCTTGATGTCCCATCTGGTCCTTTTTTTCTTTTTTTTTCCCTCCCCATGGTTGAATTACTTGATAACTTCTAAGTAGATAATAAGCATAGATCTCAGGATTTCCCTTTTTTTCCTGACAGGATGGACTTGATTATTCTGATAGCCTGAATTGTCAAAAGTCTTTATAATTCTCTGTTAAAATCTAACAGCTTTATAGTTTCCTGCTTTTGATACTAGGTGTGTCACGGAGGTACATTGACTTTTAAAGAAAATACATCTGAGAAGATACAGGAGTCTTGCTTTAATTAGGCTAATTTAATGTATCTCTGAGATTGCTTCATTACAACCTTTATTCTATTAATGTTACCTCAGCATCAAAATCACTCCTTCATAAACAGGGAGATGAAGTATAGGAAAAACATCCATGCTGGCCTTGCAAAAGGAATTTTCATGTTAAAATACTTGGCCACAAATGTCACACATAGAGACAAACTCGAAAGCTGTCAGATGTGATAGAAATGAAATACAGGGAGAATTAGTTTTTTACCATGTTTAGTAAAAAGCTTCATGAAGGCCACAAGATGGAGATGCAATATCCAAACCAGTAAGCATCTATGATCCAAGTTTTCTGATAAAGGTCCATGTGAACTGAAGAAGTGTTTGCGGTAGCATCTGAATTGCAGGCAGGCTTAATCCAAAGCCTTCAGTGTCTCATTGCTGCAATTACAAGTTCTTAAGTGCTAAGAAAGGGAAAAAATACTTGACTTTACAGCTGTAATCTACTCTTCATTCTTATAATCCTGATAAACATGAATTATCCATTAATTGCCAAAAATTATTTTTAATCATCCTATAATTATCTTAGCTAGATTTAGCCAGCTCTGCCTTCCTCCCTGTACTTCTCTTTTGCCCACAAGCTGCGTGGAGTGACATAACTCCAACCAGACACATAGCGTTTTTCCTCTGTCAGGGGCCGACTTGCACTGCTTCCCAACAGCCCAACTCCCCTGTCCAGAGCCTGACATATCCCACTCCACCCCTTATCCTCCTCTGGCCATACTGTATTTTATCAGTGGTGCAGGACCTAGTAAGGCCATTTCTCTGAGTGCTGCCTCAGACACCTCCTCCTGCTTCAGAAGTCCCTTCATTATAAAGTCCAGATGTGCTCCACCGAACTGTGGCAAGGTAAATCTGTCTTCTTGGCTGCAAGGCTGTTGGACAAAACTATCCGTGACATGTCCAGCCCTGCAAAAAAAACCCCACCAAAAAACCCAAAACACCAAAACAAACAAAACAAAACAAAACAGAACCAAACACACAAAGCACAGTGAGAACCTCCTCCTCCACAAGCTCCAAACTGCAGGTACTGATGACTAAACATGAACATCCAGCAAGTTCTGCTTCTTCCTAGCCTAAAGGGATCCTAAATAGCTCTAACACTTCTGCCCAGCTGTGCTCCAAAACCTGTTCAATTGTACCCAAACAAGGACAAGAGCATCAGACATGGGTACAGTCCTGGCAGAGGTATGGAATATCCACATCATGTTTCTCTACAGCCTGAAACAAGACACAGAAAAGCACCTGCCTCCTCTCAGAGAGTACATCTCTGCAACTGCAAAAACACCATGAGTGCTCCAGGGAAAGCAAATCAAGGCTCCTGTGAGAGAGGATTTACTCTAGTGTGGGGAATGGGCTGCAGGTAGTACTCTCCCCGAGCACAAGTCCCAGGCAGTCCCAGTCTGTCTGTCAGCACAGGCTTCTCTCTGCTAAGCAGGTCCTCCATGTGTCCTGCCCAGGGCTTTGCTTGGAAAGGCACAACCTGCCCCAGTGCCTTCTCTGCTGTGGTGTGGTTCCTGAGTATCATCAATGGTAGCTGCTCGGTATGTGTATATGCGTGTATCCCTCAGCTATCCAGCTCCTGGGTTCAGGACAGAAAACCTGCATGTCTCCCTTCAGGTTGGTGTGTAACCAAGGTTTTGTCCTACCAACTAATTCTTTGCTCTAGTTCTTGTCACTGTCCCAAGACACTTGACACAGCACTGCAGAGCTTTGCCAGAAGCTCGAGCAATGTTCTTGATGCTGCCACAGTGCAGACATCCCTGCTCTCTGTCAAGCTGTCTTCTCCTATCCCTTCAAGGAGGAGCCTGAAGGCTCATCACAAGGATGGTTTAAGGGTCATCCTCATCCCCATCCCACTGCTTAGCACAGGATGGCTTCTGCCATCTGCTTCCTGAAGTCTTGGCTATTCCCTCATGTTGTGATTGCTTCCAACCATGGAGACCCCATGACGTTTTCTGGAATCATGTAACCCTGACTCCATGTCCTGGTTCCCACCAGGACAGAGTTAATTTCCCCAGGAAGCCAGCACAGGTGAGCTGAGTTGGCCCAGGCTGATTTCCACACCACACTCAGGGATGTGGTGTGGAAAGCGCACTTTTTGTGCAGCTCCAGGGCAGTCCAAGTGTGTTGCAGTGCTCTGTGTTACCACCTTATTGGGTCAGTAAAGTGCTCAGTGTTATCACCATGTGTGTGTGAATTCTGCCAGGGGCTCCATTGTGACCCTTTCGAGGTGAGGTGCTTATCAGTAAACTGTCCTTATCCCAACCCACTGGGGCTCTGTTTCTCATCTGTTCTAAGGGTGAGCGAGCGGCATGTGGTGCTCAGCCACTGCCTGAGACTGAACCACGACACCCCACCAGGCAGCTCTACTTACAACTTGCTTTGGAGCAACCAGCAGGTGTGACTCCACCAAAGGGCAACCACAGCCTGTGCTCAGCTCTGCTGCCTTCAAATCATGTCATGGTCCCCACTCCTATCCCAACCCTGAGTGTCCTTTCTCCAGCCCAGGGCTCCCAATCCAGATGTTAGCCTTCCATGCCTCCTCCAGCTCTGTCCCGAGACTTCTGGCCTGATTCCTGCTTCCACCCAGCTTCATCACGCCTCCTCGGCTGCCCTCCGGTCTTCATTTCTCTTCTAACCAGAGAACAGGGAGCCCCGTCCCACCCAAACCTGGTATATAGGTGTGGTAGCACCTTGTGGGGTTTAATGCTTAGGTGGTGCTCACAATAATTAAGGGGCCAAATGGATTCCTCCCACAGCTGCCCTAGGAGAGTAGGGATGTTCATACATTACCCCTGCAATCCTGCACACGGAGTTCTGACACCACACGGCTCCTGTTTTCATGTCATTCCAAGCAGCCTTTGATGGATACAGGTCTGCAGCGTGCAGACAGGACCTTTGCCATGTCGAAATGCCTTCAAGCAGCAACCACCCATGTTGGCAGGCTATTAAGTTTCTATAGAATTTTGACAAGACTCCAGATGAACATCAAACCATCCCAAATCTCCCAAGGGGCTAGGAATTTAAAAAAAAAAAAAAAAAAGAGGAGGAGAAAAAAAACCCCACCCCAACGAGAAAAAATAACTTCACATGTCATTATTCCCTGCAGCTTTGTAGCTAATTTAGAATCTGTTGATCCTGGTGCCAATAAATAGTTTATCTTTAACCTTGAAAACCATTCCCAGGTTAGCGATGCTCATTTAGCGAGCAGGCTAGCAGCCCTGTATCGGAGAGGGTGCTCGCCACATGCATCCATCCCTGCGTGTTTGTTTCATTAGCAAGGACCAGGCTGTGTGTCAGTGGAAAGGAGCTGTGTGTCTGTGTGTGCTGTGCCCAGGAGGAGAGGGGTGCGTGGCGAGGGCCTGGGTGTGCTCACGCACTGCCCTCCAGTGGAGCCGGGCTCTGGATTAGGAGAGGAAGCTCCACTGCGAACCCTCGCTGGTGTGGACAGTGCTTAAAGGGAACCCTCGTGGGACATACGTGAAATCATTGGTAGGGCAGGGTTAAAGCTCTTCAAAGGTCTTTTGTGGAGATGGTAGTTTGCACCTGACTGTGATTTTGCAGTGTAAACAAACGCTGTCCCAGAATCCCAGAATCTCACTACTTTAGGAGTTGAAAGGGACCTCAAAAGATCATCTAGTCCAACCCCCCTGCCAGAGCAGGATCACCCAGACTAAATCACACAGGAACGCACCCAGGTGGGGTTTGAATGTCTCCAGAGAAGGAGACTCCAGAGCCTCTCTGGGCAGCCTGTCCCAGTGCTCCATCACCCTCACAGTGAAAAAGTTTCTCTTTACATTCACAGGGAACTTTCTATCCTCCAGCTTGCACCCACTGCTCCTTGTCCTATCACTGTCCATCACTGAGAAGAGCCTGGCTCCATCCTTCTGACTCTCACCCTTTACATATTTATAGACATTAATAAGGTCACCCCTCAGTCTCCTCCAACCTAAAGAGGCCCAGCTCCCTCAGCCTTTCCTCATAAGGAAGATGTTCCACTCCCTTAATCATCCTGGTGGCCCTGCACTGGATTCTTTCAAGGAGTTCTCTGTCCTTCCTGAACTGAGGGGCCCAGAACTGGACACAATATTCCAGGTGTGGTCTCACCAGGGCATAGTGGAGGGGGAGAAGGACCTCTCTTTCTCAGCAAGTGCTTCAGTCAGAGAGAACAAGGTGGTCTTCAGCTGCTTCTGGGTGACCTTTCACATCTCAGAGCTGCTGAGGGGACCTGAAGGAGGTTCTCCTTTTTAAAGAATAGCCAAGTCCAAAATTTCTTAAGGCTGATATGTTACACATAACTGTTAAAGCAGCTGGAAGGAGCTGTATTCATCACCGAAACACCCCTCATCATCCAATGGGAAAATGTGTCACCTTCTGGTTTGTACCAGCAAATATTACTTTATTTGAGCATATTAAATGTTTCTGAAGATAAGTTTAAATGACATTCCTTTTCCTGATGCATTTCATTCTCTCACTGGCTTATTGACTTCCAGCCTTCCTAGGACTGTCATTTCTTCCCACAGGTCCCTTTCCTATCCTCATTTCATTCTTCCTACAGCAACACAGAATATTGTAAAAGCTGAGGTTCTGTTCACAGTTACCATCACTATTTTGGCACGTCCATCAACTCTTTCATCAAACAGCAGCTCTAGATGAATATAGATTTTAAAAATTCACACAACTAAGTGCCTAGATGGTAGACATCAAGATCATAAGCCCATGATGTTCACCATTGCTTTGATTCTCTTCTCAACGTGTTATCCTTGTCATTTTTCCCAGGGTGCTCTGCCACATTTCCTTCACATCACCTCTGTGTCAGGACAAAGGCGACGCTTTTGAAACCACATCTCTGCATTTCCTTGGGCTTGTGTCACTGGAATGGGATGAGATGAAGCAATAAATGCTCATGCACATAATAAAAGTATCTTTTTCTGCTCATAGCTCAGTCGGGTTTTAGCACCACAAAAGGCATCAGAAATGGTTAAATGGCCAGTTAATGGAGAGGGGAAGAAGAACTACAAAGCCAATGTGAAATGCAGTGTTTGAAGAGAACACATAAGCTAGGCTTAGCAGCACTCAAGGCAGAAGCAGGTCGTCCCAGGGGACTGTCATGAACACCCTGGTAGTTCATGTGGGAAAAGCAGTGTCTCACACAGCACAAGACCGAGGAGTATAGCTTCCTTTCCATATATATACTTTCCAAACACCCTTTAGGCTTGCCTTCCAGGGCATTAGTTTGCCAGCTAGAATGCCTGCCCTCCACCTGCCACCCCTCTTGGCCTTTGCCTTCTGGGGTGCTTGCTGTTGGGTCAGTGAGTGTCAAAGCCTGACCCTCAGACATTGAAGGGTGGCCAGCAGTGTGTGCAATGGCTTCCAGTCACCCAGTTCCCAGGCCTCAGGATGAGATGCCAGCAAGACTCCATGGGAGGGAGCCCCACACCTGCCCTGGGGCGGCCATCCCGGCAGGAGACTTGCTCAGCTACCTGCAGAGAGCAACCCCTGGGTAGTGCTGGTCCCTTCTCTCAAGACAGGTGCTAGCATCCTGCTCCCTCTCCCACTCAGCCTCTGCAAACTCCTCTCCCTCATCAAACACATCTCACAGCTGGAGAGGATTTGGGCTGGTTGGACCCACAGTCGTTCACCCTTCTCGTACCCTGCCTTACTACTTGCCTTGTGTTTTCAGCAGCACTGTGGGGCTTGCAGGGTGAGGAGAGTTGGTTTTTGTAACACTTTTGGCTGGCAGTACCCTAATCCTGCAAATATTCTCCCTTCCCCATCTACACTTGGGGTCAGCAGCCCCAGTTGTTTTGTTAGTGGGTTTTGCACAAGAAATTCACCTGTCTTCTGTAAAATCATAGAAGAAATAGAGTTATTGCACAAATTATCTGTGCAATACAATATGACCTTGGCAGGTAATATCAGGCACCTAAGTTATATTTGACAGAAACCTTTAATTCTAAATAGAGTAGGTACCATGAGCTGTCTGGACTTCAGTAAAGCACTTGACACTGACTGACATAAGGAATATGGGCTAGGACCAATAGATAAAACATGAGCAAGCAGAGACCTATGGAAGGGTCATGTCAGAAGAGCAGTTACTCAGCTGGAGACTCCCATCTGGTCTCTCAAAACCAGCCTTATTAAAAGTGTCCTGGACTGCAAGTTGCAAACAGTATTGGCTGAGCATGTCTTGCTGGGAAGGCAGCATCTGTGCTGAAAAGGCTGGGATGCAAGTCAAAAGATGGCTACTTCATGGGAAGGAGATCAAGTGGTTACTCACTCAAGCCTGGATCCTGTGTGGCACTGCAGGGTGGGGGGGGGAGGTTTTCTTGTGATATGCATGATCGTGGTGATGGTCGCAGAATAGCACGTAGAGGAAAGTGGTATCTTTGATTAGACCTAGACCAGCCAAAAGACCTAGAGAAAAAAAACTATCTCAGGCCTGGTTCCTTCAGCAGGCCCAGAAAGCAGCAGCAAAAGCCATGCTAACTGCAAGGTAGAAGCAAATTGCTTGGATCAATCTTGCTATGCTAATCAATCCCACCACATGAGAGAAAAAGGTGGTTAACACCTGTGCGGTGTGGGAGGCGTTACCTGGGAGCAAAGTGACAGTCTGCAAGATCCTGCAGAGAGGGAAAAGGGGGGGGGAGGGGAAAAAAAAAAGGTCATTAACACCTGTGTTATATTTTTAAATACATTATTACATTTCTGGTATTTTGTAATTAACGGAAGTTAATTGCAAGCTCTTGGCTTGCACATTTCCAGCCCAGAGGATAACCAGTTTTTAAAACTACCTTGTTCCCTTGAAAGGCTCAGCTTGACATAGCCTGCTAATGGGTTTATCAGATAAGGTACCACTAGGCTTAATGGGCTCCTTAATTAGGAATGTAAACACCTTCATTAAAAAAATAAAAAATGAAGGCCTCAAAGAAATTATGAAGAGATTTTATGATTGTGGACTCAAAAGAGAAAGTATTCCAACAGAGGAAGCCATTTCTTCCTCCTTCCCTAGGAGCAGGGGCAACCTAAAAGAGAAAGTATTCCAACAGAGGAAGCCATTTCTTCTTCCTTCCCTAGGAGCAGGGACAACCTACTTGCTATTTGTAACCCTACGCAGCACGTAAAGCACTGATATTTCCCTCCACTGGGACACTGACATTTGGGGTGTCCAGGCTGAACAGAGATGTGAGGGACAGTCACCCTCTCTGAGGGCGTGTGGGTATAAATAGGTGTGTTTGCATACACACGCGTGCCTGCAAACACGTGATTTCTATAGGCACGTACATAAGAGTGGGCTGCTACCTCAGCTGCTGTTAGCCAAGGTGGTGGTTGTTCCTCCTCTCACCTGTACGCATGGTGGTTGGCACAAACAGCAGCCCCAGCAGGTTGTAGCTTGTGACTACCCACAGATATGGGGGGTTTGGTTGCTCGGGCATGTTCCTCCGCCTGGATTTGGATGGGGCGTTACGTTTTGGCCTCTATGCCCCATCCCCTTGCTTTCCCCCACTAAGGAGGGACCCCTGACTGCAAGATGGGTGTGTGGGTGGATGGGGCACATGGGGGGCTGCTACCATGTGCCACCCTGCATCCCCCCTAGTCGAGGCACAGAGCCCCATGCCATGTCCCCCAGCTGCCTGTCCCCTCAGGCAGCCCCCGGCACAGTGCCCACTCACTGTGTGGCCCCAGTTCCCAGCAGAATGCTTCCCCTCCCTGTGCTCCCTCTCCCTGCTCTTCCCAACAATGGTGGCCCAGGCAGCTTGGGATGTAGTTTTGAATTTAAATGCAGCCAGCCTTTAGTTTACAAAAATAATAAATCCCCTTCAAACAAGTTATGTAAAAGTAGAATAATGAAAAAACCTAATGTTTTTTGGCAGCGTGTGTATCCCTTTGTCTGCAAGACAGAGGCCTGTTGACAAACAAGAGGCTTTTCTGGGTCTCTTAAATCAAGTCCCAAAGTATAAATGGCCACCACCTAATAGTGACTTCATTACATTTGCCAAACACAGTGAAATCGCGGCCCTGTTGCTTATTGCACTTGTAGAAGGAATCAGAACCCTCCCAATGACATCCTTCCCATGCAGTGACCTGCTCAGGGGAGGTTCACCATCCAAAAGTACCACCATGCTCTGCTGCAGCCCCCTCCCACAGAACCCCGGCTGCTTTCCACTATTCCTGCGAGATGGAGTCATTCAGATATTTTCATGTAAACCATAGCAAAAACAGAACTGTGTGTTGACCTCACTCATAACTTGGTGGCTTTTAGCTAAGAAATGCAAATGTGCTGCAGAACTAAGAGCAGAGATTAGTTATTGATGGTCACCATGGGATTTCCACTCTAGTTACAGTTTCAATAAATACTCTTGATGGTCACTGTAGGATTTCACCTCAGTTTCTTCCCGTAAAGTATTTCTAAATTTCTCCACCCCTGTCCTGGCTGTCAACCATTATTGTATTAAAAAGATGCCTGTCTCTGCACAGTGCTAAAAATCACCCGCTTCCCAAATACTGTGAGATTGGAGGGTACCTGGCAGTTCGCAGGGTCAGACCCGAGAAATGGAAGCAAAGCATGAGCTCAAATCATGATTGATCTTAATAACACAAGGCAAGACTCAGACTGTTCTTTATTATGTTATCTGCCATCTAGAAAGTGTAAAGCCCAATAAAAAGGAAAAGTTGTCAGAAAAACATCATTGTTGCTTCAGTGATTGCATTTTCCTAATAAGCTTTTAATTTTCTGCTCTGAATGGAAAGTAATACTTGTCTTAGGAAATGAGGAGAGCTGCTGAATTTAAAATGAGTTCCTTCGTACCAGCAATTTTACCTAGCTCCTGGAAGCAAGATGTCAAAACCCCATTTCCTCTCTCTCAGATAAGGCAGGTGGGGAAACTTCTTAGGAAGCAGCAATGGAGAAAGCACAGAGCCGATGCGGCACCGGGACAACCCGGTAGAGGGTGAACGAATATGCTGTTGCTCGTTCATTCTTGCTTTGGAATTGTTAGGGAGTCTAATGTGCCCATCTGCAATTTTTCATGGTGATGTAAGATTCATCTTGCAATTATTTCCATGGAAAACTCGGGTGCCTTCCAGCAGCTGCGAGCTGGCAGCAAGGCAAGCTCACCTGGGCAGCGGAGCAGGAGCTTTCTTGGGAGGGAAGAGATGGAGTGCAGCCCTGAGCACCCAGAACCACCACTGCCAGCATTTCTTAAAAGCCCAGCCCCTCCTAAAACAAACAAGCAAGCAAGCAAACCAGAAGGAAAAATGTGTCAGTTGTTGTGGCAGACATTAGATGCGACTGAAAAACAGCAAGGAATCCTCCATGTAAATTGCTTTGGAAAAATATTATTTTCAGAGGTGGAAAGCAGTCCTCTCCCACTGAGGAAAATCCTTATGGTAACCAGTAAAAAAAGTCAAGATATTTTTCCCCGTTACAAATACGAGGTTTATGATACTTTTTTTAAATTATGTGTCAGAACCAATCCCAGATTTTTTTTTTTTAATTATAAAAACCAAAAGAGATTATATGACTTAGCCTAAGGGTCAAGGGAGGCTTTTGACTGGGGGATATACAAGTTCCTGCTCACATTTTTGCCCCAGTGAGTATTTTCTTGTTTGCATGAAGCAGCACTAACAGAAGAGCTACCGCAGCAGCCATGAGTGTCTTTTCCCTACCCATCACTTCCCCACCAAAATAGCATCCTTTCTAGCAGGAACATCACTGAAGCAGATGTGTTGTAGTGACAGGTCTCAGGATCAATGAATTACCATTTTCCTGTCCAAAAAGATATCTCCTGCTCACTCCCTGCTCACCTTCCTGAGCATCTCACCTTCTTGGGCGCCAGGGAGGGAGGTTTGCCTGTGAACTAGGTGTCCTGGGAGGATTTTGGGCTGGAGAGGGAGACCACCTTGCTAGTCCTGCAGCTCTGGTCTGGTGGGGTTGAGTTTTGGAGGGGTGCTGACCAACATCAGCCTGGAGGAGGATGAACTGAGGCCATGCTGGTAGTGAGGGGGCTGGAGAGGGACAGCTGGTCCAGCACCAGCTACCTGTGGGTGCCCTGGGGCTGGGTAGTGAGACCCCAGGGTCCCTTCAGTCCTTGCACCTCATTAGTGGCCCCATTTCTGCAGGAACAATTGCCAGATGCACAAAGTATGTTGGAAAGAGCCTTTCCTTCTTACTAGCTTCTTTCCTGCATTGTAGCCTCTTCCCCAACCCCCCCAAAAAAAAAACCCTTTCAGAAAGCTGATGGCTCATCTACACAAGAGCCAACACATGTCTTTATGTAAGGCGAGAAAGCAGGTTGGAATACAGACTTCCAGATGTAGTTTCCAGATAAGCAAGCCTGTGAGAGACAGACAACCCTTCATTAGACTTGATTGCCCCCGCACAGTGGCCCCGTTAACAAATAAAAGAATCTTTTTTGTCCCCTCTTGTCACTGTGGCTCCCACAGCAAAAAAAATCTTGTTTCTGTGCCCAAGCACTGAATTTTTTCTTACAGAGTTGCTGGTTTGCAGAGGAAATTAAAGTTTTGTGTGTAGCTTGAGCTGTTCTTGTTTCCTTTTGATGTTTCAGGTAAAAGAAAGAATGGAGTTGTATCATTTTAGCACTTTTACATCTCTCTCTGAGGTAATTCTTAAGGCGTATTTGCAAGGTCAAAGCTATAAAGACCAGATATGGGAAACTGTAAAGTTCATGCTGTCTTACTGTTCGTGCTGTAATATTGCTCTGTGAAGTATTTTTTCACAATACAAGCTGTAACCAAGGCTGCAAAATGGTTTTCTTCATCATCTTTGTGTTTCCATTTGCTTATAGTTCCCTATTGTCTCCCCGAACTTGTGCTGCCACCATTGTCATTAAGTGATGGGCTCAGGGAATCCACTTTCCTCCCAAAAGAAAACCTCACATCACATCTGTTTCTACAAGGCCAGAGCCAGACTGCACTCTGCTGCTGAACCCTGAAACCTGAGGCCTTGCAGTGAGGATTATATGCTTATTGCAGCTAAGGAGGATTTAGCACAGCGGGAGCATACAGAGATTATCTACTGAGCTCATGCAAAAAACTCTGGCAATCTGTAGAAAAGGCAGGTCGCGAGGTTCATCTCATAAACCCCAGAAACTTAGGGCAAGCTTTGGGTTTTTTTAGTGGCACCTGTGAAGTACACACAGCCTGCCCACTTTCCTTCCTATGAAAACCTTTGTCTTTCATTCTGCTGCCCATTGCTGTTGCTGTTAGTAGTGCAGATCTTGGGTGTGGATTAGTGATCGATACCAATTTTCCAGCTACTCAGGAATTACATTCATAACTGCAGATCTGCTAACCAAAGAGCTGTTTAGAAAGCCCCATAAGAAAAATACGTACAGAAATGTCAAAGTGGTGAAGATGTCTGGCACAACAGCTGTGCCTTTCCCTCTCACAAAGTCAGGTTTTCTGTCCTTAAAGTACATCTGCATTAGCAATGAAACTAAAGACACCAAAAGTGACCCCCTCTGTACGTTAAGAAACGTATGTTTCTATATCCCAATCCTTGTATTTGCTTGCCTCCTTTTTTGAAGCCTTCTTTAAAAAAAAATCCCAAGAAGTCTATGATAGGAAATTATCTTTTGCGCGGTGTTAATACCAAAGCCACAGAATTAACCACTAAGATCATCTACAGAAAGCTGTGAGCTTTTGTTTAGACCACCAGCCAGGGTAACCTCATTGTTTGCACGTTCCCTCTGTTTACTCTATTTACTGATGGATACTGTATCATGGCAGCGCTACCTTATGATCTAAGAAAATTATCGAATTCAAAGGCTGACTACTGCGAATGATGCTTTTTCTCCTTTGGAAAGCATGAACTAAGCATTTTCTGCCTGGGGATGGATTTATTTACTTACTTATTTATATCTGCCAGCTCTTGGTAAGAAGTCACCAAGACCATATAGAAGGGCCGTTCATGTGGGAGGAGAAATATTTGAGTAATAGGGTCCCAGGCGTCTCTTTTCCTATTCCCCCAGGCCAAATTGTGCCTCACAGTCTACAGGAGAGACAAGGAGTCTCTAGCTCTTCTTGCTGCGGTTGCCACTGGGAAAATAGTCTTCCTTTTCCTGTCAGCTTACATGTATATTCTTAGCAGCTATTAACGAATATGACCCAAAGGGCAAATATGGCTGTAATTAGCAACCCCCTCTAGTCATGATGAGACTTGCTGCTTGTTGCACACCTGATCCATAGACACAGGTCTGTGTTTCACACCTCCTCCTCTCTGGAGACACCCGTGTGGCCTACACAAAATCACGAGTCAGGATCTGTGGAGGGCTCAGCAGACAAGCTGCCCAAGATCCCAGATTGCTTAGGAGTGATCTCGTGGTCCCAGCAAAAATACACCTCCGGCTCCTTCCTACTCACCGTTGCCTGCCATCCTTCAGGTGAAGTTCATTTGCTTTAGTCAAAGCACAGCAGAATGTGAAGGCAAGGTACAGTGCCTGTTAATTCATTAATAACTAATTGATTTCCATGATTAGGCACCATAATAACTGGTGGCTCTTTTCCCAGCTTCTTGGCAGGGGCAGGCTCACTGTCCAAGCTTTGTGTGTCTTCAGAGATGTAAAACATTTGACATCTTTTTAGTTTAGATCCTAGCACTAGAAGATGCCTTGTTGTGCGGATGGGATTAATGCATGACAGAGAATGCAGTGAGGGTACAAATTAACATGGTTGAAAATTAGCAGCCCGGCATATCTTTATAGATACCACCAGGTATCATCCCAGCTGATGAACTACCTATGGCCCTACAGCCAGAGGCCTCCTGCATCTGCCTTCCCCCACTCCTGTGTTATAAAGTAAGCATTTTGGGGCTCAACCCCAAAGGAGGAAAAAAAATCCCAAACCAAACTCAACAGAAAATAAAACTGCTGGTTTGTGGCAGCATAGTTGAATAGGGGGGTGAATAATTACACTTTAATTTTTTGGTATTCCAATTTGAGGAGAAAGTCTCCCCAGGAGCTCTAATCTGGCCATGTTCACTACTTTGAACTGGGAACTGGCTTTTTCCAGTTAAAAAAGTATTTCCCATATGTTTGACATATTGCTTCATATAAGGATGGAATGCAGGGAGGGGGAAACTATGTTTACATACAAAACGTAACCTCACATGCATATTTATATTGAAAGACAGAAAAATATTTTATGTTTGTGTGGATAACTTGACACTTTCAACATTTTATGTAAATAAATACCAAATGGATGGAGAAGATTGTATTATACATGAATGGGCTGTACTTCTTCATTTCCATTTTTCAAATCTGGCTATGATTGCATACAAGTACCTCAAACAGCAAACATCTGGGTGGCTTGAAAGCAACTGAAGCATGCTTGCACTGTAAGATAGATTCTTACTGTAAAGCTATAGATTCAAGCTTTACTGGTCAAATTTTTGGTCCTGAGCAGCCTCAGACCCAATTTATAATAAATACAATTGTTTTGCACCATTAGTGAGGACACAGCCTTAATAATGTTCACATTAAAGGTCTAACGAGCTCCTTTATAATTAAGATTCAGTTTAAGAGACATATGCATTAAGACTATATATCCTTGGAACTTTTCCAAGTAACTGCACTGTCATAGCCAAAGTCATCATCCAACTCAAATGTTTGACAGTTTATACAATTGCACTACTATTTTCCATCTCTTACCTCCAGATTTAGGACAATTTGTCTCTGATTCCCTTTTGTTTCTAGGTTTCAAAGTGCAATTTCCTGCAGAAATGAATATACTCATAATTCAGGTTGTCCACCCACCCACCCAGTTGCCTGTCTCAGCTAGCCCAATTGCTGGAAGGAATGTATAAAGTGAGTTTAGCTTGATGCTGGAGTGATATCATCTTGGCTTAATCTACTTAGTGTTTAAAAATGTAAATGTTAATGGCTATCTCGAATACTAGAGCGCTGCTCTCATGTACGTTGTGTGCTCAAATGTAGCACAAAGCAGTAATTGTACTCTTCTGGGAGACTGAAAGCCTTACAGTGCCGGAGACCTGGAAAATTAAAACTGTAGTTTACATCTTCTAGGGCCAAAGTGTTGCAACTGTATCTCAAACATTTGCAACTTGAAGCTGTAAAATCCCTAGGGCATATTATGTGCTGTAACAATACCATTAAATATGTTGTATCATGCTAACGAAACAATTTGTGCCTCCATTTCCTGTCTCTTTTTTCCCCTTAGAAAGAAATCCAGTATATGAATATGTAACATTAGCTCTTATTCACAGTTATTCATTTGAAGAAAGGAAATAAATTAACACGTGTGTTTATAACAGAAATTGCGGCCTTTATTTTCCCCAACCATTGTAATGGCACTTCACATATAGAGTTTGGCTTCTTCCTGGAGTTTAACTTCTTAAATCTGCAGTTTGCTTATCAAGACTGAAAAGCAGCTGGTGCTTCTGACCGAAGGCAGCTCTCAACTTCCTCGGTGGGCCCTCAGCGTGCCGGCTGCCCATGCTTCTTGCTGCTGGTTTGCTCCCTGGCTCTGCTTTTGGCTGCTCAATCTAGACCCTTCCTAGACAAATCTGATCTAGTGGGGTCAAGCACTAAGCAGTGCAGACGCAAGGCAGGATACTGATCCCCAGTCTTCTTCCAATCAGCAGTCCTGATGTAGCCCTCGGTTCCTCCGTGGGAGGATTTCTCAGCAAGACAAGAATGTCTGGGACTCTGACCTGGTGCTTCATCTTTGACAGATTTTTATAAGGGCTGCAAGACTGGGCTCCCTGGTACTATTGGTCTTCTCAAAGAGAGGAAAGAGATGTGCAGGAAGGGCTTGATAGTGTGTGCGAGCGTGTGAGTGCACGTGCACATCTCCCACTCTGTTTGGACCTCCAGGCACCCACACAGATACCCATGTAACCTTTGTTCTGCTTGTGAGCCCTTCTGTTCTTATTTTGGCAACACACACACAAATATTTACTCATCTTCGTAAGCAACCACTGATTCTATCTTTTCAGGTAAAATACCAAGAGAGCATGGCTCGCCTGGGCGAACGTAAATGGACCCACGTGTTCCCTTTTCTGGTGGTAGGTATTTACGTGTGGATATGTCTGTACAGTGTGCAAAGATAGCTGGGTTCTTCTGGGGTCCTAGCAAATGTCTGTGAGTCATCATGGCACAGCCACGGATGACTTAGGGACTGAACTCTGATGCAGTGATCGGTTTCCATTCAATAAAACAACTCAGTATGCGCTGGCTAGAGTGAGGCTGCTAGGGAGGAGGGGGAAAGGAAAAGGAACCCGTATGGAGCAGAGGGAAGGCACTGGAAGAGCTGATTAACCTGGGTGTCACACGAAGCACAGCCTCATCATGGTTGAGGCCCGAGGCAGCTCATTATCTCAGGTTGTTATAATTGTCCCTCGCAGTCACATTTATGAAGGCTCATTAGAGCTGGGAGGAGTAAGGATGCAAACTCAGGCATTTGCTGCGTGGGAGAGCAGGAGGATTAATAGGTCAGGAATCACAGCCTTCAGTCTTCAGTGACAACAAGATGAACGTCAGTGCTCCCAGAAACTCCTAGCAGACCAGGCTTCTGAAAACTATGCTGTTACTTGTTGGAGGCTTTACACTTTTTAAAAGCATTCTACCTGTTCCTGCCTCCCAGTTATCCTCTCAAAATAAAGTGTAAAAAATAAAAGGAGTCCAATGTTGACTCTATTACTGGATGACAGATAAATTGCTTTGGTGGTGGCACCACATGGAATGGAGGTGGTACCATCACTTCTGCTTCTGAGCATGAGGGGTGTTTGGTGCTGCAATGCCAGCCAGAGCATCGAGGCAAGGGGAGGGGGCGAGGCACGTGGGATGAAGGTGGTGGAAGTGACGGTGCTCTGGGATGCTCTCTGGTGACAGGTCTCCCTGGTGTACACTGCCAGTGCCGAATACTCCAACTGCGGCGAGAACGAATACTACAACCAGACCACCGGCATGTGCCACGACTGCCCCAAGTGCGAGCCCGGCGAAGAGCCTTACATGGTAATTTCAGCTTCTTCCGCTGGTAGGGGGACACATGTCAAGCGCCAGATGCAAAGAACAAAAGCTCTGCTACATGGTGGTGATACATGGCTAAGAGAGGACAAGGGCAAGGACAGAGTTGCTTAAGCAGGAGCACTCACACCTGCGAGTGCATGGCAGCGGCGAGGCACCACACACATGTGCACTGGTACACAGCGTCCCAGCAGCAACCTGTTAGAAGTGCTGTTGTAAAAACCTTTAAGGTAAACATTTCTCACACAGCCTCTGCCAGTGCATCCTCATCTCAACAGTTACTTAAAATCTGCCATTTCGGCGTGGCATGGTAAATGGGTTAGTCTGGCATGCTCTCTGGCCCCCCACACCGAGAATTTAATTTTGCTCTCCCGCTAAGATATTTTGGCATTAGAGGAACTTGGATGCTGCTGCAGCATTTTAAATTGCAGTTCCTAAGTAACCATTTGATTTACAGTAGATAATTGTTGCTTGTTAAAAAATAAATTACTGAAATCCTGTTTGGTTTTAATGGGATAAACATCCTATTGCAAGAATTTCACACAGTTGGTAGCTCAGACCAAGTACTTTTGAATAATAACCAGTTTGGTTTAGTTTTATTTAATCTAAAAATAATGTTCAGCTGGGACACGTGAGTGCAGAGGTTACAAAACCTCATCCAAACACTGCCTTTTGTGACGTTGCCTCTGGCCTCTCCAAGCATGAAAGCAAGATCTCTGATATTCCCGCTGTAGTCATGTTCCTCTGTAATTTTCTTCCTATTCTTCAATTTTTGGTCCACTTTCTATTTGAGCAGCAGCTGAGAGATTCCCTTCTGTGACTTGCTGGAAAACAATATAAATAGCTAGGAGGGGGCCACTTCCAAGGAGTACGATGCTCCGGTTCCCCTTCCCCCTCTCAGGGCACAGCATGTTGGGTCCTTATAACTCCCCATGGCCTTTTTAGGACAGACAGTAAGGGAGCAAACGACAGACTTCTTTCCCTCGGTATGACGTTGTGCTGCAAAGCCAACGGGCCAGACTATGAGCGTTGCCTTTTGCTAGAAGCTGGCATGCAGCACGAGCCGGCTTGTCAGTGACTTTGTGTTGTTACAGACGTGTGGATACGGCACCAAAGATGAGGACTACGGCTGCGTCCCCTGCCCTTCAGAGAAGTTTTCCAGAGGAGGTTACCAGATATGCAGGCGGCATAAAGACTGTGAGGGGTTTTTTCGAGCCACGGTCATGACACCTGGGGATCAGGAGAATGATGCAGAGTGTGGTCCTTGTCTCCCAGGGTAAGGATTTCACTGTGGGCCTTTGCTCTGCCTGAGGCACTGCAAAGTAATTTTTTTATGTTAAAAACCTCTCACAGCCTCTCTTCATATCCTAGCTGAGTGTTGGTACATCACTGGTGAATTAGGCTTTTCAGTCTCTGCTAAAACAATTTAAATATTTCGAAAGCATTGGTGAATTTAGTGTTTCAGAAGATGTCATTAATCTTACTGGAATCTCACTGAAGAAACAACTAGTGGGAACAGCTAGAAAAACTGAAACTTCTGCTCTTACTAGAAGTGGGAAGGGAGCCGGTCACGTACCCAAGCAGAGTTGTGCAGTACCATTTTAGATGTTCTAAGAAATCCAGCTTGGCCTTCAGTTGTGGTTTCAGAGGGCCATCCTCTGTGTCTTGCATCCTACAAACAAGCGCCTTGGATACCATGGTAGGGTCCATGCTGGCACTACAGCGTGTTTAGGAACATAAATTGTCTCCTCTCCAGATGTGACCAGCTGGCAAATTTGTCAGTAGTTGACTGCATTAGCTAACACAGCTGTTTGGTCAGATTCACTGAGGTGTTTTAAACTCTCAGGGTCCTTTCTAGAGCTGCTAATGTGGAGGCTGTGCTGGTGTTCAGAGTCAAAACAAGTTCCAGGGCTGGCTGAAGAGGCTTAAAATAGGTGCTGTGTATTAAATTCATCTTTTAATGGCCTCTTATGCTCAGTAGAATTCTGATAGTAATGGTGAGAAAGCAATTGGTGCACTGAATATGTTAGCAATACATTCTTGACCGTATTACCTTTTAAAGTCTGAAACCCTAAAGTATATTTGCTTTCTCAACATTTTTTTTTTTTGGTAGGGTAAGTAAATACTTTAAAACACAACCTCACCTTACAGGCCTTTTCAGTTTTCTGCCAGGGTGCCTCTTTGGTTCCGAAACATAATTCCTACTGACATTTGGCTTTTGTGCAGTTTGCAGACACTGCATAACCCATGCTACTCATATAGTACAGGAAACTCTGTCAAAGAGGCCCCATGAGGCTCCAGGTTTATTGTATCAGCGAGCCTGTGTGAAATTTTCACAGTTTACAAATAAAAAGAAGGACTTGTCTAGCTGCCAACCGAGCAAACTGATGGTGTGATTTGCAAAGAGCTCCCTCTTGACTTCCCCTCATACATCGTAAAGAGCACGAAAGTTAAATAGTGGCCTCAGTTGCTGTTTTGCAATTTTCTGTCAGGACTAATGAGGTCACCCAGGTGGGAGAGGGGTGCTAGCTGAAAAGAATCAGCTTGTGCAGCTGGCGCTGTGTGGGGAGTAGTCTCAAAACACCGTGTTTGCACAGGTGTAACCTGTAGCAGAAACTGGCCTTGTAGGAGTCTGGCTGTGCACAGCCCTGCCTGTGACTCCCAGGTCGTGGGATAGCTTGGTGAGGCTAGCAGTTAAGGAGAAACACACTCTCACTCCAAGCTTGAAGAGATTAATATCTCAAGATAAATGAAATGTGGGCTAAAAGAAACTCTGAGGCTGACTTGACTCCTCGTGAGACCCGAGAGGTGACCAGCAGGTCAAGGGAGGTTCTCCTGCCCCTTTACTCTGCCATGGTGAGGCCTCATCTGGAGTATTGTGTCCAGTTCTGGGATCCCCAATTCAAGAGAGATAGGAAAATAGTGGGAAGAGTCCAATGAAGGGCAATGAGCATGATTAAGGGACTGGAGCATCAGAAAAGGCTGAGAGCTGGGTCTGTTCAGCCTGGAGAAGGGAAGGCTGAGAGGAGATCTGATTATTGTGTATAAATACCTGAAGGGTGGGTGTCAAGAAGATGGGGCCAGTTTCTTTTCATTGGTGGTGAGTGATAGGATGAGAGCATAAACTAGAACACAGGAAATTACAGCAAAATATGAGGAAAAATTTCTTTACTGTGAGGGTGACAGAGCACTGGGATGGGATGCCCAGAGAGGTTGTGGAGTTTCCTTCTTTGGAGACTTTCAAAACCCACCTGAATGTGTTCCTGTGTGACATGCCCTAGGTGAACCTCCTTGGCAGTGGGAGGGTTGAACTAGATGATCTCCAGAAGTCCCTTCCAACCTCAAGGATTCTGTGTGATGGTGGGGCAAATGCAGAGTCCCTGTGTCAGAGAGGAGCTGGCGAGCAGTGCCGACTGACCAGCCACCTTTCCTCATTCTCCTGGTGGCACGGGGACAGCCAGGCACCTGGGGGAGCGGCAGCCAGCAGACCTTGCCTGTGCTGCAAACCTCAAACAGCCCCTGAATCAATGTGAGGGAAAAAATTAAGGTCTTCCAAGGTCTGCAGCACACACGGGGCATCTCGTCCCCTTGCTTTTTTCCTGCAGCTCAGTGAAGCAGCCTGAGGAAAGGATGAGCATGTGGCACATTCTGACCAAAGGCTTTTAGACAAAATACCAATGAATTGGCACCTTTTCCTAGTGGCTACATGTGCCTTTCTGTATTATTTTCCTTATAATAAGTGCTGGATAATTATGTATTTTTCATTCTATTTTTTTCCCTGGTGTTACTGATCATCAGCCTTAGGGAAGAAAGAAACCTTTGGAACAAGAGGTTATCGACCACCTAATTGTGTCCAGGTTCCCTTCCATATAAAATAGCAATAACACTATTTATCAAGCTCACAAAAAGCTTGCAAAACCATGACCAGGGGACAATTTGAAGGCTTAGCTCCAAAGCTGTGAGCCTCAAAACAAAAGTTCAGCTGCTAGTGAAGTCCAGACGTATCTAGATTTAACCTCCTGGGACACAGCAGACGTCATCCTCTACTCCTGCCCAGCAGCTTTTCCATCATGTTAAATAGGACAGGTCCATTATGTGGAAATCAGGTGCAACCTGGCAGAGAAGGACCTGGGGGTGTTGGTTGACTGCAGACTGAATATGAGTCAGCAGTGTGCCCAGGCAGCCAATGGCATCCTGGCCTGTATCAAAAACAGTGTGGCCAGTAGGTCTGGGGAGGTGATTGTGCACCTGTACTCGGCATTGGCGAGGCAGCACCTCAAGTGCTGTGTCCAGTTCTGGGCTCCTCACCATAGGAAGGATATTGAGGTCCTCCAGCATGTCCAGAGAAAGGCAACCAGGCTGGTGAAGGGGCTGGAGAGCAAACCTTACAAGGAGCAGCTGAGGGAGCTGGGGCTGTTTAGCCTGGAGAAGAGGAGGCTGAGGGGGGACCTTATCACCACCTACAGTTGCCTGAAAGAGGTTTGTAGAGAGGTGGGTGTTGGTCTCTTCAGCCAAGTGACAGGTGATAGGACAAGGGGGAATGTCCTCAAGATGCACCAGGGCAGGTTGAGATTAGACATTAGGAAAAAATTCTTTACTTAAAGTGTTGTTGGGCATTGGAGCAGGCTGCCCAGGGAGGGAATTGTGTCACATCCCTTGATGTATTTAAAAGATAGGTAGACAAAGTGCTTAGGGATATGGTTGGACTCAATTATCTCAAAGGTCTTTTCCAACCTAGTGATTTTATGATTCAAATGATTTCCCTCAATGGGATGATCTACTAAGTGTTTCTGGGGTGTGACTGAGATCCTATCCAACTAGGATCAGCCACAGTGGGTCAGAGCAAGGGTTCCTCTCACCTGGTTGTCTGTCTTCAGCAGTGGCCATAAGTGCAAGCTCACAGAGGAGTAAGAACAGGGCAAGTATAGATGATAAGTCTCTCCCATGCTGTCCCAGCACCTATTTTCAGCTCAGAGTATGTCCCTGGTGTCCTTACTAGATGTAAATACAAAGGTGCCATTTTCTTTTAAAATGTAGTCAGGGATACCTCTGCTACGGACAGAGGTATCTTTCCCTTTTTGATGTGTTTGGCCACGGTTACAGCAAATGCAGACTCAATTCTCACCTCTGAGGTTCTTTTGAAAGAAGGAATGAGCACCTTTGTTCTGTTTTCTCAATGAAAACCTTCAGCCGGTGGAGTTCTGATGAAACCAAGTCTCTCCCTGCAATTCTAGATAAGGCAGTGGCTGCCTCCAACTATGCACTCATCAGCTCCCTGTTGTCCCTCTGCAGGAGGTACCCTGCTGAGAACAGCTTCCCCCATCCCCCCTCTCCTCCCCAAGGTTCCAGCTGACCAGGTCCCTGCCAGCAGGTTGACTTAAACCCAGAGCCAAATCCCTGAGTGTGAAATGACACCACCAAGTTTAGTCCAAGATAGACCACCACGGTGATGAGCCGGAAAACACTTGAGTTTGTTTCTCAGTCTAGCCTTTACTCTTGGATTTTTCCTGTAACACCTCAAAGCCTGAGACTGGTAGATGCTAATGAAAGACAAATAAGTGAGTCTCACAGTGGAAGAGTAACACCATGAAAATTTATTATTTCATTACTTGGTCACTTCTTCTCTGCTGTTACCCATATAAAGGGATCAACAATTTACAACATCACCTTCAATACTTGGTGCATTGCAAAGTAGCCAGAAACACAAATCTGTTGCTAGTACTTCATAGGAGTAAATCATGTTTGCAGCTGCAGAGCTTCCTACTCACATGGGTGAACAGTTGCTTGCTGTGAGCATCCTCTTCAGTTTTCTGTACGCGTCTTCCATCACCCTGCATTGTGGCGGAACCCAAGAAATATTCCACCAGCTTGCTTTAATTAACTGTCAGAAGAGTTGTTTGTCTTTCCTAAACCACTCTGTCTATTAGACTGAGGATCCTAACTGTCCTGTATCTTTCCTTATAGATTTATATGTATCTTTGGCCTGCCTTTTTTTTTGTGTGTGTGTGGTAATGGCAGTCATTTCTTCCTTATTTATTAACTGCTTCACAAGCTAACATTATGCAGGCCCCCATAAGAGAGGAAAGATGAAGTTTGGCTCCGGAGAGGAGTGGCAGATAAGGCACATGAGACATACAAAGTGAAGAGCAAAGGTGAATGTTTTAAAACCAGTAAGAAAAAAATAGAGGAATCATGTTCAGTTCACCTGCTCTCCAAGGTACCTCCAGCTCCCATCCATCCCCCTTTGCATTTACACATACTCCATTTCCTGGACCTTTATCTCTTATTTGTAGGCTGGCTCATTCATTAGTGGCCAACTGATTTTGATGGTGGATTTCTGATGTAGTTCAGCAGTAATTTCGTAACAACGCATACACACACTCTCCAGAAAAAAGCATACTGTGCACACGTACCTGAGACCAGAAAACAGATTCCTCATTACATAGGATGTTTTATTATATTGGATACCTGTCTGTATAAATGGATGACAAATGTATTCATTTCTTCATTAAAATCTGTAGTGATTTACAAGTGATTCGTAAAGACATATCCGTAACACCAACTGCATATGATTTTGAGGTCATTTACTCATTAGGTTGCCTGTGGATCCAATTCTTGCATAACCAATTACCTTTTTCAACACTAACTTTATCTAGCAGCCCAGAAGTTCAAGTTGTGAAAACCTTTTCTTCACGCTGTAGTTCCACTATCAAGGGCTAACATAAACTATAAAGCAACAAAGTAAAAAAACCAAACCAAACCAAAAAACCCTCCCAGAAATAAAAGCCCAACATGTAAACCCTAATCTGCTTTTCCCTGTGAGGGTGGTGCTTTCCTGTATATTTTTTGAACTCAGATTTGGCTCCAATTTGGCTCTAAAGTTAAGGAGATTATTCTGCTGGTGCTTGTGAAGAAAATTAGCCAACCGTGTCCAACTGGTGGTCTTGCCTGGAAGATTACTGCTTAAAAAAATAACGTTCCTTTATTTTGAAAAGTCTTCTTTCTGGGCATGCTGTAAAGTGCAGCTTGAACTCAGCAGGGAAGGTAATGTTGTTTTAGGCAATGATACTGCTTCTTGTCATGTAGGCTTTATGGTTGATTAATTGCCTTTTAGGAGGAAAGAAAGAAGAGAAACACTGTGTCTGTTCAGGCAATTTTTACTTTTTTTTAAAAAAGAATAATTGTCACATCAAATTGCTTATAAAAGTGGGGTTGGTTTTTTTTTTTTTAATGATTTTATCTCAGTA
Organism: Porphyrio hochstetteri; assembly: GCA_020800305.1. Lineage (NCBI taxonomy): Eukaryota > Metazoa > Chordata > Aves > Gruiformes > Rallidae > Porphyrio > Porphyrio hochstetteri. Next base: position 153,957,717 of record CM036905.1, on the reverse strand, counting down.
TAGTTGGTTGCTGCTGAACCATGCTCAATTGTAGCATATTAATTTACACCGTTTTGCCTCATCTTGCCCTTCATTTCAGTTACTACATGCTGGAAAACAGACCTCGCAACATATACGGGATGGTTTGCTACTCATGCTTGCTGGCACCTCCTAACACCAAGGAATGTAAGTGTTCCACAGTTTCTATGCACTTCATTTGGTTTTGACTTGGAATCATATGGAAGCTCAATATGAAGACTTTCAGTGATGATTATTGTATTCAAACAATAAGTCCATCTCCAGGGAAGCAATTTCTGCTCCCAGCTAGCCTTGCCAACAAAGGGAGCAAATGCTCCCCATCTGGGGAGAGATCAGAACCTTTGATTTTAGGACCTGTTCTTGTTCAGTTGTGCGCCTGTTTCCCTCAGTTAAGACATCCCATACAGGACTTATTATGGTTCCTTAACCTGTAGGTACAGGAAGTCACAAAACTGTGTAATATTTTTTCATTCAGTTTTAGTTCACCATGGAGAAAACATGGGTCACTTTGCAGATCCTACTAAAGGTGCATCACACATTTTCATATCCTCTCTCCTCTATGGGCAATATGCTTTCCCCTTTATGGGTAAAGAAAGTGAGAAAAAGAAAAGGAAAAATGAGGTTCTGTCTGAATGAACAAATTATTTTGCACTTGCTCCCACAATCAAGAGAAGATCTAGGAAAAAGCTTTTTTAAAAAAAGGCAAAAAAGGGCACAAGAGAAACCTGATGCATCTAAAACCAAAATCCTGTCCGTGTTCTGTTCTTTTAAAAGCCTTTCTCATGAAAAAGAATTTAAATACTTTTTCTGCTTGATTTGAAAGCAGAGGTTAGCACAGAAGCCCCTGAGCACGCACTTAGTTCAGATGCTGCTGAACTGTGTACCATCAGTGCTCTGTAAGCCACTTCAAAGGAAGAGAGGTCGTTCACAGCTACCACCTTGCCTAAAGTGCAAGAGCTCAGATGAGCCAGAGGATAATTAATGACCATCTCACAGTGCATCTCTCCCGGTTGGAGGCAACTCCCCCAGCTGTCTGCATGCAAAGTGGCTGATCCGTTGTACAGCTGCAGCTCCCCCTTGGCTGCAGAAACCCACCCGCTCCTGAGACCCATGAGGGCAGGGCAAGTGTGATTTTGTTCTGTATTAGGAGGTGAGGTAAGGATGCTTGGGAGGACTCGAATGTGAGTAGTGGGAAGAAGGTGGAGAGGTAAGCAGAAACATGAGGTTAGGAGTCTTGGTGGGAGATGATCTGGTAAAAGGATGCAGACACGTCTTCTGCATGCCTGTGCAGGCTGATGGGAACACAACCATGCTGCTAGCCAATAGCCAGAAATTAATCACTTCCTCAGCTCTCAGTCTGTGTCTCCAACACACGCTGAAATGGGGGTTTAGTAGTATCAAGTATGTTGTATCTTACTGATTAGGCAAGGAACTACCAGAAGATCTTACAGCTATTACTCAATTAAAAAACCCAAATCTTTGCCTTTTGTAGGATATCTGTCAGTTATAATAATGGGCTTAGTCTCTGAGAGGAAAGTGTGAATCACACAACTGATTAACCACATGCAATTTTTAACTTGACAAACACAAGAATAAAATATATATTATCTTTGGGACGAATTTAGGCAGGTGCATAAACTATCAAATTGGGTACTAAAGTAGGAGAAAACATTAGTCCTAGAAAGAGTAAACATTACCATTTTAATCAAGTCTGTGAAACCAACTGTTTGATTACAAATGTTCAAAAAGTGGGAAAGCTTCTTAAAATCCAGATCCCTCAAATCACTAAGCTCAGGTAATTTGGTTTACCAAATTCTAAACCTCTGGACCCAGTTTGGAATGGCAGCTCCCTAATTCATAGGCAAGAATTTGTACTCCAGATGGAAAGTCCCCCTTGCTGCAGGAACCCCTTGAAAGGCTCAGCATTGTGGTGTCAGGCAGCATAAAATTTGGTATTAGCCGTTGATCAAAAAGAAATGCTCTCTATCATATGTTTCATTGTCGTCAGATGATACCAGTCAGAGCAAAGAAAAGGTGTCATATCTGCATAGTTTTTTGGGGTTTGCAAGTTGACGTGAGCATGCAGCTTCTGTCATATGTGTGTCAGCTCTTTGGTGGGAATGGTTCCTCTATGCAGAACAACTTCTGCATCATGGTGCTCCTTTCTCACCCCTCTGACAGTCATGGCAGAGGAGGTCCCAGAATGTGAACACCGAACAGTCACAGGCATCTTCTGTTCCTTTCTTGAGACTTCAAGATAACACTGAACAGCATTCAGGAGCCTAATCCCTGGCCTAAAGGGGTGCCTCTCCCTTAGAGCACCTTTTCTTCTAACACCCCTGCATACAGCATGTTGCTGGAGAAAGGTGATGCAGTGGGTTGCAAGGAAACCAGCGTGGCAGATTACTCACAAATAGGAAGCTGGGGGAGGACAAGCTCTGGCTTTACACTTTTAGATAGAAAAATGAGAGGAGATAAATCTAAATTCAGGCCTTCACTAGGTGAGAGACAGGATTGGAGGACGGCGGTGCTCTCCCTAGCTGGCCAAGTACCTTGCTGGGGAAGTGCCAGGCCTGCATGTTACAGGGGGCCGGGAGGAGATGGAAGTAGGGTATGTGTGTTGCTGCATGGAAACCTGCTCAAAGAATTTGCCTGATGACACATTTTATCTGGCAGAAAAGTATTTGGGCTTGATCAAAGGGTAAACAAATAGCTTTCAACTCCAGGAGCCTGCTGTGCGACTTTCATCTCCTACACAGTCAATAAACCTTGAAATGACTGAGGAAACAAGATGAACACCCCATGTCCCAGCATCTGGAAATATTAGGACAAAAAGGACTAGAAGTGAGAAAGAAATTCCCTGATGGTCCTGTGTCACCTTTTTTTTTCTTCCTCCCCCCCCCCTCCTCCTCCTCGCAAGGACTATGCAAAAATAGCACAAAACAGCATGGAAAAGAGAGGGAAGAGAGGGAGACATTTCATGAGGTCAGAGATTTAATTGAGGCAAACATATCGCCAGGTTATGGTGTTGAAGCTCTCCAGACCAAGCAATGGGAGCAATAAAGTTCTGCAGTTTGGGAAGAATACCAGGCCTCAGCAGCAGCTTGTGAGCCATGAGCACATACATGGAAGGGGCTGTGTGTATGTGAGCGTAAGGATGTGTGTTGTGTACGAGGAAAGCTTTTTCTTATTGGAAAAGGAGCTGACATCACTATGAAGACTGCAATTTTTCATATCTTGTGCAGTGTGAATCACCTACATAAGACTTAGGGGCTCTCAGCATGCAGCTCCCCCATGTCTCCTGTATGGGAGCCTCAGGTCTGCTAAGCACAGAGGAGCGCAATGCCAAAATATCAAAGATGTGAGACCTTCCTTTGGCTGTGCATGAAGCAGATCACGAGCCATCAGTGACCTTTGCTGACAGAAAATTGGGATATGATACTCCTGTGATAGACAGCAGGATTGCAAAAAGTAGGGGAGGCACATTTCCTACTCAAATCAAAGAATGATGGTAACGAGCATCAGGCTGCTTTAAGATGTGGCTTCCCACAGTTAAAGAAGCTGGATTTTCTGTCAATACCTCTGGAACTGGAGTCACTTGAGACCTCTGACAACAGAGGGTGTTTTGTGTTGTGGGTTTTCTTCTTTTATCCTATGTAAAAGTTTATGTAAAAGACAGAATATTTTAACCTACACAGTATCTCTGGTAGTGAGGTGCAGTTACTGCTGGAAGAGATTTTGTCTTTCAGCAGCTACACAACTCTATCAGTTTATATATAGTAATTCTGCTCTTCTTTTCAGTCTTTGATAATAGCCATTCCAGTTCAAAAATGGTGGAAGAAAACAAAATCAAACCTTGCTTCAAAAACTTGAAAAACATTTGCTTTCATGTTGTATTTACACAGTTACATCAAATCTGCAAGTCCTTTTCCACTCACAGATAATTGATCTAGAGAAATTTGACAGTTCATCAAAGGTTTTCTTTTGAATCTACTTTATATATTTGTAACTGTGCATGGGCACAAAACACTGTTATTTCCTCTCACCTTTTTTGCTGGTTGTATGTATGAAAATAGATGCAGTAATCAACCTGTGTAAGTTTTTAAGTCTAACACCTACTGATGATGGCTTAAAAAGAAAAGAGAAAAACAAAAGACAGACAACCACAGAAAACATTGGCAGTCGAGTTATTTTTGAGTTACCAGAGAACAAGTAGCATCTAGAAACAGAAAAGATCATTTTTATTATTGCATCATTAGAACTTCAACAACAACTGAGCAGATGAGATGGAACAATTGACTAACAGGCTGATGGCTTGGTGTGATGAGCTGTAATCAGGGAGGGGGGGTCACATCCATACTCATGTACTGAAGACTGAGAACTAAGTCTCCTTAATTGAAATGCTTAACACAAACAAGCCAAATGCCAAAAAGGACTTGTATCAGCAAAAAATAATTATTTCAGAGATTTTTATTTTAACTCTCCAGTCTTTGTAATATCACTAATTTTCTTTCCTTGCCAGTTTTGTCCTTTTGTAATACGATCAACATCAGGGCTTTTTTTTTTTCCCCTTCTGTTTCAAATTACGCTTACAAATGAATAGGCTTGTTAGCTGGAGCTAACAAACTTTTCCCTTCTTTCTCTTTTTATTTTTTTTTGAGTTGTTTGATCTCTGAACACCCCATTCCTCTTCACATGTGGAATGGGAGAAACGTTGAAGGCAGTGCTTTATTGTTCACTGGTGGTATGGCCTAATTCTCATCCCCTCAGGGTTTGTCTATATTAGGAAATATATAATCTTAGGACAAAATTGGCCAGCCTCAGCCATAAACCTCCTAGGGGAGGGATCTGAGAAGCAAAGATGGGGTTTGCTGGGGAAGCTGGGCCCAGGTATCACTCAGGAGGGTACCTGGTCTCAGTGCAGCTCTCCTGAAGGAAATCTCCAATGATTTTGATGTTTCCATGTTTGCCAGAGCTGCAGCAATGTGGGAAACATTGCAAGTTTCTGCAGCATCGCTCTGCCCAGGCTCATGAGCTGCAAAACCCACAGAGCTGCAGCTTTCCACTGCCTATACGGCCTTGCCACCAAGGCCCAGAGGAAATAGGAGACCTAGTGTTTGCAGGTCTGTTCGCTTCCTTCTGACACTTCTGAAGTCACCAGAATAGGGTTAAAATGGCAATTATCCCCTTCGTGTTGCACAAAGAGGTCACAACACTAAATTCCTGGAGTTAGGTTTAATTCATTAGGCGTGTGCCTGCGACCTTCCAGTAGTCTGCAATGATTGCAGCTCCCAGTGCATCCTGAGCAAAACTATAACAGATGCAAATAAACTGTTAGACTATGGCCATGGGACTCATCACCACTTCTCTGCTCTGGAAAAAAAAAGAAAAAAAGAAAAAAAGGGAGAAATAGTACAGTTAAAGGCATTACAGAGTACATCAGCATGAAATACTTCCTTTTATGTGTCTGGAGGGTAGGGGTTACTTACAGTGGGAATGACCAGATTTAAAAATAAATAAATAAATCTGGGGGACCTTTGCCATCACCCTTTTTAGGAGGCTCAATCTCAGGAATTAATTTACTTCCCGGTTTAAAAACTACCTATGCTAACTGAACTGTCTACCCATGGCTCCAGGGAACATTAGGGTAACTTGCCTTATCATATGCCCCCTGATAGTGAAAGAGAGGCAATCCTCCATTACCTGGGATATGCTCTGCTATTAGTGGTTTGCAAAACGTTCAGAGTCGGTTTAATGTTTGATTACTGAAGTCATGTGTAGACACCTGAGGGAGTGTCTTGGCTTTGGCTGCTGCTTCTGCTTCCATGGCTTTGTTTAAGTTTGAACCCAGAACTTACTTGAATGAAGTTTTACATTAATGAAAATTCTGACCTTTGCTTTCTAGACATCTAGGCCTTTATTTATGACTAGGTTTAGTTACAAGCCAGTTTTTGATTATTCTTCCAGCCATAAGCTGTCTACTTTTATTGAATTTCAACTCAATATAATTTATTTTTCATCTTGTATTCCAGGCCACTAGTTATTTATTTGTGTGTGTGCTTTATCTTCCTTCGCTCCCGTGGAACTGTGACGAGTTTGTGCTGCTATTCATAAAAGGGCTGTGAGAAGGGGGGTGCATCAGGAGAAAGCAAGAGGCACTCAACAGCAAGGAATTGATACATATACACACAAAGACATTTTAAAAGCGCTTCTTATTTCTGAATCACTCTGATAGTCTGTTGTATACACACTTCAGGTATTTTTATAATATGTCATAAAGTATCAAATAAGATTTAAAAGCAAAAAAAAGAAAAGCTGTTGCTAGCTATGAGAACAGCAGTCCTTTGCATGGACCAGTAAGCGACCTGTGTCAGGAGCACATACTGTCTCCTACTGCTCCAGATTTTATTCACTCACAAACACTTGCAAGGGAGCATGTTGGTAAACACCCCCCTCCCCGTGCCCTCCTCCCCTCACAAATCTGGCAGTTTTGTTCTTCGCACCTTACTGTAAATCCGTCTTGAGAAGCAAGAACAACTGTAATTGCCCTGTTACATAAAGCAGAAAGGTTCTTTGAAACAAACAATAAAAGTATTTTATTGTCCAGCATTTGCTTGCTATGAGGACAAAAGGCTGACTGCATGGCAATTTAAGTTAGAGCTATCTTTTCAGCAGCTAACCTCCCCAACATTCAAATCTGAATACCAGCTCAATTGTTCTTTTAAACAATAAGTTTATTTTTTTTAAAGAAACTGTATTTAGAATCCATGAAATTTATAACTGAATTACAGTTTTTGAATATAAACATTTATAAAGCAAAAGCTGACCCAACTTCAGTGATAAACTTCTTCCCTAATGTCTTTATCACATTCCTACAATATTACTTACAGGTGTCTAGGAATATAAACCACTCTTTTGCACAGCTACATTACGGCCATCAGTCTTTTTTTGTGCTTAAAGTAGAGTTGTTTCCATATGTTGTGCTGTAACACCTTAGGATGTCTCTGCCTGAACTATATTGATGTCTTTGTAGGTTATGTAAGTGTCATCTCTATTGAAACCAGAATTAATAACGTGATGGCAGGGGGGTTCCTGCTTTGGCAGGGGGGTTGGACCCGATGATCTCTTGAGGTACTTTCCAACCCCTACAATTCTGTGGTTCTGTGATTCTGTGATCAGGATGCAGAACTGGATGTGCTGAGGAATGACTGACATTGCAGCCATGGTGTACTGCTGGGCTGGGAAGAAGCAGCAGCTACAAGTTCTGTTTCTTTTTGCTCACACAAAAGCGATATGAAGGAGTGAGCTTCTGCAGAAGCTGGCATCTTTGGTGCCTCTCGTCGTGCAGGTGCACGAATTGGCACTTTCTGCTAAGCCACATCTGAAGAAACATCTTGGCTCATCATGAGTATGCCAAATTATTAAATTTGATAATAGGCTTAAAATATGCATAACGACTAACTCCCACCTAGTCACATGTAAAAAGCCATCCTGTTCTAGTGCCAGCCTTGATTTTGCCACAACAGGCACTGCAGAACAAATGCGGTGGCCCCATTCCCATGGAAAGATAATTCTGCACGTAGGCTCTGGAGCTGAAGGTGCTCACTTGTCTGCACAGGAGAGGGGTCTGTGTGTGTCTGTGTTTCTCTGTGTGTGTGTGAGCATGGGCAATGTGCCATATCCTGATGTGGGTTAGAGCTGAGTGAAGCGTGACGACAAGGCTGAATGAAGAATGGATGACCTTCCTCCTTACTGTTCCTGCGCTACGTGCTGCTGCGTGACTTCCCACCTTGGAGGGCTCTACTTCCTTTCACAGACAGGTGAAAAACGTGAGGTTAACAACACGAAGCGACTGAAAGATTGATTGGGCAGAAATGCTTCAGTGGCTACGTATTTCAGATGGAGGGAGAGAGAGGAAAGAGAGTTTGATAAGACTCACTTACGGAGGAGACGAGCTGAAGCTTGTTAAACTCCAAGCAGACGAGGCAGCATGGCTCGCCAGTGTTTGCTGAAAGGCACTGGAAGGAAAGTATTGTTGGCTTGTTGCAGCTTGCAAGGCCTGCACGGGATTGTGATTGTCTGTAACTGGATTTGCTGGGGTGGGCTGCAGCAGTAGGTGTAGGCCTGGTAGCTGTGGACGTGCTACAGCGTCGGCCGTTTACTAAACTTCCTCAGTTGTCCAGACATGATGTGTAAATACACAGGTCGAGACCAAGGGTGATTCACTTCAGTTTTGTGAGGAATTGTTGAAAATTTATCAAATGAACTGTCTTTAATCTTCACTACATGCAGATGGTATCTTCATCTAGATATCTAGATGATCTACTGCTGTACTGCAGTTTCTGGAGCTTGTAACTCATTCTTCCTAGAAGGAAATCTGTCTTAGAAGGGACCAGAGGCAAGATTTATGTAATCTGCCTGTCATTTACATAATATGAAAAGCATCTGAATTAACAAATTAGTATATTTAAAACTCTAAGAAAACCCTTTTTTTCAGTTTGAATAAAACCACAATTGTAATAAATGAATCCATTTCCTTCCAAGAAATGAGGTTTGAAAGACGTTTTACCATTGTTAAAGAGAATTTATTTTGAAGACATCTGCAACTCATACTTTCTGGCCACTTTAAGGGAGTGCATTTCTCATTCAGTACCCGCAGCCATGCTTTATGTTAGGCATAATGCTTCTCTCTCTTTTTAGAAAACCTTTCTCTTAATTTGAAGAGCGTGTATAGTGCTTTGTTCTTAACCACAGAACATTTCACAGGCTACTCCAGACCACTTCATTTCCTGTCAAGTTTACCTGGTGGGTTTAATTTCTTGAGAACATTTACTAGGTCTAAAGAATGGCAGGGTTGCTTCACAGCTACTGCTGTTGCCAAAGTGCCTTGTGGAGTCGCATGCTGTGCACACCTTACCAGATCACTGGGGCAGTCTTTTGCCTTTAGGTCTCAATTCAGTTAACACCAGCTTTTCCCATAGACAGCTACTGCGAACCAGGAGGGATTTTGTACCCCCTCCTAGCCAGAAGATGTTTTCCAGTGTCTGCTGGTACTTGCTGTTTGTGCAACCTGCTTACCAATGGCATTAAAGTTTATTTGAGAACAAAGAGAATGTTTTCTCCCAACCCTGATGTTTTTACTGTGTTTGGGAATGCTATGCCAACACCATCCTATATGAAAGCCTTATCCCCAATAATGTCCAGTTTTGTCTGGTATTGTCAAATAATGTTATTACTTGGTTTACTGCTTTGAAAGCTTGGTGCATGCCACCATCTGAAAGATTAATATTGACTTTTGAAGTTAACTGTAGCATTTAGACATGGAAACCCCTATTGGACAATCTCAGTCCTCTGACAGCTTGTGGTACCTTTAAATTCTTTGTTTCACTGTTTTTGTGGATTTCCTCCCTCCCCAGAATATAGATTGGGACTGGCAGGGCGAATCATGAGAAACATACTGTCCCAATAGGTTGCAGGCAATTCTAATATTCCCTTTTATGATAGGAGAGCTCCATGGAACAGAAAAAACATTAAACAGTATTGTTTGCTGCCTATCCTAGCTTTCCTTTTCAGGAGGGTGCATACCACCAGTCTCACAGTGGACCTGACAGTGAAGGATGCTTGTAAGAAGTGCTGATTTGATGACTGGGAGTTGGGGTCTGCAGTTGCAAATAATGGAGCAGGGTAAACAGTGTAAACAGTGTGAATCATCAACTGGATCCCGGGAAACTTCCTGCTACTCAGGACAGATGTATAACATAGGAATCTATGTAGAAGAGTCGGCTCTGCCTGTGTCTGGAGATGACTGGGTTTTCTTCCAAGCTCCAAACAGCTCAGGAACGTTGACTTCTTCCTCTTTCTCTAAATGCTATGCAAAAATGTACTCTGTAATGCAATTTTCAACATGACAGAAGTGCAATCAAGCTAAGTAAAGGCTCTGTTTACTTGGGCCAACCTACTGCTTTGACTGGACAAAGTATCTGTGGAAGTTCATGGCATTCCTGGTTATATTGCAGGCACCGGGGCTACCTCGGGCATTTCAGCCATTTTCCCAAGCACCTCTGGCACGAGCACTTTCTCTCCTTACCAGCATGCTCACAAAGGTAAGGATGCATTCCCACATTTAATCCAGCAGCTGCCAGTTTTGCACACAGCAAAGTGCAACCAAACTGAGAGTATCTACTGTGGTTTTTCGTTGCCACTCTTTCCAGATTTCTAAAAGTGCTATTAAAAATAATTCAGAATGAATTTTTATTTCTTGGTTAATGAACACAGCTGGTTTAAGTCAGATGGACTTAAAATGGATTTGAACTGTACTCAGTAATGCCAGCAACAAATTTAGCTCATTATTTGTAGCCGTACAGAAATGGCACTATGCCTCAGCAAAGCTTAGCTTAGACTGGTGAAAATAATTTAATGCACAAATATGGCCAGTTTCTTCTTGAGCTCACAGAAACAGTTCTCCAGCATGATTACTGCGTTTTAAAAATAAGCAAATCTGAGAAGGCACAACTGGAAAGATGCAGTTAATGAGGTACCAACAATGCCGCTCTTCCTGGCATTGTCTGGAAACCTGATCGTGAGGAACACGTTTGCAGAAAAATTAAAGTTTCCATCCATTTTAGCATCTTCTGCATCCTCGTGTGGCTTTTCTATTCTAGTCTGTTGCATTCAAGTTCTGCATCTGAATACCTTTTCATTAAAATACCTAATTTTAAATTCATTTTCCAGCCATGCTCTTTTAAGTCCCTGTTAGAAAAACATCAGCCCTTCCGCATGTGCATCACGTTTCCCATTTTACTGCAAAGCTTTTGAGGCAGCCATGGTTTTTAACAGTCATTTCAGCTCTCACCCCAATTGGGTTTTGTTGGGTTGGTTGGTTTGTTTTCTTATCTATGCTGTTTCCCAGAATAGGGTGTTAGGAAAGCTGCTACGCTTGCTTGCATATAGCTTCCTATATTATTAGCAGATAATTTCCTACACCCTTGTATCTGATGGATTGTGCAATTAAATATTTTTATGAGTACTGATAACTGGTTATTGTGGTATAAATGGCACAGGTTTTTTTAAAAAAGATTATTAGTTCACCTTTGAGATGTAACACTAAGTTTTTCAATGCTTAACAAGTATCTAAGACTCAGATCAACTAAACTAGTATGCAAAATGTAAGTGTAGAGCAGTCAACAAGCAGTTAGCTGTTCTCTGATCCAAACAGTTTCTCCTTTATGAAAATACTATTTTTTTTGTTTGTTTATTCCAGCAGATCTTTCAGGACAAGGACATCTGGCTACAGCTCTTATAATTGCAATGTCTACTATCTTCATAATGGCTATTGCCATTGTCCTCATCATCATGTTTTACATTGTGAAAACAAAACCTTCTGCTCAAGGTAATTGTTCAGCACACAAAAATTTTAGCTGCAAGTGCTATTTTTAGATAGCTTCTGAGAATAATTATTGTTATATTTTTACATTCTAGCCTGTTGCAAGAGCCACTCAGTAAAAAATGTTGAAGCTCAGGCTAACGCACAAGAAGAGAAGAAGGAAGTGCAAGGTATAAGCTGCTTTAGGTTTTGCTTTTCCTGTCCAAGAATACAGTTGTCTTAACTACTCTTAATGCATTTCTCCTTTGAATGGTATAAAATCCATATAGGTTTACTAAAGAATATAGTTTACTACTATACACCTATTGTGTATAATAGGTTTTGTATTTCCAGAATGTCACTTAATCCTCTGGTAGCAATTGAAAAAAGTAGCAGAGATATTTTTGCAGTATGGTTGCCAGCAGAAGCAGCTCCTGAGATAAAACACAGGTTTGGAAACTCACTGCCAATTTAAATGTCTGTAATTGTTCTGCAGATAATGTGGTGATATTCTCTGAGAAAGAAGAGTTTGAAAAACTTACAGCAACTCCAGCTAAGGCTGTTAAAAGGTGAGTGAAAAATAAACATACTTCCAGTTTGAGTAAAGTGGGGAGGGGACATAGTCACCATTCATCCCAGTATGGATGAATACATGCAGAACAAATTAGGTGGGTGTTCTGGGAGTTTGCTGCAGCAGGGAGAAGACTAGATGCCTTTGTAGGCTTTTCTCCCCCTGGTTTCTAAATGAGGAAGACAGACATTACCAGAGAGAAACCCCCATCCTCCCCACTCTCCATGAGTTTGTCAGCTCTTGGGGAACTCCATCTACTCTTTTGAGAGGTCTGGTTTTGGGACCTGAGTACTGCTCTTGCATACATGCCCTTAGTAAGGTTCTCCTTCACTTTAGGCAGGAGGAGTAAAAATAGCTGCTCCAGGCCTTAAGGAAACTCCTTGTCTAGGTGGCACGGTGTGATAGTTTTCCTCACCTTCTGTCTTCCTGGCAGCCAAACTTCTCTGGGTCACCCAATGAAGGTGGGATAAACAGTGTCCTCAGTCAGAAAATCCCTCTAGAACAGGGTTGGTGAAAGCGATGTGTGACAGTGTGACTTGGTGGGCCCTGTACATCTATCCAGGGAGGGTGAATGCAGTCACATTCTCAGGGCTTTGGAGGAAAGGCATTTTGAAAAAAATGGAAGACATTCCCATTCCATTAGTCTAGGATAGCCAAAAGGAGCTGATTAGAGTCCACCCACGAGAGACTTCCCTAAGATAACCGTATCCTTCATTTTACAGTGAAAATGATGCATCTTCTGAGAATGAACGACTTTTAAGTCGGAGTATGGATAGTGATGAAGAAGCTGCAGTTGACAAGCAAGGGACTCCAGAGAGATGCTTGTTATCTTTAGTGCATTTGGCCAGAGATAAATCTTCTACAAGCAATAAATCAACTGGGGTAAGGCTATTTTGAGGTTTAAAAATTGAGAGGATTGTTCTGTGGGGTTTGGGGGGATTTTTTGGGGGGTTTTGTTTTGTTTTTTAAGAAAACAATACACAAACCATCACCCACCAAAAATGCATTATAGTGCAGACCATACTAATTTACAAGAACTTCTTTGGACAAATTTATTATAGAATCTCCTTTGCATAGTGGTGCATATATGTATATATCTATGTGTGTGTATGTGTGTGTATATATGTATATAAAAAATAGGATCATAGCATAGTTTGGGTTGTTCAGGGCTGAAAACCAAATTTCCTACAGGAGTAATAACTTTGATTTTTTGAGTATTATATTTTATAGTCTAAAGAAAGTAAGAACAAATAACAGCAAAACCCCAGTATAGCTCATGCCTATATAACTAACTCTGATGCTGCATTGTGGTGGCTGGGTGGATGAAGGTAGAGCAGTGGATGTTATCTGCCTTGACTTCAGCAAGGCTTTTGACACCTTCTCCCATAGCATCCTTGCAAACAAGCTTAGGAAGTGTGGTTGGATGAGTGGACAGTGAGGTGGGGTGATAACTGCCTGAATGTCAGAGTCCAGAGAGTTGTGAGCAGTGGCACAGAGCCTAGTTGGAGGCCTACAGCCCATGGTGTGCCCCAGGGGTCAGTGCTTGGTCTGGTCTCATTCAACATCTTCATCAATGACCTGGACGGGGGGACAGAGCGTACCCTCAGCAGGTTTGATGATGATACAAGACTGGGAGGAGTGGCTGGCACACCAGAAGGCTGCGCTGCCATTCAGCGGGACCTGGACAGGCTGAAGAGCTGGGTGGAGAGAAACCAAATGATATTCAACAAGGGCAAGAGTAGGGTCCTGCACCTGGGGAGGGATAACCCCAGGCACCAGTACAGGTTAGGGATTGACCAGCTGGGAAGCAGCTCTGTGGAGAAGGACCTGGGAGGACAACAAGGTCTCCGTGAGCCATCAGTGTGCCTCTGTGGCCAAGAAGGCCAGTGGTATCCTCGGGTGCATTAGGAAGAGTATGGCCAGTAGGTTGAGGGAGGTCACCCTCCCGCTTTGCTCTGCCCTGGTGATGCCACATTTGGAGCAGTGTTTCAAGTTCTGGGTTCCAGAGTTCAGGAAAGACAGGCACCTACTGGACAGAGTCCATCAGAGGGCTACAGAGATGATGAGGAGACTGGAGCATCTCTTTTATGAGGAAAGGCTGAGGGATCTGCACTTGTTTGTCCTGGAAAAGAGAAGACTGAGAGAGGATTGTATCAATGCTTATAAATATTTCAAGGGTGGGTGTCTAGACAAAGGGAACAGATTCTATTCAGTGGTGCCCAGTTACAGGACAAGGGGCAATGGGCACAAACTAGAACACAGCAAGTTCTGTCTGGACATGACAAAAAGCTACTTTATGTGAGGGTGACAGAGCACTGGGACAGGCTGCCCACATTGGTTGCAGACTCTCCTTCCCTGGAGAGATTCAAGACCCACCTGGACGTGATCCTGTGCAACCTGCTCTAGGTGGTCCTGCAGGGAGGTTGGACTAGGTGATCTCCAGAGGTCTTTTCCAATCCCTACCCTTCGGTGATTCTGTGATTTACCACAGAAAATCCAAGATAAAAAAATAATTCAACAGCATTTTTGGCTTCATATGGTAGCATAATATCTGAGTACCTTGACCCAGCAGCATCGGTATTTCCACAGCACAGACTTTTCAGTAATATCCTGTGTTGTGCTTGGTTTTCCTGTGATAATTCTGCAAAACACATGTGTGCTTTGAAGGTCACTCCTGTGCTCTGATGGACACTAAATCCACTGTTTGTTTCACTATGGAAGGCCTTCACCTCTTCCTGCTGAGCATGTACTGCTCAGGGCACTTTCTCTCACTTGGAGTATTTCAAGGCATAGTTAAGGCCACATCTCCCCCACACAACTTTTTAGTTTATTTCAACATGAAACTGTCCTTAAAAAGGAGGTGTCTGTTCAGAGACTTTTAATGATTTTAGTACTTTAAAAAGAATCAAAAAGCGGGGATATCTAGGACAAAATTGCATCATTAATATCAAACAGATACCATTTAAGAATGAAAAGGTTTGAAAAGGCATCTTTTCATGTTTGCCTGTTTTAAACTGTTGGGATGGTTCAGCTTAAATTTTTTAAAACAGCTCATTTTTCAGCTGAGACCAGACACAAAATCTCAATACACAAGAAATGTTTTTGCAGTGACCATCTGAAAACAACTTCCTATGCCAACATTCACATTTTAATGCTCACACTCAGTTTTCTGAGGTGTCTCTAGACATCCAACTTCATCATACTTCCATATACGCTGGCTTGAAATTGGACAATACAAGTTGGGCATTCACAAAATTGAAACATTTAATAAGAAGTGGCTTACCTTCTTAGGGTCAGGCTTACCTGAGCATATATAATAGACAGATCCTCCTGAATAATTTAGATAGATTGCTTGTAAGCCCACCTGAAGCTTGAACCATTTCTTCCAGACCTTCTGTTCTAAACATATTTCTCACGGACTGAACCCTGCTGGCAAGGTTGAAGACAAACTTGTCAATGGAAGTGCAGATTGCATCAATTCCACCACTCCAAACCCAAGATTTCACAATTAAGCCAATTGCCAGACATTAGAAAAGCCATCATTTGCTTCAAGATGGAGATAAAATAACATTTCTAGTACAGAAAAGGGTATTAAACAGCTACTGGACAAAGGAAAAGAAATTTAGAGCCTTGCTCTTAACTGAGTCTGCTCCTTCCTCGTTAAACCAAAACCCATTAAGCAACAAGCTGCCATGCAGATGAATGTCAGACTCAACTTTACCTGTTTGCTTTCAACATAAGCTTTACAAATCCCTCGTCCCCTGGCTGTAGTAATAAGAGCATTCTGCATAATTCTTCATGGGCATGGAATTATTTAACTTCCCTCTTTGCCCTAAAAGTGAGAGGAAAATGAAAATACTCATCCAATAGTTTTCTTAGGAGTTTTAATAAATCCCATTGAAGAAAAATTTCCTGTTTACAAGGTTCTAAAGCAGCTAATCCAAGCCCACAATAGCAACATAACCAATTAAGCAGATGTAAATTACACCAAGAATATGTGACCAACAACCAGTGTGTGCACTGCATTGCCCTGTCATACCACATGCTCTCTGCGCCTGCAAGACAGCCTTCAGCTGGAGCAGCCACTTCGTGGGCTCCAGCTGCAAGTCTATTAATCCAAGTCATTGATGTGCCTTGCCCTTTAGAGCCCAAATAAAATGAGGAAAATCTTTCCACAAGACAAAACGCTGAGAGCAGAGCGGTTTTTTTTCTAGCCTGGTTTGCAGTGACAAGTGGCAAATGTGTGGGGATAATGCTGGAGTCCCATCAAAAAGACAGCTTTTCAGAGAGCTCAGTCCTAATGAGAGCTGGCAGAGGGATGACAATTCCTGTCCCTGAGAACTCATGACATTTTGACATTTGTTTTCACTCCACATTGAATCCAAAGACAAACCTTGAGAATATTCCTGCTAAATGAAACGTCCCTTTTCAGCTTGGGAAATGTCAGGTTTTCAGTCCGACTATCTTGTCAAAAATGACTAGAGCACCTTGGACCTCAGATTTTCCCTGTCCAAAGCTTCACTGATGTGATTTTTTTTTTTTTTTAAATCTATCTTTTACTAAAATGTTTCCAATTCAGCCAGGCAATACATTCTGGAAGAAAATACAATTAATTACTAATGCACCAGGCAGCTCTATGTCAAATGACAGGAAGGAAGATCCCTTCCTCCGCAGTCCTGTTAGGTTACTGAGTGAAGGCAATTTCAGTCTGATTTAATTCCCCACGGCTAGTCCTGTCCTGGTGTACCTGGACATCCCTGCATTAATTGCCTGCATGCCTGATACTGGATGTGTTCTCATTGTCAGGACTTTGCTTCCGTCTGAAAGAGAAATAAAACATACGAACACTTGGAACAGAAAAGTAATTGATCTAAAGACAGACTAGAAGATGGAAAGAAAGATCATTAGCAGTGGGAAGTGAGGTCAGAGATAGGTATATGCTTCATGGAATAATTGCTGTGTCCTTTTCTTCGAGTCTTCAAAAGGGAACCTTGAGTATGTGACGTGATAACCCCTAGTGCCATGAAATGAGGATCTCCCACAGGTTCTTCCACTGCTGCCTGCTAATTGTTTACTCCCAGGACTGGAAAATTAATGACAGAAATTTCTTCTCATCTAGATTCAAAGTCGAAGGAAGAAGATACTTGACGTGTACGCCAACGTCTGCGACGTTGCAGAAGGTGAGTGTACCGAGCGTGCACCTGCACTGAAAAACAGCATCACAAGCAGTTTCCATAATGAGAGGCCTCTGCTCTTCCTATGGGAAGGAGAAAGTCCCAACCCACAAAACACAGTCTGTGGGCAGATTCGCCCTCACTTGCACACGGGGAGCCCCGTGATGCCCTGAACCCAGACCTGTCTTGGCTGGCCCTGGGCTAGAGCACACCATGGCTTCTCTCCTGGTGTGGGCTTCCCTCCCATGGAGAGTGGGGAGGATAGTGTTGGGTCGTGTTGGGACATGCACACACACACACATACACACACATACACACACACCATGTTGCAGAGAAGCACTCTCATTCTCCATCTAGAGAAAAGCTGTGTGATTTATTTGTCTAGTCCTTTGGATGACAGGTAGAAATTAGTTCCAACCACACAAATGTGATTTAGGGAAGGTCAGAATTGTATTTCAGAAACAAGTCTTGACCTACTCTGCTTCTCTAAATGCTGTCCCACTTCTCATGACAAAAAGTGGAGTTTCCACGTCAGTCTTTTACGTGTTTTAACCCTCTTTAGCACTTGACTACCTGGGCTGTTCTGGTAGTAGAGACATGAATTAATTTCCCTGCAGAACAGAAGATGTGACTGCATTTACTTCCCCCTCCATACACACTTTCTGTGCACATGTGGGGGTGAGTTCTCGGTGGTTTGAGGAGCTCTGTCTCCCACCAAATTACTGCTGTTGAATGTGAGGCAGGAAAACTACAGAAGCGAAAGGCTGGGTTTGGAAAAATGCCTTAGCTGATTCTCTCCTCTATTCTGTGACCATACATAGAAAAAATGCTCAGGAAAAAAATAGCAATTTTTTTTTTTCCTCACAGGATGAATTTTAAATCCTCTCTAGAGATTCGGTGATAGTAATGACAGTTGAGCATTTGCAGGGACTTTTATGCTTGCATGCACCAGGCATCATTGCTTCACCTCACTCCTCACGTTCCTACAAGGGCAGCTTTCAATTACAGAGATGTTACAGCAGCTGCTGGTGACAGACTCAGGGAAGGGTCAGAGCTGTCTCTTGAGCTCAAACACTGTGCCTGACGCACAGAGGTGTATTGATGGAGCTGCTCACTGGGGAAATGGTTGCAATATGCTTTTTCTAACAGCTAGGAAATTGTTGAAGGAAGGGGCAGTGCCGTGGGAATACAGACAACCCATCTAATACTTCTTTCCCAGCAAAATTTTCACCCTAATCATTGTACCCTACTGCTGCTGGGAAGAATTACCTTTGGTAATATACAGAAGTGACTTTGGAGCTAGGCTTACCTATCGAGGACTGTCTGTCATCCTTTAAAGATTTCAGCTGTACTTATTGCTAACAGTACACACTGTAGTACTTCAATAAATGCCATGAGTAGTTGGGACTCGTGCTCGGAGCCGTCTGACAGTGAACCCCTCACTTTGCAGGTCTGAGCCCTACAGAGCTGCCATTTGATTGCCTGGAGAAGACCAGCCGAATGCTCAGCTCGACCTACAACACGGAAAAAGCCATAGTGAAAACGTGGCGCCACCTGGCCGAGAGCTTTGGACTGAAGAGGGATGAGATAGGCGGCATGACAGATGGCATGCAGCTATTTGACCGCATCAGCACGGCAGGTTACAGCATCCCAGAACTGCTCACCAAACTGGTGCAAATCGAGCGGTTGGATGCTGTGGAGTCCTTGTGTGCGGATATTCTGGAGTGGGCGCAAGCAATGCCTGCTCCTGAACCGGCAGGGACGTCCTGACATGCCTGCCTGGGACCTGCACATCCACATCACCTGCGAGAACCGCGATTCCAGCAAAGACTTTGGACAAAAAAGACCATTGATGTTTCTTCTACTCCCGACAACCACTGGGAAACTTCTCTGGCTTCTAAAGAACATGAAGTTGCACATCTACCAAAACAAGAGCAGAAATCTCCCAAGAAGCTTGGTATGAAACATGCCATTACACAAAACAATCATGGTAAATGGTTCCTGATGCTAAGTGGACCCACAAACATCCATTTTGCACCCTGTGTACATGTGCAGATAGCCCTGCTGGTACCTTTCCTGTCTGGCCTTCAAGGAAGCCTCTGAGTTTCTCTCGGAAGGTATTCCTGTTTCTTAGGACTTCGTTCAATGGTTTAATAGCTACAGTCAAAAGCAGTACCGCAGCTACACTATCAATTAATACACGAGGCACGTACGTTTCTGTCAGCTCTAACAAGTTTTATATGTAACCAGTTTCATTTTCTATTCTCACTATGGGTTTGTTGAACCTGGAATATCCACGTTATAGACACAGTCCTCAGATTAACTAGGTATACTATATGAAAAAAAAAAAAGCCAACATAATTTTCGAGGTTGAAGTGCTTCAAAACGCTGTACATAACGCACCTAAATGCACCTCTGGTCCACACTGACATTTCAGAAACCGTACATTCGAGCTGCTGACTCGCTGAGGGCAAGCTAGTTAGCAGGCAGGCAGTAAAAGCTGGCAGTCACTCCTTGTGAGTGGAGAGCAACAAGTTCTTCCCTTCTTGGATGTTGCAAAATAAAGAAGCAATGAAAACAGCTTGTCCTCTCCCATGAAAAAATCGCTTTTCCAGCAGCAGAGGAGTTTCAGACAACAATTCCCATGGTGCACGTGTGACACCAAGAGCAAAACAGTAGATTTCTTCAGTGAGACGTGAAATATAGAGGAACAAGCATTTTTTAAAATGCTGTACTCTGGTAAATGTAGGCCGTGAGCACAGAGTCCACAGGTGAAAATCAACCACTCAGGAAGTTAAAGCATTATTGTGAGTTTGTGCAAAACAAAAATTGACCTTTTTTTTCATTTTGCCTCTTAATTAATTTCTGGTTTTCCTGATTAAAAGCTCTCTAAAACTTCTACAGACCACCAGTCAGTAGCTGTTACCAAGCCTCTTTGCCTCATTTATAGCTAAAATGAGTGACGACAGATTTCAATACGTGTGACCACTGAATCAAGGGACGTGTCGGTTGCCAACCAACTCTTCTCAAATTCCAAAATGCACAACTGAATGAAATGCAATTAAAAAATACTAATTAGAGCCCTGAAGTTACCAACTGGTCTTCCATCACTTAGTAACTAGGTGTTATCTACCATAGCATCATATCTGTGCAGAACATTCAATATCACCCTGTAACATCTGTATTTAGTCTCTCCTCAGCACCTGATTCATACAGCAGAGGAAGCAGATACTGCAAGATAGAACTATCCCTCTCATTATTCTTCTTTCGCTGTTCCTTTTGTATTGCAACAATCTCTTCATCAACTCTCATGTGCCCAACTTAATAAGAATTTGGATGCTTAAGGAAGCAGCAAGCTGCATTCCTTTGAACACTTAATTCGCTAACTGAACATTTGAACATTTAGCTAGCTAAGTGATGTTTAATTTAGGGGTGAAATTCTTGCTCTCTGGAAATCCATGACAAATTCATACACATTTCAACAGGCTTCAGTAGGATTTCTAGATCTGCTGGCAAATCGTCAATCTTCAACAAGATTTTCAAGACCCTGAACTTTCCATTTAGGACTATTACTACTAAAATAAATTTTAAAAAAATTTTTAAAAGAGAAAAAAATAAAAGAAAGACAGAGCAAACAGGAAGATTATACTTTTCTTGTGCCAGTGTGCAACTACAGTGTTATTCAGCAGACTGCCTCCTATATTTCATGTTCCATCTAATAGTACCCATCATTTATTTGCTTAGAAGAAGATACAAAGATCCTCTTTTTTTATGTTTATTTGGCCTTGAAAAGTGAGGGTCTTGAAATCAATGGTGCCAATGTGAACACAGACTATTTAACGTTATTTTATTTAGTATGCAGTATTTTTATTGTTACACAAGAGATGTACGGGAATGAAGATGTTTCCTGTAGGTCTTGCCAAAGCTTACTTTCTAATAATTTTGTTTAATGCTGTATATATAACTTATTATATTGTAAAATATGAACATAAAATATGCTAATAAAAGAGGTCAAACACAGTTGTGTTAGCTATTTATTTGATTAAGTCGTATATTTTCTTATAAATCTGTAATTAGATGATTTTGCCAGAGGCTGCCAGTCACATTCCTGTGGTGTGGGAGAGTCTAGGTAACATACATGAAGGAATCTTTACATTCCTGTAGGATACTGCTTCTCTGCCTCACATTTTGTAAACTTTTGAAGCAGAGACCATTCCCCCCTTGTCAAAATAGTTTGGGTTCAATATTTCACCTTGTAGGTGTTATGAAAACGGGAAACTCCTTGGAGAGACTGTTTGGAAGTTACTGTGTGTGTACTGGGAGATGGTAGAGACTGACACACCAGTGAGTGAAGCACGAAGGTGTTTTCCTTTCCCGTCCCTAAATCAGCAGTACTACACCATATTGTCAGGGACCTGATCTGGGAGCTTTTGGTGCATGACACTCACCTTAGGCTGCACTGGTGAAATGGCCAGCAGAACCACCAGCTTCCACATGAAGCAGGGCACCACACTGTGTCTCCCCCAGACCCTGGTGAGTAAGCCAAGACCTTCCAAGTATTTCAGATAGATCAAACGTTTTCCAAATGGAAGAAACACCATCCTAGAAAAAAAAAAACCCAAAACAACCCCCAATAAACTATTTGGGAACTTGTTTATTCCTATTCATTTGTTGGTTTCAGCACAATTAATATGTTCTTGTTCCATCAACAATTAAAGGAGATAAAAGCTCCAGAAACTGTCACAAAAGCTTTGAGCCTGCCAGACGGTTGGGAGGGAGCAAGGCTCTGAGCTTCACTGTACTGTCTTTATGCTCCCTGCACTATCTGTACAGGAGTTAACATGGCATGAAGCACACTCCAGCAGGTGTTGCTGCAGCTAAACACGTCGCTGTTGGAAAAGCATCACAAGTGTTTTCTGTTTAATGGACAACCACCTGAAGGAGAAACTTTGGCTTATTAAGCTTAATGTGACAAAGCACAAACCCAGAGCCGGGTAAAATACACGTGTCCTTTCATTGTGCAAAATAATGAAACAAAACCAGGGAATGTGGCAGAAAGCTGCCTGGCAGAGAAGGACCTGGGGGTGTTGGTTGACTGCAGACTGAATATGAGTCAGCAGTGTGCTCAGGCGGCCAAGAAGGCCAATGGCATCTTGGCTTGTATCAAAAACAGTGTGGCCAGTAGGTCTGGGGAGGTGATTGTGCCCCTGTACTCGGCATTGGTGAGGCCACACCTCGAGTGCTGTGTCCAGTTCTGGGCTCCTCACCACAAGAAGGACATGGAGGTCCTGGAGCGAGTCCAGAGAAGGGCAACCAGGCTGGTGAAGGGGCTGGAGGGCAAATCCAATGAGGAGCGGCTGAGGGAGCTGGGGATGTTTAGCCTAGAGAAGAGGAGGCTGAGGGGAGACCTTATCACCACCTACAACTACCTGAAGGGAGGTTGTAGAGAGGTAGGTGATGGTCTCTTCAGCCAGGTGACAGGAGATAGGCCAAGGGGAAATGGCACAAAGCTGTGCCAGGGCAGGGTCAGGTTAGGTGTTAGGAAAAAAATTCTTCACCGAAAGGGTTGTTGGGCACTGGAACAGGCTGCCCAGGGAGGGGGTTGAGTCACTGACCCTGGATGTATTTAAAAGATGGGTAGATGAGGTACTTAGAGATAGGGTTTAGTAGAGGACAGGTATGGTTGGACTCAATGACCTCAAAGGTCTTTTCCAACCTTGTCATTCTGTGATTCTGTGATTCTGTAACTTTAAAAACAAACACAAACCCACATGAAAGATTCTGTCATCTTTGTTTCAATTTTCCTTTTATTTTTTTCCCAATTTTTTAAACAAGTGCTGTGCACTGGGATGTACCAGGCACATACAGGTGCCTGCAGTGAGATTCATCTTGTCCTAAAGCAGACATCTAAAATAACTGGGATGCATTGCATCCTTAAACTGTAGACTAGTCTCTGGTCTATATGAAGAACCTGGAGTGACAGGCTTTCATGTAAACATTTATTTTGCAGATGTCAAATGTTAGATGAGTTGAGTCTTACCAAGCAACTGATGCATTTCAGGTGTGTGACTCTATTTCAGCTCAGTAACATCTCTGAAATGCCTGCAGCCATCAAGTGTAGAATGAAAATGAACACCAAACTACTATAAATGCTGTTAATGTAAAGCATTAATAAAGGTGGTGATGTTAATGGTGATGCATGATGTTAATGCAAAGCATTTGGCACTGTCCCACATGGCATCTGTGTCTCTAAACTGGAGACACATGGATTTGATCCATGGATTGCTCAATGGATAAGGAACTGGCTGGGCAGTCGCACTCGAAGTGTTGTGGGCAGCAGCTTGAGGTCCAAGTAGTGACCAGTAGCAAGTGGGTAGGTGTTGGCATTCCTCAGGGGCCGATACTGGGACCAACACTGTTCAACATCTTTATTGGCAACATGGACAGTGGGATCGAGTGCACCCTCAGCAAGTTTGCTGATGACACCAAGCTGAGTGGTGAGGTTGACATGCTGGAGGGAAGGGATGCCATCCAGAGGGACCCTGACAGGCTTGAGAGGTGGGCCCATGTGAACTGCATTAAGTTTAATGGGGCCACGTGCAAGTTCCTGCACATGTGCTGGGGCAATCCCAAGCACAATTACAGAGTGGGTGGAGAATGAATTGAGAGGAGCCCTGAGGAGAAGGACGCAGGGGTGAACTGGCAAAGTGCACAACCATGTGAGCTGCATCAAAACAAGCATGATCAGCAGGTCAGGGCAGGTGATTCTACCTCTCTACTCTGCTCTTGTGAGACCCCACCTGGAGCACTGCATCCAGTTCTGAGGTCCCCACTACAAGAAGTTGAAGTGAGTCCAGAGGAGGGACACAAAGATGATCAGAGGGCTGGAGCACCCCCTGTATGAAGAGAGGCTGAGAGAGTTGGGCTTGTTCAGCCTGGAGAAGAGAAGGCTCTGGGGGGGGACCTTATTGCAGCCTGCCAGTAACTAAAAGGGTCCCTACAGGAAATTGGGAGGGGCTGTTTACAAGGGCATGGAGTGACAGGACAAGGGGTAATGACTTTAAATTATAAGAGGGTAGATTTAGATTAGGTACAAGGAAGAAATTCTTCCCTGTGAGGGTGGTGAGGCCCTGGCACAGGCTGCCCAGAGAAGCTGTGGCTGCCCCCTCCCTGGCAGTGTTCAAGGCCAGGTTGGATGGGGCTTTGGGCAACCTGGGCTAGTGGAGGGTGTCCCTGCCCATTGCAGGGGGTTGGAACTAGATGGGCTTTGATGTCCCTTCCAACCAAAAGCAGTCCGTGGTTCTGTGTTTCTATGACTCTCTGATTAGTGTTCTGTTTTGGGGAGTTACTGGATCAGACAAATGCTTAGGGTGTACTTAAGGTTCATTTCCTTGGCATTGTCTAATAACATTCTTGCTGTTTACAGCAAATTTGTCTCATACAAGGTTAAAGTTATGATTGAATCTGCTATCCTAAATATGATAAGGAACTTGCAACAAGAAGTTAAGCAGAAGTTTCTGAATTTTCATGTAAGACTGTTAAAGATTTTAACCTGTTGAGGTGACTTTACCTGAAATGTAAGCACATTTCTTACTAAAAAAATCTTAAACCAAATCCACTTAAACAATCCAAATTCTGAGGAAAATACAACCACCTCTGCTGAGAGATGTCTCTTCTTCTCCATCAACTACAGACTGGCTTCTTCAGAGCAAAATGTCAATCCTGCTTTTGGTGTGGAGAAGCCAATTCCTATTTTTGCTTTTAGAAAAGATTTACTTTCAGCTCTTGACAGAACTTCTTTAGGAAACAGCATCTTGGTCTGAGCTTTTTAATCTAATGCTGAAAGACCAGACTGAACGGGGGGAAAATGGTTACTTACATTACTGTACTGCTCAGGTACAGTATTTTTATCTAGACTAACCTACTAAATGTCTTTACACAGCTACAGATCCACTCGAAACTCCCTGGAAGTTTGTTGTCTCAGCCAATGCCACACAATCTAAGTGTGTCCTAGTGACAAAAGAAGAAAAGAAATCAGTTACAGTAGATTGCATTCCTTTAAAAACCTGCCTTTTCACAGCAGAGTGGAAAAGTTTCTGTTTTACCTTGCCCTGATTGCCACAAACTGCCTCAGAGTTTTCCTCTGGGCAGAGGAAAAACTTGTGCTTTCCTTCAGAGCAAAGAAGCATGGCAAGCAGCAGGAAGAAGGGCTTCAGTAAGGTCAGGGTGGGAGAGGCTGGGAGGAAAAGTGAGAAAGCAAGGGCTCTACAGCACAACAAGGAATGGGAGACCACCAGTAAGGTCAGGGGCAAGACAAGGCTTCAAATAGTTGTGATGTAAGGATGAATGTTTCTGGGAGTTGGAGAATTGGAATAAAAGTTCTTAGGATTGGAATAAAAGTTCTTAGGATTGGAATAAAAATTAAGACCCGCTTTCCTAAAGAAATGAGTATGTCATAGAGAAAATTATTGACAAGGCCTCATATTTCCTTTTTTTTTTTTTTTTCCTTTTCTTAAAAGAGAATTGGTCTCCTTTATACTCTGATAAACCCAGCTTTCAAGTTGAAAAGACCTTTTAAGTCCCTGGAAATGCTTATTTAAAATAAAAGGCTGTAAATTTTTATACAAAGCTCTGGTCAAGTCAAGGTTTTGCTGCAAGGATTTCTACAGCCCAACTCATGGACACTGTAAAAATGGCATTAGGGCTTCTTCCTTTTGTTTTATAGCAGCAGGCCCTGCTATAGAGAGCACTTAACTCCTCGTCTACAGATAAACCTTCTACTCCTGACACTGTAACTAACCTTCTGGGGGACTCTGTGGAGAGCTCCTCCCAGGCAAGAATTAATGCTTACTACCTTGCAAGCCCTTCCCCACCTAATCCCAGCTTTCTAGCCTGACCAGTATTGTCCCACTCTTCCCCTAGAGGAACTTACCAGACTTTGAAGGCTTTCTCCAATCCTAGCTTGCAGACAGGAACTTTCCTCTACATAGTGTTTGGTATCTCATGGTCCTGGTCCAGTTACATTAATAAAGAGAAAGAGGCATGAGATGAAAAGGATGGGCCTCTGCTTTGCAGCAGAGAATCAACAACAGCTGATTGTCTCTCCATACTCTGTAATTTGGGATCATTATTCCATTATCCAGGAACAAAAAGACACCGTGTAAATGGCCAGCAGTACGGGCTGGAGGATGAGCTGAAAAGTTCAGTATCTCCCCATTGAACCCAAAGCCTCATACAGGTCAGACGTCCTGCTTTGTCATAAGGAGGGCAATTTTAATAAAAAAACCATTACTGTTGTGGGTGAAAATCATGACCCAGAGGTAAAATAATGCCTCCTGTGTGCAGAACTCATTCATCTGCAAGCAACCTCCTTGCTCCTCTGTGATAACGAACAGCAAAGAGAGCTCATGCCTTTATTACGTACTAGCCTTATTAGACTTCCTAATGCATATTCCAGTAAATATATTAATATAAATAGGGTAAGAATTCACTGTCTTGGTCTATATCTAGTTCTAGGCGCATAATATTGCATATGTATTCTATTTGCCCACATTCAAATAAGCTATTTTGATTATTTATTTTGATATGATTTATAATGTGCAGCACCTGCTACCCCAGGCATTAATTTATCACCATCAACTGCTCTTCAAGGACAAGAAAAATGTTGATTCCTTTTCACCAGTGTTCTATGCAACCAGACCATCTGAATACTTGAGGAGGGACGGTAAGAAGGAAGCCTTTTGCATGCTCTGCTGCAGGAGATGTCAGTGATTAGCTGTTATACAGGTCACACACAGGCATCTCATTTGCCCATCACCTTTCAAAAAATAAAAAAGAATTCCTTATTTTTTTTTTGTTATGGTTGAGGCTGCTTTAAAAACAAGCCTGTAATAGGATTCAAGTTAGGATGGTGAGACGATTCAGGAATACACAATGATTTTCAAATTTAACCCACCACATAGAAGCAACCAGAAATGTCAGGAGGAAGGAACGCTGAAGACTGATTAGTTGAAAGACAACTGAAAACGGGAAGGAAGCAGCACCAGGGTCTGCTTCTGGAATTTGGCCTTGGGGTGCAAGGCTGCTGTGAAAAAACCCCTACGGTCGCCCTTCCACATGGAGGAGGATGACCCAGGAGGACACTGAACTGCTACACTGTGGGAAGGACTGTGGAGCAGGGAAATGCTGTTTATTTGCATTTCTTATATAAATAGCTCTTAGGAATCCAGAATACTATTTCTTTTGAAGGACAAAACCGGTCTGGCAGCACCAGTTATCTCTGACCTTCAAAGATGTGCTACTTTTCCAAAAAGCTGGTGTGTGGGTGGAATATTATGTTTCTGTTTGAAACTCTACCACAAGATACATTTTTTCCCCCTCTGTAAACTGGATAGATTATTTTTGTTTCTTTTCCTCGTAACTAACTGCACCAAGGATGCCAGTTTGTGGAGCTGAAGATGACCTTAAAGTAAACTTGTTAATGGGAATGTTTTCCTATTATGAGCTTTCGTAGCTGCCATTGATAACAGTACCCTGGCCACTGAGTTTGGAGCCCTAGCTGGTGTACATCTACCTGAGCAGTTACTCACCACTAAGTTGCAGTGATCAGAGAGATGTAGTATATTCAGGGAAATATTCCTTGGGACCAGTCTAAATCACAGAATCACAGAATCACAGAATTGTAGGGGTTGGAAGGGACCTCCAGAGATCATTGGGTCCAACCCCCCTGCCAAAGCAGGTTCCCTAGCTCATATTGCACAGATAGGCGTCCAGGCGGGTCTTGAATATCTCCAGTGAAGGAGACTCCACCACCCCCCTGGGCAGCCTATTCCAGTGCTCAGTCACCCTCACTGTGAAAAAGTTCTTCCGCATGTTGGTGCGGAACTTCCTATGCTCCAACTTGCAGCCATTGCCCCTTGTCCTATCCCCACAGACCACTGAAAAGGGGCTGGCTGATTCCCCCTGCATCCCCTGCTTCAGATAATTATAAACTTTGATTAGGTCCCCCCTTAGTCTTCTCTTCTCAAGGCTGAACAGTCCCAGCTTACTCAGCCTTTCCTCATAGGGGAGATGCTCTAGGCCCTTAATCATCTTCGTAGCCCTTCTTTGGACTCTTTCCAGGAGATCCCTGTCCTTTTTATACCAAGGAGCCCAGAACTGGACACAATACTCCAGGTGGGGCCTGACCAGGGCAGAGTAGAGAGGGAGGATCACCTCCTTTGACCTGCTGGCTACACTCCTCCTGATGCATCCCAGGATCCCATTGGCTCTCTTGGCCACCGAGGCACACTGCTGGCTCATGGCCAACCTGTCATCTACCAGGACCCCCAGGTCCTTCTCCACTGAGCTCTTCTCCAGCAGGTCATCTCCCAGCCTGTACTGATACAAACAGTTGTTCCTTCCCAGGTGCAAGACTTTACACTTGCTTTTGTTGAACTTCATCTGGTTTCTCACTGCCCAGCTCTCCAGCCTGTCCAGGTCTCTCTGGATGGCAGCGCAGTGCTCCTGCGTGTCAGCCACTCCTCCCAGCTTTGTATCATCGGCGTACTTGCTGAGGGTGGATGTTATTCCCTCATCAAGATCGTCAATGAAGATATTGAGTAATGGGCACAGAGTGAAGTGTTTACTTTTTCTTTAAAAAAGGGCTTCTCAGAGCTCTTTTTCTTGAGAAATTCTCTCAGTGTGACTTTAGACATCACAATGCCTTGTGATTTATGTCTTGTTAAAATATGACTTGGGACCATTCACTCAAAAAAGGCAGCTACAAGCAAGTGAACAGTAAGTGGTTGTGTTCAAAGTCATCCCTCCTAGTAGTGATCAGGTAGTCATAAATATACAAGACACTTGCTTTCAAAATTACGTGAAAAAACTAAGTCTAATAAACAGGACCATTCCTAACCACAGTCAGAAGACAGCATTAAAGGCTTTCATCAGCCCAAAAGGCATCTATTTCTGGTGATGGATAGTGGTGGCTTTGATGCAGCATGCTACAGGAGTCAGTGTAACACATTGTCGTGGTTTTGCCCCAGCCAAGGGCCGCACCCCACACAGTCGCTTGTACTTTTAAAAGGAAGGGGGAGGGAAAGTTGGGGGAAGGGGAAAAGGGAAGGAAGAAAGGAGGAAAAGAAACCACAACCTAGAAACCAGAACCACGCAGGTTGGGATAAGGATAGTTTACTAAACAATAACAGAAAACTAGATATAACAATAACATAAGTTTAAAGCACAAAATAGATGAAACTGGTGATACACAATGCAATTTCTCACCAAACCACACAACTCAGGCCGCACAGCTTAGAGCCCGTCCCGGACAACCCGACCGCCCCAGAAACTGCACGTCCTGGCATTGTCTCCCCCTCTTCCCCCCAGTCCCCCCTTATACCGAACATGACGTAACTGGTATGGAATATCCTCTTTGGCCAATTCGGATCACCTGTCCTGGCTGTGTCCCCTCCTTTCTCACTAGTAAGGAAGTATGCAGAGCTGAGAAAGGTCCTTGATTGCCCGGCAACAAATCGGAAAACATCAGGGTGCTATCAGCACTATTCTCATGCTAACACCCAAACATGGCATTCCATCCACTGCTAAAAAAAAAGTTTAACTCCATCATAGCTGAAACCAGGACATTATCCACCCCTTATTCCATACCATTTATGTCATGACCAGATCCAACAATTTTCTTTGGGTACAACCAGTTTCGTGTTTCACACACCCATATATGTATGTACACATGTATGCACACATATGTGCATACAGATCTTATTCCCTCAGTCTGTGAATCATCCCTCTGAAGTTGTTGAGTTCATTTAGTCCATGATTTCCAGGCTCCATTTGTCGTAACAGTTTCTCAGGATAGTTGTATGTTCCATTGGCTCGTTGCACGCTGCATCTCAGGCTCTTGACTGATACACCTGGCATGGTCCATGCTCATAGTCTGTGGGTCAGAGTTTATTTTCAACGGGAGCAAAAAGTTCTTGAGAGGCCAGGCTTTAGTTCCATCATCATGGCACTCATTCTTCATTAGCTTGTATGACTCCGGCTATAATGCTATGGTACAACATACAGCAATCATAACAATAATGAATATACAATAATGGGTTATTTGGCAAGTAGTATAATTTCTACTTTATTAATTATATTGGCTATTCTCACCCAAAATCAAATCCCCTTGAGGTACACATCGAACTTCTCCATCCCTCTGCATTACCCACCAAGTACAGCCAGGTCCTTGAGCAAAAACAATTCCAGACATGGGTTTACCTTTGCCTGAAGCAGGAATGACCCAAACTCTCTTTCCCAATACACTCTTCATATGCACTACTGGCACTCTGTCTCCCTCTACAGTACGTGGAAATTTTGACTGGGCAGGGCCAGCCCTATTGGTAGATCCCCTAGAGTTAACTAACCACGTGGCTTGGGCCAAATGTGTATCCCAATGCTTGAATGTCCCACCACACATTGCTTTCAGTGTAGTTTTTAAAAGTCCATTATATCGTTCAATTTTCCCAGAGGCCGGTGCATGGTAAGGAATGTGGTACACCCACTCAATGCCATGCTCTTTGGCCCAGGTGTCTATAAGAGTGTTTCGGAAATGAGTCCCATTGTCTGACTCGATTCTTTCTGGAGTACCATGTCGCCAGAGGACTTGCCTTTCAAGGCCCAGAATTGTATTTCGAGCAGTGGCATGGGGTACGGGATATGTTTCTAGCCAGCCGGTAGTTGCCTCCACCATTGTAAGCACATAACGTTTGCCATGGCGGGTTTGTGGGAGGGTGATGTAATCAATCTGCCAAGCCTCCCCATATTTATATTTCATCCACCGTCCTCCATACCAAAGGGGCTTTAACCGCTTAGCTTGCTTGATTGCAGCACATGTCTCACATTCGTGGACAACTTGTGCGATGGCGTCCATGGTCAAGTCCACCCCTCGATCCCGAGCCCATCTATATGTTGCATCTCTCCCTTGATGACCCGAGGTATCATGAGCCCATCGAGCCATGAATAATTCACCCTTACGTTGCCAGTCTAGATCTACCTGAGCCACTTTAATCCTAGCAGCCTTATCTACCTGATGGTTGTTTTCATGTTCCTCCATGGCCCGACTCTTAGGTACATGGGCGTCGACATGACGTACCTTTACAACAAGTTTCTCTAACCGAGCAGAGATATCTTGCCATAAGTCATCAGCCCATATAGGTTTGCCTCTACGCTGCCAGTTGTTCTTTTTCCACTGCTGCAACCACCCCCACAGGGCATTCGCCACCATCCATGAATCAGTATAAAGGTAGAGCCTTGGCCACTTTTCTCTCTCAGCAATGTCCAGGGCTAACTGGATGGCCTTCACCTCAGCGAACTGGCTTGATTCACCTTTTCCTTCAGTGGCTTCTGCTACTCTTCTTATAGGATTCCATACAGCGGCTTTCCATCTCCGATGCTTACCCACAATGCGACAAGACCCATCAGTGAACAGGGCATATCGCTTCTCATTCTCTGGCAGTTCGTTGTAGGGTGGGGCTTCTTCAGCGCGTGTTACCTCCTCATCCTCTGGTGACATCCCAAAATCTTTGCCTTCTGGCCAGTCTGTGATCACCTCCACAATTCCTGGGCGATTGGGGTTTCCTATTCGAGCCCGCTGTGTAATTAGTGCAACCCACTTGCTCCACGTAGCATCAGTGGCATGGTGTGTAGAAGGAACCTTCCCTTTGAACATCCAGCCCAGCACCGGCAGTCGGGGTGCCAGGAGGAGCTGGGCTTCAGTTCCAATCACTTCTGAGGTGGCTCGAACCCCTTCGTAGGCGGCCAGTACTTCCTTTTCTGTTGGAGTATAATTGGCCTCAGATCCTTTGTAGGCCCGACTCCAAAACCCCAGCGGTCGACCTCGAGTCTCCCCTTGTGCTTTCTGCCAGAGACTCCAGGTCGGGCCGTTCTCCCCAGCTGCAGTGTAGAGCACATTTTTAATATCTGTCCCTTTCCGGACAGGCCCGAGGGCCACTGCATGGACTATCTCGCGTTTGATCTGCTCAAAGGCTTGCTGTTGCTCAGGGCCCCATTGGAAATCATTCTTCTTTCGAGTTACATGGTAGAGTGGGCTCACAATGAGACTGTAGTTTGGGACATGCAGTCGCCAAAAACCTATAACACCTAAGAAAGCTTGTGTTTCCTTTTTGTTGCTTGGTGGAGACATAGCTGCTATTTTATTAATAATGTCCATTGGGATGTGACGACGCCCATCCTGCCATTTTATTCCTAAAAACTGGATTTCTCGCGTAGGCCCCTTGACTTTACTTCGTTTTATAGCAAAACCGGCTTCTAAAAGGATTTTAATTACCCTGTTTCCTTTTTCAAAAACTTCCTCTGCTGTGTTGCCCCATACAATGATGTCATCAATATACTGCAGGTGCTCTGGTGCTTCACCCTTTTCCAGTGTATTCTGGATTAGTCCATGGCAGATGGTGGGGCTATGTTTCCACCCCTGGGGCAGACGATTCCACGTGTATTGGATGCCTCTCCAAGTGAAAGCAAACTGTGGCCTGCACTCTGGCGCCAGTGGGATCGAGAAGAAAGCATTCGCAATGTCGATTGTGGCGTACCACTTGGCTGCCTTCGATTCCAATTCATACTGGAGCTCTAACATGTCTGGCACAGCAGCACTCATACCTGGAGTGACTTCATTTAGGCCACGATAATCTACTGTCAGCCTCCACTCTCCATTGGACTTCCTCACTGGCCATATGGGACTATTAAAGGGTGAGTGGGTTCGGCTGATCACTCCCTGATCCTCCAGTTGACGAATCAGCTTATGGATGGGAATCAGGGAATCTCGGTTAGTACGGTATTGTCGTCTGTGCACCGTCGTCGTAGCAACTGGCACTTGCTGTTCTTCACCCTTCAACAACCCCACAACAGCAGAATCCTCCGAGAGTCCAGGCAAGGCACACAATTGTTCAATTTCTTCTGTTTCCAAAGCAGCTATTCCAAAAGCCCATCGGTACCCTTTTGGGTCTTTAAAATACCCTCTACGTAGATAATCTATACCTAAAATGCACGGAGCTTCTGGACCAGTCACAATGGGGTGTTTTTCCCAGTCCTTCCCAGTTAGGCTCACCTCAGCCTCTAGCACAGTTAGTTGTTGGGATCCCCCTGTCACTCCAGAAATACAAACAGGTTCTACCCCTTCATGATTCGATGGCATTAGAGTACACTGGGCACCAGTATCCACCAGAGCTTTGTACTCTTGTGGGTCTGACGTGCCAGGCCATCGGATCCACACAGTCCAATAAACCCGATTGTCCCTCTCCTCCACCTGGCTGGAGGCAGGGCCCCTCTATTGCTGCTGATCATATTTGTTTTCCACTGGTTGCATAAAGGACTTAGAGGTCCCTTCAAAAGGATCAGGCACATCAGACATATAGGTAGGCCTTCCAGTTGGTCTAGGGAACTGCCCAGTAGAAACTGGTGCAGCCTTCTTCCTGGCAGAATCTCGTTGTGCGAATGTTTTACCCCGCAGCTCATTTACTCGTGCTCGAAGGGCTGAGGTGGGCTGCATATCCCATTTCCTCATGTCCTCTCCATGATCAAGCAGGTAAAACCACAATGTACGTCGTGGTGTGTATTCTCCCTCTTGGAACGATGGACGCTTTCTCCCAGTAGCTGCAACATTGCTCCATACGGGTTGGGAGTTGGACACATTGTTGTCAAGTCGTTGAACCAGTTTCTCTACTGCTGCAATGACGGAGAGGGAAACATTGTCTTGGTATTTCCGGAGTCGGCAGGCCACCTCATTTACGGTTGGCGGATTCGTATCATTCCAGTCAATTGCTGCCAGTGAATTGGTATACCCTGCTGGTGCACTTCGTACAACCTTACGCCACATATCTGGAGTGCATAGGACTTCATCGGGATCAGAGGGAAGCCGTGAATTGTCCAGATCATAATAAATTATCTCCCGTACAGCTAATTCTCTCAGGTGCTGGACAGATGTCTCTATGCTGTTACACTTGGGTGTCTGGCATGTAATATATTCCTTTATGGGATATCTTTCCTTCACACTTGACAGTAGTCGCCTCCAGAGGCTGAGGATTTCCGGCCTCCTCCCAATTGCTTTGTCAATTCCTCCTTCTCTAGCTAGGGATCCCAACTGCTTGGCCTCTCTGCCTTCTAATTCCAAACTACTGGCCCCGTGATCCCAACATCGGAGCAACCAAGTGATAATGTGCTCACTTGGGTGGCGAGTGAAATCTTTTCGAACCTCACGCAGCTCACTCAGAGTCAGGGATCGGGTAACAATCTCTGGTTCTGCCTCATCCTGATATCCTCGAGATGATCCCGGTTGATCATCATCCTTATCCGTCACTATACGAACTGATTTCTTTGTGCCTTTCCTCTTTTGTACGGGAGCAACAGACACTGGTGTGGATTGGTTTTTCAGATCATCTGCAGTGTCTGCTGTAGAGATTACAGTAGCTGCAGTGTCGGTCACAGGGGTTGCAGTAGCTGCAGTGTCAGCCCCAGTGGTTGCAGCAGCTATAGTATCTGCCAGTCTGTTTCCTTTCCCTTCTCCCTGACAGTGCTGACAGTGCTGCCTGCTATCAAGCAGTGTTTGATAAATAGTGGCCAGAGCCCAGCACAGTGCAGTAAGGTGTCCATCTCTGGGAAACCTACAGCAATTTTTCCTTAGGTATGCAGTCACTTGATCGGGGTCTTGTAGCTGTTCAGGAGTGAAATTCCAAACCATCGGGCTTGAGAAAGTACCTAGGTACTCGCCCATACTTTGCCACATGCCCTGCCACTCGTGATTATTCTGTCTCGGAGAAAGCTCTTCAGTGGTATTCATAAACCTATGCTTGATATATAACAAAAACTGAACCATCTGCCCCAAACCTACCAATAGCAAAATGCTAGTTTGAATATCCCAGAGATATTGAAGATTTTCAAAAACTGCCCTAAGAGCTGTTGTATTTAGCCCAAAGGAAAAGAAAGCAGTGCCCCCACCATACCGGCTGCTGTTATTAACCCCTCCCTGTCCAAAGAATGGACAGGACAGCAAAACCTCATACAGGTACCAGCTTAAGCTCATGATCATCGATATTATTGTATCATAGACCGATATCATAAAATACACTATAATGAAGTATGGGAACAAATACGGGAGCCACAGACCTGAGAGAGTAAAGAATCCTGCCAGGATTGTATACAGCATGCGGTGGTTTTGCTGCCACAGCCTTGTAAATAAATACCACAACATCGTGACCAGAGATTGCTTAAACAACAGTGCTTATCTTAATTGCGATAGTTAGGGTCAGATCTACCGTTATCCCAACCGTTCGTGCCCCA
The DNA here is from genome assembly GCA_020800305.1 of Porphyrio hochstetteri. Classification (NCBI taxonomy): domain Eukaryota; kingdom Metazoa; phylum Chordata; class Aves; order Gruiformes; family Rallidae; genus Porphyrio; species Porphyrio hochstetteri. The sequence goes on along the minus strand of CM036905.1, from coordinate 153,922,259 downwards.
CGTTGGGCGCCAAAATAACTGTCGTGGTTTTGCCCCAGCCAAGGGCCGCACCCCACACAGTCGCTTGTACTTTTAAAAGGAAGGGGGAGGGAAAGTTGGGGGAGGGGGAAAAGGGAAGGAAGAAAGGAGGAAAAGAAACCACAACCTAGAAACCAGAACCACGCAGGTTGGGATAAGGATAGTTTACTAAACAATAACAGAAAACTAGATATAACAATAACATAAGTTTAAAGCACAAAATAGATGAAACTGGTGATACACAATGCAATTTCTCACCAAACCACACAACTCAGGCCGCACAGCTTAGAGCCCGTCCCGGACAACCCGACCGCCCCAGAAACTGCACGTCCTGGCATTGTCTCCCCCTCTTCCCCCCAGTCCCCCCTTATACCGAACATGACGTAACTGGTATGGAATATCCTCTTTGGCCAATTCGGATCACCTGTCCTGGCTGTGTCCCCTCCTTTCTCACTAGTAAGGAAGTATGCAGAGCTGAGAAAGGTCCTTGATTGCCCGGCAACAAATCGGAAAACATCAGGGTGCTATCAGCACTATTCTCATGCTAACACCCAAACATGGCATTCCATCCACTGCTAAAAAAAAAGTTTAACTCCATCATAGCTGAAACCAGGACACACATAAAGATGTCTTTGCCCATCACGGCATTTCTCAGGGGGATGTCAAAGGTAGGATCACAACACTGTGCAACACTGGTACTTTTACATTGATGCTGGTGAATTTTAAAAACATGTGAGCATTATATCATTAACAGGAGTGCAAGGGGTCACTGCTTTGCCACCGTGGTTCCTCTCACCATTTGGAAAGTGGAAGATTACCGAATTGTTTCATAGATCAAATTTTCAGACTTTCTGGACTACATTTAAATATGTTATCCTGAAGATAAATGGTTTCTATCAGACCATCAGTCCCTGAAGCTGCATAAGTTTTAGGTAAAAAATTCAGTATATAATTATAGGATCTAGTGTCTGAATTATGAGCTCTACTCACAGGTCCTTTTAAATCTGGTCTGCTAAGTTATCTCATATATTTTAGACATTGATGCTGATCATGAGTAAAAGTTCTTCAAAAATATGTTGCCTTCAGCATACTTTCACCTTCCAGTTAATTTATCTGCTACCTGACACTTTTTTCTCCATAATATATTAAATTCAGTTACATAACGTTAGAGGAGATGCGAGCCAGCCGTGTTCAGGAGAACTGGAAGGTAACTGTGAAATCCCACTCTAAGAGACAGCTGGTGAAAGCCACAAACGCCAAGAAACAGAGGACAATGGTGAGTTGGGTGATGTTGCCCTACTTGATTTACATCTGCCAAGCTTTTGCAAATGCAACAGTCCCCTGTCTGGGGACTGACCTTTCTTCCAGGTTTGAAATCTAGGCTTTGCAGATCAGGTTTGAAACACTGTCTTGCCCATTAACACGTAGGAACCTTTATAAGCAGCAGGGGCAATCACATGTCTACAGCAAATGGGCTGGTAAAAATAAAAAGTATTTCTCTTCAAGCTTTGTGGCCTTTCCTGGGATGAAAATTATTCCAACACAAACAGATGCAATATCCTTGTTGACTTTCCCAATGAGGACTCTCACAGCTGTTTTAAAATCCAGCAACATGAAATTGTGGGTCAATTCTTTATCTTGCTTTACAGTGATGGTTTGTGACCACCAGAAACATCCTTTCATGCCAGCAATGGTAGCTGATTGCTTTGGGACTCCTACAAGCCAGAAATACACAGCAGATTGCAGCTAGTTTGGAGCTCCGTGGTCTGACTGATCAGCTGGCTGCTCCCACAAAGTGTGAGTCCCTGCCTGTCTTTTAAGCGCAAGTATTTGTAAGGTCTCTCTCTTCTCCTCAAATTCTGACCAAAAAATGGTTGAAAAAAATAATATTCTCTTGCCTGCTGCCAAATCTGGCCAGAGATGGCTTGCATATTTAAAATATATCTCTTTTCAGGAGTGCAGATAGACAGTGGTCACATAACTCTGTTTCCATAGGGAACTGGGAATCATGGGAAATAGCTGCAGTTACAGTTAACATTTTTAAATGTCTTTTGTTGTAGACAGTCTTCTGAGACACGGATAAAGTAGTAGAAATTCATACTCTAATATTGCAGTAACCAAATGCTACAAAAGCAGAAAACCACCAGGAAATTCGAGACTCCATCTGAGAAAGCAAGACTATATAAAGAGGTGCCCAAAGTGTGGCCAACCTGACAGAAATCTATCCTTCCCAAACCAAATCCATGAAGAGGGCAGGGAATGCATCCGACTTCCTCTGTTCCACTTCCCCACAGAGACTGCCACGGTCACTCAGGGGATCAGTGACAGGTGGGGACGTTTGAGCAAGGCCACCATACGGCCTGGTGTGGGCAATCAAAAGATTGATAGTCAGGACAGTGCAACAAGCAGCTGTGAATAAAGTGGATATACCAAATATTTGGAAGCAGAAATATAGAAATAACTGTGATTTTGGTACAATATTTATCTGGGTACTTACTGCTGCCCGTTGATGACAAAGCCAAGCTAGCTTATCTATACTTCTAATGCAGACCCCATTATTAGTTAACTTAGCTAGTATAATCAATTACAAATTGAAACAGATCTAAGTTATCCATTTTGGTTTATTATTTCTGATCATTTTGCTTCCATTTTTTTTGGTAGATGAATATTTTCCAGTCCTTGAAGTCTCTGATCCTGAAATCCTATTGTTGTAAGACAATCTTTTCACTCCTATTTAGAGTCCACATGCCCCACAAACCCATGTACATTTAAAGATGCAATCCAATGCGAACCGAGAATCTGATGGCAAATAAAGCCAAATCCGAATTCATCATCATTTTACCTTTCTAGGTATTAGGAGGCTTCATAAAGATTTCTGTAGCAAGAGGACTGACTAGTCATAAACTTGGGAAAAAACATGGCATGGTTTATGCTCTTTTAAGATCTTCACTGAAAGGTTTTATGACAAGGTACTACAGCACTGCTATCAGTTGTCTGTCAACAACTGGCTTAGAAATATCACTTCTACCATTGTAAGTCTAACCTCCATATGACTCTACTAGAATCTATTTATGATTATTTTCTTTCACCCAAGAGTTATTACCCTCTGCAAAAAATCACATGTACATTTTTGAACTTTACTAGAGCTACCTTTTTTCTAGAAGTAGCTGTTCTTCACAAGACACTTATTTGCATCTTTCATATATTTATTTCATGTTTACTGTGATATGAATGTGAAATCAAGAACATGTATTTTTCTTTGCAGCTCAGTTAAAACTTGAGATCAAAATCATTAGTCCCATCCTTAGTTCATCAATTTAATTACATTAATATTTAACAGATTAAATTTTTTTTTCTGCATTTTAACAAAATATTCAAGATCACAAAAACTTGACATTAACAGTGATTAATCTTTTCAGACTGTAAATACCACTGCACATAAACCACAAAGGACCAAAAGTAAAAGCTATGTCACACCTGATGTACCTCTCTGCCATGTTACCTTTGCCATTACTAAATTACTAGATTAACATTCTGTTTAAATGGCATCTCAAGGAAGATTTGGAGATTAACAGGCAACAGTGATGCCGGCCGAAAACCAAGAGCACAATATTCCTGTGGATATATAAAACTTTTCTATAGGCCTATTTTTTTGTTGCTAGCTTGCCAGTATTTTTAATGACCAAGCAGATGGAGCAGAGCATGAGGACTGGTGTGCTGGTTTGGGCTGGGATAGAATTGATTTTCTCCACAGTAGCTGGTATGGGGTTACAGACTGGATTTGTGTTAGATACCACGTTCATAACACTGAGGTGTCTTTGTTACTGCTGAGCAGTGCTTACACAGTCAAGGCCCAAGGAGTTGGGAAGGAACATAACTGGGCCAACTGACCCAGTCTGGCCAAAGGGCACCATGCTCAGCATGTAAGGGACTGGGGGAAGAAGGAAGGAGGGACGTTTGAAGTGATGGCGTTTGTCTTCACAAGTCACCGTTAGGTGTGACGGAGCCCTGCTTTCCTGGAGATGGCTGAACTCCTGCCTGCCCGTGGGCAGTGGGGAATGAATTCTTGTCTTGCTTCGCTTGCGTGTGCAGCTTTTGCTTTACCTATTACACTGTGTTTATGTCAACCCCTGAGTCTTCTCACTTTTACCCTTCTGATTCTCTCCCACACCCACCAGGGGAGAGTGAGCGAGTGGCTGCAGGGTGCTCAGCTGCCGGCTGGTTACACTGCGACAACTGGGAACACACTTCCTAAAGAACGGGAAGCTAAAGGTCTATACAAGCTTTTGCACTGCTGGTAAGTCTGACAGATAACTGAAACTACTGGTGAAGAAGTACTTATTCCAAAACATAATCCATTGTCAGCAAAAGCCTTTAGCTATGATTAGTGTTATTTAACAATTACCTAGAATTGGTTTCCTGCCCAAAGAGTACTCACTGCTTGTTCTCTCTTCCGGACGTACTTGGTGCCAAATCTGGCATAGGCTCCTTTCACAGGAAAGCCTGTCAGAAATGTAAGTCAGATTGCTAGAAAAATATTTGCAGTTGGAATTCAACTTCAAAGGCTCAGTTGAAAGTCTTCTGGTGAAAAAATACAAAGGAAAGCCAAGAAAAAATGTATGAAGATGAGAAGTGAACTTCTCTGAAGTTTTAATCTGACTGCCAGCATTAGACAAAGACTACTACATAGAAAATCTTTAAATTTTAACTGCAGTTGCAATTTTATAATTAAAGAGTTTCAGTAGCTACAAGTCAGGAAGCAGAAATGGAAGACTAAGCTGGATTTTTAAAAAATATCCTACTTCCTACATGTAAGAACTTCTGAACGCTGAACCAAGACAGACAATATATTCATTGCACTCAGAAAAGAACGTGGGTACTAACAGAAAAAAATATAGCAGAAACCATAAAATACCTTCATTAGAAATGATTTTATTTACATTTTCAGAAATGTTACAAACCGAATTTCCACTACAAATTCATACAAATCAGGAGAAAACATTAAACTTTACATAAATTCAGGAAAAGATCCAACACCAAGTCATTCTGAAATCAAAACGACAAAATTTCTCATTCAACACATCTAGGTATGTTAAGTCAAATTCTGGTTCTAACAGTTAAAACAGTAATTCTCTCAAAAGATAATTTGGTAAGATACCTCCCTGTTACTTATCAACCATAAAACAAATAAATGAATTTATAAAAGGAGAGTCAAAGGTAACTAAGATTCATGCCTGTATGGAAAGCTTGGAAATTCTGATCTGATTACCCAAGGGATTGTGTGAGTCATTACGAACCGCAGCATGACTTCACTTCTTTGAAATGTTTTGAAGATACCATTTAGCATATTGTGCAATTTTTCATTTTCCTTTTGTGAATGAGGGAAATATCAGTGAGGTTCCACAGGACACAGAGCAACTTAAACAGTACTGAGGTTCTGCTTATGTTACAGAAAACAGTAAAAAAACCTTACAGATTTCAAGTAACATAGGCAGTTGTGTAAATTATATAGAACAGTAATTAGATTGAAGGATAGTGCTAGGGACTTGTGCTTAGACTGGAGGTAAGAGAGTTACTCCTCAACAATCCCAAATTCAACAGAATTGAGTTGAGGTTTATGCAGAGGAAAGCGTGATCTGGGTTTGTAGTCCTGTGCAGTTCTCGGATCGTTTGGTGGAGAGTGAACAATTCAAACATCTTCTTATTGCTTCTGCAAAAGATTTGACAAAAAAATAATTGTCAACTGAAAATGGAGGGGTTTCATCAAAACACTAAAAAGTCTACAGAAGTTTAATTTTTTTAACCAAGAAAACTGTGATTATATTGGGAGTTTCATATAATTCTTCTACATTTCATATAACCCCTTGAAGCAGAAGGTTATCAATGCATGATGAGAAAAATCTTGGCAATAGTCACCAAAACCTATCATTTCACTTGAGTAAATAGCACACATGTTGTGATGAAAGCTCAAGGAAAGGCTGTGACAGGGTTTCACTAATGTGAGGATACCCTACACAATAGAAATTTTTTAACAATTATGGTTTCTAGGCAAATTTACTTTTAGCATATTGCCAATCTAAGTTATAATTTTTATTGGGTTACAGGAAAACTGGTTGGTTTTTTTTTTCCCAAATAAAGTTCTATTTTGTTTCAAATAAAGTCAAATAAAACCCTCAGTTTTGACAACAAATTTAATGTAAAAAATGTCCCAATTTAGATTCCTGCTTTTATAAATGAAACAATCCCATGAAGTAACACACCAATGGAGCTCAGCAGCACATCACAACAATACGATGATCTTTGTTACAATAAACTAATAACTAGTAAGTAAAAGGAACACATTTTATAAAGTTTAATATTCCCAAAAAGGGCTTAAAGGGCTCAGGACTCAAAATATTGAAGGAAATGAAAAGAGATGAAAGTTGAATGCAAGTCACTGTCGAGGCTGAAGTTTCAAAAGAGATTGTGACCAAGTACCTGAGTAAAACTGAAGGTCAAGGGGAAAGAAAAGCAGGGTTTTCTTCTAAGCATTCTTGTCATCTGTGTACATAAGTATTATTTCCTTTTTAGCCTAGTTTCAGGGTTTGTTTTTTTTTTCTTTTTAGTTTGTATTCTGCAAATTGAACTGGATTTGTAAGTGAATTGAGATCTTTGCATTACACATCTGTGACACAAACAGTTTAACTGCTAACAGAAAAAGCCCAGCATTGTCTACGGCAGAGTGAATAAACAGCAAAGCAGAGATGAGCCTTTCAAAAAGGAGAAAGGTAAATATCCCGAAATTTTCTAATCTAATAATAACTAACAGAATAATGGTAATAAAGGTTTACTTTATTCTGGAGAGTTTTTGCAGTAGAACACAGAGCTTTTCCAAAATCTGAATATCTAGCTTAGAACTTCGAAGCAAGACAGAGCAGGCACGGAAGAAGGACTCGTTACTGCAGGCTTCCAGGAAAGGCTGCAAGGAACCTGTAAAATAACATAAAGACTTGTATCACAGAGCTCTATGCAAGGAAAAATAAACCAGCTATTGATACCTTCAGAGGGCTTTAAATGACTTATGTAGTGCAACTATTAGAACAATGAAATAATTGAGTTTATGCTGGGCACGTGATGCAAAACTCACGTAAAACTAGAAGCTGAAAAAATGCAGGTTCCTCAGAGTTCTGACATTACCGACCCTCCTATTAAGACAAGGCCAAATCCTTTGAGAGCAGGGTCAGATTAGATATTAGAAAAAAAATTTTCACTGAAAGAGCTGACAGGGCCTGGAACAGGCTGTCCAGGGAGGGGGCTGAGTCACCATCCCTGGGTGTGTTTAAAAGACGGGTCGATGAGGTACTTAGGGATATGGTTCAGCACAGGACGGGAACGGTTGGACTTGATGAACTTAAAGGTCTTTTCCAACCTTGTGATTCTGTGAAAACAGGAAACAGATATATTTTAATGTTTGCATATAAAAAATATTTAATGTGTCATACTTAATTAGAAACTGCAGTACGAAAACTACAGCATAAACCAATGAGCACAGATATTAAAAATTCTTTGCCCATACACTGATTACTGTCATTTATAAATATGATATCAAGATGCTTTTATCAGTAAAAAGAGACTGGATGCATCTTTTGGACAAAATTTTCCCTTTCCTTGTCCAAGGACATGCAGCTTATTATTTTCAAGTAGCCTTGGAGTGAATTCAAGGTTTTCATTTATTTCAGGAGGCTTACTGATATAAACCCAGAAGAAATTCTACAGAAAACTATTTGGAATGGGGCTTTAAAAAAAAAAAATCAACCTGGCCTGAAAGTCTAAACAACTCATTTTCTCAGAGCTGCACATTTATACAACAACCCAGTAATTCCTAGACTTCACTGTTAGGAAGAGCTTTCAAAAACCTCTATTTTTTGCTTCAGTCATTGGCACCCATCAACTTTGAGACTGACATCCTCAACCCAGAGACTGTGAGCATGGACCACACTAGATGCAACATGAAACAATCCAACAGCACACAGCACCTCCACACAGAATCTCCTCTGCCCTGGGAGTCTGTTGTGACAGATGGAGCCTGAAGTCACAGACACAGTAAAGGAACTCACTGGACACGTTGTGGGCATTTTAAAGATGTTTTACAGGGGTGGTCCATAGACTGGGGGAATAGTATTTCTGTATTACATCAAAGGATGGAGAGTGGTTGTATTGGGTAGTGTGGGACCTGAGCATGATGCAATGGCATGGAAGAAGGGCTGGAGAATGTGCTGGTTTGGGCTGGGATAGAATTAATGTTCTTCATAGTAGCTAACAGGGGGCTACAGTTTGGATTTCTGATGGAAACAGTGTTGATGACTCAGAGATGTTTTTGTTACTGCTGAGCAGTGCTTACACAGTCAAGGCCCTTTCCACTTCTCAACCCACCCCACCACTGGGCTGAGGGTGCACAAGAAGTCAGGAGGCGACACAGCCAGGACAGCTGACCCAAACTGGCCAAAGGGATATTATATACTATATGACATCATGATTCATTTATAACTGGGGAAGCTAGTCAGGAGGTGGGAGTGCAGCTCAGGAACTAGCTGAGCATTGGTTTCAGGTAGCAAGAAACTGTGCTGTGCATCACTTGTTTTGCATATTCTTATATCATTATTAATAGGACAGAAAAGGAAGGTAAACTGTTTTACTTTTCTTTTTAATACTTTTTATTTTCTTCTTTTTTTCCCCTCTTCGATTCTCTCCCCCAGGCCCCTGGGTGGGTGGGAATGACTTGTGTGGTTGTTTCACCTGCCTGCCGGGTAAAGTGATGACATCAATGGCATGCCATTCGGCTATACCAAAAAATGCCCCAGTGCCACCCCACATCTTATTGTGCATTACACTACACAGTGAAGTCAACAAGCCTCGTGGGCCTTTGCTGGTTTTACACCATCAGATGAAGAGACTGAGAGACAGCAGATGCCTTTAGATCAGAGCAGCTGTGGCTACACCAAATCTTTATTTTCAGTGGAGGTGTTTTCAGCAGAACTGACAGAAAAGGCTGGATTCAACAGGCAGGATCCACAAAATACATAATGGAATTTATGGATGGGAACTATACAGATGCAGGATAAGAGACTTCAGTAGCAAGGGGCCAACCTCACAGCAGTGAACACCAAGATGGCAACTGATGTACTACCAAGTCTGGAAAAGGCAGGCAGATAGTCTTGTGGTTTGCAACACTGAAGTGTCCTCTATTCCTTACCCAAAGCATCACAGAACAGTAGTTATTCCATGAGACATACACTATCAAGGCAATATATGGTTATAAGTTATTTTTCTGTTCACTTCTACTGCCGTTTATTGTGTTCTTCCTCCACGTTCAATCCACCCATGGTTTTATGCCTGCTCTCTCACTTTCAGAACTATTTCCAGTCAAAATCCTCTGTCTCAAAATTCTAACAGTAATAAATATAAACCCAAATGAAAGTTAAGTAGTAATGTAAGCAGTAATCAGTAAGCAACATACTGAAAAAATGGCAAGTACAGATATCTTTCTTCTCTGTCAGTAAAGAAACTATTTCTCATTTTATTTTAGCTTGTGGTCTTCAATTAAGGATAGAATGCTATGACTGAAGTGATTTATTAAATGTCATTGACAGCTTCTAAGACAAGAAAAACACCATGGATACTGGAATCATAACCTATGGCTGCGTTTCTACAAACCTGCAAATACCACAATACATTAAAAGCAAATGAATTGAAGATTGGAAGTTACAGGATAAATCCTAAAAAGAACAAAGAAAAAGGGTACAACCTCCTAAAGGTGAAAAATAAGCCTGGTGTTGAAGCGATACATTTAAATACATATTTATCTAAAATAGATACGTGTAAAGAAACCATTTCCCAGGTATGTTTGAATTGGCCTGAAAATGCCTCTATCAAAAAATCACAAGGGACCAGTAGAATGCTGATTTCCCAAAAGAGAAAAATTATGAGAAGAATATATTCTCTCAGGGAAATTTAACTTGGGAATGGAGGGTTACTTTAACCCACAACTCAACAGGAATCCAGCAAGAGAAGTCACCACTGACTTCTGCCCTTGGTGTGTACACACACAGTCCCCAGGATACAGATACTGTGTAATAAAATATAATGTTACACTTTCAATATTTCTTGTAATATTTCCCTACTTTTGCTGCAGAAGGCATTATTTTTCAGAAACCGTGATGTCAAAAACTCAGGGCTGTCTGTCAATTGCAGCAAGCAGAAAATCCTCAGATGGGTTCACAGTATGTGCTAAGTTTAGTGATACAGGACTGACACACACTCGGGATCCAGCGCTCTTTACTGAGCTCTCTATAACGTATCTCTGAAGTTATCAAGTACATATAGTAGTGTCCTGAACCTGGGAATGTAATCAACCCAGAATTCACTTCTGGTGTGATGGTATCATGCCTTAGTGAGTGTAACTTGTTAAAATCCATGAAAAGAGGAGACAAAACTATAAACAGAAGCAGCAAATAAGCAAAGCCCAGTGAACACAATCCTACCATCTTAAGAGTGCTTCATATCAAAACGTTTCTGTCACTTAGGAGGGTGTGAAGCAAGACTTTCTATGCAGATAGCAACCAGAGATAACCTTCACTAAGGCAAGAAAATCCAGGACTACTTATTATGTTATTGTAACTTCATAGATATTCTATAGATCTACAACTTCACAGAAATTGTGCTACCATTCACTGGGGTTCTTACAAATGACTGCTTATTCCCAAGAAAGATAAACTGCCCTATCAATCTGCACTGCACCACTATGCAAGCCCATTTTAACAATAAAATCTTGAAACAGTCTCTCTTACTTACCAAAGATGTCTATCAGAAAGTTAGGGAGAGGAAAGTGGAAATAAATGTGTGAGAACACTGACACTCAAGAAGTAAATAGAGAATAAAGGTTTTTCTTCTTTCTGTTGCCTGTTAAAACAACAAATGGCTTTAGAAGCCTCTCCTTTAACATGAGTTGTGACTCAGATGAACTCTGATTCATGAGAGTTCTGATGGCAGCAAGACTTCTGGGATGAAAAGGGTGGTCCCACAATTTATTCCTATAAATATCCTTAAATAGCCATAAAATACTTTACATCCCTTTTTTGCAGGGGTAAACAAATACCATATTCAGCTGACCTAGACGTGTCTTTGTTGCCTTGCTCTTCCAAGTTCCTTAAAAATATTTCATAAAAAAATAAACACATACAAATATATGCTGTAAGAATATTTTGACTGTGAAGTTTACAAATCAGTGTAAAAGAGATGCAATACTATAAAGACAGAAGGATTTTTGCTATAAAACAGAAGACCTAAAGTGGAAATAATTTCTAAAAGTTTGTAAAGTTCATTTATGTGATTACCAAGAAAAATGAAATTGGAATCCATCCTGATACAACTTGGGCATAGTTTAAAATAATCTTCAAAAGCCTCCAGTGCTACCTTTAAAAAAATTGCATATTGTAGTTGCATAAGCTTAAGTGGATTGGGGAGACTGCAATGACCAATGAGCAATTTATCATTGTTGACAGAATTCATCTGAAATTTACCCTCAAAGTAATCAGTCACAGCATAAAATCTCACCAGCTATAGTTATCTGGGAAAATTCAGTTTTACACCTTAAAGCACATCAGAAAATGAAGACTGTCAGGAATGCCAACATTAAGTTCATGTTTTAGCAAATTACCAATTACAGTTTTACCTCACTTCCAAATGCATGAGGATCTGCCAGGACAGAGACCACATGACAGCAACGCCAACGAGGGACACAGCACTGTCTACTAGTGTGGAAAATTCAACTAACACTGAGGGTAACTAACTATGCACCATGGCAGAAACACTTAAAAGTAATTATTGATTGTTAAACTGTTATACCACTTACACATTGCAAATAACCAATTGTGTACAATAGCATCACCTGTAAGACTGGACCCATTCGCTGAATTTAACCCCTGGCTATTGATAGCAGGGGACAAAGTTAAAGCACAGTGGAGATTGGGCGAGATCCCAGTCAGCATAAGGGACCTCAAGTGTGGATGCCTACATGGGCAACACTGAGTTAAGAGAGGCTAAGTAGCACACCCAATATGTGTCAGCCTCGGACTGAATTACTCTTCCTTTCCCTGGGATGCACAAGACATTCATGCAGACATAAGGCAGGACACAAGGGACACCAATGTCCTGCTTAAATGGTGGCTGGAGCTTGCACCCATTAAAAAAATGGCAATAGAAGAGATTAAAAAATTAGCAGGAATACCTATGTCACAAGAGATGCTTGGAATGTAAAGAAGCCTACAAGGGAAACAAAAATGATCAGAAAAGAAAGCTATGACTTGGAGGTCAGAAACTATTTTTATAATAAAAAACAGAGTATGAAAAGTCAAGTCAGACCTTATTAAGAAAAAACTCACAAAAGCTCTACAGACATTTAAGAAAAATAGAACAAAAAAGAGGTAGTAAGGTCATCTGTGGTCAGCACAAGAAAAATGGGATAGAAGGTAATAGTATTTTAGCCTTTGGGTGAAGACTTTTGCTAACATGCTGGTTTTCAGGAGAGAACTCTGTCTTGATAAGAGGGACCAAAAGAAAGAAAAAAAAGTCCCCCAAACATGTAATTACAAGCGAGTCCTTTAGTCAGGGACATCAGAACAGATTTCAGGGTTCTGAAAGAAATTCAGAACCTCAATTTTATGACAAGAGTTAGGCAATTGTTGCTAACAAGTCAGGAAGAGGCACTTTGTGAAGAGAGAACAGCAAAAGCAATACATCTACTGGATTTGGACCAAAAAAAGGCAATTTGAACATGTGTCCTTCAGTAAGAAACTGTGCAGGCACCAAGGCCAGTGAAGACAGGGGAGGAGGCACCCCAGGTGCCAGAGAGAAAGATGCCCCTGCAGCCCATGGAGAAACCCATGGTGGAGCAGATGCCTGCACAGTTTCTTAGATCTTTTCACTCCCTTATCTGGTGGCAAAAAGCAGCTGCTTGAGGTTTTCTTCTAAATGTGATTCCCAGAGGCTCTGTGACCGTTGCTGATGGGCTTGGCTTTGGTCAGCAGCAACTCTGGCCTTGAATCAGCCAATGTTTACTCTCTGGGACCTGCAGAGAGCTTCTGGCTGCTTCTTGCAGGAGCCACCCCTGCACCACCCCCTTCTCCACCAGAACCCAGCTACGCAAAACCGCAACAAGGGGGTAAATCTGAACCATGAATCAATGCCAGCACTGATGAGATAGCTATATTGAAGATACAGCTAAACCGCTGCTTTGGTGCTGCGTTCATATCTACCAGCTACTGGAAAGTTCTTTTAAAATAGAAGACTGAAGAGGTTAAAATGTACCAATTTATGCACTATTACAAATATCTTTAGACAAAAATATTAGCCAGATGTAGTATGAGAAAAAGGGTAAAATATCTTTGCCGAGTTGATTTTCTATTGTCAAGTTCCTAACAAGCTGTTAAGTCTCCCAACTGTGGAATTTAGAAGCAACCCACTACTTTCACTGAAGACAGCAATCTAAATCAACTAGACTTCAGCTTAGGCCACAGCTCATCCGAAGGAAAAGAATCACTCCAGCATGCAAGTGATATGAAGTAGAAATGTAAATTACTTAAAATTATACTGTCTACCTCAACAATTACTTACACCCTTATTTCAGCTACTTATCAAGTTCCTAGCATAAGGAATGAAGCAAGTATTTGCTAACAAAGCAAATGGTTAGGTAAGAACTCAGGCAGTTGCAGAGTTTCTCTCCTTAAATGTAATAACAGTGAAAGCAGTGAGCAGACTCCATAAAAGTACTGGAAGAGAGGAAAAGAGATGAGAGGGAGAGGGGAGGGGAGAGACTATTACAGCATAAAAATAAGCTGAAACTGAAGTTCTCTTGGCCAAAGCAAACTCTGAAATTACCCATAATATCTCTAGCAGCTCCTCTCACTCTTAAGCCCTGAGGAGCTGTCCGAAACTAACCTCAACATTCTCCACCCCTGACATTTAAAAGCCAGCCCATGTTCCAACTGTGACTGTTTCTGTCTATTACAAGAACAGTAATCAGTATAAAATTTTACCCTCCTTCTTAGGCTTTAACATTTCTGTAAAATAGGAGAGGAAAACATGATTGGCATATACATATATATTTTCTCTATCTGTGGCATATTGTTACAGTTTCAAAACCATAAGTGATAGGGACAAACCGGTGAGATTTTACTTGGCTGGCACCATACATAAGAATTACACCATGGCATGAAAACTCCCTGATGTCTGTGAAATGCCTGTACAGCTGGAATACTATCTGAGTTCTGATACCTAAACCCTAACATAGTCTGGTGACATATATGCAATTTGAGATCCCAATTTGATAAATACACATAATTTGAATGTGACTATTGTATACTACGACAACAAGAATTGCCCGGCCCTGGAACAGGCTGCCCAGGAAGGGGGCTGAGTCACCATCCCTGGATGTGTTTAAAAAAAAAAAAAAGGGTTGATCAGATACTTAGGGATATGGTTCAGCATAGGACAGGAACAGTTGGACATGATGATCTTAAAGGTCTTTTCCAACCTTGTGATTCTGTGGTGATGCATCTAAGTTTCAAGAAATACACTTCACAAGGTTACCAAAACTCTTAATCATCTCTTCACAGAATGCCTGTAGTGTGAGACCATGTTTGTGGCGTAGCTGCACAGGCACACTGACTGGTGTTACCCAGCCTTGTACAGAACACATGTCAACTCAGACAAACTTTTGATGAATCTGTGGACCTCAGGCATGTTTTTATCTATAGTTTTAAATGAGCATGACACTGGTTTATGAGAGCTACTAGACTGGTATCATGCCTGTGGAATATGGTAAGCTCTCACTAACCTGGAATCAAAAAGATTAAGGAGTAAACCTGGATCCTAGTAGTTACCAAAACCATTCCAACCTGGAATCTGAAGTAAGAGATGAAGTGAAAAAATCACCTTGAAGGCTAACAGCCCAGCTTGTGGTTCTAATAGAAAATGACGACAAATGGCTTGATCCCTAAGGATGCAAATGTTTATACCTCTTGACACAAAGAGGACAAAGTAAGATGATACCCCCCCTTCTGTCTTTGGACTAGGATAGAAATACCTAATCCCTGATAATTTACTAAGATTTTTTGCTCTTCTGTCATCTAAGTGATCATTCTCAGATGTTGCTTCAACAGTACCTTGTCATGAAGGCATGGCTAGGGAAGGTAATGCAAGAGTACAACTCACTGAAGTTATCTGTAATATTAACTTTCTTCCTATCATTATACCTGGGGACTGCAAGCCAGGTTTCCTGAAAGAAAGCCTATCACTAGCAGCTGTGTAGGGGTCATTTGGTATAATAACCTGTACTTCTTCCTTCATACTTCATACACCAAGCTGTGCAGTGCAAAAAACCATCACCTGTTTCTTCCTTCAGACTGGAATGCACAAGCTTACTGAAAACACAAAGGAGCTCTGAATTCTTAATGAGCAAAGAGCTTCATTAGCCTTTGAACTGAATGGGTACCGATCTTGAAATGAAGTATTTTTAATGGCTTGAACTCCAACCTTGATAGTTATCTTCATCAGCCTCAGTCTTAAGGGCATAGATCTGCCCAAACATCCCAAAATATGTGTGGGCACATTGCACACAAGGTGGCATGACATACAGGCATTCTGGATATCAGCTGCCTCTCACCATATAGATTTTACTTCTTCCTACTGCTCTGTGGGAGTCTTTTCACAGACAGACAACCTGTTTTATTGAAGTTAGCCTTACCTTGACAGAAGCATATGGCAAGTGTCAACACACATTTAGAGAATGACAGAAGTAGATCTTGCCAAACAAATCCTGGTTTACTGTCTTTTTATTTTTTTTAACTAGACTTATTTTAAGTGATCCTCATTGCTTTAAACCTTCCCAAACAGTAGCAATGAGATGCTGACCTAGAGCCCTAGAAAAAAAATTATGGCATTTCTAAAGTGCCAAAAAATGATGCTGTAGTTTTATTACCAAAAAATTCCTTGTTAAATGTTATTGGCAGCCTACCAAGCTCTACTGGTTTTGGCTAGGATGGAGTTAATTGTTTTATAGTAGCTAGTGCAGGGTTATGGTTTGGATCTGAGCTGAAAACAGCGTTGATAACACCAAAATATTTTTGTGCTTACACAGAGCCAGGGCCTTTTCTGCTTCTCACACCTCCTCACCAGTGAGCAGGCTGGGGGTGCACAAGGAGTTGAGAGGGGACACAGCCAGGACAGCTGACCCCAGCAGACCAAAGGGATATTCCATACCATATGATGTCATGGTCAGAATATAAAGGTGAAGGAGGACACATTTGGAGTGATGGCATTTGTCTTCCCAAGTCACCACTAGGTGTGATGGAGGCCTGCTTTCCTGGAGATGGCTCAACTCCTGCCTGTCCATGGGCAGCAGGGAATCAATTCCTTGCCTTGTGAGCGCACACAGATTTTGCTTTTCTGATCTTTTTGCCTGTATCTCAACCCCTGAGTTCTCACTTGTACCCTTCTGATTCTTTCCCTCATCCCACCAGGGGAGAAATGGAGCGAGTGGCCGCAGGGTGCTCAGCTGCTGGCTGGGGTTAAACCTTTTTGGCCATACATGGAGCTCAGAGTTCGAGACAGCAACAAGTTTGATTGGAACGTGAGCCTACCAAAACAAAAGGCTTTCTCTAGCTGCTAATAAATACTCAATTAAACATCAGTTCAATTAAACATTTCTCCTCCTTCCCTGATTTCACGTATGTACCTCTTCTCTGTACAGAAACAAGGCATAATGCGAGTCTCTCACCACATACCTCCATTAGTCTTAAAACTGCAGGCATCTAGCCTGTCAGAATGACAGCTGCTAGGTAGTGGAACGTGCACTTCTACTGGCACTACTCAAATACCAGACACCATCTACCTTGCTTAGGTTGCTTTTGTGCACACAGCCACCTCTTTTCCAATCAAAGTACTAACTACAGTTATGAGTACTAGGAAGAATAGTGTAAAACTAACTATACAGTCAGAAAAAGATTCTGCAAAAGAAAAATAACACTTTAGTTAAATATTTCTTCCACTTATCTCACTACAAAATGGCTTTTAATGCAATGCTGTTCCATCCCAAGTCAAACATGCTTTCTACTTTTACCACTACAATGCCTGGTAACAAAATACTTCCAAAGCAACAATACACATTTCAGAAACAGCAGCAGCCCCTCCTCCTTTTCTGTTCTAAAAAGTAGTGAGTGACTTTTATCTTAAAAAAACCCAACCCCACAAACAGTCACAAGGTTTATTCAACAGGGCACTGGAATGTCTCCTTACTTCATGCTCATCCAGCTGGTTATCAACTGATTCTTAGCCTGTATCACTTGGAAAAATGCTGTGACAAATAAGATTATTAACCCTTTTATAGGGCCACAGCACTAAAATTCAGCAAAACATAATCACCTCTTCTGGAAATGCCATTTCCAATTATTCAAAACTGAAAAATGACTAGTTTTGAGCTGTTCATTCAAACTAGAAAGAGAACTTGAAGAAAGGCTATTTTTTATCTCCACCTGCTGGCAGGTTTTCATGATACGGCTTCCTGGGCACAGCCTAACTTCAAAGAAAAACATCCTCAAGGTAAGACAGTGGAATAAACTGAAAAGTCAAATGAAAAATAGCAACAAAAAATTTCACACCAGTAAGAAAGCAGCCGGGACAAAATCTAAAGCATAGGTGCTGAGAGGGAGAAGGCAACTCACAGACAGGCGAGTATGACATATCATACGTCTCTTGACTTCACATGACACAAATGAATCCTAATACTATATTAGGTTATTTATACTTACCTCACCAGTGTGCATTGTGATTTTTATTTTTTTAAAATTACCCAAATTTACCAGATTCTGTGGTCATCTGAAGTAATCCCTCAAGAGCACTGGAAAGCAGACCTCTCCTGGATACTTTTAAGTGACTTAGTATGACAGGCACACATTGGTATTCCAAAAATAAGGTCTTCCCCTCATCTGTTTTCAAGTCTATGCAAAGGGAATCAAATGCTTGAGCCAGGAAATCCACTGAAAGATATCAGAATACAGGCAATAAAAATTCCATAATCATAGTTCCATTAAGCAATATCTGAATAGCTATCCTGAGAATTACTGTTCCAGATATACACTTAAATGGCTGAAAATGTTAAATTTTATTTTTATTTAAAGACATCCTCTGCCTGGTTTTATTCTTTAACAATTTGTTGCGAGCAGAGAAAAGGACTAACTACGACTCATACGTTGAAGGGAAATACACTGACAAATATAAAGTCCTCCAAATATTTTGCTTAAAAGAGGAAAGACATTACAAGCTTGCATAGCTCAAGACAATGTTGGTTTCAACATCTGGGAAAACTCTATTAAAGGAGTCCAGGGCTCATTTGTCTGAGCAACAAGAGAAATTACTTTCAGAAGAGCCACGCGTTCCCTTTATAAAGAGCTGTGGTTTAAGGTTCAGTGAGTACATTTTATGCACTCATCCATTGTGGAGAGCACTAAATTATACAAAGAACGTTGAATAAGTGAAACAATCTAATTTTCTTAATTTCCTGATGTCAAATCTTTCTCGGTTTCTGGGAATAGCATTGATCATCTGGAGAGCAGAAAATGCAGCCCAAGGAACCAACGTGTCCCAGAGCAGGAGTTTAACCACAGTGCCATCTGCTGGAAACTGGCATTTCCAGGGGAATGGAATATACCTTCATGACAGATGTCCTACTACTTTATCACTGAATCATTCCTGTCGTGTGGTCGGAGCGATCGAAATTCATACACAGTGATGTTCAACAGATGTTTAACAATAGATCATATTTTCCTTGTTATAGAAGCCAGCAGTAAAAAGCAACTGTGAGAAGCTAAACTGATTCATTCTAATCATCTCTGCTTAGAGTAATTACATCTCTGCAAGAACTGTTTTTTGTATTGCAATTCTTTTTGCATTGATTTTATCAAACATTTCTAGAAATGCAAATCTCAATTAAAGAGTAATTATCGTGCTTTAGGCAAAATATCTTGACTGAAATAGCTCCTTTCAACAATTGAAATACTGTATATGTTCATTAATGATGTCAGGGTGGTCTCGCACCACATTTAAATCCTGGGTTTACAGTAAACACTCACAATCTAAATACTGCAGAGGTCAGTTAAGCATAAAGACATACTAATCAGATTAACCAGCTAATCCAGAAGGATGACTTCCACAAACAAGAGCATTGTTCATTATCAATGGGTTTAAAAATCTTTGGCACCCCCAATTAGTGTCAATCAAGAGTGTCAGAGATGGCAGCAATTTTGCCATGTGGATCTCTACTTTCTAAGAAATGGCCCAAAAATTCATAACATATTCCATACAAGAGACTGAAAAAAAACCCCACCACAGATGCCACAGTAGGCATCTGATTCTGACATTCTTGCTGAAAATAAACATCTCTAAACTGCCTCCATCTCTGTGTTACTAGTGGTGGGGATGTGTTACCAGTTTAAAGTACAAATTGTTCTGAGAACAAAAGACAGCAAAAATAGAATCATGGAGTAATTTGGGTTGGAACCTAGTCCAACCCTCCTGCCCAAAGCAGGACCATCTCTAAAGTTAGATTACATAGCTCATAGGAACAACCCCACTGAACAATTATTTGCTATCAAAGTTCTGTGCTTTTAAAATGCCTTTGAGAGTGGAAAAAAAATAAGTGGTTAGTATCACAAAGAGTTGGAAAAGGTTATAGATATATTCATTCTTATATCTTTGTTAAAGTTACTCTTGCAGAAAATCAGTTATGCAGCACTACAGTGCTGCAAGCAGGCAGTAATCACCTCTTACACCTGCATTTAATGGTATATAATTAGTATTTTCTACCTGACTTCCATAAAAAGGATCTGCAACACCTCTTGTTCCCCATTTCTCTTGAAGAGAGAAAAGGCTTCATAACTGACAGCAACACTTAACAAATCAGCTGAGAGAATAGTTAGTCTATTCTTAGAGATATATTTTCCTTTTTTTCCCTCATCCTGTTCAGACACAATCTGATTCTTGCTCACTGGTAGCATCTAACACTGAAACCTTTTCTGCCTCATGGGAGAGGGAGAAGGTAAAGACCCAACTTCCTCTATTTCTTTGCCAACACAAAATTATAGAGGTTTTAAGTAAAGAATTCTACTTTACATTACTATTACAAATCATCTGCTAATGTGAAAGGTGGGAAGATTCTAGGAACAAAGTAGAAATAGAAAAAATTAGAAAGAAATAGTAGAAATAGAAAAAACCTCACAGAAAGAGTCACTCACCCCATGATGCTCCCTTACACACACACACACACACATTTTTTTCTTTAACAAAAGGGTGAAAGCACAAGCTGAAAATGATGTAGCTGTTTCAGCTACACTAATTCTCTAACAGGCACTGAAGGCTGTTTGGAGTATATATATTGTGTAAGAGAGTATTTGAATTTTCCTTTTCTTCTCCTTCCCCTCAATAAATACAGAAAAAAAAAAAAATCAAGTATTTATATAGTCAGAAGCTCAACTTGATAATATGTGGCAATTATATTGCATTTAGTATTCAGAGGGGACCTAGCAACTCTGCTGCTTTTATGCTGATTGACTCTTTGCACAGGTGAACAAAAGTGCTTCACAGCTATCACTGAAACAATTATTGAATTAAAACAATTAAGTCAAAATAGAAAGCCAATAATCAGTCAAAACTAGACATTCTTTTGGGTGACTCATTAAATCTACAGATTTATAGATTAAGAACCTTCAAGCATAATTCAGATTAAGTACTAATGTTGAAGTTTCTAAAGAAGTCATATATAAACTAGAAATAGGTAAGAATTTGTTTTCATGACCAAGGTAGCTAGAAGTTAATTTTAAACTATCTCCAAGTCAGATTGGCTTGAAGGTTTTTCTTCTCTGTGTTCTGACAGAAAAATGTACACCAACCTCTGTGTCAACAGGATAAGGAAGGAAAGCATTAAATATCTGAGTTTGTGCCTCTTCTCACAGTGTGCTCCCAACTCAGAGCCCACGACAAACAGCCCATTTTTGTCATCCTTTAAAGAAAACAGTTTAGTCTTTTCAGGTCATATCTGTTTTCAGAGAAGGTCCCCCAGAGAAGGTTTGCCACAGGATCTTGAAAACTGCACAAGTGGAGTTAACCTGTCATAACCTGAAGCAGAAGTCACTATTTCAGAGCTGTGAATCTCCTGATTCAACCTTGTTTGCTTTTGCCTTGTTAATAAAGTACATTACTGTGCTACATCAACATGGGAACTCTGGCAGATAATGGATAAAAAGGCCACTTTTCATGCTAGATGGGGGGACTCTGAAGTCTAAAACATCTTTATGTAAACAGAATGTACCTTTGTAAATTAGTCTATTCAACAGTGAATTAGGAATGGACAATCACATCCAGCACTGAAAGTTTCAGAGTAGCATTGTTCAACTTTGATAACATTTTACAGGTGGCTGTTTGCAGTGCCAGATGTGGTAGAAGAGGGCAGCAGCAGACAGGCAAGGGCTGGATACTAAACTTAGACTAAGAGGAAAAAGCAACATAAAGACATATATTGTATCACATTTCAATCTAACAGTTAAAATCCACTACACAAGTGGCTTGTTTTACATGACTGCAGCACATCAGAAAAAGCCAAGAACATCAGATTTACCTATAAAGATAAATGCAGCAAAGTTGCAACTATGTTTCTTACGGAATTCAACAAGGGCAAGAGCAGGGTCCTGCACCTGGGGAGGAATAACCCCAGGCACCAGTACAGGTGAGGGGCTGCCCTGCTGGGAAGCAACTCTGTGGGAAAAGACCTGGGAGTCCTGGTGGGCAAGAGGTTAGCCATGACCAGCAGTGTGCCCTTGTGGCCAAGAAAGCCAATGGCATCCTGGGGTGAATCAAGAAGAGCATAGCCAGCAGGTTGAGGGAGGACCTCCTCCCCCCTCTACTCTGCACTGTTTAGGCCTCATCTGGAATATCGTGAGCAGTTCTGGGCTCCCTGGTTCAAGAAGGACAGGGAACTACTGGAGAGGGTATAAAAAAGGGTTGTGAAGATGAGTAGAGAACTAGAACATCTCTCTTACCAAGAGAGGCTGAGGGACTTGGGACTTTTTAGCTTAAGCCTGAGGGAAGATCTTATCAATACTTACAATACTTGAGGGGTGGGTGTCAGGAGGATAGGGTCAGTCGTTTTTTAGTGATACCCAGATGCAGGGCAAGAGGAAATGGGCATAAACTTCAATAATGGAAGTTCCACATAAACATGAGAAGGAACTTCTTTACTGTGAGGGTGGCAGAGCCCTGGCACAGGCTGCCCAGAGAGGTTGTGGTCTCCTTCTTTGGAGACACTCAAAACCCACCCGGATGCTGTCCTGTGCAGCCTGCTCTAGGTGACTCTGCTCTGGCAGGGGGGCTGGACTAGATAATCCCCAGAGGTCTCTTCCAACCCCTAGCCTTCCGTGATTAATTCTGTATGATTCTATGTCAGAAAGGAAACACTGCAGCGGAGCAGCCTTTCAGAAGACATGTAAAAAACCTACTAGCTTAAACAGGACAGTGAGATTCTTGAACCGTGCAAAATCTACTACTTATTTCAGTTTATAAAAGAGCAAAAAGCTTGCAGTAAAGACCCTGGAAATCCAATCACTGCTGTAGGGACACTTTGACAGAATTACCAACATCCGTCTTTCCTCCTTGTCAGAAACGTTGATTAGTCTGACAAGAAGTCATCATAGTAAAAGGAACACATAAAATCCAACAAGAAATTAATAAAAGCAAGAGCCATACTTGTTTCCACTATGTTTTGCTTCACAAGGTAGTAAAACTCAAGTAAAAAACTTTTCACTAATAAACCGTAACAGATGCTGCAGCATCACCGAAATGCTGCCCAAGCACACGACTGAAATAAAAAATAAACCTTAAAAAAAAAAAAAAAAAAAATCAGAACTTACCTTGTGTCACTGTTTTAAGCACAATTAAAGTTGACAGGAACCTCAATGGCAGAGAGGGACTCTTAAAGAACGCCACAGGTTTTGATTTACTCGCTGTAGAGTGTTCAGAAGAACCACGTGGGTTTCCCTTACTCACCACGCCTCTGAAAACATCTTCCCCGAGTCTCCTCATTGTTGACATCATTGTTGCATGCTGGTTCAAAGGATGACCAGGGTTAGTGTAAACATTAAAACCCTATGTATTATGTAGAGATACATATATTTCTTTAGTGATTAAGTATTAAACAGCAAATAGTTTGATGAGCTGTTGGAATATAATCTGTATAGGAGATTCTACTCTGTGTTCCAAAAGCAGCTGAACATTTTTGGGATGCCTTATCAACACATACTTCACAAAGAGACTGGTTAGTGAGGGTCCCTGATATGCTGGCATTATTTAAGTTGCCTCTGGTTCCAGAGCAAATTCTGCTTCCCTCAACTATTTTGTAAGGATGCCTGAAATTATATCCTACGAAAATGTTTACAGAATCAAGGTCTCAAATGAACCTTAAGAACACTTACCTTAATACAGGTAAGATGTATTAGACTTTTCATCATAAACCATACAGAAATCTTTATCCAGAATCAAACTTCATGTTGCACTCATTTATTTACTAGCACTAAATCCAACAAGTTTCGTATTCTGTTGAATTTAAACTCAAGATAGTTACAAAATTTCTACCTTTTGCTTTAGCACAAGCACTACTGACAGCACTGTGCACTATACTGAGTTTTGACAGTACTGCTGTCTCTATTATATTGCCAAATATTTTCTTATAGCAGTCTAGTCAAAGGGAGCAAGGAATGTCTTGTAGTTAGACACTGCGCAGAGAACAGAAAAATCAAAACTCCTTTGCTTCTTGGTCACACACTTCCATGAATTTCAAAAAATGTCACGCACAGAGTGAACCTACAAATATTGCCTTTTCAAGTTAAAAGGTTTTGTAAAGACACATGTAAAAATGTAATTCCCGAGATGCTCAGACACCATGACAGAGGTGACAATTATCAAAACTACATTTAGTTACACAAGGCAAAGTTTAAGAGTAACTTTTTTTTTTTCCATTTGCCATGTATCTGTGGTAAACACAATGAATTTATTCTTTACAAACACAGCCAAGTTTCTTTTTATATGTACTATCTGAAAACATCCACTTTTCATATGTATTTAAAACAGAAAATCCATTACTATCTTCTGGGAATTTACTTCTATAAAACCCACACTGCAAGAATTTTGCTGTTTTACCTGAGTACCGCTGTCTAGCTGTCTTATAGACCAGTAAATAAATTTAATCACAGGCATGTGTAGATTAGGATTCACAAATGGCATCCACTGGAGTTGCTCAGTAGCTAGAGGCAAAAGCTGTAAAAATATGCAAAAGTAAAATTACATGGAGTACCTGAAACTACTGCAGAAGCTAACCCTAAGTGGAAAACAAAGAAATAAAACTCCAACTTTCTCTTGGAGTTTAACTGATTGCTTATGCAAATACTCACTGGGAAGACCCTATACTGGTAACACAATTACAAATATACCCAGATTTTAAATTTCACAGAGGTTTACATGCAAAAGTGGAGATACATCATGCAAGCTCATTCTCAGTAAAGCAAATCTGAATGGCTGTGAATCTTTCAACAAGAAAACCAGCAAAATAATGTTTTTTAAATGTCTCACTGATTTCCAAATTTTGGTATCCCCAAAAAGAAAGCAACATGTTAAAAGCATAGCATCAGATTTTATCAGTCATAAATTGAAAGTTTAATATCTAATATAGGCATAAAACCAGTTTAAATTAGACATGTTTATCTCCTTAGAAAAAAGGAATTATTACACACAAACCATAAGACAACTTATCAACTGACATTAGTGACTGAAATAAAATGCTGAAACTCTCAAGCTGAGACTGAACATCACACTTTTGCTTAAAAATTGCCTCTATGTTTTACAAATGACAAATTACCTATTATATCTAACTGCTGAAATTAAAACTGACTTTTTAATAATGATTTTAATTATTGTATTCAAAGCACATATAAACCAGGATGACCTGTTATATTCTCAACATCATTTAATAAACCCCCTAAATCCAGAAACATTTTAACACAAGCAAACAATCAAAACCCCTTTACCTTCATACACCTTTCCTGGGTGCAGGTTTTTTTGGAGACCTGGGTAACTGGAAGTTTATGACTGTTCTCTCTTTCTTCTTGTGTTTTTATCCTGCTAAGGAGGTGGTCTGAGATCCAATCCATTAGAAAAGCTAAGAGCTCATAAACTCGTGAGTCCAATGGTAGCTGTAATACATTCACATCAGACACTTTAGCTTTCAAGTACAACGATTTTTCTAAGCCAAAATAGTAACAAGACTGATGTAGATGAGGGTACCTTAGTTCTGAAATATCAGGCATAAATTAAAGGATGGTAAGTATACGCCTGATAAAATCTGGGAGCCAAGTTACTGTATTGGGAGCCTGTGGTAAATGTTATAGTCAAGGAAACAGTGATCTTGAACAGGCCATGTCTGCTCTGTTGGGCCTTGTACCCAAGGTTTCAGAAGCCTGTGTGTTATTAATACAACTTGTAACTGTCCTGGTTCTAGCCAGGCCAGAGTTAACCTCCCCAAGCAGACAGGACAGGTGAGCTGAGTTAGCCCAGGCTGTTTTCCACACCACCTGACACCACTTCCCCATAAAAGCAGCTGGTTGGGGAAGGGCAGGGGCTTGTTGCCTACAGAACAGTCTGAGTGCAGCCGGGGCCTTGGGTCAGTTGGTCCTTGCCAACTATTTTCAGGCATTTCTTAAAGGGATCCAGAAAGAACCCTGCATTGTTTCTCTCTCTCACACCTCACTCCCCACTGTAAAGCAGGTGATGGCCAAATGAATTACAGGAGAGAGCAAATCTTTAATGTCCTTCACCTGTGGAAATTCTCATTTCATTGCACCAGATCTCCTTTGCTTTACTTCATACAATCTACCACTGTCAAAATTTAAATGGGTAACTAGCATTGTTAGAAAAAGAACAAAGACTCCATGGAATTGTCATTCTGCCCTTGCACTACACTGCAATGAAATACTCCACAAAAGATATGCAGAGTTACCTGGAGACAGGCTGCATGAACAGTTCTCTAAAGAATTCAAAACTTTGCTGGTATCTTCCTTCAGGTACCCATTTTCCTCTTTGCTCAGAACTATAACCACTATTTATATTTCACTAGCAACTAAAGTACACTAAAACCTATGTAAACAGAGAAATATGTTGGCTATATATAGACAGTACAGTTTTAAGGCACCTGATGTGGGTTAATTAAGTAGGATGCTGTGAGTCTCCCTCCCATTTCCCAGTTTGGCCTCTAGCTGGAGGACACCTCATTACCACTTGGGAGATGTTGGTAGAGCACTAGCAGAGGACTCACTACTTAATGGAACAAGAGGAGATCTTAAGGAAAACAAGGTGATCATTTTGGAACTGTGTTTAAACACTCCATTTATTCTCTTTTCCCTATTAAAGGCTATTTCTCAAAAATAACAGCACTGCAATCACCTCTGGCTTACAAAATTTAAAATCTCTATCTGCTACCTCTGACTGACTGCTTTTCAGCTGGTGTTATTTACAAGAACAGAGCTGTACTGTAGCAGTAACCAGAATGAGTTTAAGATTTGCTCCTACACTAGGAAAGAAACCAGTTACAGTGTAAGCAGGTTATAAATTTAACTAACAAATGAAAGATGACATGACAGGAAGAGGAAAACATACCATAAAAAATAAAATTAGATACATATACAATATGAAATTCAACAGGCTTATTTTTAGCAACAAGCTTAATTCTTTCTTGTCTGTTTTCCTCCACTATATTCTGTATCTCGTCTTACAGAAACTAATTAACTCATAAAATAAATACAATTGAAAGTTAGTTTCTAATTTCTAGCAGACTCACAGGGAATGATCCATTACTTAATGCCTTCTAATGAATGTTTTATTTTGCCCAATTCTTACCTTAGCCATTTTTGATGTTACCATTCCTTTTTCCTGCTTGACAGGTTTACTTTGTTGCACCACTTGACTGATCTCCTTTGACTTCTGCACTGTTACAAATTCATGCTTCCTCTACAAGAAAATGTAACACTGAATTATATTTCACTTGTTACTGATAAAGGAAGGAGATACATGTAAGAACAAACCTTACTTGTAGATTCTCTAAACGAGCTTGTACTTTTCTTGCTTGACCTTCTAACTTCTTGTTCAGCTCAGTTACGTCACTTAACTGAAAGAATCAGAAAATAGTAAAGTTTCTGTAAATTGAAAACACACTTCTTGACTTCACTGTCACACTGAAACAATTCCATGTACCTACTGAGCAGATAAATTATTCCAGGCTTTTTCTTCTGTACATGTAAAGGCATAGAAAGAAATTTATCATCCAGCTCCTCAACAAATCAGAGTGGTTGAGGAGATCATCTGGTCCAACCCCCCAGCTCAAGCGGAGCCACCTAGAGCCAGCTGCCCAGGACCATGTCCAGATTGCTTTGCAATATCTCCAAGATTGGAGACTCCACCACTGCTCTTGGGCAACTTGTGCCAGGATAAGACAGACAGCAGTAGCTCTTCTTGACCTGCAGCCCAACCTTTCAGTCTGCAGGGCAAGAATACAGACTACAGAGCCTCTAGATACACAAGCAGCACACACCTGATGACTTCCCATGAGGTGACATGAAAACAGAGCACACATTAACAGAACTATTACATCAGTCTTGAAATCGTGAGGGGGAAAGTTTTCTTCTCTGTAGAATGGAAGTTATGACCATGATACAGGAACAGTGTCCCCTGTGAGAATAGCTGAGGGAAACTTCAACCCCTCCTTAAATATAAGAAACACACTCTATGCATGCAACTAATGAACAGCATGATTATCCTTCTTTAACATTTGTAAAATAACTGGAAGTGCTGAGCAAACAGGAAATTAGAAATATATATATTCTACTTTTTATTTAGTAGAAATAATGCAGCTTGGATACTATGTTATAAAATACTTCCTCTCCATCCACTCTCAGTTTGCTTCAGAGGACATAGATTCACCCTTCCTAGTAATTAGCTGTTGCTAGGGGATCAGAAGAATAAATCCAACTTTTTTTATCCTGTAAAAGATCAGGGAGACTACATTTCAAGTACTACAGAAAGGTGTGGAAAGTACTTTCAGTCATTCATATAATTCTTGTCATATAGAAACAAAGAAAGAATTAGTGGTTTTTCAAACTTTAGCTGCTCAAATATTTAAAATTGTTAATTATAACCTGTACATTTATCGATAACCTGAAAGAACTGATTTTACCTGTTTTCTTAAACAGTTGTTCATTTCCTTCAAGGTATCAAATGATGACTTCAGCCTTCTATTTTCTTTAGTTATTTCTCTCAGGGCTTCTGTCAGCTGTTTAACTTCTGCCTTGTGTTGCTATAGAAATATCAAATTTTAAAGCTTGATTTATAAGAGACCGTTTGAGAAATAATCCTAAACTAAGTTCCACTGTAGTGTTAAAATCACAGGGCAAACATTCAAAGATCAAGTTTGTAACTCTGCATGGCCAACTTTGCACATCCAACCTGGGCTGAGAAAAACAACATCCATGTTGCATATTCAGAAGAATCTAGACAGAAACTGAGAGTGATGTGCACAGCCAATTGCTCTTTTTCTTTCCAGGTTCTACCCGAGACAGATTATATCAGTATGTACATTTCTCAGACAAGTCAGCTGTGGGAAAGGTTTGTGAGCTAAAACCAATGCCAATAAAAGCTTTCATTTACAGCTTATTCTTCCCTATAATTACAAAAAGTCATGATTCTGTTTTGCAGCAACTTTTGAGGTTTCAACTTGTTTTTCTGGCTTTGCTCATTCTGAATTATGCAGATCAAGAAACTAATCCTATGCATCTTAAACTAGTGCTGCAGTTTACAGCCCAAGCACAGGAATTGCTAACTACAACCTGCCTATCTACTGCCATTCTTCTCCCTCCCCTGAATCTTATTTTGGATTTCATCTTCTCTGGACACCAGTGCATCTGGTGTACCTCAGATTTGATAAAAGAGGCAAAGTTTTATTTTACTGAAAATATTGCAGCTATACATGCTTCCAATCATTTCAAATCAGGCAATTTCACCTATATCATAACCATTTCACTCCTGCCAGGTGTTTGCTTTGTCTGTTCTTAAGTCCTCCAATACTGGAAACACTGCAGTCTTACCAATCTACCTGTCCCATGCTTTAACTGCTTTTGTTTAGAGCTAGTTCTTCCCAATACATAAACTAAATTTTCCCTTACCACTACTAATACTTCTCCTATCAGAGACATGAAAAAAACACTAGTTTCTTCCTCTTTGCTGCAACCTTTTATGTAGATGAAGCTTGGCACATTTACCCTCAATTCATCCCACATCTGCTTGTCATCCTCCATTTCTGCAGCTGTTATTTGTGTTCAAGCACAATACTGTACACTCAACATCTTCTTAGTACACTTTTTCCAAGCCTACCATATCTTCAATTTGTCAAGATCAATTTTAATCCTTCTGTTCTTTTTAAGCATGCTTGAAATTCTCCCTCAGTTGCAATTTTCTTCAAATATAATAAATGTATTCTTTCTCACTGTAAAACTTCTTAGTGAAAATACTGAATAATACTGGGCTGAAAAGCTACTCCAGAACCCACTATGCACACTCCTTCAACTGTGCTGTGAACCACTGTCTCTCCACAGCTTTACACCACCTGCATTAACATCTATGTTAAGCTTTCCTAATACAATTATGAAAAATCTACATGAAAGTTCTAATTGAGTCCAGACACATCCATAACAGGAGACAGGACAAGGGGAAATGGCACAAAGCTGTGCCAGGGCAGGGGCAGGTTAGATGTTAGGAAAAAGTTCTTCACTGAAAGAGTTGTGAGGGCCTGGAACAGGCTGCCCAGGGAGGGGGCTGAGTCACCATCCCTGGGTGTGTTTAAAAGATGGGTCGATCAGGTACTTAGGGATATGGTTAAGCACAGGATGGGAACAGTTGGACTTGATGATCTTAAAGGTCTTTTCCAACCTTGAGATTCTGTGAGTCTGTAACTACTCCTCCTCTGCTAGCAATACCTGTTACCTTGCTGTAGTGGAAATGAGACTGATGTGACAATTTATGATTAACCTATGCTAGTAGTTATTTTCTGCACTGCTTTCTTCATTGCACCTCCCATGGTGCTCATGGACTGTATCGGGATTTTATTTATTTATTTAGAGAACTGGCATGAAGTTGATGCCTGTACAACTCTTTCCCTTTTGAGAAGAAAGGCACCACTCTTTTTTACCTTCTAATACTCCATTTGACCACCATGGATTTTCACCAGCCAGTTCTCTTCCTGGTGTAACATTCTTAAAGCCCAAAATATCTGAAACACTTAAATTAACACCTTAACCTATTCCTTCCCTGTTCAACAGCTGAGGTCACCTGCCCCCTCTGACAGCCTTTTCCTCCTCTTTAACAGGTCACCTGTTCTCCCTCAACAGCAGTTATCTGCACATTGCAGAGAAATGTCATTTCTCAGCTACGTGGTTTTGACACGAAGGGCACGTATGTCAGGACTTACCTTGGTGACCTTCTGGATAATAACCAAAACTTCCCACAAGACCTAAATTCATTAGCAAACACCCCCAAGAACCATGTTGACGAAAGGAATTTTCCCTTCCTGAAATTATACCACTGAATTTCCTGCCACAGGTCAGTCTTTTCTTGCTTTGCACTTTTGGAGTGTTTTTCTGCTAATACTCTCTGTAATAGTTGTTACATCATAAGATCTCCTTGTGCCTCAAAGCCTCCCAAGGAAGTCTACTTCAGCTAACATCAAGGATTCTCCTGTGAGGTACATACAACTGCAGATACACCACCGATCTTTGCTCCAATACCAGTCATAACATTTTTGCTAATTTAGAAACAAGTTATCTTTCTTTTCTAAATTGTAACTGTGAAATGTGCCTACACACCAGTCAATTAAATGCACACAGAATCAGAATGGTCTGGGTTGGAAGGGACCCCAAGGATCACAGAGTTCCAATGCCCCTGCCACAGGCAGGGCCACCAACCGCCAGGCCTGGATCTACACAAGGCTGCCCAGTACCCCATCCAACCTGGCCTTGAACACCTCCAGGGATGGGGCATCCACCACCTCTCTGGGCAGCCTAGACAACCTGTATGGCAGAAGCCATTAACACTAGTGTCTGGTAAACCTTTCCTTTGGGGATTTCACACACTTGAAAGAAATAACCATTATATCCAGCAAACACCCAGTGACTTAAGATAACTACAAACAAGGTCAATGTCATGTAGAGCAAGAAACATCATTAAATTTACCACCGCACCTCTTTCATCATTCCACATTTTGTGTGAACTTCTTCCTCAACACCTCTTCTTTTGGCCAAAGCTGCTTCATGTCTCAAAATCGATGCTTCCTGCTCCAGTAGAAAACGCTCTCGTTTCTGGAGTTGCAGGGCATACTCCTGCTGTGCTGAACTTTCCCTCTGTATCAAGAAAATCAGTGTTGAAACAGCTTTAAACCCCAGGAAATTTTCATACTTTAGACTGAATTGGAATTTTCTCTCCCAGAGGGAGCTTTTTATAAAATTATACAGTCTTACACCACAGCTTACTAAGGAAAAGTATCCCGAGAGCCATCTATGTTCAGTTTCCCCACACATTAATCCACAGCACTTTGATGTGCATCAGGATGGCTCAGGCACCCAAATGACAAAATTCAGTTCTACATGGTTGTTAAAGTAGAAAACTATGCAACAAACAGGCTTTGGCTTTCAAAAGTTCTGGCTAATGGCATTAACTGTAAGACAAAACAGAGTCTAAGGCAACTGCCTGTCCTTGACACTAGTTTGCTACATTGTTTCTTCAATCATTGGGAAGCATCCCTGAAAAAGGGGGGAGGAAAGAAAAGATACAAAATTCCTTTTGCAAAAGACAGCCCTGGCAGAGCATCTAGCAGAAACACAAGAGCAATTACAGAATCAAATCATCTAAGAGGTTCTTCTGTCAGTGGCCTAGGCCTGCTAGGGGATGAACTGCTGGGATTCCCCAGCAGCAGCGAAGACAAGGCACAAGGGAAGGTTTTTGCAGGAGGCCAAGAAGGCAAACACAACTGAATGCCCAGCAGAAGAGCTGCAGAAGCTCTCAGGGGCAGCAGTGGATCCAGGCGCTGCCCCTGTGCCCACAGGGTGTCACAAGACACTCTTCCCAGATGCCTTCAAACTGCCTCGAGTTGAATTTTATCTGATCCAGCCCCGGAGAAGCCAAAGCCCCACGACTGGGCTGGTTTCAGCTGGGATGGAGTTAATTCTCCTCACAGTACGGGGCTGTGGTTTGGGTCTGTGCTGATAATACAGAGATGGTTTTGCTATAGAGAGGTGTTTTCTGCTATTGCTGAGCAGTGCTTACACAGAGCCAAGGCCTGTTCTGCTTCTCACACCACCCTGCCAGCGGGACAGCTGGGGGTGCACAAGGAGTTTGGGAGGGGACACAGCCAGGACAGCTGACCCCAGCTGACCCAAGGGATATCACATACCACGTGGCGTCACACTCAGCGTACAGAGTTGAAGGGGAACATGTTTGCAGTGATGGCATTTCAGTTCCTACCTGGAGCTTCTGATGAATGACAAATAACTCATCATAAATGTGGCTGATGTGAGGTGGTATTAAGCCGTGACTACTGCGTGCCTGAGCATCAGCTCCACTCAGATGTTTCCTTGCCAAACCATTGGTTATATTTTGGTGGCTGTTTTCTGGTGTATTTGCTGCCAAATGTGGTAAGGTGCAGCCTATGGAAAGGAAAAAACCCATTTTACATTAAAAAAAGTCATAGATAAATAATGATGTTAATTGTTGCTCTAAAACAGGGAAACCTTATTTTAGGCATTTAGAGTGACAAATCTGGAGCAAGAAGGATCAAAAGGAGATAGTAACCTCAAAGAATGACATATAATTACTTAAAGCTGTGTTCTACAACTTATTTGAATCAACTGGTGATCAGTGAAGTTTAAGTAAAACTGTGCCCCACACTACAGTATAGAAATCCCAGAGATGAAATCTATGCACAGGCTGAATCACAACATAGCTAAAATCTCCTATTTCTTTTATAAGGGCTTCAGGTAAGTGATGTGCTGGTAACTAGACGCTGGCCTGACAGCTCAGCTAACAGAACAACACGTAAAACACTGACTGGACACAACAGGAGTAACTGCCAGAGGTGACAGATGAGCACAGGAAGGGGGTGACCATTGAAATAGGACAGTGAGGAATGGCTGGATCTCATAAACAGCCAGAGAGACAAAATCTACAGATCATTGAGGGGATAGTATCATGATCTTTCGGGAGAGACATCCTGTAAGGCCTGATGTGGTACCTGGGTGCAGCTGGCCAAGATTACCTAGGTGCCAGTATCAGAACTATCAGCCTGGCTACTGGTTTTGGCTGGGATAGAAGGTAGCTGCTGCAGGGCTGTGATCAAAACAGTGTTGATAACACAAGAATGTTTTAGCTACTGCTAAGCAGTGCTTGCACAGAGTCATGGCCTTTGTTTCTCATGCTGCCCTGCCAGGAAGTAGGCTGGGGGTGCACAAGTATTTGTGAGGGTACACAGCCAGGACAGCCAACCCCAACTGACCAAAGGGATGTCCCAGACTATATGACATCATGCTGAGCAAGAAAAACTGGGGGAAGAGGGGACTTTCAGAGTTGTGGCATTTGTACACCTAAGTCACTGTTAGGTGTGGTGGAACCCTGCTTTCCTGGAGATGGTCAAACACCTGCCTGACCAAGGGAAGCAAGGAATAAATTCCTTGTCTCACTCTAAGTGCGCTGCTTTTACTTTACCTATTAAACTGTCTTTGTCTCAGTCTTTCCAATTCTTTACCTTCATACTGGGGGTTGGGAGAGTGAGTAAGCAGCTGTGCAGGGCTGAGCTGCCTGTGGCAGTTAAACCACAGCAGTACAGATGTAGCAAAACTCAGGCAAAAAGGCAGCTAGGGAGGGGCTGTTTATTTAGTAGGTAACTGGAGTAGAGAAATAAGGATAATGAGAAGAAGCAACAAGAAACAAGAGAAAAGTTACTAGAAGAGCAAATAAAGTAATTAGGGTTAATTGGTAGTATGCATCAGATCAGCCCTGATGGGTGATCAAACACAGGGCTAAGCAGGACAATAAACCAAACCTGTTGTTCTGTCACAGCCTGTCTTCTTCAAGTGTAAGGAAGGAGAGCATAGCTAGTACAATGCCACATAAATCATAGAAGAACAAAAAGGGAAAAGAAAGCAGAAAAAAGTAGTTGTATCAGAAACAAATGCATGTGATAAATACCAGTTTTGTATTGATTTTGCTTTTGACATCAAATACTGTAAACTACGAATTTTTCTTCATGCAATTAGTTATCCCTCCCCCCCTTTCTGAAAGGCTATGCCTTCAAAGAAAGCTGTCCTTACACTCTCCCCGCCCATTCAATACAACTCTTAGAGTCTTCCACAGTTCCACTGATCTGTTCTGCCTGGTTTCTGAGATGCCTTTTAGCTTCTTCCTGGGGCTGGTTGCCTGTCTCTCCATTTCCAGATGCACTTCAAAAGAATTCAGCAATGCTCTTCTAAGCCTAAAGCTCTCCACAAGAGGCAGAGACAGACTGATTCACAAATTCCTCCAACTGTGGCAGTGTTTCCAAACATTTGGAGCGAAACAATGTAGCTGGTCCCTGCTGCAATCACAGTCACAAGGTTGGAAAAGACCTTTAAGATCATCACGTCCAACCCATCCGTCCTGTGTTGAACCATATCCCTAAGTACCTGATCGATCCATCTTTTAAACACATCCAGGGATGGTGACTCAACCACCTCCCTGGGCAGCCTGTCCAGGCCCTGACAACTCAGTGACACATTTTTTCCTCACATCTAACCTGACCCCGCCCTGGCACAGCTTTGTGCCATTTCCCCTTGTCCTGTCTCCTGTCACCTGGCTGAAGAGACCATCGCCCACCTCTTTACAACCTCCCTTCAGGTAGTTGTAGGCAGTGATAAGGTCTCCCCTCAGCCTCCTCTTCTCCAGGCTAAACAGCCCCAGCTCCCTCAGCCGCTCCTCATAGGATTTGCCCTCCAGCCCCTTCACCAGCCTGGTTGCCCCTTCTCTGGACTCGTTCCAGGACCTCCATGTCCTTCTTGTGGTGAGGAGCCCAGAACTGGACACAGTACTTGAGGTGTGGCCTCACCAATGCCGAGTACAGGGACACAATCACCTCGCTAGACCTACTGGCCACACTGTTTCTGACACAAGCCTGGATGCCGTAACAAGCTTCCAGTTAAAAAGTTTCCTGAGTTCACTGAACAACCGATAACACCCATTCTCTCTCCTCACTGCCACTTTTCAGCACTTAAACTGAAAAACTTGACATAGTTAATGCAGCTGGCTACTTAAAACACCAACTCCAAGCCCCACCTTGTTCCTTCATTTATATTTTACAAGTCAACTGGCAACCAGCTGCAGAAAAGATTGATTCTTCTTTTTAAAGTGTATGCTTGTAGTGCATCAAGTACATTTGGAGCTCCTAAACTAATTCTAAAGGAGTTACTCATACTTAAATAAAAGGTTGAATCCCCAAATTAATACAGTTCAGCTGATTATTGTATTTCTGAACTGAAATCCATTTACTAGAGATATTTTTAAATTACATGTTAGACTTCAGAGTTGTAAAAATATTTAAAATTCAGTATTTATTACCTGCTTCCATGTATGTATCTGTATTTTGAACAGAATGGGTTTCATAGCCATGAATGCTCCTTTCTTCTATCTCTAGACCACTCGAATCACAACAAGAATCTTGCTCATCATCAAAACTGAAAAAAAACACAAGAAAGCAGTACTATGAAATTACTCAGTCCCTTTCACACATACTACATATAGCACTGCAAAAGATGTGTATAAAAATTTAAACACTGCTAAATCTAAGATTTTTATATTTAACTAGTAACAAACAGCAAGGTTAAATCATTTGGAAGGCATTATTACGCACAAGGTTTTAATCACAACAGCTGGTAATGTTGCTGACTTAAAAGGAGTAACAATTTTTGAACAAAAGTATTAAGAACTGTCATGCTGTAAGCACACGTATGCAGCAGGAAACACCATCACTTTTCTTTCACCAACCACCACGTTCCAGGAAAGCTAAAAGTAGAAACAGCCTTTTTTTCATTATTTTTTCATATTTGGTGTGGAGCAGCTCAGAACAGAGACTTCTTAGCTTTTAGAATCCAATTGCCTCTAAATAAACT
This sequence comes from Porphyrio hochstetteri, assembly GCA_020800305.1. Lineage (NCBI taxonomy): Eukaryota > Metazoa > Chordata > Aves > Gruiformes > Rallidae > Porphyrio > Porphyrio hochstetteri. Next base: position 153,885,879 of record CM036905.1, on the reverse strand, counting down.
TCTACTGTTCATCAGTCTGAGCTACTTGCTTTACTCCTAGTTCACTTTATATTACTGTCCTGGTTCTAGCCAGGCCAGAGTCAATCTCCCCAAGCAGCCAGCACAGGTGAGCTGAGTCATCCTGGGCTGTTTTTCACACCATCTGACACCATTTCCCCATAAATCAGATTCACAGAATCGTAGGGGTTGGAAGGGACCTCCAGAGATCATCCAGTCCAATGCCCCTGCCAAAGCAGGCTCCCTAGGACAGATCACACAGGGAGGCACCAGACGAGTCTTGATTATCTCCAGAGAAGGAGACTCCACACCTCCCTGGGCAGCCTGTGCCAGGGCTCTGTCACCCTCACTGTGAAAAAGTTCTTCCCCATGTTGGTGCAGAACAGCTTGTGCTGCAACTTGAGGCCATTGCCCCTTGTCCTGTCCCCACAGACCACTGAAAAGGGGCTGGCCATTTCCCCCTGTGCCCCACACTTGAGATATTTATAAACATTACTAAGATCCCCTCTTAGCCTTCTTTTCTCAAGGCTGAACAGCCCCAGTTCTTTCAGCCTACAGAGCTGACTGGGGAGGGGTAGGGGCTTGGTGCCTCTAGGTCAGTCTGAGTGAGGCCAGGGCATTCAGTCAGTCCTGCGATGGCTCAGCTCGCCTGTGATAACTGCTTGGGGAGACTGACTCTGACCTGGCCAGAACCAGGACTATGATCCTTTTATCCCATTAGCAATTCCAACACACAGCTTAGAAAGGGAGCAAGATGATACTCCTCATTGAATCAGCATTTGGATTATTTCATACATCAGCCACAAACAGCAGCTTAACAAGGAAACAAAAAATCTTCAATCAACCTCTGGACCTCTGCAATAACCAAATCTATTGTTTAGATTTGGGAGCACTTATCCCCTAGGGGCAGAAGGATACTGTCCAAGAAGCTGGCAGGGCTCATTAATAGAGCTTTAAACTAGATAGGAAGGGGGAGGGGGACAGGGCCAGGCTAGATGGAAAAAAGCCTGGGTGTGGTGGTGGAGTTACTGAGGGATGGTGTGCTGGTAATGACCTCTGGTCAGCCACCCTAGTTAATCAGGGGGATAGTGTTCTAACTCAGAGTAGAGATGTAGCTACTACTGATAGGCTAGGTAACTTAAACAGCTGTCGCTTGGGAAGCAAGGCTTCCCCAAGGAGCACAACAAGATCAGTAGACCAGCTGAAGTGCATCTACACCAATGCACGCAGCATGGGGAACAAAAAAGAGGAATTAGAAGTCCTTGTAACTAAAGGAGACTATGATGTGATTGCCATCACAGAAATGTGGTGGGATAATTCACATAACTGGAGTGCTGCAATCGCTGGTTATAAACTATACAGGTGTGACAGGCTGGGTAGGAGAGGAGGTAGGGTAGCCCTGTATGTCAGGGAATGCATTGACAGCCTAGAGCTGGAGTATGATGAAGACAGGGTCGAGTGTCTCGGGGTGAAAATCAGAGAACAAAATCAGCGAGATACAGTGATGGGAGTCTGCTATAGACCACCTGACCAGGAGGAGGAAGCTGATGAGTTGTTTTTTAAACAACTGGGTGAAGTCTGGCGATCACCAGCCCTCGTCCTTACTGGGGACTTCAACTTACCGGATGTCTCCTGGAGGTACAATACAGCAGGGAGGAAACAGTCTAGCAGGTTCCTGGAGGGTTTGGAAGACAACTTCCTGACCCAGCTGGTGAATGAACCCACAAGGGAAGGTGCCCTGCTGGACTTGTTGTTTGTCAGTAGAGAAGACCTGGTGGGGGATGTGAAGGTTGGAGGACGCCTGGGGCATAGTGATCATGAGCTTATAGAATTCTTAGTACTGGGAGAAGTAAGGAAGGGAGACAGCAGAACCAGCACCTTAGACTTCCGTAGGGCTGACTTTGGACTGTTCAGAAAGCTGCTCGATAAGATTCCATGGGAGGCAGCCCTTGAGGGCAAAGGAGCCCAAGAGGGTTGGTTGCTCCTCAAGAAGGTAATCCTGGCGGCACAAGAACAGGCTGTCCCAGTCGGACAGAAGAGGGGTCGGCGAGCTAGGAAGCCAGCCTGGCTGAGTAGAGAGATTCAGGCTGATATACGGGAAAAGAAGGAAAAATATGAGCTTTGGAAGAAGGGGCAGGTGTCTTGGGATGATTACAGGAAATTAGTGAGATCATGTAGGGAGAAAGTCAGAAGGGCTAAAGCTGATCTGGAACTCAGGCTGGCCAGTTCTGTAAAAGATAATAAAAAGTCCTTCTATAGGTATATTAACAGTAAAAGGAGGGTCAAGGAGAATCTCCAGCCCTTATTGGATGCTGATGGCACATTAGTGACAAGGGATGAGGACAAGGGTGAGGTCCTTAATTCCTTTGCCTCAGTCTTTAACAGTAATGAAGGATATTCCCTGAGTACTCATCCTCTGGAACTGTCTGACAGGGAAGGGAAGAATAACAAAGTTCCCATGGTTCAGGAGGAAATGATTAGCGACCTACTTGGCCAGTTAGATACCCACAAGTCAATGGGGCCAGATGGGATTCACCCAAGGGTACTGAGGGAGCTGTCAGATGGGCTTGCCAAACCCCTTTCCATCATCTATCAGCAATCCTGGCAGACTGGGGAAGTTCCAGTCAACTGGAGGCTGGCAGATGTTACACCCATAGACAAGAAGGGTCGGAAGGAGGATCCAGGGAACTACAGGCCTGTCAGTCTGACCTCAGTCCCAGGGAAGATCATGGAGAGGGTCATCTTGGGAGCTATCATGCAGCACATGCACGATGGCCAGGGGATCAGGCCTAGTCAACATGGGTTTACAAAAGGTAGATCCTGTCAAACTAACCTGGTCACCTTCTATGACAAGGTGACCCGCTTAATGGCCGAGGGGAAGGCTGTGGATGTGATCTACCTGGACTTTGGTAGAGCCTTTGACACAGTTTCTCACAGCATTCTGACTGAGAAACTGGCTGCCACTGGCCTGGACAGGTGGACCCTCAGCTGGGTTAAAAACTGGCTGGATGGCCAAGCCCAGAGGGTGGTGGTGAATGGAACAAAATCCAGCTGGAGGCCGGTCACGAGTGGCGTCCCCCAGGGCTCAGTCCTGGGTCCAGTCTTGTTCAACATCTTTATCAATGACCTCGACGAAGGGATTGAATGCTCCCTCACTAAGTTTGCAGATGACACTAAACTAGGAGGAAGTGTTGATCTGCCTGAGGGTAGGGAGGCTCTTCAGAGGGATCTGAACAGACTGGACCGATGGGCTGAGACCAATGGGATGAAGTTTAACAAGGCCAAGTGTAGAGTGCTGCACATGGGACGTAATAACCCCATGCAGTGCTACAGGCTTGGGGGAGACTGGCTGGAGAGCTGTCAGGCAGAGAAGGACCTGGGGGTGTTGGTTGACTGCAGACTGAATATGAGTCAGCAGTGTGCTCAGGCGGCCAAGGAGGCCAATGGCATCTTGGCTTGTATCAAAAACAGTGTGGCCAGTAGGTCTGGGGAGGTGACTGTGCCCCTGTACTCGGCATTGGTGAGGCCACACCTCGAGTACTGTGTCCAGTTCTGGGCTCCTCACCACAAGAAGGACATGGAGGTCCTGGAGCGAGTCCAGAGAAGGGCAACCAGGCTGGTGAAGGGGCTGGAGGGCAAATCCTATGAGGAGCAGCTGAGGGAGCTGGGGCTGTTTAGCCTGGAGAAGAGGAGGCTGAGGGGAGACCTTATCACTGCCTACAACTACCTGAAGGGAGGTTATAGAGAGGTGGGTGATGGTCTCTTCAGCCAGGTGACAGGAGATAGGACAAGGGGAAATGGCACGAAGCTGTGCCAGGGCAGGTTTAGATTGCATGTTAGGAAAAAATTTTTTACTGAAAGAGTTGTCAGGGCCTGGAACAGGCTGCCCAGGGAGGGGGTTGAGTCACCTTCCCTGGATGTGTTCAAAAAAAGGGTAGATGAAGTACTTAGGCATATGGTTTAGTTTAGGATGTGAATGGTTGGACTCGATGATCTTAAAGGTCTTTTCCAACCTTATTATTCTGTGATTCTGTTTATGTGGATTATGAGATATAATGAGTGATAAAGGGAGAGTTGAAGTGAAAAACACCTCCTACCAATTCCAGTCTTCAAAACTTTGTAGGAAATCACCAGAAGATCTGATGCTGTTGTCTCTCCCACTTTCTGTACATTCTGACTCTAATGAACATTTGGATAAAGCAGCAGTTGCATTTTCCAGTGAGTAGTCCATGTCACCTGGAAGACAGAAAATTATTTTACTTTGCATTTGAGAAACTGACACTAAGAAATCAACAAGGGTTTACTAGAAACACTTGCCATGTGATCCTGTATGCTTAAGAACAAAACACCCCACTGATGCAGCCTGAATATATGAAGAATAACAGCTTCAGCTACAGGAACATTTAGTTTTCAAACCAGATTCACCTTTCTGAAGCTTTACAGCTTGCTTTCATACACTAGTTTTTCAATAAGCAGAGTTTGATACATTGCTTCACCCTGCTGTCTGTATGCATGATTAACATCTGTTTCTCAGGAAGTCCAAAGACATTCTAAACATTAAATATATATCTATCTTTAAGCTAAAGCCACATGTATGCACTATGAGACAGATTATGTTTAAGTCCTGCTTGGAGTCTTTGGTAGCAATGTCAGGTGGTGTGGAAAACAGCCTGGGCTGACTCAGCTCACCTGTGCTGGCTGCCAGGATCAGGACAAACAGTTACAATGCCTTGTGACAGAACTTTCTACAAACTACTAACTTTGAAAAAGGAAGTGGTTTTTTTTAAATATATAAAGTGAGTGGCCCTCACATTACTAAAAAGAGGCAAACATGTTCCCCACAGCGTAATAATGAAATACCCTAATGTTATATGGTAAAATATTTGAGAGACTACAAGACACTATGAAGACAGCAACATAAGGGCATAAAAGGAGAATTTGGTAATCATGGAAATGGTGTCATTTATCTTTCCATTTAGGCTATTTACAACAAAGTTTCCTATTGACTTGTAAGTACATTATATAAGAAAAAAACACCAAACAATCAAAAAATCATCCCAGAAGTGTTAGGCTACGAGCAAAATCAATTAAATATCCATCAGAAAAGATCAGACTCAAAGGAGATCTCATGATCTTAGTTGAGTTTCACTGCATCCCTCTGCTGTGCTCTCAAGGAAGTGATCAGCAGCTGTATTTCCTTGCACTTACATACTGTTTTATAAGGAATTGGCACAAACAAATCTAGAATTTCTTTCCTGGCAACCACTGCACCTTAAACCCTCACCAATAGTTTTTTAAAAGACAGCTTTAAAAAGTTATTTTTCTTTAAAGAACAGATGTGTAATTATAACCAGAATATGCCCCAAGAAAAACAAATTGCTACCCTAGTTGCAAATCCTTCTGGAGTAACTAAGGGCAGATACAGCCAGATTTGAGCTCCTGAAGAACTCAAATCCTCACCCCACGTTTAAGACGATTTCTGATCCTGAAATGGCAAGGCACACTTCCTCAGAAAAAGAAAAAAAAAAAAAAGCCTAGTTTCTATATTCATTTTGTGATTCCCAGGACCAAATTGATCTCCCAGTCCCACTCTATGTCAAGCCCAAACCCAGCTTTCAATCTCTCTCCATCTTTGGCTGCTCACAGGAAATTTCAGAACACTGTGGGGGTTGGACTAGATGATTTTTCGAGGTCCCTTCCCACCTCTGACATTCTGTGATAGGACTTTCTTTACAGATCTGTTGGCCCACTGGGCACCTGGGCTGCGTTTAACCCATGGAATACCGATGCTAGAGAGGAACTGCAGAATTTGTCTCCGCGACCAAGACAAACTGATTTCTGACAAAATCAAAGGAAGTTCCCAGCCAGCGAGCACTCCTTCTACACAGTATCAAAGCCTCCCGAAACACCAGCACGGCAGGGGGGAGGGCGGGAAGGTATCTTCGCTGCTGGGTTATCAGACTGATCAGTTTCCTAATCCCCTGTGCGGACTCACCAACGCCTCAGCCAGCGCCGCGGCTCGGCCCCAGCCGGCAGCCGAGCCCCACGCACCGCTCCCCCGGGGAGAGACGGGCAAAAGCCGCGCGGGGCGGGGTATGGGCACGGGCAGTTTGACTGAGGGAGGGGGACAGCAACAGCACCCGCGACAGAACAGACACAAAGACACACAGCACTTACCGACCCGCCAGCCCGGACGCTCAGCCCGCACCGAGTCCGTCCCGCAGCCCCAGGGACCCGCCCCTCCCCGCCAGCCCCTTTTATGGGGGGCGTGACGTCAGGTGGCGTGGGAAACAACAACAACATCATCAGGCAGCTCGGCTCACCTGTGCTGGCCCTCGGGAACATTCTACCCTTGCCGAAAGCAACAGCATCAGCGCAAGCTCCCAGCCCGTGGTTCTCTGACGTGAAACATCGCTGCTTCACCTCAGCACGGGAGCGGTGCCCGTCGCAAATGGCTGCCTGGGCATCGTGTCAGTCTCAAAGCAACCGGGGGTTTGATTCTCCTTCACTAGATACGGAAAAATCGTCATGCTCCCCGAAATCAAGGGCTTTATAAAAAGCTACAGACTCTTCTAACACGCTCTAAACAAGGGTAGCGGTTGCTCTAGCAAAAGAAGTAGTGGCCGGAAGGAGTTGTTATTTTATATATCCGTCTCATACACGCCTGGCATGCTACTTCTAAGGGGACCCACAGGCTCTCCTGCCCGACTGGCAGGCACCAGGCGGCTCTCAGCGAGACCTGCGTGCCGAGCTGCTCCCGCTGGGTTCGGGGAGCGTGTAACATCTGGAACCGCAGTTTCCGGGGAAACGTGAAGTCCAGACAGAGGAGACCGGCCGGCACTCCCCCTGTAACACCATGGGAGGGGCAGGGGTAGGATTGCAGAGAACGCTGTACGCGCACGCTCCCGCAGGCTGCTTACATCCGTCTTTCGTGTCTCACGACTCGCGCAGGTAATGCCACGGTGCTCACAGCGAACCCAGAAGGATGGGACACAAAGCACCCCCGCGCCGGCACCGCAGGGACCGGGCGGGAAGGAACGGCTCCCCTCCTCCCGCCCACCTCCCTCCCCTAGAGCGCACCCGCCGGGCCTCCCGTCTCACCCCCGCAGGCAGCGCCGCTGCAGCCTCTCGGGGGAGCGGCTGAGGCCCCGGCCGGGACCCGCCGCGGCCCAACTCGCGCTCGAATAAACCGCCACCACTTGCAGGCGGCGCGCGCAGGCGCGGGAGGCGGCGAGGGATGGGCGGGCCCAGGAGGCCGGACGAGGCGGCGCCGGGCACCCGCGGCTCCTGCCGAGGCCGGGGGCCGGGCGGGGACAGGGGCAGCCGCGCAAGGATCCCCGCCAGAACGGAACCACAGCGACCACCGTTCTCAGGCTGTGCCCCAGGGCACAGCGCTTCCTGGGGCTGCTGCGGCCTCCCGCCGGGCGTGCCTGCGCCAGGCTCAGCTTCAGGGGAGAAGCCTTCAGGCAGCTGCCCGGCCCTCAGCACCAACGCTTGGCATAGAATAGAGATCTTGCACACTCTTTCCCCATTCAGACACTCTTTTTTAAGAACTTTGTGAAGGCAAAATATTTATTTTAACAAGACTAGGAGTTAATATTTAAAATTTGACATTTAATACAAATATGTCAGGAAAGCACAAATACACCCAAAATATGCCAGTGTCTGAACTTAACATGCAAAAAAATCAACCAGAACACATAAAAAAACCCAAGCTGGAATTTTACATTTATACATCAGAAGTGTCCATTTTATTTCAACTTATTAATCAGTAACATCTAAATATTGATTTATACTGCTAGAACATTTGCATACTGAAAGCAATACCTACATTTGCCCACAGTCTGTAATGATCACTCTTCCATTTACTTGCCCTTTAGGAGAACCGAAGGATTCAATCTTTTTCACAACATCCATTCCATCTTTCACAAACCCAAACACCACATGCTTGAAGTCCAAGTGTTCTGCTTTTTTAAGTGTTATGAAGAACTGAGAATTGTTTGTATCCCTGCCCTTATTTGCCATTGACAACAATCCAGGACCAGTGTGTTTCACTTCAAAATTCTCATCTTCAAATGCTGTTCCATAAATGGACTGTCCACCTGTTCCATCATGGTTAGTTATATCACCTCCCTTAAAAAAAAACCAAAACACAGCATTAACTTACAAATCCCAAAACATATACCCTTTTGATGGTAAAAATTACTGTGGAAGAATTCATGCTTAGTTTTCACAAGTACCCTATTTACTTAGAGATAAAGCATCCCAGCTTCAGCAGCTTTGTTCACAGCAACAGAAGCAGCAGAGGGAAGTTTACCCCTTGCTTATTCTGATCATGGCATTTTGTCTCCCTGCTCCACATGCTGATCACTTCTCTAGGCCTGTGTTTCCCAGAACCTGCTTCCTGTGCCACTTGGCCAGGACCTGTACTATTCTCAGTGAAGGCCTGTCCTTGCCTAGTCCCTGCAGCCACAGAACATATCACCTCTAAAAGGTTAGGGTACCAATGATCAATAATTTCTCACTTCTTTGTGGGCAGCACCTTCTGCCATGCTACTGTGTGTTTAGGAGAGCAGCTGCTGCTAGTAATCCTTTAGGAAAGGAAAAGTTGATCTAAGCTATGATCAATCTCCTAAGCTTCCTGCATTTATTTAGAACTTGCTACTGTTACCAAATGCACACAGAGGTTCGACATCAACACTGTCTACATGGGGACCAGATGCACTGCAGGCTGATACTATTGGTGAAAAATTTCAGTATTTTAAGGAACAAGACACTGCATGATGAGACAAAAGACTTCTTTTAGTTGGAAACCTGAGCATCTAAAAATACTTGTAATAACAGTTTTAAAGTGCACATTATCCAAGATACTAGTGTGCTTTAAAATCTAAAATAAGCCTGGAAAGTAAGCACTCTGCTTGGGAAGCAGGTGTGCATATGAAGGTTCCTCCCTGTACAGAGAAGAGGCGGAATGGCAGCTTTGGGAGCCCCCTGCCTTGGTGTTTTGTCCAGCAACAGGCCCCTCGCTCATTCTAAGAGATCTCCATCTCCATTTGTTCTTCTGCATTTAACAATGTGGCAGCACCAGGTAATATGAAAGCATCAGGCAGCCACAGGGAAAAAGCATCTGGCTTAAGGGAGCAGCTGCTGCTTCTGTTTCTCACATCCTTGTAGGGAAAGGGCAGATGGGAGAATCTCACACACTGGGTTCATGCTGCCAACAAGAACATGCTCTCCTATGGAAGTGATTTTTGAAGCATCGTTGTTAGTCAATATGCATCTCATTCTCTCAGTGAAGAGTCTTCCCATTCCACTTACCTGACACACAAAGTCAGGGACTATTCTGTGAAACCTGGAGTTCTTGAATCCAAACCCTCTCTCTCCTGTGCACAGGGCCCTGAAGTTTTCAGCAGTTCGAGGAACAATATTTGAGAACAGCTCCATGGTTATGTGTCCTAAGGGTTCACCGTCAGCAGAGACTTCAAAATACACAACGGGGTTGGTGTCCATCGACAATCCTGCTGCCAGAGATAAGTGTCCCTTCTGCAGCTCTGACAAGTTTAGCTGGCATTCTTCAAACCTCCTCTTGAAAGCATTAGCCAGCTCTTGGCTTTTAAATCTGACTGCAAGTTGTTCCACTTTTACTTCACCATCTGAAAATAAAAAATCCAAGAACATGTTTCTTTAGCTGTATTCAGCACAGTCAGAAATTAGTACCTTTCATCTTCCATAATCTCCAGAGAAAACCCCAGCCACAGAAGCTACAGACAGGGAAAAAGAAAGAAAACCACCCAGACAAACCCTCACCAGCATAATCTGTCGCTGTCCAAATTAAAGCATTGTTTGACGCATCAGAGGGCACCAGGTTCATTTCTTTGGTGATGACATGGTTTGCACAGACTTTAAGAACTTGGTCTCTTCTCATGAGGACTCTGTAGTATTTCTTCTGTGTATGGAAGAGGATCTTGATCTCACCAACACCACGCTCTTTCCACTGAGTAGCATCTCTGTCCCACCTGTAGAGTTTTGCCCTCTCTTTGAAGAGAATCTCTTCGTCTTCTTCTCCAGATATTACTTCCACCTACAAAACAGCACAGTAGAGTACTTGGGATTTCCTAGACAGCTGCTGTCACCAGCGATATTAACCATTACACAGAAGATGATTCTGACATATTACATGGGACTTCTTTGATGTGTTTGTTTCTCCCACATCATATTCATCACACACCAAAGTAAAACATCTAGCCTTTTCATAATTTAAAAGCCCAAATCCCACTGTTTGAGATGAATAACTGCCACACTACTTTGCCATGCTGCATATGATTTTTGGTAGGTGGGTACTGGTTTTTGCTTTGGGGGTGACTTCTTGTTTGATTGGGTTTTGGTGAGGGTTTTTTGTGTTTGGATTGGGTTTTTCTTCTTCTGCCTTGGCACGCTTCCCAGGGAAGTTTCAGATTTGCTGAATGATGTGCAATGAAGTGAAGATCTAATACTATTACAATTCCAGGTGTTTCCTTTTCAACATTAAGAACTTGATATGTGCCTTTCAACAGACCAAACCCTAATGAGTGTAACGAATCGAGGCCTGACAGCCATTATCTCCTCCCTGCACTATGTATGCATATTACTGGCTTCTAACCTCCTTTAGTAAACACATCTTCCCAAGATAAGGAATACCTGGGACAATGGCAGAAATACATGACAACAACTATTTGTACTAAAAGAAATAGAACTGGAGAAGCAGCAAGTAAGGGAAGAAAGCAACCCACAGCTGTCATAATAGGGCAGAGATGAGCAAAGGCATACAAAATTTTGAAGAAGGTGGTTAAAGGCATGTTAAAATCTACATCAGATTTGCTGTTCAAAGCAAAGGACAATGCATACCATTTCTCTGTGACCTGTATGTCTTGCTTAATAATTATACTAATCAATAATTATTTATAGGAAAGGCAGACATCAGAAAAGCCTGAAGTGGTTATTAGGCATACTCGGACTAAATACCAAATCAAGACCTCAACAACTGTGTGAAGCCTCACTCAGTAAAGTTCTTCTACTTCAAAAGCAATTTCTTTGCAAATTAAGTTAGCTAGATCCCTTAGCCTTCAGGTGAGGTTAACTGTGCTACAGGCTCATTGCTTAGTGATTCTACAAGTCTCTCCTACGAATTCTACAATCTGCAAATCATTGACAGAAAGCCACGGGTGAGCTGAATCAGCACTAACAGTGACTCAGCTCCCTGCCTTGGTTCTCCTCTGCGCTGCAATGAATCAGTTTTAGATTTAACGAGTTATGTCTACAAATTCCCATGCTCATCGACAGTCAGTCAAGGCACAATGAGCTTTGAAGATCTGAACTGATGCACCAGACACTTCCCCAGTGTTAAGCTGTACCAGGATTTAAAACCACAGGGGTTTCTACACAGCCACTGCAAGAAGTACAAAACAAAGCACGCAACATGGCAAGCAAAGATAGTTAAGCAAAGCATTTTTTAAAAGCTTGCTGGGTAAACAGACATGCTTATCTTAATGTTGTTTTAGATCCCAGAAGCCCCACTTACCTCTGGTAAGGACACAATTGGCTCAAAGTGGATATCATCACTATGTACCACCTCATCATCACTACCACCTTCCTCTTCATCCGTTTTACGGGCTGTGTTTCCAAACACAGCTGCTCCTGTATTTGCCCATTTGAAGTTTTTATCTACAAATAAGAGAGTCACATTTTGAACTTTGTATAGCTTTTTCTTCCTCACAAAAACTGGCAAAGGAACTGTTGCTAACTGATCAATCAATGGAACTTTTGTGCACAAAAGGTGTATGGTATGAAGTAGAAGTCCAGCTGAATGTGTCTCAGACTAGTTTAACTCACCTTTTGAGCCAAAAGCAAAGTCTCCAGAGCTCCTGGAAGCCAGATCTGCAAATGACAAGCCTGCAGCATTGCCAAAACCAAAGGAGATGATTCTGTTTTCTATAAAATAAGAGAGGAAAGTCAAAGCTTTTTCTCTACCTTTCTAAAAGAAAACACCTTTTAAGTTACATAGTCACAAGAATAAACCAGAGAAGTCTCTATGGTATTTTTAGCTTCCCGTAAATTTGAAGTTTACATGACACTTACTATAATGACAGTCATCTATTATTGTTTAAAAAAAAGAAACAGGGCTGAAGACTGTGTTGGTAGTTTCAGCATGCAACTTCTGTGCAGATCAACAGAACTCTAATACATGTTCATCTTGTACTTAACAGCAAACTAATGAGATCAAGTACATCATTCATAAATTGTGCAACACCAGCACTGCTCTGTAGCAGTGCCATTTGAACATACCAGAATTTGATGTACAGAATTATTTTAATCCCCAGTTACATTTTTATTAGATTGTTATTCATGCTTCTAATTCAGTACTGGTACTACTTCTCTCCAAGGCAGCAATTACACTAAACTAATTTACAGAGAAGCAGGCAGACTTTCCTACAAAAAAACTCAACAGCCCAGAACATACCCCTAACCTTACCTTGTGCTGACTCTGAGGAGTCCAAGTCACATTTTTTAGTTGACAAGTCTACTGGTCTGTCACCAGCTCCTGACAAAGGTTCTGATACACACACAGTTTCCGTGGTGGAATCTGGTTCTTCATTGTCGGTAGTCGACTGGACAAACACTGTCACCTCACTGGTTGATGGAGTAGGTACTCCCTCCTTACTTGTACAGACAAAGTCATCTGAGGTTGTAACCTCAGTCTCCTAAGATTAATGAAAAAGTAAAGTAATAAGCCAATAAACTATAAGAGCCTGGTATTCAAACCACCTCCTTCAGGAGGCTAAGGATAATCATTTTTAGGGAAAAAAACCCAACCAACCAACCAACACACCACCAAGAAAAATTGCTGTTATAAAATTTCTGAAGTTTTTCCACTAGGCTTAACACACAGAGGGCATTAACCTGACAAGAGACTGCAGTTATCTTCAAGTAGTATGCTTTCAAAAGAATACTATTACTTTCTGAAAGGAATTACTCCCTATATATGCACACATTAGGAGTGACACCACTAGCCAAAGCAGTTTGTGGGAACAGCTGTACCCCCTTTCTCTTCCCAAGGAACTAAGCTTCAGTTCCAGTGTTGACAAAGACTTGAGGCCCAGCACCAAAGGAGTCAAATAGTTTTTCCCCACTGGATGTTTTAGTTCTCACAAGGTCTCACGTATACAGGAAATAACTGTACTAGTTTCACAACAAAAGCTTTACTAAAAAATTCTTACTTCAGTTTCTTGAATTTCAACTTCTTCCTGAAGGTCTTTTGGACTGTCATCCTCAGTATCACTGCTGGCACCACACACAGATGTAGAAGAAACCTGCAGAGCTTCTGCTTTAGCCGTCTCCCCAGGAGTTGCTCTCTCTTCCCCAGCAGTAACAGATTCTTCTTCAGTGTTGCATTCATTTTTTCCTGTGATGCCTGCTGCAAAGAATAAACATCAGTGGAAAACACCTGGGAAGGCAGCTAAATCCCAAAGTCGTTTTTGGTACCAACATTATAAAATAACCTTATGATGGTCAGAGCAACTAGAAGTAAGACTTGAAGAGTTTTTCAAATAGCACTGCTACTTAAACGGAAGTGAAGACCAACTGAAGTCCACTCAGGGTGACTATGACTGGAAATTCCTCGTATTTGGTTTTCTATTGCTATCAGGGACTCTCTATGCAATGATGAAGAGTTCCATCTTGCAGTGCCACTACTACTAGCTTCCTTCACCATTTGTTCATGTTTGATGGCTTAATATATACAACTTCTTTCCAGCACATATCCTCAAAACCCCCTGAAAATTCACTTTGAGGCATCTACACAGATTTTCAGTTGTGCCACGCTGAAATCTGAGGTGCAGCCAAAGTAGACATAAACAGAAGCAGCAAATTCAGTCTCCTAGACCTGTATTTTTAGTATACAGACCTTTTTTGGGGTTTGTATTTAAACAATATCAACTCCTAAGTTTAATTTAAATTGACTATCTGCAGAAGCAACAAGTATTCACAGATGTGGACAACTTTTGTCTTGTACAGTATCATGGCAAGCTGAACTCTACATATCCAGAAGAAGGGGCTGAAGGTACGAAGACATTGTGATGTTCCTGTTTAAAGGCCACCTGGAATGTACATTTTGCATTCAGGTACCACTTTACTGCTAACTAATGGTTCAACATACTGAGCTTGAAGCTGTGTTCTGAGATGCAGCTTTTGTGCTCCCAGCAGCCGTGCTTCTAAAAAACTATCCCAGGAAACAAAGTTAACCTGAGTGCCTGCGTGTCCTTCAGATTTAGAGCTTACGGTTCAGTAGATAAGAAATGTTAAATATTGTGTTTTAAGCCATACCTTTTACAGGAACTTGCAATTTCTTTTTTTCTGAGTCACTGGGATACAGTCTTCCATTA